>OZ004709.1:69023676-69748200 GCA_963924515.1 Vespertilio murinus | reverse complement strand
ACTCCCTACACTGGGGATCAAATCTGCAACCTGGGCATGTGCCCTGACCAGAAACTGAACATGAACTTCAAGTTCATAGGTTGACACAGAACCAGTGAGCCATGCCAGACAGACATAAATCTCAATTCCACTCAGACTCCTAGAACTGTTGGAAGAATTAAAAACTATATGACCTTCTAATTGATGAACACATTGTATCTCTACTGAGATCACTTTTGCCAGATACCAAACTAGAGTTTTTATATCAAAGGTGTCTCCTTCCAAGCTTCAGGCTATCCGAAGAACCATAAGTTAAACAAAAGAAAATTTAAAAAAAGAAGCCTCATCCAAAAAGATAAGATCTCTCACTGTTTTCCTCATGGAACATAAACCCAACTTGAGGAATTTTTGTTTTCGAATCCTATTACACTAAATGGTTTCTTATTGGAGGTTTTACTAATTGCCATTACATAGGACACTATAAATTACTCATAAGTACCAGACCTGTAGTTTATTCAATTAGAAATCCTAACAGAGCACAATGGATCCATTTGGGTTTCCCCCTTTTGTTTTATATTGCTCCTCTTACCATTGGCTTCGGCATCATCATCACCATCACCATCATGTTGAACAGTTATTAAGCAGTTTATGATATGTACCAGGAACTAGAAACCATATAAACCACATACATACATAATTTCCTCCTCAGAATTACTCTATAAGCACTTAGAAATCTAAGGAACTAGTCTAAGGTCACTAACAACAAGATCCCTATCATTCTAATTTCAAAGCTTAACTTCTTTTTTTTTTAAAGATATATTTTATTCATATTTTATAGAAAGAAAGGGAGAGAGATAGAGAGCTAGAAACGTCGATGAGAGAGAAACATCGACTAGCTGCCTCTTGCACACCCCCTACCGGGGATGTGCCCGCAGCCAATGTACATGCCCTTGACCGGAATCAAACCTGGGACCTTTCAGTCTGCAGACCGACGCTCTACCACTGAGCCAAACCGGTTTCGGCAAAGCTTAACTTCTTAACAACTGTATTAGTTACCTAAAACTGCTATTAAAATGCCACAAACTACAAGTCTTAAAACAAAACACATTTATTCTCTCACAATTCTGGAGACCAGAAGTCCAAAATTGGTTTCACTGGGTAGAAACCAAGGTTTTTACAGGGCTACCCTTCTTCTGTAGACTCTAGGGAAAAGGCCCCTCACCTCTTCCAGCCTCTGATGGCTGCAGTATTCTTTCCCTATTGCCACATCACTCTAATCTTCAAGGCTAGCATCTTCAAATCTCTCATCTCTGTCTTCACATGGCCTGCTCCTCTGTGTGTGGTCAAATCTCAAGATCCTTAACTTAATCATATCAACCATCTAATGTAATATTCATAAACTCCAAAGCTGAATATCCTTTTTTTAAAGGGGGAGTGGGGAGAGCAGAAGGCAGTGTGTTTTTCAGCCTATCACTGAAACTCTATTACTTTCCCTACTGAATTATTAATGGGTTATTGGTATGGGAGTAAATCAGAGATAGTCCATAAAGTTACCACAGGGAATACTACCCACTATCCTTTGAGACCAGTCAGCAAGCAAAGCAAAAAAAAAAGATATACCAAAGATTAGAACCAATAAAGTAAGAAAATGATACATATAAATATATAATGGAGGTCACCAAAACCCTAGCTGATCAGGTCCATAACAGTATTTGAAACCCAGTTTCCTTACTCCTTTTCCAATATTTCCATAGAGCCACAAGTAAAAAACTGACCCGATGCTCTATTTCCCCAGCAGACCATACTTTCTCAAGTTCTTAAGCCTTTGTTCTTTCAATTTTTGTCTCTCTGCCTACTGAAATACTATTCTCCTCAAGTATAAAGACCAATAAAGTCTTACCTGGTGTCCATATTCACAATAATGAATCCTTCCCTGAAACTTGGCTTATATTTCTCCAGTGCCACTTGTCATTAGCTCTGTAGCATATATAGTTGTTTATGTATATACTAGAGGCCCAGTGCACAACATTTATGCACTCGGGGCAGGGTGGTCCCTCAGCCCAGATTGTGAGAGGGCACAGGCCAGGCCGAGGGACCCCACTGGTGCACGATCTGGGCCATGTGGGAGGTTGACCAGCTGGGGAGGGACCGTGGGAGAGCTTCAGGCATGTCTGGCCTGTCTTGCTCAGTCCCAAATAGCCAGACTCCAGCAGCAAACTAACCTACTATGGTAGTCATAACATCTACCCCTGGTGGTCAGTGCACATCATAAAGACTGGTCATAGTGACTGGTCGACCATTTGACTATCTGCCCCCTGATGGTCAGTGCACATCATAGCAAGCAGTTGAACAGCGTTAGCATATCATTAGCATATTATGCTTTGATTGGTTGAATGGATGACCAAACAACTATACACTTAGCATATTTGGCTTTTATTATATAGGATATATCTGCTTGGAGAGTATAAGCTCCTTTAAAACAAAGAATGTCTATCATCCCAATGTTTGGCAAAGAATTAGACAAAATTCTAGCACAATATGCATTAGAAAGAAGGAAGGGACAGAGAAAAGGAGAGGGTAAGAAGAGAAAGAATGGTAAAGGCAAATATTAAAACCTAGGTTGTTTTAAGAAAATAGGAGATACAGCTCTTACCAAGACAAATCTGTGAAAGCCCTAAGGAGAGAAATTTTTCAAAATGTCTTTAAAAGAATGCCAGAGAAAGCAAGTACATGGACCTTTCTTGGCATACTCTAAGCCAGTGGTCAGCAAACCATGGCTTGCGAGCCACATGTGGCTCTTTCGCCCCTTGAGTGTGGCTCTTCCACAAAATACCACATGCAGACGAACATGTACAGTTTGATTGAAACTTCATGGCCCATGCACAGGAATCAGTTTTCTGGCTTAGGCGAGTCTGTTTTGAAGAAGTGGCATTAAAACTCTCAAGGGGCCAAAGAGCCATATGTGGCTCTTGAGCTACAGTTTTCCGACCACAACTCTAAGCCCTAGATTTTAGGAAAATTATTCCCAAAGAAGGGTACACAGACTTCTATATCAGAACTGCTGCATCAGAAGCTTATAAATTGGAGATTCCAAGGGCACCTCTTATACCTACTGAACCTGAATCTTCAGGTGATGGAGATAGGGAATTACCATTTAAAACCAGCTTCGCAGTGATTCTGATGCCTACTGAAGTTTAACACAATCATTACTCTCATAGGAAAGAACAGAAAAGTCAAATAATGCCTTGATTTATTTTATTTTATTTTATTTATTTTTTTAGTTTGCTTCCCAAGGACTAGTACTGGACTCAGTGACCATTCTCCTTGAAAGGTAAAAATGAAAGTCCATTTTCTGAAATGACAAGATCGCAAGTCTGCAAAGTGTTCCAGGGAAGAATGCCAAAGACTCAGAGTGGGGACTTGGGAAAGGTGCCAGACTTTTTCAACACTGAGCCCTTCTAGATTATGAAGACATTACTTTAATCAACCTGGTCATGAGAATGATAGCTACAGTTTGCCTGACACATCCAATCAATGATAATGTTATGCCAGTTTTTGGTTTCCTGTCATCTTAATTCTTTTTCACTGACTTAAATTCTTCTTGAAGGTGCTTCAGGGCTTGAGAAATTATAAGGAATTCCCCAGTGACCCTCTCTGGAGTTATATCATAGATCTTATTGATCTTGTGCTCCATTCCTCATTCCTCAAATTCCTTCTTAGACAAGATTTACCAGACTTCCTCAATCGTCTTATAAAATGTAACAGTTCACAACTAATCTCCTTTAGCATTTCATCCCAACACCCTCAGAGTTGCAGATGCTGAGAGAAGATGACATCTTAGGAGGAGGCTCCTGTCTTTAAGCTTCAGACATCACTCACTCTATCAGGTTTATTGTGTTCTTCTATTCTGTCATTTTTTTACAAGACACATTTGTTTTTCAAGAATCAATATTCAATTTCACTGTCCATGCACTATAAATCAAGTATTTAAGAAGTGAAAAAAATGTATTTCTGGTTTTGAACTTATTTTAAGCCATAGCCAGGTCCTAAGCAAGCTCAATTATTGAAGCTCATCCTTGCAAATTCTAAACAGTCAGAGTATGAGCTGAAAGGTTGCATTTCTTCCTTACTGTTAAAGAATACTGCTTTAATAGACATTTTAAAATAAAATAATGAGCTGTAAATCAGTCTGACTAGAGAATTTGTAAGTACTCAGAAAATGTAAGAAATAATTTAAGAAATATTTTATTTTGCTCATTAGTTCTTATTATGGATACCATAAAACATGTTCAAGACCAGTAATTTTTCTACATATAAAGATGGAATTATATTCACAAGATTATTTAACCTATTTTAGTAGCTATTTCACCAATGAATTAAAATGAAAAAATGTATATTTAATTTAGAAATTTTCTTATAGAAACAAATGAACCTTAGTTCATAATTATAATATACTCTCATTTCTACATTTTAAGGAAGACCTGAATATACAAGTGGAATTGTAAGAGGTTCCTGTTTTATGCATTTAAAATACCTTATTTCTAAATGTCTTCACAAAGCTTAAACAGGTCTCTCCAACCCCATAGTATGGAGCATGTTTCTGAATTCATTTCCACCTGGAAACCCATGGGATGAACATTAGAACTGTGTGATAAATTAAGTTGCCAAATGAAATAGATTAGCAATCACTGAAATTGCCTGATAAGCTGTCAGATCCATTTTGGATTGGGATTCATCCTCTTTCTCCACCTGTTCATTAAGCTCCAAGTTTATAGCAACTGCAGGACTGATTGCACATTAACAAGTTGTTGATGTAGGGAGGTGTACCTCGCCTATTCAACATTCCTATACTGACACATTCATTTAAATAATTCTCTGGTATTTATTCCATTCACAATCCTCTGTAGAAAAATATTCCTCTAATCTAAAGTTTAGTTTTGGGTATAATAGAGGTGTGATGTATCATAAAATTAAACCCTAAAAAGCAAATCAGATTGTAACTCAAAGTCAAAAGAAGCTGGAGAAGTTTCATGCCATAAACTTGTTTCTTTAAACAGTTATAAAAATGAAAAGTATTGTGGAACAGCTGCTGCCTTTGCAGTGATTGTCAAAATGAAATATTTCTGTCCCTATTTCAAAGCAAGCATGAGCTGCTTCTACAACTAGAAAGCAAAACCAGCTAAGAATGTTGAATAAAAATTATCAACCTTTCCTTCTTACCATAATGGCTAAAATTTTCAGTTTTATAACACCAAGTTTAATAAGCCATTTTCAATAAAAAAAGAACCAAGTCTGAGCTATACTCAAGTATCAATCATTGACTCTGTCCTTTTTAAGTATGTAGAATTTACTTCATGAAGGGCCATTCATAAAACACAAAGTTAACAAAAACCAGTAAGTTCTCTAAAACTGCTAAAGTTTAGTATAGTTTTTATTTCAAGAAAATACAAGGATATCTACTGAGAGATGAGAGAGAGGGAGAGGGAGAGGAAGAGGGAGAGGGAGAGGGAGAGGTGTAAAGGACAACCAACCAAGCCAAACCAGCCAGGGTAGGATATATACTTTTTATTCATAAACTATTTTTTTCACTATTGTTTATGTAGAGCGATTTTTATATGAATTAAGTAGGAATTCAGAGATCAATGTCATTTTTTTTTCCATTTTCATGCACATATCTACCAAAGCCTTAACTGAATAAAGATTAAGTAAACCAACAGTCAAATGACTACAATTATATTCAGTCAATAGAACACAGTGAGTATTATCCAGATGTTTTTCAACCCACAGGTAACAGCTTCTCGGAATTCACAAATAAAGAAGGAAAATAACATTTAGAAATTAAGTTGACCTTTATATATAACAAAATATACACTCCATATATTTTCCTTTTAGTTAAAATTAGTAGAAGTATACAGCAAAAATACTTTAATTTTACTGTATAATTGTTTAATTATTTAAGTAAAAAAGAATTGAGAATTCCAAATTAGATACACATAAGGTAGACAGCCCCTGGGCCTCATGAAATGTCATCTACCATCATTATAAAGGTCAACTTTTAATTAGATTTAGCAGAATTGACTTCTGATAATTCATGCAATTATAAAAATAAAACTATGGCAGACAGTATTTGTATTTATTGTTAACTACCACCAGAATTATAAACAACTTTCCCAATCTCCTCATCCTAATACAAGCACAGCTGCTTACCCTCCCAGGGGACTGGTGCCCTCCTCCATAGTCTCCTTCCTATTGGCCCAGTCCACATGGAAAGTGGCACTGAGAGACTTAGTCCAACTTCTGATACTATGGCAGGTATTTTTTATTAGAATAACCCTCACCAAGTAGCATCAGCCTAGGAAAAAGCCACTACCTCTACCTTCCAGTATCCCACTCTCCCAGCCCTCTGGAATTCTGCTCACCCCATTGTGCATTTTAAGCCCTGGTGAGGAGTCACCAACATAGGCTGGGGCTTAGAAGGCTATAGCAAGAAACCAGAAAAACCTCAAATAACCAATCTAACCCTAAACCTTAAAGAACTAGAAAAGGAATAATAAGCAGAGCCCAGAATAAGTAGAAAGAAATAAATAATAAATATCAGAGTAAGCCTGACCAGTGTGGCTCAGTGGTTGAGTATCAACCCATGAATCAAAAAGTCACAGTCCAATTCCCAGTTAGGGCACATGCCTAGTTTGTGAGCCTGATCCCCAGCAGGGGTGTGCAAGAGGTAGTCAATGGATGGTTCTCTCTCATAACTGATGTTTCTATCTCTCCCTCTACCTTCTTCCTTTCTCTGAAATCAAAAATTAAGCAAAAAGAGACATTAAAAAATCAGAGTGAAATAAATAAGTAACATAGACTAAAAACACAATACTGTACAAAATAAATTAAGAGCTGGTTCTTTGAAAAGATAAACAAGATTTATGAAACTTTAGCCAGACTCATCAAGAAACAAAGATGGAGGGCCCAAATAAATAAAATCAGAAATAAAGGAGGAGAAGTAACAACTAACATCACAGAAATACAAAGCATAGTAAAATATTACAAACTACTATATGCCAACAAATTGGACAACCTAGGTGAAATGAACAAATTCCTAGAAACATTCAGTCTTCCAAAAGTAAATAAGGAAGAATCCAAAAACCTGAATAAACCAATAACTACTAATGAAATTGAAGATGTAGTAAAATAATAATAAATAAAAATTCCCAGGAAACCAAAGTCCTGGATTGGATGGCTTCATAGGCAAATTTTACCAAACATTTAAAGAACTAACACCTATCTTCTTCAAAATATTCCAAAAAATTCAAAAGTAGGGAAGATTTCAAGCTCTTTTTACAAGGACTGCATTATCCTAATTCCAAAACCAGATAAAAACAGTACAAAGAAAAAGAATTATAGGCCAATATCCCTGATGAACATAGATGAACATAGATGCTAAAATTCTCAACACAATATTAGCAAACCAGACCCAGCAATACATTAATAAAGTCATACACCATGATCAAGTAGGATTTATTCTGGAGATGCTAGACTGATAAAATATTAACAAATCAATGAATGTGATATATCACATAAACAAAATGAAATATAAAATCACATGATCATATCACTAGATGCAGAAAAATCATTTGATAAAATCCAGCACCTCTTTATATAAAAACTCTCAGCAAAGTACAAATATAGGAATTATATCTCCACATAATAAATGCCATATATGACAGACCTACAACCAACATCATACTTAATGGGCAAAAACTAAAAGTGTTTCCCTTAAAGTTAGGAACAAGACCTTCCTTCCCCCAGCTGTTGGCACTGGCTTCCCTCTGGCACCTGGGATTTGGGCTTCCCTCTGGCACCTGGGACCCAGGCTTGCCTCGTAGCCCCAGCTTCATCCTTTCTAATTTTTACTAATTAGCCCAGTCTAATTAGCATATTATGCTTTTATTATTATTGATAATGAACTATCAGAAAAAGTAACTAAGGGAAAGGAACCAAGATGGCAGCCTAGGTAGTCTCCTAAGCTGCTGCCTCATCAACAATTAAAAAAAACAACAACAACTAAAATAGAAAAGGATCCCATCAAAACTACAGGAAAGCTGGCAGAGGGGGAAATCTACAACTGGAAAGAAGGAGAAGTGCCGCTGCCACCATGTGGAGTTTAAAGCCGCAGCAGAGCCGCCTCCACCAGTGAGGAAGGCCCACCGAGAGCTGAGCCCACCCCGCCCCGGGCCCAGGGAGCAGGTTGCCTCAGAGCCCGGCCTCAACACCTGCAGACTTCCCGGCCTGCCTGCCTGCCGTGCTGGTGAGAGAGCAAGCACAGGGCCTCGGCCACGCCTTCCGCTCCAGGCCCAAGTGAGGCCTTCGCCCATCTGTCCCCCCCACCACCGGGCCTGGCCAGAGCCTCTGCCAAGCCCCTGAGAGCCAGCACCAAGGCAGAGCGGACATACTCATGGAGCATGAAGGAGGACTGAGAGGTTGTACCCAAAATACTTTTTGGGGCCTGGGACTCTAAACACCTAAACCTCGGGGACTAAAAGCCTGAACATGTGAAATCAGAGCTGCTGAGGTTGCTAGGGTGGAGTCAGCCGGAGCCTCCCCATTCTTCCCCCTCATTGTCCTCCTGCTTGCATGAACCTTGGGCCTTGGGAGGGCATCAATCGACGGTCCCAGAGGGACCATGTGTCCTGGGGAAGCAGTGGGACTCGGGGGAGCCGTGTGCCCCGGGAGAGCTGTGTGCCCCGGGGGAGTGGTGGGACCAGGGGGAGCAGTGTGCCCCAGGGGAGCCATGTGCCCCAGGAGAGCCACATGCCCCAGGGGAGCGGTGAGACCCCGTGGGAGCCGTGGGACCTGGGGGGGGGGCGGAGGTGGGACCCTGGGGAGCTGTGTACCCTGGGAGAGCCTTATGCCCCGGGGGAGCGGTGGGACCCGGGGGAGCGGTGGGACCTGGGGGAGTGGGGTGACCAGGAGGAGCAGTGTGACCAGGGGGAGCCATGTGACCCAGAGTAGCAGGATGACCCGGAGGAGCCGTGTGTGAACTGGAAGAGGAGCAGATTCTATTCGTGTGGTCCTGAGACATTTGGACAGTCTGCAGCCATTTGCTACAGAACACTTTGTTGTAGTTCCCTACAAAAACAAATGGGAGAGAGTGTCTCACTTGAAATTCATATACGGAAAAAAAGGGAAAGAGAAGAAAAAAATCTGAGGAACAGAATAAACTGGTGAATATAGTAGAATCGGGGGCAAAGAAAGGGAGTGGACTGATAATTATCAGGGGGATAAGGGGGTAGGGGAGCAGTGAGAGACTGGATCAAAATTGTATAACCAATGGATGAAGACAATGGGGGGAGAGGGGATAAGGACAGAGGGTGGGATGGGAACTGGGTAGTAGGGAGCTTTGGGGGAGAAAAAGGAGAAACAATTGTAATAATCTGAGTAATAAAGATTTATAAAAATTTTAAAAAAGTAACTAAGAGAGCAATCCCACTTACTATTGCAACAACAAAAAATAAAGTACCTAGGAATAAATTTAACTAAGAAAGTAAAAGACCAGTACTCAGAAAACTATAGAACACGAAAAAAATAAATCGAGGAAAATACAAACAAGAGTAAGATACTGTTCATGGATTGAAAGAATTAACAAAATAAAAAGTCCATACTACCTAAAGCAATCTATAGATTCAATGTAATTCCTATTAATTAAATACCCTTAGCATATTCCAGATTTATATGGAATAATAAAAGACCCTGAATAGCCTCAGCAATCTTGAAAGAGAAGAGCAAAATTAAAGGGATAATAATACTGGATATCAAACTATACTATAAAGGCATTGTAATCAAAACAGCCTGCTATTGGCACAAGAACAGATATATAGACCAATGGGACAGAACAGAAAGCCCAGAGATTAACCCACACCTTTATGGATAATTAATATTTGACAAAGAAGGTAAGCACATACAATGGAGTAAAAACGGTTTCATCAAGAAATAATGTTGGGAAAATTGGACAGGTACATGCAAAAAAAAAATGAAATTAGACCAACTTACAGCATACATAAGAATAAACCCAAAATGATTGAAGACTTAACTATAAATCACAAAACCATAAAAATACTAGAAGAAAACATAGGCAATAAAATCTCAGACATCTTGCATAGTAATATTGTTACCCATATATCTCCTAGAGTAAGGGAAACAAAGGAAAAAATAAACAAATGGGACTACATCAAACTAGAAAACTTCTTCATAGCAAAATGAACCATCAACAAAATGAAAGGGGAAGCCACTGCATGAGAGAACATATTTGCCAATGATATATCTCAAAAGGGGTTCATTTCCAAAATATATGAAGAATTTATACAACGCAATAACAAGAAGACAAATAATTTAGTAAATCAACAAACAACAAATGCTAGTGAGGATGCAGAGAAAAAGAAAACCTTGTGCACTTTTTGTAGGAATGCAAAATGGTGCAGCCACTATAGAAAGCAGTATGGAGATTGCTCAAAATATTTAAAATGGAAGTACCCTTTGATGCATTAGCCCCACTTCTGGAATACATCCTAAGAGTCCCAAAACACCAATCAGAAAGAATAAATACACCCTTATGTTCATATCAGCATTATTTACAATAGCCAAGATCTGAAACCAGCTCAAGTTCCCATCAATAGGTGAATGGATAAAAAAGCTATGGTACATTTACAAAATAGAATACTATCTGGCTATAGAGAAGGAATTCTTACCCACTGCCACAGCATGGATGAACTTGCAGATTATATGCTAAGCAAAATAAGCCAGTCAGAGAAATATAAATACCATATGATCTCACTAGTAAGTGGAATCTAATGAACAAAATAAACATGAACAAAATAGAACTAGAAGCATGTATACATAGAACAGTCTGACAGAGGTCAGAGGGGAGAAGTGAAAGGGTATTGAATAAAAGAAGGTGAAGAGAGCAGTCAAAGAATATATACATAGCCCATAGGCACAGACAACAGAATGGTGAAGGCCAGGGGAGGGGTGGCAGGGGCTAGGGGAAGTGGGTAAAGTTTGGGGGAAATGGGAGCTATCTATAATAGTGTCAACAATAAAAATAAATAAATTTTAAATTAAATAAAAAACACTACATTACAAGATTATTTTTATATCTTTTTCTGCAAAGTGAGAGACTTTCTGGGAATCTCACATGTGGAAAGAAACCTTATGAGGCTTATTCCTGGCTGCCTTTTTTCCCAAATGTAGCTTTGAGACTGTCATTCCTAAAACTGGTTTTGATCTTCCCCAAAGAAGAGTTGTAATAGTAATATCAGTAATAGTAGTAGGAGTACTTTCAGTTTATTTATTCCTAAGTGCTGCTATCTATGAGAGAAAAATGTATTACATTTATATAATTCCAATTTAAAAAACTGCATAAAAGAACCCTAATTTCTTAGGAAATTATAGGAAAACAACATTTACATTTTTCACTTTATTATTTCTTCACTTACACAAGCCTTAAGATGGATTGTTCACTATGAAATGCTATAAAATGATTTGTCATAGTATATCTCATGCATTCATTAAAATATCACTGTGTGATCTATGATTCACACAATGTAAATAAATGTACCTGTCCTTGGCATATTGGAATAGGCACAGGACTAATTAAATAAACAAATCATCCTTCTTCACTATCCACTTTAAAATTCTTTTTATGGCAAATTGAATTAATCTTTAGCCAAAGCCAGTCCATTAGAATTGGAAAGTTAACCATTTTTTCATTACTTAGCCTATAATTCACAAGTGAATAAAAATTATATCTCCTTCAAAATATTTTTCTGTGATTGTGGTACAGGTGAAACTGTCTCCAAAAACATAATTCTGAACTATAAATTAGAATGATGTATTCTCTCCCAAAATCCAGCAAAAAACAAAATTCTTTGATCAACAGGCTTAGTGCAAAATAATACAAGGACAGAGTCACAGTAAACAGATCATCCTATATGCAACTACATACAAAAACCTGTCTGTATGAATCTTTATAGCAGCTCTATTAGTTATTGCAAAACACTGAAGAGAACCCAAATATTCTCCAATTGGTGAATGGCTGAACAAACTTTGGTATATCCATGCAATGGACTACTTCTCAGAATAAAAAGGAATGAACTACTAACACATGTCACATTCTGAATGGACCTCAAGGACTTTATGCTTAGTAAAAATTCAATCTCATAAGTTTACAGGCTATCTGATTCCATTCATATAACATTCTCAAAATTGCAAAACTATAGAGATAAAGAACAGGAGAAGGGTAGAGAGGTGATGACACTACAAAGGGATAGCCTGAGAGAGAATGAGAATCTATACCTGGAACAAAACTATGCATATACACACATGAGTGCAAGTTAACAATGGTAAAAAGTAAATAATGTCTATAGTATAGTTAATAGTAATGTATCAATGTCAATTTCCTGGTTTCGATATTGTATTATAGCTATATTAGAGGCCCAGTGCATGAATTCATGCAATAGGTGGAGTCCAGCCGGCCTGTCCTGATTGAGACAAGTCAGGCCAGGCCAGTTGGGGGGGAGGGGACATGGAAGGTTGGCCAGCAGGCGCCGCCTAGATCAAGGTGGAAGGGGCTAGCCAGGGGCAGGGCAGGACGGGGGGAGGGGGAGAGGCTGGCCAGTCCTGCCCCCTGGTCGAACTCCCAGTCAAGGGGACAATTTTCATATTAGCCTTTTATTGTATAGGATTGTATAGGATGATATCACCTTGGGAGGGGGCTTATACAGGTGAAGGTGAAGGATAGAAAGAATTATTTGTACTATTTTTATAACTTCCTATAATTATTTCAACATAAAAGTTTAAGCAAACAAAAAATGGCCATTGGTACAAGAACCTGAATTTAAACTTGTGCTACTGTCCTATGTACCCTACTGCCTGCAAAATGTTTCATTATAATATATCAAATATGCAGATATTTGATTATAATGCAGATATTCATTATAATATATCAAATATAAGAATATAATATCTAAAAGGCTCATCTGGATCACATTTAAAGAAATCTAAGGAAATTCAAAACATTTTATTAGGAAAAAATTAAGACACTGAATCATTTCATTCATGGCAACTGAGCCCAGGCGTTCCAATGTACTCATATGGACATGGAAAGAGAACATTGGGAGTCGGACAGAAGTGATGACTGGGCTGCTTTGGCACCTTGACGACAGGCACTGCCTCTCTTTCCTTCTCACTGGAGGCAGCCCGTAGGTCTCCTGCCATGTTATCTTGTTCACTGGGAAGGTTAACAGCTGTTCCTTTCCCTACACACTAGGCAGACAAACTGCACAGCAGAAAGCTATAAATAGTCATTACACTGTACATTTGGCATCGCTTTTCCATCTACCCTGATGAGGTTTCCTTGTGAGATACAGAACACGGCCAAATTATAATCTTCACAGCCAGAGAGATGAGCTAAATCGTGCCAAATGGTTTTTGGGACAGAGTAAAAGTTGCTTCCTGGCTTCATATTAATTCATTAAAACCTTGTATACTAGGTTCGTGGCAACTACAAAAAATTACACATACTGTGTAGGCAATGACAAAGAATCGAAATAGTGATTAAATGTTTTCAAGTTAGTGATGTTTTCCTGTTTCACACCATTTTATTTTATTTCAATAAAAAATACCAGTAAAAAGTATTTTTTATTATTTATAAATCATTTTTTTTTAATCAGAGCCAATCTGGTTCGTTGTATCAAGTCCCCAACGCTGAATGTGCTATTGGTCAGAGGTGCTACAAATTCAATTGCTTGTAGTTCATTTTAACAAATATACAATATCAAGTGTTTATTAAGAACATAAGGGCAGGATATTGCTGTAGGAGGTAACATAAAAATTGAAAGACACCAGTCTGCAGCCTCAAGAGGAAGATAAACAGGTATATATTTAACAAAACCCAAGAATTACTGCTATTATTAAGTGTGCTAACATGACAATTCAATATTATGCAATAATAATAGACAACTCATGAAGTGGTCTTCAGGTATTTAAGAAGAAAATACATGTCATCAGTTGTGCTCCACAGAAAAAAATATTAGAATCAATGGCTAAAAATTATAAGAATATATAGAAAATTGGTTGTACACACACACACACATACACACACACACACACACAAGCTTTTAAAGATCTTGAGACTATCATACTAAGTGAAATAAGTCTGACAGAAAATGGTTATGGACAGAGACTTAACTTGGGATGGAAAACATACAATACAGTGTACAGATGATGTAAAATTGTGCAACTGAAACTGTATAATTTTGTTAACTAGTGTCACCCCAATAAATTCAATAAAAAGGAAAACAGAAATAAAACAGAAAAAGTCAAGAACCATATGATTTTACTGTTATGTGGGATATGAATCTGAAAGCAACAAATGAACAAACAAAAACACACAGACACAGACAAAAACATGGCAGTTATAAGAAGGAAGGATATGAATATTAAAGGGTAAAGGGAATCAAATATATGGTAACATAAAAAGATTTTGGTTAGTAAACACAATATGCAAATGATGTACTATAGAAATGTACACTTGATGTACTATAGAAATACTATAGAAATGTATGCCTATATAATATTTTTTAATCCTCACTCAAAGATATGTTTATTAATTTTAAAGAGAGGAAGGGGAAGAAAGAGAGAGAGAGAGAAACATCATTTGGTTGCCTCTCATATGCAACCCCATGGGATCAAACACACAACCTAGGTGTGTGCCCTGATCAGGAATCACACCCACAATCTTTTTAGTGTAAAGAATTATGCTCCAACCAACTGAGCTCTCCAGCTGAGGGGAAACCTATATAATCTTATTAACCAATGTCACCACTATAAGTTTTAAAAAAATAAAAATAAATAGATAAATATTTTAAATTAAAGCTCACATTTATATAATTAATAACATAATAAATCACTGACAACTTAATAACTACCATGATATCTGATTAAACCTCTGTTCTGAAGAAGAGTTTATGAGAACTTTCAAGGGCCTGTCTCCTCTAGAGGCCCCACGGATCAGAGAAAGGCATCTTGATACCCAGACAACAAATAAACAGTCTATAGAGACTAGATATGAGGGAGACATGTAGCCTGCAAGGTAATCTGAGGTGGAATTCTATCTAAAAGAAGTGATTCATAAATCACCAGAAAGATCTCTCTTTAGAGAGGCAGCAGATGAGAAAGGAAGTACAGAGGTATCAGAAGAAGAGAAAGCGAAAAACTGAGCTCTAATCATGTCAAAGCAGATACAGTACAAAGTGACTGACAGCCAATTCTGAGGGAAGAAGAAGAATTCCAGACTCCCTGCTAAACTGCCAGACCATGCTATAGGATGAACAATGTTACAGTTCTTCATGACAACCTTTATTTTCCTATCAAGGCATGTTCCTACTATCCTGTGTGAATTTATTCATCATCAGAGAACCTTAAGACAAACTTGAACTTTACCTGAATCCTATACCCCTGGAAAACACACACACACACACACACACACACACACTTTCTCATATAACTTAGATAAACTCATGGACAACCCCCTGTGCCCTATGACAAAACCAAAGCATAGACCCTACAAATTTCCATTCTTTGACACATAAATGATTAGCTGAACTATTTGTCCCCATCAACCATTCTGGTTGGTCAATGCCTAAACTTGATCAAATTTTAGTCAGGTTTAGTCCTTCTTTCAAGTCTCTGAGTTTTGACCCATTCTTGAAAATGGAAGGTAAACAACCCCTCCTTGATAACCCCTCTCAAGAATCAGTTAAGCTTAGGGAAATACATTCCTTGATCATGCCACAAATTTACTCCCTTGCTCGACATCCAATTCTTTTTAGCCTATTCATTCTTCTCTGAAGAAAAAAGAAAAAGCCCTATTTTGCTTGACCTTTAAGGTGTTTATAGATCTCATAGTTGAAGTGGTTCTTCCTATTGCAATACTCTTCCTTCTCTTATTGCAGTAGTCCTCTTCTCTTATTGAAATCATCTTTTTAAATAAAGCCAACATTTATTTTTAAGGAATCACAACTATTACATATTTCTTAATATATAGCCACATAGTAAAATACATGGGAGAGCCAGACTACCATATACTACATAGTATAACGCTATTATTTTTCAGTGTTCAAATATGAAAATGACTTAGATAATTGATTATTAAAGTAAGTAAAATAAATCACTCATAACTAACATAAAAAGTTGAAACCAAATAACTGTGGTTTGGAAATCACAGAAAAAACTTCTTTGCATTTTATTTTTGTCTAGTATAATTCAACCATCGCTTTATAACCTATTATTTTTTTAAAAGCTTTGTAAAGTTGTTTTTTTTTTAATATATTTTATTGAGTTTTTACAAAGAGGAAGAGAGAGAGATAGAAAGCTAGAAACATCTATGAGAGAAAAACATCGATCAGCTGCCTCTTGCACAACCCCCACTGGGGATGTGCCCGCAACCAAGGTACATGCCTTTGACCAGAATCGAACCTGGGACCTTTCAGTCTGCAGGCTGACGCTCTATCCACTGAGCCAAACAGGTTCCAGCTAAACTTGTGTTTATGCTGACCAATTGTTACCTCAAGCATACAACCAGCAGTAATACAGCTGCTAAATTTCTTTCCAAAGAACTTTCTGTGAAATCCATTATCTTTCCATTGTTCCAGTATCCTCTTCTCTACTCTTTAGAGTCAGTACATTAACTGTGGCACATATACAAAAATAAATCCTCAAGCAGAAAAATACATATGACATTTCTATACCATGAATGATATCTTTTTCTATGATACTAATATTGCTGTTTATAAAAAATACTTTTAAATAAGAAATACTTGTATAACAAATACATTAAAAAAATCAACTACTCACCCGCATTGACTATGGCATCTACCTCTAGCAATGTGATGTCACCTCTATAGAGAGAAACCTTTTCACTCAAATTTTTTTTCACCTGTGATGTTTCCTGAGTATTTTCTTCTGTAATAAAAAAGAAATATACATTAATAGTAATATTCTTAATTAATTTAATAAATGCAATTTTGATACAAAAGCCAATATGAGACACACTCTAATATATTAAACAAGTGGAAATAAATGTGTAAGTTATCAGAGGTGTGGCTTATTTTCCACATATTGTGTATTCCTAAATACAAATGCAGTATCATGTATATAATAAACATTCAATAAATGTAGGTATGTTATATTGGTCAACCAAAAAAATCAATGTTTATTATTGTTATTAAAATGTCAATTTTATATTTGAAATAAAATTATGTAGCACCAGTTTCACAAAGAGATAAGAAAAATATGCACAAATACCAAGACAAAATAATTTTTTTACTGTGAATGAGTTTATTTCTATTTTGTTCAGTTACCTAAAAGACATTATTGAAAATAATATTTACTCAGAACAAAAACATTTAGGTTCAGCTCTTTGCTACTTCTAACTGACAAGCTGTCCTTCAGAATGAAATGGATTAAGAATATTTGAATGTGTAAAACTACTAATTTCTTAAATTATATTAACCTTTGACTCTAGAAGGCACTGCTAGATTTAAAAGAGAAATAGCTCTGTCCTGTACACAACAGCCAGCAAGGTAGTATAATTAAAAGTTAAAAATTACATTCTAAAACCTGACATTTTAAAATGTTTTAGAGAAATAATATAACCTGCATTTTCTTTTAAATAAATAGTAATGTTAAGACATATTAAACAAAGCTACATGAAATTAAAATATAATAAATATTATCTTTTTTAAGCTTTTAAAGATATCTCTCAAAACACTGATTTATGGACTCCAATTTTTATAAAATATTCATGATTTGTGCAAATCTTTCAATGGGGATAATAATGTATTAATTCACTATGATACTCTCAGATGAGCATACAATTTGAGGTATCTAAGTGATTAAAGGTGACAGGTTATGTCGCTTGAATTGTCTTTGGGCCCCAGTAACCAAAGAAAAAAATTGTTTTCAATAAAGTATCAATATATTTATTATTGTTGTTGTTGTTACTATTCCCTATCAGTGAGAGATTGGACTTTTTGTGCTCTTACCAAGCTGCCAGTGACTGGCCCACATGATAAAGACTTTGAGCCAGAAGACGGTAAATTCCACATCCAATCAATTTTGATTCTTACTACTTTTACCAAATTAGAAAGACCTGTTTCCAATTAAAGGTTGTTGGATGACAACAAATACTTGGTGGCTTTGACAAAAATTTCTGGATATTTGGACTATCTGACTCTAGACCTCTCAGTGAAGATGAGGTTCAGAATTCTATCAGGCATTAATTTGAAAAGCATATCACAAATGAAAGTGGAAAATTAATTGTTTAAATTTGGGTGAAAGAGTTAAGGATTCCTAATCCTTCCTCTAGTTGCATTTTTTAAGAGAGAGAGACAGGGGAAGGAGAGAGAGGATGAGAGACAGAGAGAGAGAAAAACATTGATTTGTTATTCCACTTATTTATGCATTCATGGGGGAATCTTGTATGTGTCCTTGTTATTGGTGGAAGCTCTCTGTGTCTCCATCTGTTATTGCTGGAAGTGGGCTTCTTGCAATGTCATGAGAAAAAGAATTTTCTCAGATTTATACAGGAGAAGAAAGTATTGTGAAAAGCTTTATTTCTGTGCAATCTAACCCCTTAGTTTCCAAGATCCTATTTCATTCTCTCCCACCAAAGAAAAAGTCTTATTTTGCTTTCAGCAGAGCTAGGATTAAAGCTGTTGTCCAGAGCTTCCATTCCATGTCTTCACAGCCTAATCCAGCATCAGACTAGCTTAGTTTGTATTCGTAGCTATAGTCCATCAGTCCATTGCATGTAGGATCCACAGGACCAGATGGCTATGGAGGGAGCATGGGCAGGAGCAAGGCCAGATAAACAGAGAGCTAAGAGCCGAGAGAGAGAGAGAGAGAGAGAGAGAGAGAGAGAGAGCGAGCCTTTGTCTGGGAGATTACATATTCCCAAATTTTTGGAGGCTTTCAGTGACTCCACCCACTCTGGCAATGATTTATGTCCCAGATTAGACAAAGGGCACCGTCCCTACATCACCTCAGCTTTACTGAGCAAGTGTCCATCTTTCCCCTTCCCCAGTTATCTCCTGGGACTGGTGCTTCCCTAGAGAGTGTGAAATTGTAGCTTCCTGGGGAAGCTGCCCAGATGGCCATGTTTATAAAGTCTGGCCTCCCTTTTGTTCTTTTCCAATTATTAATAACTACCTAATTACAATGTTATCACCCTGACTGGGGATCAAACTCGAAACCTTGGCCTATTCAGGATGACACTCTAGCCAACTGGGCAGCCTGGCCAGCGTTTCTAGTTGCATTTAGTTCTTAAAAGTATTTCATCTTTTTCATGATGCATATGCATGTAATATTGCATGTAATGTGATAATAAACAATGTATTTCTTTATGCAAAATTTAAATGGTATTGGAAAGCATCAAAGTTTAAACCATCTGTACCACAATCCAGTTTTCTTAAAAGGAATCCTAATTTCTTACCTGCAAACTTAAAAAAAATATTTAGAGCCTAAATAAATGTTCAAGCGGTTGAATATATTGAATAAATATACTGCTCTGGTAGGTCAGTCAAGTAAGTTACTCAAACTGATCTTATTAGAATTATCAACAGCATAAAGAAATATTTTTACCTCTCTTTTATTTTAAAAATTCACATGAGCATCTTTTTTCCTCATAACCAGACTTATACTTGCTGCCCAATTCCTCACATGGTCTATCAAAAAGGCAGAATGTATTCAAAAACTACAATTAATAATATTAATAATTATCAGCATTTCCTTCAACAATAAACCAAAACCAAATGGCATCGTTTTAACCACCAACTATTTTCAGTAACTACAACAATGTAAATGACCACTAGAGGCCACTTATTTTGTTTGAACAACAATGCACTCCTTTTTCACACAACTGTGTTCCGTCAGCACTGACCCAATCTATCTTTTCCATATCCTGGGTTTTCATGAACACACTAGAGGCCCGGTGCACAAAATTCATGCATGACAGGGGGGGTCCCTCAGCCTGACCTGCACCCTCTCAAAATCAGGACCCCTCGAGGGATGTACAACTGCCTCTCGCAATCTGGGACTGCTGGCTCCTAACCACTCGCCTGCCTACCTGCCTGATCGCCCCTAACTGATCCCCTGCTGGCCTGATTGCCCCTAACCGCCTCTGCCTCACCCCACATCTGGGACCCAGGATTCCCTCCTCCAGCCGGTCACAGGCACCCAGGACCTGGGCTGGCTTTGGCCACAGCTGCAGGGGACTGTGGGTGGGCGGCAGGCATAGGTGCGCCCAGGACCGTGGAATGTGCAGCTTTTCCCTCTCCTGGGACAAGCCACAGGTTCTGGCGCAGGTACAGGGCCAGCCGCTGGCACCTGGGACCACAGGGCAGGTGGCTTGTCCCTCTCCTGGGCAGCAGGCACAGGTGCTCCCACGACCGTGGAGGGGGCAGCTTGTCCCTCTCCCAAGCCATAGGCTGGCTGGTCCCAATTCCTCTCTCAAGCTCATTTGTACCTAGCTGGTCCTCATTCCTCTTTCTGGAGTGTTGACTGTCTAAGCTGTTATGGCATGATGGAAATGAGGTCATGATGACCATTTGTATATTAGCTTTTTATTATATAGGACTAGAGGCCCAGTGCATGAAATTCATGCATGGGGGGAGGGGTTGTCCCTCAGCCCAGCCTGCACCCTCTCCAATCTGAGACCCCTTGAAGGATGTCTGACTGCCCGTTTAGGCCTGATTACAGTAGTATTGTGCCTAAACAGGCAGTTGGACATCTATCTCAAAATCCAAGACTGATGGCTTCCAACTACTCACCTGCCTGCCTTCCGGATTGGCCCTAACCACTTCTGCCCGCCAGCCTGATCACACCTTAACCACTCCCCTGCCAACCCATTTGCCCCTAACTGCCCTCCCTGCAGGCCTAGTTGCCCTCAACTTCTCTTATCTGCCAGCCTGGTTCCCCCCCCCCCAACTTCCCTCCCCTGCTGACCCAGTCACCCCTAACTGCCCTCCTCTACTGGTCTGATCACCCACAACTGCCCTCCCTTGGAGGCCTGGTCCCTCCCAAATGTCCTCCCCTGCTGGCTATCTTGTGGTAGCCATCTTGTATCTACATGGAGGCAGACATCTTTGACCACATGGGGGCAGCCATCCTGTGTGTTGGAGTGATAGTTAATTTGCATATTATTATTTTATTAGATAGGATAGAGGCCTTGGGAATGGGCTGGGGCCAGCTGTTTTCCCTGAGGGTGTCCTAGATCAGGGTGGGGTTCCCTTGAGGTGTGGGGCAACCTGGGCAAAGGGCCTGTGGTGGTTTGCAGGCTGGCCATGTCCCCCGACAACCCAAGCATAGGCCAGGGCCAGCTAGAAGCAGGTATCTGGGATTTATTTATCTTCTATAATTGAAACTTTATAGCATTGAGCAGAGGCTAGGGCAGGCCAGGGTGGGCAAGAAGCTTAGCTTCCTCATCGCCAGGGAAAACCCAAGCCTCCTGCTTGCTCCAGCTCCGTGGCCACCACCATCTTGGTTGTGTTAATTTGTATACTCACCCCTGACTGGCTGGTAGATGTGGCTTGTGGGCATAGTAAAGGTACAATTTGCATGTTTCTCTTTTATTAGATAGGATAAGACAGAACACTGTCAAGTGTCACTCCCTCATGGGCATTCTATATGTGCACAAAGCACCAATTCACATTTTGTATATTACTAGATTTATCTAACTGCAAGTTGAAATATCTATCAGTGTGCACTTATGATAGTAATTGTTCTTCCAGATTGTATACTATTGATATTATAGTTTTTTAAACCAGAGATAGCGAATAAAGTGGGAAAAAACAAACAAACAAAAAACACAACAACAACAAAAACGAAACAGTTTTTATTCAGAAATGGCCACAATAGGAGAAAAGAGACCTCAGTATAGAACATGGCTCACTAGAAAATAGAGCAAGAACAAATGGTGTTTTATAGCCAAGGAACAAAGTGGGAATCAATGGAAGAAAAATTACTAAAAGGAAACACTGGGGATGGAGGGAAATTGTGGTTAAAGAGACTTAGAACTCTTGCTACAGGCAGGCCAGGGTGATCAGATATAACCTGGGGAATAGGAGTGGGGGTGTGGAATTTTGATTAGATACTGAAAGTGATCAGATATAAAAGGGAATTCTCTTGGCAAGGACAGGGCCAACTTGAGAAAAGAGCTTAGTGAAACCTTACTAAAAAGTTTAGTTAAGAGAGTCTTTGTCAGTCTCTTCTCTCATTCAAGGAAAAAAGAGACATTCTCCTTTCCTTTGATCAATGTAAGTTCATTTTTCATTAGGTTTTTTGTTCATTAAGGACTAACTGAACCAACAATTGAGGCTTGGCAGTAGATGATATTGGCTAGGAGATGTGAGCAGTTATGCACTTAGTGAGGTTAATGTCTATGAAAAAAAGAAAAATAAAGATTAATGGGTGGAGCTGCCTATAAACCCAATATATGAGTTCAGAGGGCATACAGTTGAGATTTCTTCATGTTGGTCTAGAACCATCTTTTGCAGTTTGAATGCCCTTGGTGATGGCATCAGGTGTGCAAGTAAATTTTTTGAAGGGCCCACAGAACAGCAGGCATGAAGGTTGACCATACATGATGTGTTGTGATGATTTTTTGAGGTTTACTATTATATCAGGTCCTCTAGTTTGGCTTGCAGGGCTTCAGGAAAGGGGCAGTTTTAGCTCTTGGTGACTCCAAAGCATAAGGATGGAAGAAAAATTCAAAACATTTCAACAGTTGCATCCTAATATATGAAGAAACTAGAATTGACAAAATGTTCAAGATAATAAATAGAGCTTGAATTTGATAAGCCACAGAGATACACGTTGGTTTTCCACTGAAACACAAAATGTGTCTCGAGAGTCACCCCTATTTTTATTCTTGTTTACAAAATAAGTTGTCTCATTAAATCTGGCCTGATTGTTTACATAAATGCAACAAGAATAGTAATTGACTTAGCTCCTTTGAGTTTGCTTTTCTAGAACTTTTAATAAAGAATTTTTAAAATTTCTCAAGGCTAGGAAGCCAAGCCAAGAACTCACCACTAGACTGAACCTGCAATACCTATAATCTGGGTAAATTCCTCTATCCTCACATTTCCCAAAATATCCCACTGTGTAGTAAGAAATAAAGTTCAATCTTCATTCAGCCATGAAATCATTGATAGATGTGTTACAACAGCCCATCCTTTCCTTAACTTGCCATCGAACAAATAGATATACCAATTTATCTAATCAATTTCAAGTTAAATATAAAAATAAATTAAAATCAAAATATAATATCTCTTGCCATAATCTATTTTTCCAACCTCATTTTTCACAATTCCCCCATCACTCTGCACTCTAATCACACCAGCCTTTTTAATGCTTTTATGTCTTTGCTAACGGTGTTCTCACTAGCCCAAATGCCATTCCCTCTCATCCCCTTGACAAACTCCTACTCACCTGTTAAGAGCTACTATAAATGCCACATTTCATAAATTCTTTTCCACTACTCCAAATGACTTTGTCATTTAATACATTATACAGTTATTACTTTATGATTTTCAGACTCTGAAATGAGACTGCCAAAGCTAGATTGATGTCTTTTGCATATTTGAGTCCTTCCAGATTCCTAGCACAACTACTGACACACTAGATACTGAAACATTTACTAGAAGGAAAGGAAAACTGAAGAGATAGAATAGAAATAGAAACCTAACACAATGATATTTGCAAAAGCAAGGCTAATCATTTTAAATACTTTAGTAGACAATAAAAAGAAAGCTTATGTTAAACTAATGTACATTTCTAAGCAAATATGTAATGACTTGGATATATTTTAATTTCCTGCTTCACAAATCACTAACTTCCAAAACTACTTTTTTATTCTTTAGTCTTCAAGGTAGATTCACAAAATGTGTTCTGAAGAACAAGGAAAAATTTCTGGAGACAGGACTGAAGCCATCTTTTTCACAAGCTTTAAAGTGATTCTTAAGCACATTAAAGTTGGATAACCACTGCTCTAAATGATTACTCTATATATATAAAAGCCTAAGGGACCATTATGACCAGTCGGCCAGATGTCCAGCCAGTAGCTATGATGCACACTGACCATCAGGGGACAGATGTTCAATTCAGGAGTTGCCCCTGGTGGTCAGTGTGCTCCCACAGCCAACCTCCCACACTGGCCAACCTCCTTCAGTCCCTCCCTCTGGCCAGCCAACTTCTCACAGTCTCTCCCCCTGGCCTGCCGCCCTGATCAGCCTGGTCAGTACTAGGTTAGGCAGCCCTGATTGGGCTCAATTGCCAGCCAGGCTGAGGGACCCCACCTATGCACAAATTCATGCACAAGGCCTCTAATCCTATATAATAGGAGAGGAATATTCTCTGAGGCATAATGACCGAGTTAATGACCAGATCACGGATCTGTAGGAGGGTGAGTAGCGAACCACAAGAGGGTGGCCAGAGAGCTACAGGAGGGGGCAGGATGGCAAACTATGAGGGGGTGGGGTTAATAGGAGGGCAAGGCAGTGGGCAAAGAGCTACAGGAGGGTGGCAATGACCTACTGGTGTATGGATTTGTGTGCATGGCTACTAGTTTTATATGTAAAATCATTTACATAATTTTTAAAATAACATTGGAAATCCAACAGATTGTGTGTGTGTGATTTTTTAACAGGAATTTTTTATTAATATATTTTTATTGATTTCAGAGAGGAAGAGGGAGAGGTAGAAACATCAATGATGAGAGGGAATCATTGATTGACTGACTCCTGTGTAATTTTTGTTGTTATATGTATACTATTTTACTGCTGATGAAAATTATTTCCAGGTTTTAGCTAACACAAATAATACTGCTGTTAAAAAAAATTATTGTTGGAAGTATTATAGATGTCCCTTCTTTCCCCATTGACCTTCCTTCTTCCCACTTCTATCCCCTCCCCAGGTCTTCACCACACTATTGTCTGTGTCCATGGGTTATTCATATATCTATATAGGTTATTTGGTTGATCTCTTCCCCTGCCTTTCCCTCTGAGGATCCTCAGTTGCATGCTTCCATATCTCTGAATCTATTTTGTCTGTCAGTTTACTTTGTTCGTTAGATTCCACATATAAGTGAGATCACGTGATACTTGTCTTTCTCTGACTGGCTTATCCTATATAATAAAAGGCTAATATGCAAATCGATCCAATGGCAGATGATCGGTTGTTGTGATATGCACTGACCACCAGGGGGAAGATGCTCAATGCAGGAGCTGCCCCCTGGTTATCATTGTGCTCTCACAGGGGGATCGCTGCTCAGTCAGAAGGGTGGCAGAAGCCTCTCTCACTTCTGCTGCAGCACTAAGGATGTCCAACTGACAGCTTAAGCCTGCTCCGAGGGCTTCCATACTGCGAGAGAGCACCCCTGAGTGCATGAATTTCATGCACTGGGCCTCTAGTGTCATAATACTCTGCAGGTCCTCCATGCTGTCTCAAAGGGTGAGAAGTCTTTCTTTTTTACAGCTGCATAGCATTCCATTGTGTAAATGTACCACAGTTTTTTTATCCATTCATCTACTGATGGTCATGTGGTCTGTTTCCAGAGCTTAGCTATTAAATACATAGGAGTGGATATATTCTTTCTGATTGCTGTTTCAGGCTTCTTAGGATATATTCTTTGAAATGGAATCACTGGATCAAATGGCAGTTCCATTTTTAATGTTTTAAGGGAACTCCACAGTTTTCCATTATGGCTGTACCGGTCTGCATTCTTGTACCTAGTACATTCCCAGCAGTGCACTGGGATACTTTTTTCACTACATCCTTTCCAGCACTTGTTTGTCAATTTAGTCATGGTAGCCATTCTGGCAGGTGTCAGGTGGTAGCTCACTGCTGTTTTAATTTGTATCTTTCTGATAATTAGTGACATTGAGCATTTTTTCATGTCTTTTGGCCATTTGCATGTCCTCTTTGAAGAAGTATCTATTTAGGTCCTCTGCAAAATAAGAAGCTCCTGCACAGCAAAAGAAGTCAGAATCAAAATGAAAAGGGAACCCACTGTATGAGAGAACATATTTGCTAATGAGATATGAGATATGGGGTTAATTTCCAACATATAAAGTATTCATATAAATAATACTTATTTGAACATGAATATACTTATCTTTTAATGACTATGCCTAAATTCCTATTGAAATTGTTGGGATATATAGGAACTATGTGTATGGCAAAAGTAGATTTATAGTTGTGAGTATGCAAAACTCCATTTATTTTTATATTATTATTTTCCCTATGAAAAACTGTAAATCTACTTTTGCCTCATCCTATATATCTTTAGTAGATGCTGCCAGAATTTGCAAAAATAATTTCCCCAATTTATATTCCAGGCAGCAGTGAGTTTCAATGCTATCCACATTCTGACACTAGGTATTGTCAATCTTTTTTAGTATTAGCCATTCTAGTGAGTGTTGCAACAGTATCTCCTTACAGTTTTAATTAGCATTGCCCTGATAAATAATAAGTTGAGCAGTTTTTCACATATTTATTAGCCATCTGAGTATCCTCTTTGTGAAATGCCTACTCAAGTGTCTCCAGTTTTTCCTAGTAGGTTGTCTTTCTTTTTCACATTGATTTATAGGATTTCTTTACCCAATATGAATACAAACCTTTTGTCAAGTATAGGTACAAGTATGTTCTCTTGTCCTTCGGTTTACTTTTTATATTTTATCAGTATTTTTGGTGAGAAAAATTCTTATCTTGTCCAACTTATCAACTTAATTTTGTCTAGTTTATGAATATTTTCTTTTATGTTACTAAGTTTTGTGTCCTATTTAAGAAATATTTCTTACCTTAATATAATAAAGATATTATCTAATTTTATCCTCTAAAGGCTTCATTATTTTACTTTTCACACTTAGAACTTCAATCAAATGGGCAATGGTGGGAAATAGAGATCAAGTTTCAACCCTCCCCACCCATCTGAGTATCCAAATGACCAGCCACATTGAATTTAAAATATTAATTATTTTTAATTGGTGAAAAGTGAAACCACTATGAAAATATCAATTACAAACTTTTAAGCATCAAATAGCAAAGCAATGAAACATATTGGAAACAATGAGAAAAATGACAAACATAACAGTAATGCAAACTTTAATATAATTCTCATAAGAACATGACAACTGAAGCAGTCAAAATATAAAAGGCATCTGAATGTATGTAATAAATCCAATAAATATACAGAACTATAAACCCTACAAGGAATTGGCCTTCTTTTGGTACCTAAGGAACACTTTAAATATTGATCTCATGTTTATCCTGAGAACAAAATCTCAAAAAATAGAAAGTACAAGAACCTATTCTTTGATCACATTATAATAAAACTAGAAATTACTATTTTAAACACACACATTTCATGATTTTAAAATATGCACCTAAATACTCTTAGGTCAAGAAGGAAATCACAGCTACATTTATTCAACACTTAGAAATAGCAAAACATTGTGTATCAAACCATATTGGACTTGGTCAAAGATATGATTAGAAGCAAACTTAGAAGTAATTTTCACACACAAATTAATGGGAGCATTAAATCATTAGAAAAACCTAGAAGAGGAAATACGATAAAATTATATAATTTTTAGAGCGTAGAAAAATGGAAGAGTTCAAAATAATCTGAGGCCTCAAAAATATCAAAATATACACACCTCTAATCTAATTCTATATTTAAAAAGAGAAAACGTAAGACATAAAATTAGTAATAATAAAAGAACTTTAATTGGATATAGAAAAGATCAAATGTGATAAGAAATTACTATGTACAACTATTTGCAAAAATTATAAAATAAATACCTCTATGAAAGGCCAGGGTAAAAAAAAACTAATTATATTATGTATTATCCAATTGCAACCTGAATAATACCAGAGAAATTTCTGAAACACACTCAAGGATTCCTCCTAAGAAGTGGTATTCATTTAGTCATTCAACAAATATATTGTGAGGATCCTATATGTATTGGAGTATGTGTTAAATACTAAATACAAACTTATACAAGCCAACATGATCTCTTGCCTCTAGAAGTCACATAGCATAGACAAATGAATAGGCAATTAAAACTGAGATGTTTCAATAAAAAACGTTTGGGGTGGTGGAGGAAGAGAACTGGCCTCTACCTTAATCAATAAGGATGGGGAGAAGAGGGTTGTAAGAGGGGGTTGGCACATGTCAAATGCCTACTCTCTACTGTGTCAGATGCCTTAAAAAGAAATCCTCATTCACTCCTCAGGACAATTCTGGACAGATAACTTGCCCTACATGCAGTCTGATAAATGGAGGTATAAAAATTTGCATCCAGCCCTAGCTGGTTTGGCTCACTGGATAGAGTGTTGGCATATGGACTGAAGAGTTCTGGGTTCAATTCTGGTCAAGGGCACATGCCCAGGTTGTGAGCTCAATCCCCAGTAGGGGGCATGCAGGAGGCAGCCTATCAATGATTCTCTCTCATCAATGATGTTTCTATCTCTCTCTCCCTCTCCCTTCTTCTCTGAAATAAATAATTTTTTTAATTCACATCCAAATTTTTTGCCATCAAAGTTCCTGATCTTTCCTTAAAGTATAATAAGAAGTCTAACTGGCTATAAAACGCATACATACACATACCTCAACTGAGATGCAATAAAAGAGGACACCAAACAATGTAGCAAAGGACCCATGGAGTCAAAAAAAGAGACTGGACAGTCTTTCAAGTCAATTAATGCATTGGGGGAAGCTATCACTAGAGGGCGACATTGCAAACACTATGAATAACAAGTCAATAGAAAAAAAAGATATAGGGTAAAACCAAAAGCACTGCAATATTTAAGCCCATTTTTAAAGTACTAAAAAGAGAATATTTTCTTGTGCTCAAATACTTTTTAGAATGGTTAAAGCATGTATAAATCAAAAAAAAATAAATGCACAGAATATTCTTTTAACCTGAAAAGTGAAGAAACATTTCCTTGGAGTTTCACAAAGATTACTACAACATAAAAGAGGACAGATGAAGAAGCCTAAAAACATAAAAACTTATTTTCTAAATTAACTTTATTATAGCATCTTTTCAGTTAAAAATAATCACCCCTGCCTTTACATTCTTAAGACTTTTGTCAGCATAATTATATTAATTAAATTTATTCCATATATAACTATTTTCAGATAGGCAGCCTATAATTAGATCACTCACTTATGAACTTAAGCTTTGAGATAGTGCCTTTTAAAAAATAAGAAAAGCAGAGCAAGAGTTTTTCTGAAGGAAAATAAGTGTCTGGGCTTTCTCACTTCCCAGTCACTCTATAATTCATTTTTCTAGGTTTGGTCCCACTAAAATTGTTCTAGACAAATTTGTCAGTGGCTGCTCGTAAAAGACCTGAGTGACTACTTGAGTTGTTTCTAGACCTTTCTACGGCAACTGTCACAACCAAGCAATCATCTTTTCTGAAGCACTGATTCTGTCTCTGGCAATCAAATTTTACTATGACTTGCTTTTACTATGAACACTCCTCTGTTGGTTCTCTCACTGGCCATTGTTAAAGTTCAAAATTTGGGTTTCCATCCTCAGCCCTCTTCTCTCCCATGACTTTTTTTCTTAGAGAATTTCCACTCTACTATATAGAAGGCTTTCCAAATTTCATTCTCTGGTCTAGTTCTGATAGTTGTACACTAGCTATCTTTACTTGGATGTTACATAAGCATCTCAAATCCAACATGTCCAAACCTAACTCCTCACTTTTCACCAAAAGTGTGTGATTCCTCCTACATTCCCTTGCCATAAGTGGGGAAGACAACCATCCAGTCTTGAAGCAGAAATTATACTTCCAAATCATTCTTTATTTCTGTCACCACTGGAACAGCCTTTGTTTTAACCAGGAATTGCTATTTAAGGGTGTTTTATTAACTATTTAAACTTTTGAATGTGGATTCCTTGGTAGGGAAATGGGAACACATGGTGCATTTTCTTTCACCACAGAACCTGCCCCTCTATGCCTCCCAACTCTGCCACTTCCCACATCCATCTTTACTGTCTGACCCTATAAAGAATTTGTTTGGGGCTTAATTTTACAGACTTAAAACACTAACTTAGATTTGTCTACCTGAGATTCAAATCCCATATTTCACCTCTCTCCAATTCATCCTTCATATTGATAGATTTTTCCCTCTACACTGCAAAGTGCAAAACTAAGCACTTCTAATGCCCTTCCCCTGATTATCTACAAGTGAAGGGACTACCCAAAGTCAAGACTTCTTATGATCATAACTCTGCTTTTCTCTACAGCGTCCTTTCCCACCATCCTGCCTTCTACTTTGAGCTGTTACAGCAAATGATCTACAACTTGCACTCAAAAGATAACTTCCCATTCTGAGTAACTGGGATGTCCATCTCACCTTTCACTCTCCTATCTACCTGCTTGTGGAATTCTTCAGCCTTCTACATCTTGCTGAATTGTCATCTACTCTAAATGTTTCCTCAGTATTCTGTGGGAATTCCCAGCTTAATTTGCTTCATTACTGTGTGGGTCACACAACATTGAAATTACTCATTTGGTTCTCTCTCCCCCATTCAGTAGTGAGATCCTTTGGGGAAGACTTCCCATCTTACCCCTTCTAGTAGGCAAAGCATTATTATTAGCAGAGAACTTGGCAACACCAGGCTCTTAATAAATGTTGAAATAAACTGACCAAATAAGTCCCCAATGTCCATACATACTTTCCAGACATGACAATTTAGTCATTTGGAACTTCACAACAGGATGGATGTCTGCCCCCCCAGGCACAGGGAGATGGACCAGCTTCTCCTCCCTAACTTAATAAATATCACCTGCCACTTAGCCAATTTCCAAACCTAGGGACATACCAAATTATCTGCCCCTCAACAAATCTCCCACAGCCAAATAACCAAGAGTTTTTTTTACTCTACTTTCTGCATATCTCTTGCCTCCATCTTCTCTTCTCCAGTATCACACAATTCTTTTTCTTTGCCAACCCTAGTGATTAGCGTTTCTCCTCTTCTATTTCTATGTAACAAAATGTTCTTAAAATGAAAGTCATATCACTCCTTCAAGGCCCACAGAATAAAGGCAGAACTCTTCAGAACTGTCTATAATCTTGTTGCTCCTGTGATCAGGAGTCCTGCAGCAGCATCACTTGGAAGCATCACCTCTCCTACTGACTATAGGGGTCCTACTCCTGACTTACTGAATCAGAATCTGTACTTTTAACAGGGAATTCATATATTAGTTTTACATCATAAAAATGCATTAGTCTGAGACCTTTAATTCAATGGTCCCTGACACTCTGCCACTGCCTCACCTGCCACTCTCCCATACACAGAGAGCTTCCTGCCTTTAGAAATGGCTAAGAGCACTCTAGAACTCAGTAGGTCTTTAAGTCTTGCATCTTTTTTTTCTATTTCCTATTGCTCCCCACCTACTCTTAATCCTATTCTCTTCTTTTAGGTCTTAGCTTTATCATTTCCTCTTTGAAGTCCTCCCAACCCTATCCCTTTAGTCTTTCATCCCTTAGTCTCATAAAATACTACATTTCCTTTTATTTTAATTTATTTTTGTAATTTAAAGAATTTTTATCTCATCCAACTTCGTATCAAGTACCTAAAACAAAAGTAGGAGGGCCTTAAAAATGTTAATTGAATTAAAATATAAGTGAGGGTCACTAGTCCTAATAAAGTAGGTTGGTATTTTCTATTCTGTTCAGGTCAGTTTCTGCATAGACAATACACATTTTTCCCTTTACTGTAAAAATAAAAATAAATAGAAGTAAACAAATGAAAGCTAAACATAGAGAGATTATTTCAAGAAATAATCTGGTGGTGACTGGAAATTTTATTTGATGAAAGATTAATTCAACTAAAAAGTACTACCAAGTTGAAGAGTCGCCTTGAGCTATCTCTAAAAAAATAATTCATCATAAAAAGGAATCATAAATAAGTTTATACAAGTTTCAAAGTGGGAAGAAACTGGATAGTGATTTTGAATGCCTGATTATGTGTGCATTTGTGGGGATAGGAGTAGGAGTAAGGGGTTAAAATATTTGCCACTGTGAATAGTTAACTTTCACAAAGTAGGATGTGCACAATGACCAAGTAGTAATTTATATCCGAAGTTATTTCTGTGAGAAAGTAGGATTACTAGTGAAAGACTATTTAATACTTTCAGAGAAAAAAAGTCATGTATGAATTCTCTACATGTAAAATGATGATGAAAAAGAGGAACAGCCTTTAAGTGTTCAATTGGTTGACCTTGTAAAATGAATTTGTAGGTAATACAGTTTCACTAAATCCTATACACTGATTTCAAGGTAAAATGTGCCTGAATGGAAGAAAAACTTTACCTTAAGATTTATGAAATTGTTTCTCCTTATTTTTAATGATTATCTTGATATTATTTAGATATCAATTGCACTTGGCTATTTTATTAAATGAGAGACAAAGTGAATCTTAACTAATTCACAATGTTAAAAATTAGTACAAATTGTAATAGGAAAAACATCTACAACTAGTGGTTAATAAATAATTTTTCCAGCTTTTTAATAATTAAATCCCAGAAACTAATTCCATCTGAAATGTATCTAATATCCAGCCTAGGCAGATGATCAATAATTAAGTGTGACATCTAATTAGCAATGTGGCAAATTAGCTAATTCCAATTTTATCTGGCTATTGACAATGTTTGTTTCACACATAGAAAGGAAGAGGAGCTTCTTTTTCCTTTATGGTGATTTACCTTTTCCTTTTTAATATCCTCAGCTGATCAATGGCTCAAGTCATCTCACAGAGAGGAAGTACCCCTAAGCCACCTCTGAAATGGCTAAAGAAAGAAAACCAAAATGAAAATTTATTGAGGAAAGACACACAGAAAAGAACACTCCCCCCCACCAAAAAACAAACAAACAATAAAAGAATAAACAACACAATTAAAAAACCCTCAAATAAATGCTTAGATAAGAGACTGCCAGGCTCAGAAGATGAACAATAAAGAATTTCCTTCTTCTCAAATATAGTAGAAATAGAATAATAAAACTTAACATCTCCACCATAATAACTATATCCCATACCCACTGATTAGATTCCAATTTTGATTTCAAATTTATCAATCAATTCAACACTTATCGTGCACTTTACTAATTGGCAAGCACTATGCTAAATGAAATAGAGATAAGGACCAATAAAAAGAAAGTGCTTACAAAAGTTCTTTAGGAACTCAAGGAAGAGAATAATTTTTCAGTATAAGAGATATATGTAACAGTACTTATCAGGATTAATTTCTTTTGCCAACATTTAATGAGGACATACAAAATACCAGGTGTAATACATAATGAAAAATAAGGCAGCTCATCTATCCTAGATAAGTATAGAATGTGGTGGTGGAGACAGAAAAGTGAACAGCCAATTACAATAAAGAAGTACTTCAGGTTAAATAAGCCCAGCAGAGAAAGACAACTACCATATAATTTCACTCTTAGGTGGAATCTAATGAACAAAATGAACTAGCAAGCAAAATAGAGACAGTTTCATAGGTAGAGAGCAGGCTGACAATTTAGTGGGTGGCTGTGGGATTGAGTAAAAAAGAAGAAAAGGGTGGAGAAAAAACTCATAGACAAGAATAACAACTTTGTTGACTGGGGTGGGGGAGTGAAGGAAGGCATAGAGGGGATAAATGGTGATAGACAGATACTTGATTTGGGGTGATGAATACACAATGATGTGTTGTAGAATTGTACACCTGAAACCTGTATAATTTTGTTAACTGATGTCACCTCAAAAAAAAATCAGACCTTTAAAATAATTAAGCATTTTTAAGAAGTACTTTGGATAATATTATATAGAGGAAGGAGAGTTAAGAGCCATGAGGCTGGAGAAGTAATGACAACAGAAGGTAACACTATGAGCCAACCAAAATACTGAACACTTTGATGTATATAAAATCCACACAATAATCCTACAAGGGAGGTGACTATAATCACCTCCTTTTATAAACTGAGGAACCTAAGGAAGTCTAAACTTACTAGAGGTAACAGTGGTAAGGATGGAGCAGGAATTTGAACCAGTTATGTGCACTCAAAGATCTTGCAGGATCATAAAGAGGCCTTTTATATGAGTTTAGTCCTTTGTCAAAAAAGGTCTTTAAAGGGTAAGATGCCAAAAGAATAATTGGATCAGATTTGCCTTTAGAAAGATTGCTTTGAGAGAAGGTATGGATGGGATGGAGCAAGACTTTAAAAGACAGATAGATGAGTTCGAGGGTGGCATTATAATCCAGATAAAAAATCTTTAGAGCCCTAGCCAGTTCGGCTCAATGGATAGAGTGTCAAATCAGCCTGCAGACTGAAGGATCTCAAGTTCGATTCCTTTAAATCAGGTCAAGGGCACATGCCTGGGTTGCAGGCTCAGTCCCTAATTAGGGGCATGCAGGAGGCAGCCAATCAATGATTCTCTCTCATCACTGGTGTTTCTATCTCTCTCTCCCTCTCCCTTCCTCTCTGAAATCAATAAAAATATGTATTTTTTTAAAAATCTTTAGAGCATAATCTCCAGTAGTGGCAGGGGTGACAGAAATAGAGACATAGACAAATAGCATTTTAAAGAAGAAATTTTAATAATTTAGAACCTGCTGGAAGTGTTACTGGAGAGTACTATATGATAAACTGAGCCAACTCCAAAATAAGGGTAAAGATAAATAATAGGCTTTCTGAAACAAAGATAATAAGTTTAGTTTTGGCTAAGTTGACTTAGAAACAAAAGTAACTAACTTCAATACCTTAGGTCACACATTGACATGTCAACTTTGAAATAATATTGGGGTGTTTTTTTTTCAGAGTCACTTTAGTTAACAAATTTCAATTATTTATAAAAGAATTTGGATTAAATTAGAATTTTTTTTCATATTTTTCTTAAATATTTTACATCTTGCCTAGTCTGATGTGGCTCAGTGGTTGATCATCAACCTATGAACCAAGAGGTCACAGTTCGATTCCCAATCAGGGCACATACCCAGGTTGTGGGCTCAATCCCCAGTGTGGGGTGTGCAGGAGGCAGCCAATCAATGATTCTCTCTCATCACTGATATTTCTATCTCTCCCTCTCTGAAATCAATAAATTTAAAATTTTACATCTTATATATTTCCATATCACACTTTATAGGACTGGTAACTAGTAGAATCATCTCAACTTTCTCTCTCAGAAAAACAAATATTGCTATTCATAAAACTGTATCATAAAACCACACCTAGCCTAAGTATTCTTATTTTCAGAAGATTTTTCAGCCCTGAAGAACATACTTATGGGCCCTCTAATCTTTTTTAACCACTGAATAAAATAATTTGTTGGTATAATCTTGCTTATTTTCAAAAATATTTCTATTCATAGTCTCTTTTAGTCTTTATAATAATCCTATACATTATATTAGAAAGCAAATAACAGACAAGGGTTTGGGATATACAAATGAGAAATAAAGAAACACAACTTACGAATCAGTTTATAGTTCATGCTGTACGCAAACATATACTACAGATTTGATTAACAATATTGTATAAAACTGAAATTTAGAAAGTTTGAGTTTCACAATCCTTTGATAATCTAGTTGAAAGAAGAAAACATTAGAATATAATTTATTTAAGTTTATAACCAAGTAATAAGATAACCTGAGGAATTTATAATTATTCAAGCTGATGGAAAGAGTTGGTGGGAACTAAAATGAAAAGCAAATACAATCTCTAACTGTGAATACTGGGTTCAATGACTTGACATTAAAAGTTTAAGAGTAAATTTGCAAAACTTGGTTTCAGCGAATTTGTTTTTAATAAAAGTGTGTTATCTATGATAAATATATTTCACTTTGTTCAAATGGATCTGATTGGGAAAACATATTGAGCAGAAGTACTGGCACAGCTTAATTTAATTGCTTTGAGAAAATGTATTGAATGCTGGTTTGAATTAAATTCTATTTGTTTTAATAAAAATTAAAAAAAAGAGTAAATTTTCACCTCTATCCCACAAACATAATGTTTCTTCCTTGGGGAAACTGTTGTTAGTTTTTAAAAGTTATATACACAATTCCTTGGCATAATATAAAATTATTGTCAGGCTTTTGTTTCCTTCAATATTACTTCCTGACATGTCCATATCTATTACCTGTCACTTTATTAAATTTTAAATTGTTGTATTTTAAAACTTACACCCTATAAACTCATGGTGTTAACTGTACAAACCTACTACAGCCATCAATATTTGCTAGTGTAATTATCATTGTGTAGCAGTTACCAGGTCTTAAAGAAAAATATTCTAATATTCTAGTCACCCAAAATAATGCCTAAGTTCACATCCACATGTATCACTGCATTAACTCCATCCCCTTAAAACGGTAAGTCTATTCAAATCTCTATTCTGCAAAGATTTTTTATTTATGTAAATAAACCTATTTCCAGGACAGCCCTTTGTATTCATGAGTCCAAACTCCTTATCTTACAGCTGAGCAGAGGCCCAGAAAGCTTTTGATCAGAACAGGTCCACGCAATATCCAAAGCAAGGGAGGATAAGGACACATATGTAATGCCTTAATCAATAAAGAAAAAAATTCATATTTTCCTCTTTATACTGCAGAATACACCCCCTTTGCCTGCTCCTTTCTAAGAAGTAGAGAGAAGGGATATAAGCAAATTCAATAAAATTTTGTTTGATAATTTAGTGTCTCAAATGCAAAAACACTGAGGCTAAAATAGAAAGCAGGTTAAACTGAAACTAGTCCCTATATAAGAATTTGCACCAAATTTCAAATGTGCATACTAACCCTGACTCATTATCTCCTATAGGTAAAGATGGCTTCTATCTCAATATCCTCCTGAGTCATAATCGATAAGATGCATAATCAATGCATGCCCTTAATTGCTTTCACAGTAATGGCAGATTATGTATACCACTGGCCATATTAAGTATTTTTACTTTTCTCTGTTAAATTATTCTATAAAGTTACAAGATACAAGACTGCATTTAAGTACTTTTTCCATAATTCTTAAACTCTTCCTCGAAAATATGAAAGCAACACTTCCACTGAAACTATTACGATAAATAAAAATATGAAAAGAGAAAAAAAAGTCATCTCTATTCCTTCTTTATCTTCCATCCCATATATTAAGATAATTATACCTTTTATATTTCAAATCTATGCAATATGTTTTATAAAAACAAGTTTTTTAAAATAGGGTACTCTGTGAGTTAAAACTAGCTTTCTTCACTTATTAAAACATTACAGACATTCCTTAAAAAATGAACACAAAGGTCCCAGCCAAGTGGCTCAATTGGTTGGACCATCATCCCAAACACCAAAAAAACTACAGGTTCAATTCCTGGTCAAGACATACACCTAGGTTGCAGGTTCAATCCCAGTCAGGATGTGTACAGGCGACAACTGATCAATGTTTTTCATCAATGTCTTTCTCTCTCTCTCTCTCTAAAAATCAATAGAAACATATCCTTGGGTGAGGATTAGAAAAAGAAAAAATAATCATAGAACCCATTTTTTAAGAGCTCTACAATATTACATTGCAATCATTCTCCCTCTTGATGTACACTAATTTCTAGCTTTTTTGTCACTATCAGCAATGCAGTGATAAACATGTCTGTATCATTGACTCTGTCACATTGAAACAAAGTTATAACCTTACATATAGATATATAGTCAGTGAACTAATAAGAGAGCACTCAGAAGAGAACCCAGTGTATGGAACGTCTGATCAAGAAATCCTCTTTGGAGAAAGGCTCAGGAGAACACATTCTTGACAAATGAGATATTATGTTCAAAATGTATCACAATCTCTTATAAAAATTCTTAAAATAAGGAAAGACTGAAGAATTAGGAACAAGGTTCAGAGGTTGTATTATTAGCCTGGAGAACTTAAACAACCATTCATAGGTTCAAAAACAAAGTCCTCTTGTCTTCCAAAGAGAAGCTGCCTAATAGAGTATGATTACATTATTTTAAAAAGATTTATAGACAAAATTTAAATTTAAAAAACACACACAAACCAAATGCATAAGATGATTCCTATATAACACATATAAACAATTTCCAAAACTTGAGATGAATTTGTCATTTAGGATCAGGATTTATACCAAAACCAAACAATATTTAGTAGAAATTAATATGTGTATCTTATTATAACATATTTACTATTTAAATATTTTTTCATATACAGTAAAATAATATCATTTAACATCTCAACAAAACAGAAAATAATATAACTAAACATCAGAAATAGCAAAAATTTTAGGTGTAAAAATTAAAACCTGTTCTATCAAGCTTCCTATATATATCAAATTGAAGAAAACTGACCAGAATGTTATCATACTTCATCTTGGGAATATATTTATTGATTTTTAAAAAAAACTCTACAATGAATGGTTGGTTTTGAGCTCTACAGAATTTTAAAAACAAGAGGGGTACTTTGCAAAGTTCTATGATAAATAAAAGTACTTTTTAGGTTTTGGCAGACTGTATTTTCATTCATCCTTCGAAGTATTGCTGAAAAAGAAGCAAGAGTGCCATCACTCTCAGAGAACATAGGAGTGGTTCTTAAAGTGAAAAAAATTTATAACAACACACAGCAGGCAGAGAATCTTGGTACTAAAACATCAACTGTCTTTCTGTTTTAGTAGACAGCCAACATTTTTCCATCAGGACACACAAAATCCAGTCATTTCTTAATTTTCTTCCTTCTCAGCTCTCCATGTTCATTCTGTGAAGTCCTATTGGTGTTAAACACACAACAAAAAAATGTTTCTATCACTCTTTTGCTGTGTTTGCCTTCTTGTCTCAACAGTATTTCCCTTTCCTTCTTCAAAACAGACTCTTCTCCAGGAGTCTTCAATGAGAATATCTTGATTAAAAATGGATTGGAAGAGGAGACAAAAGAGGTCTTTTCATTGTCCCCAAGCTAGAGGGGGGAAAAAAGAAGAGAAAAATGATACAGAATTACCTAATAACACTTCTTATTTTCACTGAAAGAAAAAAGAAAACTCTTACTTGACCAATTTTATTGACATATCTTTGTTCATATACTCTAATAGAGTCGTTACAGGTATAAGTTCCCTCTGTTCCAAGTTTTTAAAAAACAACTTCCCCCTATATACTCATTCTTATATTATCACTTAAAAAGCAAAAGAGAATTGTAAATTGTCAGGAGTACAACTGAAAATAGCATTTCTAAAACCTCAATAAGTAAATATCTAGAAAATCTCTATGAAATTGCCTACTATATGGTTTGAAGAAAAAAATCTTAGTGCAATATTTTTAAGCTGCACTAAGACTAGGACTATCTTGGAAGCCATTCACTTAGCTCTTGATACTTAGGCTCTGCTATTCTAGGGAAAAATCAAGAATGTAAGACTGAAAGAGTTCCAATTAACTTACAATTTAACTGGCTAGTGATGTTAAACATTTTCATGCCCAAGAAGTCAGTGTTAAATGGTTAAGCCAAAGAAGAGATCATCAATTACAAATAAGAGGTTTAAACATATACTAAAATATTTAAAATTCAATATATATACTAAATTCAAAACATATACTAAAATATTTTAAACTAAATTTTCACATCTAAACATTTTCATTGGTTTCTAAAAGTAGCTGCTAGCTAATACTTATTATGTCATCATGCTATGTACCTAAATGTTCCTGGTGAATCTGATTACCATAGAAGTGAGTCTGTGATTCAAGAACTCTGAGACACCTTCCTATATCATGAAGCAAAATTGTGCAAGAGCAGAAAAAGAAATACAAAAAAAAAATGCTAGTATTCATTCCTACTTCTTTTACCACCCTTAAAAAGAAGATAGCTCCACCCCAACTTTCCCAACTCGCACGCCAACTAGCCCACTCCCCACTCCTCTCAGAAAAAAAGAATTATTTTATCCAACCAAAACAGAGCAACCAGGTAAAATGCATAAGAAGAATACCTGTAAGATTTTTCTTCCCATAACTTGTCCCAGGCAAGGATCCTCAGGCACTCTCTCCATGTTGTCCTCCACCACTTCTTCAACCATTAGAGATGCATCCTGAATGATGGTGGAGGATTCAGAAGTTTATAGTAGATGTGGCATATTAAGATCAAGGATCATATCCATCTCCTCAAAAAAAGGGATGGGGCCTTTCAGGTAATCCAGGTGATTACACTACATGTTACTGTTCTGATATTGAGCAATTTCTCCTCACAACCCCCCAAATCCCATCCTTATATGCCTCAAAATCTTAAATATACCATTCTCCTTATTTTTCCCTTTGCCACTTACTATTTTAATTTATTTATATCCTGGCCCATTCCACAAAAGATGTTGGGTTGATATTACTCTTTATTAATAAAGTAATATATAGGAAGTATCCTTGCTTGAAGGTATTCTCCATATATATATCATCTCTCATAAAATCCATATGCAATGAAGGAGCTAACCAAAACCCACCCTGATATTATGAGTAAAAAAGGTTAAGAGAAATATGTGAAAATACACTTCTGTGAGAGCCTAGGAATAATGAGTGAAAGAGATGATTGCTAAAAACTTAGTAAAAGAAAAGTATGTTACAAAGAAAATTAGACTTGAGACTATATGTAAATTAAAGTGGGCTTAGGTAACCACTGCTACCCTCATGTTGCTCATCTCCCCAACATAACTTTTAGTGCTTAACTTTTTAATAAAAATATGTTCCTTATAAAACTCTGTTGTAAGAAAACCATATTAAAATTTCATGTCCTTTCCTCTTTCTTGTGCATATCTGAACATACATATATTTCTGACCACAAATACTGTTTTTGCTTCTTTTTTAACATATCTTGACCATTTTTTTCACATAACACATAATGATCTCACGCACCTTTTCCAATGTTTAAGTAATACTCCCTTGCATCTAGGCATTGTGCTCTACTATTTCTTTGCTCATTCTCTCCCCTTCTCTAGTCTCCTCTAAAAATGGAAATACCTGGTTCCATGTCCCAAGTCTCTTAAACATTTGCTCATATTTTTTTTTTATTTCTACTGTTTTATCTTTATATTATAGGATGTTTCCCCCACTTTTTTTCTAAATCATTAATTCAGCTTTTAGCTCTTCCTTTTAAAAAAATTAACAATATATTTTTGTTTCTGACAACTCTGCAGACAGCTTCAGGACAGTCTGACTTATTTTTTAAGCTATTTTATCCTCTTAAACCTCTGTGAAGATACAAATTACATTTATGATAAAGTATTGGTTTCCTCACCATTACTATCTATTATCAAACTGTTTATTCTCAAAAGGCATCCATTTTTAGTTTAAATTTTAATTTATTTTATAATGAGTAAATTTGAGCATGTTTATATTTCAAAGCCGTTTATAGTATATTTTATAAAATATTATATATTTTTTAATGTTTTTATTGATTTCAAGGAGAGGGAGGAGGAGGGATAGAAACATGAATGAGAATTATTGATTACTGGGGATCAAGCACAAAGCCTGGGCATGTGCCCTGACCTGAACTTGAACCTTGATCTCATGGTTCATATGGGTCAGCACTCAACCTCTGAGCCATACTGGCCTGGCAATATTTCTTTTCTAAGTCAAAAAACACTTAGTGATGGCCTACCAAAAAAAAAACAAATAAATAAATACCATTATGTTCCATCTATTGCTTAATATCATTCCCATATTCCAGGCACCACTTTTTCTCTTAGTTCACAGTTTATTTGTATTGTTGTTTTCTGAGTGGTGTTCCAGAGCTAATTGGATTAGTTTTTTCCAGTAGATTTATGTCTGTTCCTCTCTAAAGACAACTTCCAAGAATGAGAGAGCTGATCTCAGGATGAATATGAGCTGGGGGAGGCATGTTTTATTTTACAATATGTGGTCATAAAGCAGGTTGTAGGCTGGAATCCCCAAGATTGACAATACCAGGAAGACTCTAATTTTGAGGTAGAATATTGTAATGCATTTCTCAAATGTAGGACCATTTTCTCTTTCCCGTTCCTTCACTTCTACTCTGTGTCTTAATAGAGTTCTCTGGCTCTGCTCTGCAACTCTCTCCAATCCCAATTACCAGAAGTCTTCTCATTATCTACAGAACAGAACCCATGTCTCTATCCTAGAGACAAATACTATTTCTAGCTGATAATCATTCAGTACAAATGAGGAAGGGAAAACCCCATCTGCTACAGACAGTTTTTAAATTAGCTGTTCCGATGACTACCCACAGACCACTCCAAATCTTTGAAAATGTTAACACAAGTGGAATTTCCTGAGGTCCACTAAAGAAAAACTTCTCACTTTATCTGCTCTTGTTCCTGTGTTCCTCTCATTCCATTGAATTTCTATCTTCATTGAGTTTCCCAAAATGTGCTATACCAATGCTATTATAAGTCTAAATTATTTTTTAAAAAAGAAATACTTTTTTAAGAAATACATTTTAATCATTTCAAATACATGTGAAGTTGAGAAAGCTTTTACCATCTTTTAATAAATGCCTCTTCAAATTTTTAACATGTGCTTTCACCTATACACCTTCAAAACTATCAAGTAAAAAGTACCTATAAGTAGAAATATTTTCATAGTATACTATGCATAGTGTTCTTCTATTTTTCCCATTTCATCACAATTTCATCTGGTATACTAAATGTTTTATTATTCAAGCATCTAGAATTAATTTCCTAATTGTTATTTTTTCATCTCATTCATTTTATTAGAAATATTTTTCTAAAGTTAGATTTCAAAGTAAATTATTAACAATATTTTAGATTTAAGCATAAATTTCACTGCTTAATTAGGTTTCAGTTTGTTGTTTAGTTTTGTCCATCAATGGTTAACAGATACAGGTCTAATTTGTTTCATTGTGCTTCACTTTATTGTGAATAAAATGTTGTGTTTTTTACATATTGAAGGCAAAAAATTACGACTCACTTAATTGTGATACTCACTTTATTGCAGTGGTCTGGAATTAAACCCATTATATCTCTGAGATATTCCTGTACCTTTCCCTTTTTGTGTCCAGAATTCTTTATATTGATACATTTCATTTTATATAAGTACTTCCACAAATATATTCATTTATCTAAGTTTCCAAGAATAATAGTTCAGTACTTTGGAACAAATATATATTTTGCCTTTCTCCTGAAAAACGGTTTTTGCTTCATAATACTTTTATCTCAAAACTAGAGGCCTGGTGCACAACATTCATGCACTGAGGGCGGGGGGGTGGGAGGAAAGACTCAGGTCTCTAAGGCCAGCATGTGCCCTCTTGCAGTCCAGGAGTCCTTGGGGGATGTCCGACTGCCACAAAGGCGAGCTCAGCTTCTGGCTGAGCAGCGCTCCCCCTGTGAGTGTGCACTGACCACCAGGGGGCTGCTCCTGCATTGAGCATCTGCTCCCTGGTGGTCAGTGTATGTCATAGCGACCAGTTGTTCCTCTGTTCAATTTGCTTATTAGCCTTTTATTATATAGGATAAAAGCGATTTTCACTGTTTCTTAATATCCAGTGCTGTGTAAGAAAAATCAGATATGAATCTTTTTTGATTAGGGTAAGCCTCCTTACTTTATCTGGAAATTTGATTTTCTTTTCACTTTTGGAATTCATAAGTTTTACCAGTATTTGATTTGATCAGAAACTTGATCCCAGTGTATTTTATTTGATTATATTCTTCAGGCCAAAACAAGTTTATTATATTATTTTATTATCTAACTAGAGGCCCAGTGCATGAAAATTCATGCAATGGAGGGGGGGGTCCCTCAGTCCCTCTTTATTAGATAGGATGCTTCATAATATGTGTATTCTTTTTACTTCTGAAATTCCTATTACACATATATTAATCTCCTGGATCTACTTTAAAGGTCTCAAACTTTCCACAAAAATGCTCAATTCTTTTTGCTCTACTGTCTGAGAGAAATCTCAGTTTCACTGTCAATATTGCTTCTTCCCTTTCCAAAAAAAAACTTTGAGGGGAGATAGGTAGGAGAGATGCAAGAGATTAACCAAAGATTTACATGCATATTTTATATATTCAAAAAAAGCAACATTTTATTTAGTAAGCACTTATATACCTACCACCTTACTAAAAAAATATCTAGATTACAGAAATACTTTTCTTTCCCTTCCAGACACAACCTAAGTATGGTGTCTATTATTTCCATGGATTACTTTATACATTTTTACATATGTGGATATCTATAAAACTATATATAGTAATGGCTTTTGCTTTTTGGGTTGTTTTTTTTTTTTTGTAAATTACAAAAGCAGAGAATCCTCTCCATGGCAAGGCTGGCCCCTTTATTCATTCACTCATTCATTCATTCTTTGCTGACAGTATTATAGATGTCCCTTATTTGCCCTCTCTACCCAGGCGCATCAGTCTGCATTCCACCAGCAGTATACTAGGGTTCCCATTTACCTACATCCTTGACATCTCTGTTGACTGTTGCCATATTGATAGTAGCTATTCTGACAAGTGTGAGGTGATAACTCACTGCAGTTTTAATTTGCATTTCTCTCTGATGATTAGTGAGGTGGAGCATTTTTTCATGTCTCCTGCCCATCTGTATGTCCTCTTTGGAGAAGTATCTATTCAGGTCCTTTGCCCATTCTTTAATTGGATTGTCTCCCTTTTGTTGAACTGTATGAGTTATGTATATATTTTGGAAATTAACCCTTTATAGATGGATCAAGTGGGTTCCTTTTTCACTTTGTGGATGGTTGCCTTTGCTGTGCAGAAGCTTTTTAGTTTGATGTAGAGCCATTTTTTTCCCTTTCTTTTTCTTGCCCTAGGACAGTGGTAAAAAAACTCATTAGTCAACAGAACCAAATATCAATAGTACAACAATGGAAATTTCTTTTGAGAGCCAAATTTTTTACACTTAAACTTCTTCTTCTAATACCACTTCTTCAAAATAGGCTCGCCCAGGCCATGGTATTACGTGGAAGAGCCACATTCAAAGAGCCAAAGAGTCACAGTTTGCCAACCATGACTCTAGGAGAAGTATCAGTGAAAATTCTGCTACATGAGATGTCTGAGATTTTATAGCCTATGCTTTTATAAAGGTTTTTTTTTATGGTTTCACAATTTACATTTAAGTCTTTCATCCATTTTGAGTTCATTCTTTTCCATGGTATAAGTTGGTGGTCTAACTGCATTTTTTTTGCATGCACCTGCCTAATTTTCTCAACACCATTTAAGAGACTGAATTTACTCACTTGTATGCTCTTGCTTTTATCAAATTTAACTGATCCTAAAGGCATGTGTAGATTTCTGTGCCTCTAAACCATTCCATTGGTCTATATGCCTTTTCTTATGCCAGTAATAGACTATTTTGACTACAGTGGCTTTGTAATAAGAGTATGATATCCAGTATTGTGATCCCTCCAACTTTGTTCTTTCTCAAATTGCAGTGGCTCTTAGAGGTCTTTTGGGCTTCATATACACTTTCGAAGTATTTGTTCTAAATCTGTGAAATATGCCTATGGTATTTTATATGTTAAATCTACAGATTGCTTTCAGTAGTATGGATATTTTAATGATGTTAATTTTTCCAATCCATGAGCAAGGTCCACTTGTTTGTACCTTTCTCTATTTCTTTTTTCAATGTCCTATAGTTTTCCAAGTATAGGTCTTTTACCTCTGTGGTTAAGATTATTCCTATGTATCTTTTTTCTTATTGCAATGATAAATGGGATTGCTTTTTGTTTTCCTTTCTGAAAGTCCATTATCCAATATAATAAAAGTCTAACATGCTAAATGTCTGGTCATCCGTTCAACCAATCAAAGCATAATATGATGATATGCTAAGGCCACTCAACTGCTCACTATGATATGCACTGACCACCAGGAGACAGATGCTCTTTTGGCTCGGAGGGCCGGATAGAACAGCCAAATGGGCCAGATCTGGCCCACGGGCCGTAGTTTGCCCAAGGCTGTCTTAAACTGTTCTCATGCTTTTAAAGTATTTTTCCTTTTTCTATTGAGTGATTTTTTTCTACCTTGTCTTCTAATATGCTGATTCAACCCTCTGCTTCTTCTAATCTACTATTAATTCCTTCTGGTGTACTATTTATTTCATCCATGTCATTCTTAATTTCTGACTGGTTATTTTTCATGGCTTTTCTATCCCTTCTCAAGCTGTTGAGCATTCTAAAACTATTACTTTATACTATGTTTCTGATAAATTGCTTTCTTCCATTTTACATAGCTCTTTTTCTGGAGACTCCTCGTGTTCCTTCATTGAGGGACTGTTTCTCAATTTCTCTTTTTTTGCTGTTTCTTTGTGTTTATTTCTAAATAGGGATGATATTGTTATGCCTCCCAGACTTATTTAGTGGTCTTCTTGTGGGACCTAGTGGTGTAGAATCCTTGATCTTCTGGGTTGGGTGCTCGAAGGATGCCCCATATGTTGGTTATGTAAGCCCTCCTGTTTTGTTGTACTTGGATCTTGATTGCTATTGTCCCATTCATGGATGGGATCAGCCCCCAGGCTTGCTGACTGTGAGATTCAATCCTGACCACATCATGCCAACTGTTACCCAGATGCTGACAGAACAAAACAGGAAAATCAGCACAAAACTAAAATCTCTCTCTCACATACACACACACACAGACTACAATAATAACAAACAAACAATAACAAAAATCACTGAAAAAGAAAAAATACAAAAATACATGGGACCATTTGTAGGATAACATTTATTTCCTTTTAGTATTTGAAACCTAAATTCTGACATATGGCATGCATTGTGGTAATTTAGAAATCTGAACCAGTCTAATTTTTATACTTTAATAAATAATCTGACTATTTCTGGCTACTTTCAGTTTCTTTGTCTTTAGTATTATCCAGTTACTTTTCTTCCTCTAAATTTACTGTTTTATCTAATGATTCACATCTTTTAATTCCAATTTTCAAGAGTAATGTTTCAATGTCAAATGTATATGAAGATGGAGTTCCAGAGAAGAATGGAAAGACTGATGACAGTCTATATCCAAAGAAAGAATGATTGAGAATTTTCCAGAATTAAAAGATTATCACACCCACATAAAGATTGACTTATGGTCACAAACTTATAGGGGAAACTTTTCAGTCTCACACACATTTGCCAAGAGAAAAAAACTCTGTGATGTTCTCTGCTGGAAGTTAAGTTCTATTTTGTAAGCTCTCTTTCACTGAAGCATAATCTTAAAGAGCCTTGGCCTTATATAGAGGCCTCAATTTCAACTGCCCATCTAGTGGAGGCACCAAGTTCTATCCCCTCAAACCAATGTGAACTTTATTTTTTTTAAATATATATTTTATTGATTTTTCACAGAAAGGAAGAGAGAGGGATAGTTAGAAACATCGATGAGAGAGAAGTTAGAAACATCGACCAGCTGCCTCCTGCACACCCCTTACTGGGGATGTGCCCGCAACCAAGGTGCATGCCCTTGACCGGAATTGAACCCGGGACCTTCCAGTCCGCAGACCGACGCTCTATCCACTGAGCCAAACCGGTTTGGGCCCAATGTGAACTTTAAATGCAAGCCTCTAGGTCAGTAAATGTTCTAAGAACAGCTTTGGAGTCAACTTAGCACTCTTGATTCTAGCATCTTCTGTGGTTTGGGGCCTCTAGGGATTTTAGTTGGCAATAATATTTCTAAGTATATATAATTTTCCATTGTTTTATCTCAATATAATGTTTCTTCCATTCTAACCAGAAATTTTAAGTTTGCTTTTTTTTAAAAAAAAAAAAAAAAAAAAAAAAAAGATTAACTATGATTTCTGGACTATCTGCTTTTCTTATTTCGGTATGAGTCTTCTTTTTAGCACTGATTTTCCTCAAATACCCAGTATTTCATCATTGCCTTAATCTTTATTTTTATATATTTTATTGATATTTTACAGAGAGGAAGGCAGAGAGAGAGAGAGCTAGAAATGTCAATGAGAGAGAAACATCGACCAGCTGCCTCTTGCACACCCCCTACTGGGGATGTGCCCGCAACCAAGGTACATGCCCTTGACCGGAATCGAACCCGGGACCTTTCAGTCCGCAGACCGATGCTCTACCACTGAGCCAAACCGGTTTCGGCTGCCTTAATCTTTAAATGATGATCTATACTGTTCAGTACTGATGACTGATGCAGCTCACTAGTTTATTTTCCTCAAGAGCCTCCCCCACTCCCATCATGCCCATAATGTGAGGTTGAGGCTCTTTATGGGTGGTAAAGGGACGAGACCAGCTGAGAGATTTTTCTTCAAAATCCATTGATGAGTCTTCTAATTTCCTTGATGTTGCCCAGAGGGCCATTTCTCTGCCCTAATCCTGCTATCTCTAAACTGAGTAAATTTCTGAAATATTATAGAAGCAAGTATATATTCTACTCAAAAAAAAAAAACAAAACTACAACAACAAACAGATTATCTTCCTTATGTTAAGTTACAGATTGTTTAGTACTAGTGGTTTTTAATAATCTAATCTTGTCAGTCTTATATCTTCCAGAAAGCTTCTAAATTTTCTGGCTTATTGACTATATCCTTTCCTGTTTTCCAGAGCTGCTATAGACTTTTTTCTTATTCTTGTATTTCTTTTGTCATTGCAATTTGGACTTGGCTTGCTACCTCCAAAATAGCAAAAACAATAGAAAATTGAAGGGCAAATCCTTAGAAGAGTCTCAAACATTTATTATCACATATCTGGAAGCCTTAGTTTATAGTTTCTTCCCTCCCCAACATTTTAGGAATACTCTTGTATCCTATCAGCAAGCCTCCAAAAATCCTCTCTAACTCTACTTCTGTTTCATCTTATTAAAGTGTAAGTAAATAAATTTGAATACAGAAGTCAGAAATATCTTTTTTCTTTTATCATGCACAATTTACTTAAGAATATTCTTTATTATGAAGTTATAGAAATTTTACAAGCTTCACAGTTTTATAAATGAGGTAAATTAAATATGCTTGAATGAACAAATATATAATGATAAATCCAGAAATTTAGACTTAAGGTCATGAAAACCTAAGAATTATACCAATTCTAACAATTGCTATTTTTCTTATTCAGTGAGTCTAAGCAGCATAAAACCAAAAAGAACAATGTATATTTTTTCTCATTTAATTTCTAAACTGAGAAAATGCTTTATACACCTATCTTCTGTTGAATAAAAAATTTCCACACAGAAAATATATTCCAAGGCAGCATTAAAACTATTTAATTTGCTATCCCCATAATTACTCTATTAAGAGGTTTTCTGACACCCACAATTTCCATCTAGATACTCTAAGAATGAATTCATGCCACTCTAAGTCAAATGATTAAAAATAAGTGGCATATTCAAGGCATAGCCTCAGTATTTAGAATAAAATTAAACGCAATTATAGTAATATTGTTTATACACAAACCAACTAGGTATTTTAAAAAATAAAACAAAACACTGGCTATACAGATTTCTAATTTTATATTATTTTAACCTTTCACCATGATGTCTCTTTTTACTTAATTATATTACGTTGTATCATATTATATCATATCATATGTAAGCCTGGATGCTGTGTGTATAATAAAATGAAGAAATTATTTAAAAACATACCATGTTCAACCTTTTGTAAATTAAATAACCATAAAATCATCTTTTAAATAAATCCTGTATTACTTAGGATTTACTTAAAAGTTGGATTTGCTAACATAAAAGCCAAGAAAACATTATTATATTTCCAAGATTTAAACAAGATGTGTCTTTGATAATGCAATTATTTTCAGCAACCCAACAAACATTACTGATTAACATTTGGGTATATTGATAATATGGCAACTAAATGACCAATAAAGTGAAGGAAGGTTCTTTCTCAACTTTATTGACCATTTTATATTGGTTAAATAACCCCTTATTTTATAACTTTCCAATACACCAACTGACTCCAAATGCAATCAAACACTCCTGAAACCTTTCCATAGAATGAACTGATATACCTTCAGGATTTCTAGGGTAGAAACCATTATTATGAAATTCTTTGTCTCTTCTCTTGAGAATCATTGGTCTTAACATTAAAAAAAAAAAAAAAACTTCTTAAGTGCTAAGCAATTAAATTACTTAATATTCCACCCCCACTAATCTTTTAGTAGAAACAGTGCTTTAAAAGATTAATTCTTAAAAATAAAAAAAATAAAAAAAATAAAATAAAATAAAATAAAATAAAAGATTAATTCTTTTATTGTGTAGCTTCACATATTCCCTGATAAATAACCATAGATACTTTAGCGATCCAGTCTGAGAAGTAAGTTCATAGAGATGCAGCTAAAATCTAAAAAAATGTAGTTTTATGTTCATTATGTGGTCCAACCTACTTAAAAAAATGGTGACTGGTAAAAAAAAAATAAAGAAATAGATTTGAAAAACTTTCAATTATAGGTACAACCTTGGAATACTGATGGATTACAAAGAAATGTGAATGATTTTTTTAAATGTTGTAAAGTGGTAGTCATTACATATCTACTTGAGGAGACAGAGCCTTCTTCCTCATAATGTTCAGTTATTATTGCCAATTTTATTATCCACAACTTTACCTAAAGTTTTTGTGCTTTTTAAATTAAAAACAAACATCATGGCATCATAAGTAATAATCTATGAACATTTTTATAATGCACAGCATAAAATACATCTTTCCAAAAATCAAATGTAACAGTAAACATGTAACACATAAACATATCAGTAATGCTTTTAGAAAACAAAGGCAGCATTTAACAGAAGATAACTAAAGGAGATATAGAGCCAGAAGGCCTGGGATCAAGTTCAGACTTTGCTACTTGACAGCAGTGTGACCTTCAGCAAGCTAACCCCGCTGTACCTCAGTGATTTCATTTGTAAATTAGATAATAATAGTACCTAATCTTATTAACAGTACCTACTTCACTGTTGTGATAATTACATAATTTAACATTTGTAAAGCGCTTATAACTATATTTGGCAAAAATTAAGAACGTTGTACATACCTATTTTTTAAAAAGGAAGGCCTTTTCCTAGTTCCAAGAAAATGTTTGTTTCCCTTATCATTAACCTCAAGTAATTCTTAGTCTATAGTCACTAACTTTCACCCCTCAATTCCACACACACAAACATAGGCATTTTGTTCACATGGATTAGGTTAGCAACATCATTGAGTTAAATTCAAAAATGAAATATCTATCCCTTTGAGCTAGGTAAAGCTCAATTAAGCTATAAATCAAGAGCGTATATATGTATCGCTTACTAAAAGTATGAAATAAATTAAATATTCACATGCCCAGCATAATGAAATACATTTGGTATCAGTTATATCATTCCATGAAATGAGCTTTTCTTAATTAATAAATAGGACTTTGTGAAAACATTTTTGTAACTCTTACAACTAATTTTTTAAACTTACATTGTAAGATAAGACTAGAAATGCAATAGAATAAATGAACAAGACAAAAGCAAATAGAAAACAATTGGTTTTATTCACCAATATTTGCTAAAATAAAAATATTTCAATTAAAAAATATTTGCTGAAATAAAATTTTACTACAGGATTTTAATAGAAATATTACAAGAGATTAAACTCCCATCAGCACTTTATTTTGTCCAAATCAATTAATATAAAATTAGCAAATCCTACAAAATTACAATCTGTTTCTATTGGTCATGATTTGTTCATATTTTTTAGTGTATAATATAACAATATGAAAAAAGGCTCTAATACACACACGCTATCTTAGAATATTACCAGCTACTCATGTGCAATACTTTTAAAATAAAGGTTATACTTTTTTCATTAAAAAATATATTATGCTTCAGCCAAGTGGCTCAATTGGTTAGAGCAGTGGTCAGCAAACCACGGCTCTCGAGCCACATGCGGCTCTTTGGACCTTGAATATTCTGAGGCCACTTCTTCAAAACAGACTTGCCCAGGTCAAAAACCGGCTTCTGCGCATAGGCCACAAAGTTTCAATCGCACTGTATGTGCGCACCCAAACATGGTATTTTGTGGAAGAGCCACACTCGGAGCCAAAGAGCCGATGTGGCTCGCAAGCCTCGGTTTGCCGACCACTGGGTTAGAGTGTTGTTCCCTGTACCAAAAAAAGTTGCTAGTTTAATCCCCAGGCAGGACACATTCCTAGGTTGCAGGTCCGATCCCTAGTCAGGGTACATATGGGAGGGAATCAACTGATATTTCTCTTTCATATCTCTCTCTAAAATCAGTAAACATATCCTTGGATGAGGATTAAATGTGTGTGTGTGTGTGTGTGTGTGTGTGTGTGTGTGTGTGTGTGTGTGTATGTAATGAAATGTATATGAAATGCATAAAAAGTACGTAACTTTTTCAAGCTCAATATACCTAGGCCATGATAAGGACCCCAAGGAGGAAAAAAAGATCAATTCCATTTTTAGAAGTTTTATTAAAAAATACATTCAAATTAATAAAGTTGACAAAATGAACCATTATATTAAAAAGTATAGCTAATCCCATAATTATTTCTAGTTATCAATATTAATCACCACATATTTACTAAGAAGTGGATACCAAGAACCCACCCACCCAGATTACTCTAAAATGAAAAACTAAAGTCAAAAGTGAAAGGCAAATTTGCATTACTAGAGGATGGAAGATAACAATGAATCTCTCTCCCCAAATTTATTTTCTATGAGATGCAATGAAAAATCACTATTCAGAAAAACTTTTATACCTAAGGGGAGCAACCACATGAGGGCTTGTGCTTGGGGGTAGCGATGGCAGGGGAGAGGTCAATGGGGAGAAAAGGAGACTTATGTAATATTTTAAACAATAAAGAATTTAAATTAAAAATATAAATTATTTTTAAGATCAATAATATAGTGACCAAAATTTCAGAATAAAAATATTCCCTAATTCAGAAATCATGTCCCTGGTGTGGAATATCAGTAAGTACTTGAAATAACTAAATAAATAGCAACTGGTTATATAATGATCCTTTTACAGGTTGACTACAATGGTATTTCATACATTTAGTAACTTCCTTATAGGAATTTTACATTGCAGATTAGTAATTATCCTCACTATATAAATAGAAGAGTTTTGCCCTAGCCTTTTTGGCTCAGTGGATAGAGCATCAGACTATGAACTGAAGGGTCCCGGGTTGGATTCTGATCAAGAGCACATGCCCAGGTTTCGGGCTCAATTCCCAGTAGGGGGTATGCAGGAGACAGCCAATCAATGATCCTCTCTCATCACTGATGTTTTTATCTCTCTCTCCCTCTCCTTACCTCTCTGAAATTTATGAAAATATTTTTTAAATAAATAAATAAATAGAAGAGTTAAGAATAAAATGTTTGCACAAGCACAAATACTTTTAAAATATATTTTATTGATTTTTTACAGAGAGGAAGGTAGAAACATAGAGAGTTAGAAACATCAATGAGAGAGAAACATCAATCAGTTGCCTCCTGTATACCCCCTTCTGGGTATGTGCCCGCAACCAAGGTACATGCCCTTGACTGGAATCGAACCTGGGACACTTGAGTCCACAGGCCAACGCTCTATCCACTGAGCCAGACCAGTTAGGGTGAAAGTTAGATATTTTAACTTTCAAGGTAATGTCCATTTATTAGGTAAACTACTCAAAATAACTGCCCGTAAAAGATGAGATTACTATCCTATTAATTAATATATAGATAAATTTCAATAAAGTCTAGAATAAGACAAAATGCCTAGTATGAGCTCTATTAATTAACTCTGTACCAGTGACCTTAGTTAAAGCAAAAGAAAAAAAATAAGAGGAACAAATATTAAGAAGCTACAAGAACATCATTTGAAGAAGGTTTTAATGTGTATCTAGAAAATTCAAGAGTATCTCATAAAAGACAGACTAATAACAAAATGCCAGATTAGTGTTCAAAAATCATCACTTCCTTTTACCTCATCAATAACTAAAAGTATGAATGGGATATTTAATAGATTTTAAAAAGTATGAAGGGGATATTTATTCTCATTCAATTTATTAGGCTTTTATAAATAATTATAAAATTAATTTATTCTCATTTAATTAATTTAATGAAAATTAAATGAGAATAAATATCCCTTTTATATGTTTAAATCTATTAAGTAAATATCTAGCCATAAGCCTGACAAAAACTATCAAGATAAGATGAAGAACATTATAAAATATAACCTGATCAAATAAGAATGTAAAATTAGGTATTAAACATTTACATACACAGTCATTAAAAATAATAAAATCTGTAATACATATAACTAAAAGTAATTTCCTTAATGCAGAATAAACTCTTAAGATACACGTAAGAAATAAATATTTTTTAAATAAACAAATATTATTAATAAATCATTAAATAAGCACGCAATCCATTTACACCAGATGGCCCATAGTAAGTGCTTAGACAGGAAAACAAGTGGCTAATAAACTTTTTAAAATATTATTTAAATAATACTTTAAGTCATTTAAACATTATTTAAATCATTTTAAATCATTCATGGGAATAAAATGATGGTTCAAAACTTATAAAGTGAAAACTAAAAATGTATGTCAATTGAAAAATCTGAACCCTTTTGACTTAACAATTCCAGAGCTAGAAATTATTCTTATGATATAAGCATGCACAAGAATACAAAGATAAACATATGAGGACATCTGTAAAATATTGGTTTACACTAGTTAAAACAAAAATTTATAGTCAAAATGCTCATCAATGAGGAAATGATTAAGTAAAATCACAATATCTTCATAAAATATAGACTATAAAGCCTTTTAAAATAAAACCAAATGAATCATTAGATTTTATAAAAGGATTTCAGTAATAGATGAGGTTAAAAAAAATACAAAAAATATTAACAGTATTAGAGTATGATCCTGTATGTAAAAAAGGATAGAAGTGTTCTAAACATACATTTATATAAAGATAAATTTTCTACAGCATAATCATGAACATGTACTGACTGTGACCCAACAATTCATCTTGTAGAATAACATTTACATAAGGATTACAAACATGTTCATCATAACCTTGTTTGCAATAGTTTAAAAAAAAATTGGTCTGATCAAGGATAAAATAATTATGGTAAATAAATTTAAGTAATATATATATTAGAGGCCTAGTGCATGAAATTCATGCATTGGGGAGGGGGGGTCCCCTAAGCCCAGGATGCTCTCTCTTGCAGTCCAGGATCCCTTGGGGATGTCCGACTGAGGGACCTACGCTGTCAGCTGGACATCCTTAGCGCTGCTACAGAGGCAGGAGATGCTCCCACCACCACTGCTGAGCTTGCCAGCAGTGAGTCTAGCTCAGCAGTGGGCAAACTATGGCCCGCGGGCTGGATCCGGCCCTTTCGGCTGTTCTATCTGACCCATGGAGCCGAAAGAGCGGAGGGTTCTCTTGCTCTCCCCTCTGCTCCTTGACCAGCAGCCCAAGAAGAGAGTGCCAGCAGCATGGTCAGGTTGCTTTTGTTCTGGCCCTCCGGTCCAGTTTAAGAACCCATTGTGGCCCTCGAGTCAAAAAGTTTGCCCACCCCTGCCCTAGCTTCTGGCTGAGTGGTTCCTGAGCTAAACGAATTTAAATAAAATCCATATTTATTGGTATGATTAACTTAGAAAGAAAGAAAACTGGTAGAATTTGTGGTGAAATGACAGACTTAAGAGATGCACAGTAATTGATCTTGTATCTTGATCAATTAGAATTAGAAAGAAAACTGGTAGAATTTGTGGTGAAATGACAGACTTAAGAGATACACAGTAATTGATCTTGTATCTTGTGGTCTCCAGGCATAAGAGAAGATATGGATTTTATATCTAGTACATTATTTTAAAACTGAGGGATGGAGGCAGGATGGACTGAAAGTGGGGCAGAAATGAGAAGAGAGGATGAGATGATGCTCCAGCTGCAGGAGCAACCCAGGGAAAAGGGAGATAATGACTGTGCCCAGAACAAGCTAAGTGGTTCCTGTCTCAGAACCAGAGCTGGACAAGGGGCTGTGGCTGAGGAGAGAGGGTTGTGGTGGGCTCCCCACATAACACTTAGTAGTCAAAACTACAATGCAAAATAAAACTTATTTATAAGTTGTTAAAATAATCTTGGAAAGAAGTTAAAAAAGACTGAATGAAATAAAAGCAGAGGACAAACAAAACTATGTAGTGATTCATGTATTCTCCACTTTAAAAGTTAATAAATGCCTGATTAAACCAGTGCTCACACCTTCACATAGAATATCATTACACAAAAATTTTTAATGGTAAATGTCATTTATTGTCAAAATTCTTACAAGTTATTTAGGCTATTTAGCTTAATTCTTCCATGGAGAAACAAATTCTTTGTAGAAAAGTACTTTTTTGAAGCAAACCAACTACTTCAGTAAAGGATACAACATTAAAATAATTTTAACAGTTGCTTTACATGTCAAGACACAATAATGCAACAGTAAATGCATTTAAAATGGCAATACTTTAAGGTTTTTCAACACTTCAAAATATTGTAATAGCCTGACCTACATGGTTCAATGGTTGAGCATCGACCTATAAACCAAGAGGTCACGGTAAGGGCACATGCCTGGGTTGCTAGCTCGACCCCCAGTGTGGGGCATACAGAAGGCAGCTGATCAATGATTCTCTTGTCATTGATGTTTCTCTCTCTCTCTCTTTCTCCCTTCCTCTCTGAAATCCATAAAAATATATTTTAAAGAATATTATTCTCTAACAGGCTTAAATTTTTTCATTTACATCCATTTAACTTAATTTCTGTTAACATTTAAACTCAGATTTTGAAATCATCAAGATTAGTTACTAAGTACTAGCCTATCTAATAAAAGGGTAATATGCAAATTAACTGTCACTCCATCACAAAGGTGGAGGTGCCCATAGCCACAAGATGGCACGGCCCAGTTGACTCAGCCCCGCTGGAGTCCCCCAGTCCCGGGGTGCAGCAGCAGTGTGAGCAGCCTGATGGAATGCTTGCCTTGTCACCACAGCAATGAGGCAAGCATTCCATGCATGGCTGTGGATGGGCCTCTGAGCCGTGGACAGGCTCTGGGCAGCGGGCGTGTAACACAGAGAGCTACTGGTGCACAGATTCGTGCACAGGGCTACTAGTCAATAATAATATATAATGCTGATGAATACATATAACACATGAATTCTCATATTTGTCTCAACTTGCCTATGTAATAGTTCAGTAAAATATCTTTATTGACATTTATCACCGAGCTATCTGACTTTTAAAACTTAATAATACCGGCCTTATATCACAGAGACTTAAAGTATTTGTTACCTACATTAAAAAGCATCTGGCTTAATTTCTAAGCTTGTTATTTCCACATGAAACTTTGGAAAGAAAGTAAATAAATACATGAATATACCATCAGGCAAATAATTTATCATTTGTTCAATTCACACAGCAAATATTTCCTAAATATCTACTGTGCACCAAGCACTATTCTTGCTAATTACAATCTCATATGGAGATTGACCATGATTAGAAAATCCTTAGATTAAGTACATACAAATAAATTAATATAATGTTCCAGGAAAAGGAACATGACTCCATGAAAACATATAAAAAAGGAATCTGTTCCACAGTAAGAGCATAGAGAAGACTTCAGAGAAAATGCAAGGGTTGCAAACTGAGATATGAAAGCTGAGAAAAATTAGTAAGGTGAAGCTGGGGTGTTTTGCTCTGAGTCTTCTTCTGCATCTACAGATTATTTTACTTTTAAATTATAATGTTCAAACTGAATATGATTAATATAAAAAGGAATTAATATCAAATGATTAAATAGAAAACATTCTTCTTCATTTTTTTATCCCTAATGAGTTCCATCCTTTTTTAAATACCATTTTTCTGTTTAGTCATTTTAAATTTCAGAGAACCAACTCAATCTGAAAACTGGTAAGAAAGAAGAAATCTAGCATTTATTCTTCCTTTTTTGTATAAAGTGTGATGCATAAAAAATAAAAAATAAAAAAAAACTTGATTCAAAACAATTTCTCTATATAAGTTCAACTAATAAACAAAAAATAAATAATATTAAAATAACGTTACTTTATAATCCCTAAAAATAATGATCATTCATTAATGATGAATGAAGTAATTTGTTGATTGGGAACTTTACAATGGATGAATTAGCTTGATAATACTTCAACTAGTGGTCAGTTTTATCACCACAGAGAGAGAAAACCATACATTATATGCCCTCTAATATTACAGGAAAGAAAGTACAACAATCTATAAAGTATTATTTCAATTAATTAAAGTCTGATATGCCTCTCTATTTACCAGCTCATAAGAAACACAGGGGAAAGAGGAACATATTAAATGACACCACAAAGATGCAGTTAGCAAAATGAAAATGTAAAAAATTCTATAAGACAAACAACCTACTTTGTTAATTAAATAAATTACAAAGCAGGGAAGGGACAGAGAAAAAAGAAATTGTAGACTAAAAGAGACTTAGGAAATATGTCAATTAAAAGCAATATGTGGACCTTGTTTAGATCTTGACTCAAGCAAACGAATTATACAAGAAAGCAAAACCCTTTTTGACACAGTAGAAAAATATGAACACAAATTAGATATTGTATTATATTAAACAATTATTAATTTTAAGTGTTTAATAGTATTGTGTTTATATTAAAATAATAAAAATGTGTCCCTATCTTTTAGAAATACATACATATGCATACATAGTATTATTTATAAATAAAAGTGATATGATGTACAGGAATTGTTTCAAAACAGTCTGGAGAAAGGTACAGACAACTTTTGTATAGGTGAAATAAAATTAGCCACATATTAACTGTTGAAACTGAGTAATTGGGTGCATAAAGATTCATTATACTCTCTATCTATGATAATAAAAGTGCAATATGCTAATAGACCAGACAACCTTCTGGACGAAGCTGGTGTTGTCAGGGAAGCCCGGGTCCCAGGTGCCAGAGGGAAGCTGATGCTGGCAGCCAGGGGAAGGAAGGCCTACTCTTGCACAAATTTCATGCATCAGGCCCCTAGTTTTTATGTGTTTTTAAATGCTCATTTTAAAGTCTGGAAAAAAAAGAACTGCCCTTTGTAGACTGTTAACCTCTTGGATATTCTTATATGACATACTAATTGAGCCTACCTATTTATGAAGCACTATTCCAGGTGCTAGAGATACAATATAATAGGAGGGATGAGGTTTTTTAAATTCCCTACAACAAAGCAACTGACAAATAAAAGAGAATTATTACATAATTGCTAATACAGAGGAAGAAGTAATTAGAAGCATATAATTACAGAGATTTACTAATAGTATTGATAAGTATGAACATGAATAATAAACAACGGCATTTCTGTTTTAGTAATCACCTCCCAATACTTACCATTTTTGATCCATAGCTTTCCAACACTACCAAAATAGTATGTCAATGTGAACATACGTTGCAGTAAAAGCAGGTTTACAGTTGTCAGTAAGCGAAACATGGTTTATTCTTATATTATTATTTATTAACATTGCAGATGAATCATGAGAACTCTCGCTTCATATTATAGTGTTTAACAAAGTATCATACTTTAAAAATATATTAGCTTGTAAGAATATGTAATTCATTTCAAAATGCAATGGATATTTAATTTTAAAGCGTGCCTTTAACATTTATGTAAAACGCTTTTGTACTCGTTCAATAGAAACTTATCTGGCCACTGGTAAAGTTAGCAATAAAACTACTGGTCCATGCCCTAGCTGGTTTGGTTCAGTGGATAGAGCATTGGCCTGCGGACTGAAGGCTCCTGAGTTCAATTCCAGTCAAGAGTACATGACTGGGTTGCAGGCTCAATCCCCAATAGAGGGGATGCATGAGGCAACCAGTCAATCATTCTCTCTCATCATTGATGTTTCTATCTCTCCCTATCACTTCCTCTCTGAAATCAATAAAAATATATTTTTTTAAAAACCTACTAGTCCACAATGTGTTAATTACTAGAAGCCCAGTGCACCTTGGGGTGGGGGGGGGGGGTACCTCTCAGCTCAACCTGCACCTTCTCACAGTCCAGGACCCCTTGGGAAATGTCTGCCTGCTGGCTTATACCTGATCTCCCCAGTCCAGGACTCTTGTAGTCCAGGACTCCTGGCTCCTTACCAGCCGCCTGCAGCAGGGCACTCGCCAGCTGTGATCCTGGCTTCTGGCTGAGCGGCACTCTCCCTGTGGGAGCACACTGACCACGAAGGGGCAGCTCCTACTTTGAGCATCTGCCTCCTGGTGGTCAGCACATGTCATAGTGACAGGTCATTATGCTGTTCAGTCAATTTGCATATTAGGGTTTTATTATATAGGATTATTTTCCATACTTTTGCCCTACTCTGTATAATCTACTTGCTTCCTCCTTCCTACCCAAACATTGATTTTATATTGTTTTGCAATTTTTGGTTTCCTTTTATTAGGACAGATTAAATTCAAAATATGAGCAGCATATTCAGTCTCTCCATTCCTTTTTAAACTTTCTGCTACAATATAACAAGAAGCATTTAATTAAAGTAAAAAAAGCTGAGAAAAGTAAAAAAAAAAAAATTTAAAACAACAGCTTAGAGGTTTCCAAGTAATTGTATATATCATGACCAAATGAACTTCTATAAAAACAAAGATAATAAACTACTAAATTTAAAAGAATCTATGTGACAAAGAATTATAAATTATCTTCCTTTAAAACTTAGTTTTAAATCTAATATTTAAAAACTAAAGCTACAAATATCAATACATATACATTTATAAGCAATTCATAAGCTTAAATGTTTCAAAATAAAATATAAAAATATAACTATATTTATAATTGCCCTTTGATTTTTTGAATTTATATTTTTCAAAGATCTTTCAAAATGTAAAAATACTAATTTTTTTACCAATATTTTACTTATCTAAGACTAGATACATAACACTAGAAGAAAGCACTTAGAAGACATCTATAATAATAAAGAAGGAATAGATGACCATGCTATGACACGCACTGGTGCCAGGCCCGCCATCACCACATGATCACCCTGCATAGGGAGGTCCAAGCCACCAGCCAGCGGGCAATAAAAGGCAGGGAAGGCTCCACAAAAACAGGGAGCCAGGGGTATGTGGCGGTGGACAGGGGCAGTGCCAAGCCAAGGCGGGTATGGGCGGGCCATGGGGCCAGGGCTACAGGGCCTTGACGCCAGCAGCTGGGGGAAGGCAGGTCTACCCTCGCACAAATTTCATACATCAGGCCTCTAGTATATATTATATAAAGAAAATAACAGATATTACATGTAAAATGAGCTATTCTGTTTCATAAAAAAAGAAGGGGTCAGTCACCAATTTCTATATCACAACATAGAGGAGCAGGTAACATTTAATGAAGGGAATAAAGCATTACTTAATAGAAATACAATTTTAATCATATCACCTAGCTCCCCATGAAGGCCTGTCATTTTCAAAAAGCATGTAGGAAAAAAACTGAAATACATAGAGCAGTTGTAAGTCACCTGTAACACTCATATTGGGAAATAGGATAAAATAAATACGCCAGATCTTGTTTGGGAATAACAATGTCAGATGTTACTCAATGTATTGGGGGACATATTTTGGTGTGCTATGTCTCTATAAACATCCAACTCTGAGTCCTTAATAACCCAGTTCAACCCTACACTGTTTCATGCTCAATGTTCAAGTAGGAGCAGCCAACATAAAGGCCAGGCCTCTTTGCAGAGGTGAGCTAAGCCAACCTTGGGCAATGCAGCCTGGGTTTCACTACTGCTTTGTTAATTGTGACAGCAACAGGAATCTACCTCGATCTCAGAAGTCAAAATTTTCTTTAAAAGAACACCATGTACTGCATCCTTAGAGAACTAACCAGCTAAAACTGTGACCAAGCAAGAAAACCAAATGAATGAAGCACTGGAAAAAGAGAGGCCTATTAGCATAAAAAGTAAAGCTGAAGTACTCAATACCAGCTTCATATAAACAAAAGAAATAATTGAGACTCAAACATTAAGAGGCACATATCCCTAGGTCAGAGAAGGCCCAGAATTCTGTCCTTCTGTCCTCAAGCTCTGTATTCTTTTCATTATACAACACTACCTACTCTTTCAATGATGTCTTGATTAGACTATTATTAAAATAACTTTCATTTACTTAAGACACTGGGCAAGGAGATCAGATCTATATATCCCAATCAGCTAATGACCCCCATTAAAACTAGGGGTAAACACACTACTCACTTGTCCAAGGGCACACTTTTACAGACAGAGAAAAGTCTATAAGAACCCACATGATTTGCCTTCCTAGAAAAATAAAATTCTGTCTAAAGACCAAACTCTCAGGTCAACGTGTTTTCTTCACAGGTTCTAAAGCTTAATTTGGCTGCTACTTCCCACAAATTTTGTCCATAGAAACTCCATGCTAGCCTTCTTATTCTGGGCCATAATATCCTGTATAGTTCCATCCAAGACCACAATCGGTGAAATCAGCATGCTCCATTATCCTTTCTTAAAATTACCTTTGTTTCTCAACTGTTGCATATCTTAAAAAGCACCCTATTTCTTTTAAACTTGGCATCCAGACCATAAACACCAATAAATGTTAATTCAGAGATAAACATATTAAATATACACTAAATTTATTTTGTTTTTAGAATTTTATTCCATGAACCTTTGTAATACTAAAAATTTCATTTATATTCGAATACATATATTTCCCTCAATCTAGACTCTAAATCATAACAACTTTGAGAAAGAGTGAATTTGTCATACAAATATTTTATATGTAGACATAATGCCAGACCACACAAAATAGAGTTTCCTTCAAAAAAATGTATTAAAACACTCTGAATAATTATAAAGACAGTGTTTATAAAAATGTATTTCATATTCAAAATTGAACTATCAGCTATTAAAATGTATATACATTTTTAGGGATACTCTGTATACTCTTCTCTAAAATTATGTGAAATATTATTTGGTTTTCCTCTATTCTTTTTGATGAACTGTCTTTGAAATCTACCCAATCCTTAAATAAAATTGAAAAAATCCAATATAAATAAACCTAATAAAAACAAACTCAAATGGCCACACCATAATCTCTAATATCATTTTCTCCAAAAACTACTGCAAAATAATTTTTAACAAGTACCCATAAAGGAGTACCATAATATAATCACGGTGTATTTTAGAATAATTAGGGTTAAGGTTATAGTTAGGATTTTTTTAATTAAAATATTAATTTTATAAATTTGAATAATATATAATAGATTGTTAAAAATAACTAAATGACAATTGACAATTATTTAAAATAGCAAAACTGTCATCTTTACTGAATGCCTGTCTTTCATTTTTGCCAAAAATTGTCCAGAAGTCATTGAAAAAAAAAAAAAGGCAACAGTACTGTAACTACCTAAAAAATATTCTGAGAAACTTACCATTATTTTGGCTCTTGTCCTTCATTTCCTCCTTCCACGATGGAATAGTGTTCAGGGGAACATAGTCCCTTAAGTATTCTTTGCGTCTCTCCTCTAGGGTCATCTTCAGTAAGCGTTCTTGCAAAATAAAAGCAGAACTTCCATTTGTATTTAACTTTTAAGATCAGGAATTATTTTATAACTTAAATATTAACCATGCTAAATTACCAAAAGAATCAATGTGGGCTTGAGAAACACCAAAATGTAAACCTCATGACTCTACTTTTTAGTGTTAAAAGATGTTAAATGAGTATTATATTAGTGGGAAGAAACATAAGGAAACTCTTCCAATCAACATCTATTGACAGTCTACTGTGTACCAGGTGATATGTTTACACATTGCAAATACAAAGGAGATCCTTGACCTTGAGAAGTTCACAAGACAAAAAGAGGAAATGGATGAGACAAAATAACAGCTACATAAATAAAACATTAAACCCTAAAACAGTTATATATAAACTAGAGGCCCAGTGCATGAAATTCATGAACGGGGATCTGGGAGATGGGGGGTCGTGTCCCTTAGCCCAGCCTGCAACCTCTCCAATCTGGGACATCCCTCTCACAATCCAGGACTGTTGGCTCCCAACCACTCACCTGCCTCTGCCCCTAACCGCTTCTGCCAGCCAACCTGATCACTCCACTGCCAGCTTGATCGATATCTAACTGCTCTCCGACTGGCCTGATTGCCCCTAACTGCCCTCCCCTGCTGGCCTTGTCACCCTAACTGCCCTCCCCTGCAGTCTGGTCACCCCTAACTGTCCAACCCTGTAGGCCTGGGTCCCCCCTCAACTGTCCTTCCCTGCAGACCTGCCTCCCACAACTGCCCACAACTGTCCTCCCCTGCCAACCATCTTGTAGTGGCCATCTTGTGTCCACATGGGGGCAGCAATCTTTGGCCACATGGGGGTGGCTATTTTGTGTCTTTGAGTGACAGTCAATTTGCATATTACTCTTTTATTATATTATTAGATAGGATGCTAAGAGCACAAAAATGCAGTCACCAAGATATTTTAATTTGAAGATGCCATCAACAATAAAAGTGTACTTTTAATTTAATAACACCTGTCTGGAAGTGATATAAATAATACTTTAAATATATATCTTGATTACAACATTAAAATATTTTTAAATGCATCTCAGAATTGATAATAATGGTGTCATTTATAAAGAATTCACCATGTGCCAGGTATTTCACATATATAATTTTATTGAAATAATCTCAAAAACTCAGCAAATAGTATTGGTATCTCTATTTTCAGATAGGGAAATAAAGCACATCAAAGTTCAGTAATCTGTCCTAAGCAAGAGAACTTCCCATGAAAATCCAGTCAGATATCTCCATTAGAAACTATCGCCTATACCCGTGGTCGGCAAACTGTGGCTCGTGAGCCACATACGGCTCTTTGGCCCCTTGAGTGCAGCTCTTCCACAAAATACCATGGCCTGGGTGAGTCTATTTTGAAGAAATTGTGTTAGAAGAAGTTTAAGTTTAAAAAATTTGTCTCTCAAATTTCAATCTTTGTACTGTTGATATTTGGCTCTGTTGACTAATGAGTTTGCCGACCACTGGCCTATACAATTTGCCACCCAAGAAAAGCTCTGCCTTCTCAAGAAAAGCTCCTCAAAAGAGGTGATGTGTTTGTTGGTTCCTAACTGGCAGAAATTTACCATGAAGAGGTAAAAAGGATATATCAGACTAAAGAATAATGTAAACAAAGATAAAGAGATAAGAATAGTTTAATGAAGCTGCAAGATATGCTATGAAAAGGGAAGTGACCACTTAAGTAAAAAATAGCTTCAAACAGAAGTTAAAACAAAAACTTATAGGAACTTGTATACCATGCCCAACAGTTAAACCTTTATCCTATAATGTAGACCACTAATATTCAAAGTTAATTATGCATATCCAAGAAGGTACAAAATATTATCCTCTAGGTTACAAAGAAAAAAAATGTATATAATTATATTTATATTTTTAACCTAAATAAATAGGAAGAACTTAAAAATTACTACTAGTCTATATAAAAACCGACACTGGCATCCTCACTCATTCTGTAAGTCAGCTGTCTTATATCACATACTTTACCAAAGTCTGTATTCTCCCTCTCCAATTTTCTTTCAGCATATTATAAAGTATTAAAATTTAGGATTTAAGGATAGTATCTAGCATTAGATAATATAACACAAAATAATCACTTTGAAAAAATATTGCAAAAAAATAAACTGCAGAAAGTACTAATGTAAACACAAGTGAACAAGAAATAAGGAGCCAATATTTTCCCCACTCCTAGAAGTTGCTTGTCTTCAGCCACATAAGTAGACAAAACAACAATAGCAACAAAAGCTATATTTTAATCAGATAGATATATTCAAATCACAATATTATAATATTCAAGGGTCAAAACTATTGATTTAAAATACCTAAAGGGCATTCAAGTTTAAATCAAGAATCTGGAACTCAGGAGAGAGGTCTAGCTTAGAAAATTGTAACCTAAACTTCTAGTCCTGCATAAAGTGAAGGGAGGAGAGCAAAACAATAAATAAATAAATAAAGGTTTAAAATGAAATGACGTTTAGATGTTACTTGGGGAACTTGGTTAATCAAGGTCCCAGTGTTGTGGAAACCAGCAAAGAGTTTTAATGTGGAGAAGAAAAGAGCTATTACCAATTGCTATAGGAAGATCAGAAACAATAAAAATTAATAAATCATTGGTTTTGTCAACTGCATCACTTAAAGCACTGAAAAGAGAATAAAGTGGTGAACAAAATGGTCTGGGTTCTAATGCCAAATCATGCAAATCTATGTGATCTTGAGTTATTTAAGCTCCTTATGTCTCAGTTTCCTTTTGAGATAGGTTGGTAGGTATTATTCTCAACTTACAAATGAGGCAACTAAAATACAGATGTTAATTTACCTAAGATGTTACAGACAGAAAGCACTACACCTAGGGTTCAAATCCATGAATATGGTGTTCAAAGCTCTTGACCCTAGAGTGTAATCCCCAGAGTGTTGTTGTTAGAATTAAATGAGACCCCAGGTAAAGTACCTAGAAAAGTAATGAGTAGGACTCAAATAGTAACAGTATCTATTTTATATTAATATCATCATCATTGTGATTATAGAATGACTTTAGAAAACCAGTTGCATTAGAGTGTAACTGGGATCCAAAAGGCTATGAGAGACTGAGAAAAATAAATGAAAATAGCAAACTCCAAGATGAAAGTTTTATGGGAGAATTGCATAGATTGCCCTTCTCCTTTGCTAGTCAGAGTGTGATTCTTGGGGTACCATTGGAATAAGAATTTCCAGAGGTACCCAAGGGAGGATGAACTATAGTAGAAAGCTCTATTTGCATGGAATTACATCCTTTGGCTGGCAAAGTACCATTTCCTTAAACCAGTCTTGGAAGTGGTACAACTGGGAATTCAGTAGAGCTAAAAGCAAAGCCAGTGTCCAGTTTCCATTCCATGGTGGAGTTTGGTCCAGTGTAGTATCAGACTAGTTGTAGTCCATCAATCCATTGTGTGTGGGGTCTACATGGCTGTGAGCCATGTGGGCAAATGCAATGAAGTGCACCCGTGGCTAGAGAGCCAGTAGTCAAGTGCGCAAGAGAGAGAGCTCCTTTGTTCAGAAGCAGTTGTTCATGTTATATGGGATGTATATAAAATTTTCCTGAGTTTGCAATAGCCACGCCTATTCTGGCCAATGACATGTTCACAGGTGTGACTGAGTACCTTCCCTATGTCACCCAGACCTTACTAAGTATACATCTATTTTTGCTTTGTCCATTCCGAGTGGAACAGACCTTCAGCTACCTGTCATAAATGGCATGCCTATATTATCTGACCTTCCCTTTGTTCCTTTTCTGTTAATTAATAACCAGATTATTTACTGGTTATTAAATAAAGGAAGTCTACTTTAGGGTAGAAGAGACTTGAGCATTCATATAGGCTGAAGAGAGGAACCTGAAGACAATCAGAAACTAAGCATACCTGAAAGGGATAAATGATAGCACAAGATCTCAAAAAATTCAGGAGATGTGACAGGATAGAAGGGTTAATCTTAGAAACAGAGAAGAAAAGTGCTTTAAGATAAAAACAAAGCTGAAAAGACAAAGAACCTGTGAAGAAAAAGAGAAATAATACTATGCAGTTGTTTATGTTATATGACATGTATTTTCTCCATGAATTAAAAGGCAACTTCTGGCAGTTCTATGGAGCACTTTCCCCAATCCCATATTTCTCCAGGCTTGCAATGTGCTCACTCATTCATTCATTCTCTCTCTCTCTCTCCCTTTCCACCCAAACCTCTCCTCTCTTCTCTAAAGATCTAGTCTCTCTCTCTCTCTCTCTCTCTCTCTCTCTCTCTCTCTCTCTCTCTCTCTCTCTCCTCTCCCTCTCTTCTCTCCTCTCTCCTCTCTCTCTCTTTCTCTTATATCTCTCCTTACCCCTACCCCCCACCCTGTCTCTGTCTCCTAAGTTCCAAGGGCCCTTCTTTTGCTGAAACTTGTCTCCTTAGCCCATTTCTTCTAAAAGTCACTTCTACATCTATGGCCTCCTAAATAAACTTTCTCTTATTAAAAAAAGAGAAAGAAAGAAAGAAAGAAAGAAAGAAAGAAAGAAAGAAAGAAAGAAAGAAAGAAAGGAAGGAAGGAAGGAAGGAAGGAAGGAAGGAAGGAAGGAAGGAAGGAAGGAAGGAAGAAAGAAAGAAAGAAAGAAAGAAAGAAAGAAAGAAAGAAAGAAAGAAAGAAAGAAAGAAAGAAAGAAAGAAAGAAAAGACAATATCATCTGTTTAGTAGGAGGATAGGGTCTTGATGGAATAGGAAGCTTGAAGGGGATAGTAAATTTTAATCATCACACAACAGGAAAAGGGTTACTAGAACTTATCAAAGCACTACTAAAAAAGCTCAGATCACTATATGGAAACATCACTAATCAGGTTGAAATATATGAAGCAACTGTAGTTTTAATAAGTGTCAGAAGGTACATATGGGAATGCAACCTAGTCTTTGTCACTGCATTTATTTAAAAGTTTAAGTGTGTGCCGAAACCGGTTTGGCTCAGTGGAGAGAGCGTCAGTCTGCGGACTGAAGATCCCAGGTTTGATTTCAGTCAAGGGCATGTACATTGGTTGCGGGCACATTCCCGGTAGGGGGTGTGCAGGAGGCAGCTGATCAATATTTCTCTCTCATCAATGTTTCTAGCTTTCTTTCCCTCTCCCTTCCTCTCTGTGAAAAATTAATTAGATATAAAAAATAAAATAAAGGTTTAAGTGTGGACACTTAAACAAGATCTATATAATAAGACAATAAGATAAAATAATGAAATAATTTAAGTTTCAATACTTGAAATTATAATACATATTAAGTAGTTTTGAATTAGGATTCAAAATACTAGATCAACAACATCTAGTTAAAATGTGTGGAGAACTCCTTAGCTGTTTGTTTAAACAATGAGACACACTGAAAGCTACACACATATACTAAATAGTTTCTTTGGTATTAAACAAAACTTTTCCTTAAAGAATGCTTCACCTTGGCAATAAATCCTTTCTTTGTTAAGCATATAAGCAGGCAGACCTACTTGGTAGATGGTATACTGAGTTAAAATGTTCATACAATGCCTTGACATTTCAATAAGGTGGGTAAGCCTTTAGATTTAAATAACAGCTCCAAAAATATGAGACCATTCTCTCCAGTGCAATAAATGGGAAAAGGTCATGAATTCCATCAGCTTCTTTAATACTAACTACTGTACTGAAAATCCTTAGCTCCTTCTTGATGGTATAATATGTATTTTAAAATATTAACTATTCAAAAAATATACATCCTAATAAGACAGAGACATATAGTAAAGTCTTCAATAAGTTTTCCCTTTAATATTAAACTTCAGACAAAAATAAGATAGTTTGGACAAGATAAATGTATTTTGTTAAATGCCTTCTTTAATTGTGCATGTGCTCCTTTATTTAGAAAATATTAATTTGGTTATATTTTCTCTTATAATTAGTAGCAAACTAAAAATTAAGACATGAAGGTTCTATAAAGCCTGCTAATCACAGTTCAACTGTGTAGATGTTAAATGAAGGAAGAATTATAATATCATTGCTCAGGAATATTGTCAATTATGACAGAAAAAAATAGTTCTTAAGTAATCATTATAATTTCATTAATGATTCATGTATTAAAATCAATCTCCATATCTTTCATTATGTTGCCTTCATTATTATCCATAATACAACGCTAACATTTCAAAACCATCAAAAATGGGTATAAGTGATTTTTCAATGCTTACAAAGTAAATCCTTGTTGAAAGTAATACAATTGCTACTGCAAAAACAAAACAATTATTTCACACTACTTTATATATCAGGTTATTATTTTCAACAGCATTTGTTTTGCAACAACAGAATTGTTAGTTCTATATATGATCATAATCATTAAAACATAATTAAATGACATACAACCTACTCTTTTACTACCTTAAAAACCATTTTAACCAGTTTTTGGTTGTTATGTGAAATATTACCAGTAGTTAACTGGGGGAGAAAATCCCTTTTCATCCCTTTTCTTGTACATTGTTAGAAATAACCCCTATTGAGAGGATCCTTTTTCCCACATTCATTTCTTTTCCACTATTTACCTAGGTGTTTACAGAGGTCAGGACTTGCAACAAAAATCTATACGTTTTAGAGAACCATTATCAAGGAAATCAACTTTCAACCTAAGTCACTCCATATCCTTCTTTTATAGAGAAGATGGCTTTAGGGGAGATGTGCACTACCCTCACTCGACCTCACGCCATACACGGGTTTATCTCAGCAGATAGCAATGTATTTCTCGCTGCATTTCTGTTAAAAAAAAAAAAAAAAAAGCTAAAGAATAAAAAGGAGTGGAAAGAAAAGAAAGAGAACAACTCCAGAGTTTTAAGTATTCCCTTAGAGTATTACCTAACTCTAATGCCAGCGATATGAGAGAAAGTGGAAGAAGAGGAGAGAAGAGAGTTGGGAGTTGGGTGGCAGGCACACCTCCGTGTCTTACAGAAAACGGGACCACTTTCAGAGACTTGGATAAGCCTAGTCAGGTGAGTTCATGCACAGAAAGTGACACCAGCCTCACACCCTTCCTCTGGGCCACTTCACACTAGGAATGGGGGTGGAACGCTGAGAAACGCCCCGCGCAGAGAAAAGCCCACTCAGATGGCTCTGATGGCACTCATCCCCACAGACAAGACGCTTTGCTGAGGTTTTTCCCAAAGAGCTCCAGGTTTCAAGGCACCCTGCGGTGCAAAAGTGGGGGAACAAGAGCTGAGATCTGCACTTGAAGGTGGGGACCTTCTGCAAACCCAGGGCGTGGTAGGCAGGGGCGAAGAGTGCCTGGATGAGGGGGGAGCAGGGGTGCAACAGCGGCCGCAGCGGGTGTGTCCGCCGCCGGCGGGTACGTGTCCGTGGGACACGCGGGCCAGGCGTGCCAAAGTCCCAGCAGGAGTGTGTGGAGCCCGGGTCGGGGGCCGGGTCGGGGACCGGGGGAAGTTGTGCGGGGCCCGGGGACTGCGGCGCGGAGCGGGTGCCTCTCCGCGAGGGAGGCTAAGGCAGCCCGTCCGGGGAGGGGACGGGGTGCAGCGGGCGGCGGCGGGGGGCGGGCGCCCACACGTGCGCGAGCGGCAGGTGCCCGGGGGCGGCGCGTGCCCGCCGGGGGAGCGCGGGTGTGTGAACACACGGACACGCGAGGGAGGCGACACACCGGTCGGGCGGGCGCGAGGCGGGAGCTCGGGCGGCGGGGGGCTCCGCGGCGCACACAGCCCCGACCCCCGCCCCCACCCCTCACCCACCCCTCCCCGCGCCCCAGGACCCGGCAGGCCGTTACCTTTCTCCTCTCTCCACACCTTTTTCTTCTTGTTGCTGGGGTACATGTTGCCGTGGGGGTGGCTGGCTTTAAGCTGCAAGTTCCCCAGGCTCACGGGCACGCAGGGTGGTGTGTGGAGTGGGAGGGCTGGGAGGGGGCACTCGGGAGGGGAAAAAGTGACAAGGGCTCCGGGTCCCACGCCGCTCGCTCGCCGCTCTCCCGTCGCCGCCCTCCTCCCTCAGCCCGCGCTGGGCTCCGGCTCCCCACCCGCCTCAGCCCCGCGGACTCCGTCCGCCACAGCAGCGCCTCGAGAGCCTGTCAACTAGGTCACGCCTCGCGCGAACCTAACACCCGCGCAGGCCCCGCCTCACAGCCGCCGGGGCCATCGCCGCCTCCCATTGGCTGGACCGCCCGCCACTCTCCGCGTCCCGGCCACCGCGAGCCCCGACTTCGGCCCCAGGGCGCACGCGCAGGCGCAGGCCCGAGCCCGACGCCAAGGACGTTGGGGAGCGGGAGGGGGCGGAGCCAGGGCGTGAAGGTGCTGGCAATGGCCTCGCGACCAGAGTGGGACGAGGGGCGATCGCCTGGGAGGAGCAAAAGGAGGCGGACACCACCCCCCAGGCTCCAGGCTCCGTGGGGCGAGGAGGAGGAGGGCGTGGCCTCTAGGACAGGTGCTTCGGGTGACTTGAGGAGTTATTTGGGGATCCCAGCCTTAGGGACTAGACAACGTGGAAGTGGGAGATGTGAGTTCACACGTTGTCCATGCTCACTCCAACTGGCCTGTCTGCACGGGATTTCCCAGATAATCTGAGGCGTTCTTCTAAGTGGGCAGATGCAGTATAACAGAAAGAAATGAACCGATTGAGAAATGGTTCCAGATCATATACAACGGGCTCCTCAACCTTGTAGTAAAAATTACAGATTTCACCGGAGTTCGGTGAAGTTTGGAAAACACCAAGGTAAATTGGACTACTCTGGTGTTTGAAGAACCAGCCAATAGTGTGCGACCAAAATGATATAATGGAAACAGAAGCCTTACATCAAAGCAAATTCATATAGGTGTTAACCAGAACCAGGTCATGTTATCCTTTTATTCCTCCACCAATTGCTTCAGGTCAAGGTGCTGGTCCAAAGGACTAGCTATATTCAGGGTAAAACTAAAATTCAGTTCCAGTAGAGTCCACCACAAGAGTAGACTGACCTAGAATTTTGAGTTTGGTAAGCCCTTTCCAAATTTATTGTGCTTCTGAAGAACAGACATTCCACAGGGCTGACTTAGTGGATGCATTGAATCCACATTTATTCAACAATTGGTTGGCTGTGTTATATGTGTTCTACTTAAGCAAGGTGTGTAAGATCAAATAATTATTTGTAACATTTTTTAATAATAAAAGAAAGAAAAAATTCCCTGGCGGTAGTGTTTCCCAAAGTGTGGTACATGTACCCCCAGGGGTACGGGAAGTGTTTGGTGGGGGTACTCGTTGCACCAGAGTTTGGTGGGGATATGCACTGCACCGTGCTTAGCTGCGCCTAATTCTACGTTCTCATGAGTCAAGTCAAGACAGTCTTGTGAGGCGTGAGATGGTCCAGTGTGCAAATAAATGTTATTTATAATATAACTTTTATTTATATTTTAGTATGAATAATTTTATTTTTCATTTATTATTATTTTGTGTATGTACCAAAAAAATAAAAAATAAATTTATTTTGATTGTTATTAAAATACATCCATTTTTTTTGACTAGGGGTACTCAGCGTTACGAAAATTATAGAAAGGGTACACATATGTCAAAAATTTGGGAAACCAGGGGGACCATGTGTCCCAGGAGAGCCGTGTGCCCCGGGGAAGCAGTGGAACCTGGTGGGAAGGGGCGGTATGAACCAGAGGAGAAGCAGATTCTATTCATGTGGTCCTGAGATAGTCACCATAAAACAAGCAGACTGCCAAATGAGGAGCGGATTCTATTCATGTGGTCCTGAGATAGTCACTATAAAACAAGCAGATTGTCAAATGACAGCAGGGAGGGGAAGGAGACCTGTGGGGAGATAAGAGAACAACTGAAGGACTGGTATGCATGCATATAAGTACAACCAACGAACACAGAACTCTGGGGAGGGAGGGCATGAATGGGAGTGGGGGGGGGGGCAATGGTAAGCTATGTACACATATAATACCTTAATAAATTTAAATAAATAAATAAATAAATAAATAAAGTTTGGGAAACACTGGAAAACATTATGGCTTTAATTCCCAGTCAGGGCATGTTGTCACCATGGGACAACCAATCCATGTGTCTTAAATTGTAAAGAATGAAATGCTTTTTTAAAAAATTTTATTGTTTAAAGTATTACATATAGTAGTACATATGTCTCATCCCCCCCCATTGTTCTTCTCCCAGCCTCCCCTACCCCTTGTCACATGCCCTCATCCCACCTCCCCAGTGTCTTGTGTCCTTTGGTGTGCTTATATGCATGCATACAAGTCCTTTGGTTGATCTCTTTCCCCCACCTCCCCAACCTTCCCGCTATAATTTCACAGTCTGTTCAATACTTTACTGCCACTGTATCTACCTTTTTGTTCGTCTGTTTATAATGTTCTTTATTTTCCATAAATGAGTGAGATCATGTGGTATTTTCCTTTCATTGCCTGGCTTATTCCACTTAACATAATGCTCTCCAAGTTCATCCATGATGCTGCAAATGATAAGAATTCCTTCTTTTTCATAGCAGCATAGTATTCTGTTGTGTAGATGTACCACGGTTTTCTAATCCACTCATCTGCTGATGGGCATTTAGGTTGTTTCCAAATCTTGGCTATTGTAAATTGTGCTGCTATGAACATAGGGGTGCATATATCCTTTCTAATTGGTGTTTCTAGCTTCTTGGGGTATATTCCTAGAAGTGGGATCACAGGGTCAAATGGGAGTTACATTTTTAGTTTTCTGAGGAAACTCCATATTGTTCTCCACAGTGGCTGCACAAGTCTGCATTCCCATCAGCAGTGCATGAGGGTTCCTTTTTCTCTGCCTCCTCACCAGCACTTGTCATTTGTTGATTTACAGATTTGTTGATGATTGCCTTTCTGACAGATGTGAGATGGTACCACATTGTCATTTTGATTTGCGTCTATTGGATAATTAGTGACTTTGAGCATGTTTTCATATGTTTATTGGCCTTCTTTCTGTCTTCTTTCAAAAAGTTTTTATTTAGGTCCGCTGTCCATTTATTTTATTTTATTTTTTGGATCATTTATTTTCCTTTTATTAAGTTGTAGAAGTTCCCTGTAGATGTTGGAGATTAAACCTTTAGCAGAGAAAACATTTGCAAATATGTTCTCCCATACAGTAGGCTTTCTTATTGTTGTATTGATGGTTTCTTTTGCTGTGCAAAAGCTTTTCATCTTGATGCAGTCCCAATTATTTATTTTCTCTTTAGTTTCTATTGCCCTAGGAGCAGTATCGGTGAAGAAATTGCTTCAGCATATATCTGAGATTTCTCTGCCTGTGGATTCCTCTAGTATTTTTATGGTTTCCTGTCTTATGTTTAAGTCCTTTATCCATTTTGAGTTTATTTTTGTGTATGGTGTAAGTTAGTGATCTAGTTTCATTCTTTTTGCATGTATCTGTCCAATTTTCCCAACACCATTTATTGAAGGGGCTGTCTTGACTCTATTGTATGTTCATGCCTCCTTTGTCAAATATTAATTGATCATAGATTTGGGTCGATATCTGGGTTCTCTATTCTATTCCACTGGTCTATACGTCTGTTCTTGTGCCAGTACCAGGCTGTTCTGAGAACAGTTGCTTTGTAATACAGCTTGAAATCTGGTATTGAGATTCCACCTACTTTGTTCTTCTTTCTCAGAATTCCTGTGGCTATTTGGGGACTTTTTTTATTCCAGATTAACTTTTGGAGAATTCTTTGTAGGTCTTTGAAATATGCCATTAGTATTTTAATGGGGAGTACATTGAATCTATAAATTGCTTTGGGTAGTATGGACATTTTAATGATGTTGATTCTACCAATCCTTGAACATGGTATGTTCTTCCATCTGTTTATGTCTTCCTCTCTCTTTCTTTAATGTCCTGTAGTTTTCCACATATAAGTCTTTTACCTCCTTAGTTAAGCTTGCTCCTAGGTATCTTAATTTTTTTGGTGCAATGGTAAATGGAATTGCTTTTCTAGTCACTTTTTTTGTAAGTTCACTATTGGTGTATAGAAATGCCATAGATTTCTTGGTGTTAATTTTGATTCCTGCTACATTACTGAATTCATTTATTAAGTCTAATAATTTTTATGGAGTCTTTAGGGTTTTTTATGTACAATATCATGTCATCTGCGAATAAGGACAGTTTTACTTATTCTTTTCCAATTTGGATGCCTTTTATTTCTTCTTCTTGCCTAATCACAATGGCTAATACTTCCAGTACTATGTCAAAAAGGAGTGGTGAGAGTGGATATCCCTGTCTTGTTCCTGTTCTTAGGGAAAATGGTTTTAGTTTTTGCCCATTGAGTATGATGTTGGCTATGGGTTTGTCATATATGGCTTTTATTATGTTGAGGTATGATCCTTTTATTCCAACCTTGCTTAGAGTTTCTATCAAGAAAGGATGTTGGATTTTATCCAATGCTTTTTCTGCATCAATAGATATTACTATGTGGTTTTTACCTCTCAATTTGTTTATATGATTTATCACGTTTATTGACATGCAGATATTGTACCATCCTTGCATCCCTTGGATAAATCCTACTTGGTCATGGTGTATGATCTTCCTGATGTATTGCTGGATCCGATTTGCTAGAATTTTGTTGAGGATTTTGGCATCTATGTTCATGAGGGATATTGGCCTGCAATTCTCTTTCATTGTTTTGTCTTTATCTGGTTTGGGTAGTGGGGTGATGCTGGCTTCATAGAAGGTGCTTGGAAGTGTTCCTTCCTCTTGGATTTTTTGGAATAGTCTAAGAAGGATAGATTTTAGTTCTTCCTTGAATGTTTGTTAAAATTCCCCTCTGAAGCTGTCTGGCCCCGAGCTTTTGTTTGCTAGAAGCTTTTTGATAATTGCTTCAATTTCTTCCATAGTTATTGGCCAATTGAGATGTTTAGATTCTTCCTGATTGAGTTTAGGAAGGTTGTATTTTTCTAGGAATATGTCCATTTCCTCCAGGTTGTTCAGTTTGTTGGAATAGAGTTGTTCATGGTATTTTTTAACAATCCTTTGTATTTTGGTGGGGTCTGTTGTTATTTCTTCTCTTTGATCTTGAGCTTTAGACCTATACATTTAGACCTACCAAACAATGAATCTCAACTTGAAGAAGTTGGTATATGTACTCTTTAAAACGCATCTGGAGCCAGATCACCTGGATTCAAATCCTAAATTCCCCTTATTGACTATTAGTGTTCCGGTGCATGAAATTCATGCACATTAAAAGGGAATTAGCCAAAACCATTTTGGTTCAGTGGATAGAGCGTCAGCCTGCGGACTGACAGGTCCCAGATTCAATTCCGGTCAAGAGCACGTAACTTGGTTGTGGGCACATCCCCAGTAGGGGGTGTGCAAGAGGCAGCTGATCGATGATTCTCTTTCATCAATGTTTCTAACTGTCTCTTTTTTTTAATGTAAATTTTTAAAATATATTTTATTGATATTTTACAGAGCAGAAGGGAGAGAGAGAGAGAGAGAGTTAGAAACATCGATTTCAGTGATGTTTCTAACTCTCTATCCCTCTCTCTTCCTCTCTGTAAAAAAAATCAATAAAATATATTTTTAAAAAGAACTTTTGTATGTGTTTGTGTGTGTGTGTGTGTGTGTGTGTGTGTGTGTGTGTGTGTGTGTGTGTGTTTAAAAGGGAATTAATTAGAGGAAATATTTTAATATTGCCATTTTCCCTTTCTCTATAATAGAAGTGTCAGAGATGAAAGAAAATTAGTAAAATGCATATGAAAATCTTTCTCCTGTCAGAGTCTGGAGCATGCCATGGGACCCAGAGTCAAGTCCCTACTCACCATGTACACCTTGAAATCACATGGATCCAGGGCCGGCTGGCCCCACTCTCATTGGACGAGATCCAGACCTGGCCATCTCCACCCCTGTCAAGCCCCGCTGGGCAGGGGTACAGCCTCAGGTCCCCCATCAAGCCCCACCAGGTGGGGGGTGCAGCCTCAGGTCCCCTGGCATACCTTTAGGGTCCCAGCCCAGTACTGGGGCAGGGTCACAGCCTCAGGTTCCCCATCCCAGCACCAGGGGTGTGGCCTGAGGTCCCCCTTAAAGTCCCTCCAGGCAGGGGATGTGGCCTGAGGTCCCCCATAAAGCTCCATTGGGCAGGGAGCGCAGCCTCAGGTCCCCTGTCCCTGCCTAGTGCCATACAGCCTCAGGTCCCTGCTGATTGCTCACTATGGCTTGTTATGGGAACTCCACCTCCACTGTGGATGCAGTCATCTTGTGTTATAGGAACTCTGCCTCTGCTGTGGGTGCAGCCATCCTGTGATGGCATGACAGAATGAGGGTCAATTTGCATATTACCTCTTTATTATATAGGCTGTGAACTTTGACAAGTTTATCAAAGTCTTTGTACCTTGTTTGTTTTTAAATCTGTTATATGGGGATGATAATACAGTATATGCCTTATAAGACTGATGTGAGGAATAAGTGAATTAAAACATACAAAAGGACTTAGAATAGTACCTAGCACAGATAAATATGGCAGAGATGCTGACTAATACAATTTCCTCTCTCTTGGTTCAGAGAAACTATATTTCTTAATCCCCTCTAAAATAGTTAGGACATGTGACTGTATTCTGATGGTTATGGGATAAAAATTATGCATGCCACTTCCAGACCTGAACAGCACATCCCCTGTGTGTTCATCCATATTTTTTCTTTCCTTTCCAGAGTGATCTCAGAAGTATCATCTAGAGAATGAAATTCTTGCCAAAATGGGTTTGGCTCAGTGGTAGAGCATCAGCCTGCGGACTGAAAGGTTCCAGGTTTGATTCCGGTCAAGAGCATGTACATTGGTTGCGGGCACATCCCCAGTAGGGGATGTGCAAGAGGCAGCTAGTCGATGTTTCTCTCTCATTGACATTTCTAGCTCTCTCTCTCTCCCTTTCTCTCTGTAAAATATCAATAAAATATATATATTAAAATGTGAGGTACTTAATTTAAAAAAAAAAAAAAAGAATGAAATTCTCCTGGATTTTTTTTCCAGTCTTCACCTAAAGATATGTTTCTATTGATTTTAGGCAGAGAGGAAGGGAGAGAGAGAAACATCAATGTGAGAGAAAAACATCTATCTGTTGCTTCTTGTACTCCCATACGTGCCTCAACTTGTGATCAACCACACAACCTGAGTATGTGTCCTGACTAGAAATCAAACCTGTGACCCTTCAGTGCTCTGGATGATACTATAACCACTTAGCATTACTGGCCAAGGCTATCTTTGATTTCTGAGTCACTACTTGGAGGAGTATCTCAGGGAATCTAAGGAGCACTACATCAGGCTGATACAAATATGAAACTCTTATTGTGTTAAGGCATTAATATTTAGAGGGTATTCTTTTCAGCATGTAGTATTAATTATTCTGATAATATATTATTTAATGTATTAAAGTACCTTAAATATACCATATGCCACAATGAACTCATGAACTTTCCCCCACACTTAGACCCCTTCCAGTATTCTATATCTCATTGAATGACTCCATCACTTATTCAGTTGAGCATCTGGAAACCTAAGTACCATCCTTAGTTCCTTTTATAACTTCAGTATCATTTTCTTAAATATATGTTTTTATTAATTTCAGAGAGAAGAAAGAAGAGGGAAAGAGAGATATAAACATTAATGATGAGAGAGAATCATCAACCAGCTGCCTCCTACATGCCCTCATGCCCAAATGGGGATCCAGCCCATAACCTAGGCATGTGACCTAACTGGGAATCAAATTGTGACCTCCTGGTTCATGGGTCAGCACTCAACCACTGAGCACTACCAGCTAGACACTTAAGTATCATTTTAAATTAATTGCTATACATTCAATTTTTTATCCTATATAACTTAAATCTCCTTTCCAATAGCACTTCAGTAAGCTCAGCCTGAATTACAGTGAACCACTGCAAAATACTTCTTAATTGGATCCCCTGTTTGACCTTAGCCCACTTTTGTCCATTTTCTACCCCACATCTAGAGTTATCTTGTTAAATATGATAATATCTCATTGTTAAAAGTCATTCAATGACATTCTGATGGTTTTTGCTATGGACTGAATTGTGTTCCCTCCAAATTTGGATGTCAGAGCCTTAGACCTCAATGTGATTATATCAGAAGATAGGGTTTTTAGGAAGTAATTAAGGTTAAATAAGGCCATAAAGATTGGACCCTAATTCACTAGGACTATAGCCTTTTTTTAAAAAAAAAAAAAAAAGGAAAATATGCTTCTCTATCTTCCTTCCTCAGACACCCTTGATGTGAAAATACAGTGAGTGAGAAGGTGGTCATCTGCAAGCCAGGGAGAGAGCCTTCACCAGAATCAGAACAGCCTCCAAAACTGTAAGAAAATTAATTTCTGTTATTTAAGTCACCTAGTCTATGGCATTTCATTATGGCAAGCTGATTCAATTAATATAGACTAATTTTAAAAACAAAATCATTAAGAATTGAGTGAACATCCCTACCAATTATGTTTTATCTTATACCTCCCAGTCTCTAGTTCAAATCATAGCAACCCTTAGAGCTTTTCATTTTCTTGAATACATCTTATGTTTACCACATGGCCTTTTCACATGTTTTTGCTATACTTGGGGCATGATTTGTTTGGTTGACCCATTCTCATACTTCACAGTTCAACTTAAATATCACTTTCTGACGGTGCCTATCTTGATTCTGATCCCTCCTTACTTCTACCTACAGTATCCCCTCATATGTCTTCAGTGCTCATTTATTTACCTATAAAGTACTTTTTATGGTTTGTTATTATGCATTTATTTTTATGATCATTTTGTTATATGTATTTTGCACTCTGCACTTACAAACTCTCTCAGGTTAGAAAATATGTCTTCCTGTTCACTATACACAAAGAATGGCATAATGCCTGGCACATACTGGACTCTCAATAAATATTTATTGAATGAATAAGATAATGAATGAGAGTTAAATAAAGATTAATAAAGAGAGGTTGGTGCCTGGATGGCATGACTCAGTGGTTGAGTATCTACCTATGAACCAAGAGGTTGTGATTCGATTCCTAGTCAGGGCATATCCCCTGGTTGTAGACTTGATCCCCAGTGTGGGGTGTGCAGGAAGTGGCCAATCAATGATTCTTATCATTACTGGTTCTCTCTCTCTCTCTCTCTCTCTCTCTCTCTCTCTCTCTCTCTCCCACCAATCTCTCTCTCTCTTTTTCTCTCTCCCCCACTTCCTCTATTACCTATAAAGGAGCACCCATACGACTGTCAGCTGATTTATCAACAGAAACCATGCAGGCCAGACAGGAATGGCAAGAAATATTCAAGGTGATGAATAACAAGAACCTACAGCCAAAAATACTCTACCCAGCAAAACTATCACTCAGAATCAAAGGCCAGATAAAGAGCTTCACAAATAAATTTAAACTAAAGGAGTTTATCACTGTCAAACCAGAATTATATGAATTGCTGAAAGGGGTTCTTTAGGAAGAGGAAGAAAATAAAGATTTAAAAATATGAATAACAAATACGTAACTATAAACAAGTGAATCTAAAAACCTAGGTAAGTAAAAAATATGATGAACAATATTAACTGGCGATTATAATAGAATCAGAGGTATGGAAGGGGAGTGGACTGATGATTTTTGGGGAAAAGGGGAGTGAGGAGTGCGGGCAGAGACTGAACATAAACTGTGCACCTATGGATGAGGGCAATGGGGGATGAGGAAAGGACAGAAGGTGGGGTGGGAACCTGATGGAGGGGAGCAATGGAGGGGGAAAAATGAGAAACATTTGTAATAATATGAACAATAAAGATTTATTTTTTTTAGCTAAGGGGTCATTACTGTTGAATAACAAAGGTCCAAGAATAAAATATACATGGGTGATGAATTAAGATAGTTATTAGAGAACACTTTGATCATGATGAGGACATCACCTATCTATATAGGCACATAGAATAAAATAAATAGTACAAATAGCCTGCCTTAATAGATGGTATCTACAAGAAACCTACCAGGACAAATTCAGCACTTTGGATTGGTTTTTATCCATTTGACCTGGCTCCACCTAGGTCAAAGAAATGAAACAAGGGACATTAGTTTTTTTAAAAAAAGGATTAAACTTTAAAAATGAAGAGGGTTGGTAATAAAAATATTGAAACTGAGAGAGGACAAATGGTCAGTACACTTCCATAAATAGTAGATGTGTTTAGAAGGAAAAGTGAGAGTAAGAAGCTTGGACTTAGAATATAGGAAGGGCATTTCATATTTTGGGATGAATTACAAAAAGAAAGAATAGATGGAGATTCCCAGTGATTCCACATCCTATCTAATAAAGAAGGAATATGCTAATTGACTGCCATACCCTCAAATATGGCAGCACCCACAGCCACAAGATGTTAGCACCCAGTCCTCTCAGCCCTGCTGGGGAGCAGGGGCAGCAGGCACACAGGCAGGTCTGGCTGCTCCATGTGCCTGCCTCCAGAGTCCCCCACACTCTTCAGCTCCCCCAGTCACCCAGGGCTGGCCCAAGGCCCAGGCAAGCCTTGGGTGGCAGCTTCCCAGCCACCCAGGGCGCCTGAAACTCAGGTAACCAGGGCCAGCCAAGCCTTGTGCTACCAGCAGTGGCAGCAGCAGAGGTGTGATGGGGGCATCTCCTTCACCTGCTTGCCAGATCGCCTCCTGCCTCTGAGGGCTCCTGGACTGTGAAAGGGGGCAGGCCAGGCTGAGGGACCCCAAAACCACCCTTCAGTGCATGAATTTTCATGCACAAGGCCTCTAATTTGGTAATATGTCCAATGAAACCCAAAACACTCAAAATAAGACATGCACCTCTATGTTCATTGAAGCATTATTTACAATAGCCAAGATTTGGAAGCAGCCAGAGTATCTATCAGTAGATGAGTGGATAAAAAAAAAGCTATTGTTCATTTACATATGAAACTAGAGGCCTGGTGCATAAAATTCATGCACGGATATGGGGGGGGGGGGGAGATTCCCTCAGCCAGGCCTGCACCCTCTCCAATCTGGGACCCCTCAAGGGATGTCCGACTGGCCATTTAGAACAGACAGTTGGACATCCTTCTCACAATGCAGGGCTTCTTGCTGGTTCCCAAATGCTCGCCTGCCTGCCTTCCTGATTGCACCTAACTGCTTCTGCCTACCAGCCTGATCACCTCCTAACCACTCCCATGCCAGCCTGACTGATGCCTAACTTCTCCCCAGCCAGCCTGTTTGCCCCCAACTTCCCTCCTTTGCCAACCTGGTCACCCCTAACTGCCCTCCCCTACAGGGTTGATTGCCTCCAACCGCCCTCCCTTGCAGGCCAGGTCCCTTCTAACTGCCCTCCCCTGCTGGCCATCTTGTGGTGGCCATCTTGTGTCTACATGGGGACAGGATTTTTTTACCACATCGGGATAGCCATCTTGTGTGATGGAGTGATGGTCAATCTGCATATTACTCTTTTATTAGATAGGATAGCGGCCTGGTGCATGGGAGGGGGATGGCTGGTTTGCCCTCAAGGGTGTCCCAGATCAAGGTTGGAGTTTCCTTGGGGTGTGGGTCTGCCTGGGTGTGGGTCTGCCTGTGGTTGTTTGCAGGCCAGCCACACCCTGGCGACCCAAGCTGGAGGCCCTGGTATCTGGGATTTATTTAACTTCTACAATTGAAACTTTGTAGCTTGGAGTGGAGCCAAGCCTCCTGCTCACTCCGTGGCCAGCAACCATTTCTGTTTGGATTTGCTTACCTTCTATAATTGAAACTTTGTAGCCTTGAGTAAAGGCTTAGGCCAGCAAGGGCAGGTGGAAAGCTTGGCTTCCTCCATTTCCTGGGAAACCCAAGCCACTCTCCTGCTGCCTGTGGCTGTAGCCATCTTGGTTGGGTTATTTGCATACTTGCTCTGATTGGATGGTGGGCATGGCTTGTGGGTATAGCGGAATGGTGGTTAATTTGCATATTACTCTTTTATTAGGTAGGATACTACTCTAATATAAAAAGAGCATGATGACAGCTATTGGAAGTGTTGGTGGCTAAGAATGGTGTTGGTGAAGGGATTGAACCAAAAAGAGAAAAAGAAAAAGTAAAAAACTCTTGAAAAGAATTTTCAAATAAAAAGGAATATGAGGGAAGATAGGTCAAATGACCTCAAGTTCAGTAAAAGTAGGAGGCAAATCATCTGCTGGACAATGCTGAAAATTCTGGATCCAAATGGGAACTGAAAAAATATTATTTGGAGAATGTTTAATGGATGATATTTAAAACTTTAAATAAATTACATTGAGGCAATTTTTTAAAGTACAGAAGTTAGGAAAGAAAGTTCCATTTTGAAGTCTGTTGTTGCATGGGAAAGACATGAAAGACACTGGTAGCTTTAACAGTGCTTTCCAAGATTTCTAGAACCTAATCTCTGGAACCTGTGAGACACTGTAAAAGTTGAATATATTTTAGGCATATCTTCTCAACTGCCTCCATTTCTTGGTTTATCCTTAATATTATTGTCCTTTTAACCAAATATTCATTTTAGTTCCTGGTCCTACCTTGAGATCACTCACTCATGAAATTCCCATATTGTTTAAGATAGTAAAGAAGGTATTTTAAAAATCCTTTTAATGAAAGACCATTTTAAAAATCATAGATGACATGGATATATGTATTTGTCTTTGTCCCAGTGAAAGCTCAGTGAAAGCTTATTTGAAGATAGAATAAATGATGTTTTCACCCATATGGAGACCATAGACTTGGTCAATATGTTTCTTGTCCACCCTAGCCTTGAAATATTAAAGATGTCAGGACAGCTCATGTACTTCATTGCTTTCACATAAATGCAGCTTGTACCTCTTGAGGTAACGTAAAATAAGCCAGCCAGAGAAAGATAAATATCACATGATCTCACTCATTTGTGGAATATAATGAACAACACAAACTGATGAACAAAAATAGATCCATAGACATAGAAGCATACAACAGACCATCAAATGTCAGAGGGAAGGTGGAGGGGAGGGTAAGAGATCAACCTCCTAAGGATTTGTATGCATGTATATAAGCATAACCAATGGTCACAGACACTAGGGGGTGGTGGTGGTGAGGACATGTGGAGTGGGGGTGGAGGTGGCCCGGGAGAGGTCAATAGGGGATAAAGGAGACATATGTAATACTATAAGTAATACTTTAAACAATAGAGAATTAAAAAAAAAACTTTCAGCAACTCTGAACATTAATATCAGTGTGGACAAATTGGACTTATTCACCTTCCTTCAGTTTCAAAAAGCAACTATTTATTTCAAGCCTATCCATTATCTCCTGCCAAAGGAGTAACAAACTAGATATGATTCCTTCCCACAACCTGTTCTTCCAGCACCTGCCTTTATTCCTGGTTGAAAGAAACTTCCTGGCAGCTCATTGGCCAGAGTAAAGAAATGGTTGCTTAGCAACCAAGTCCTGACACCACCACCCCTCCCCCCACCAAAACTGTAAAGAAGCTATAGGCCAGCCACATAGTTCTGCTTGTGTTACAGTGAGGAGGAGCTGCTCAGAAGATGAAACTCTTGTCCCTGTTAATAGAGATATTGATAATTCTTGGGGTCACAATTAAATGTAAGTTTTTCTGTCCTTTTAATTCTATGTGAGGTTCTTTTCCTTTAACAGTACTAAGATTATTTAAATCAGAAGTAACCTCACTGTATGCCCATTTAACACCATTTTTGGATATTCAGTAAGGGTTGATATTAATTATACTCTCATTTAGATAATACTTGAGAAAGACATTTGTGTGAGAGTGTGTGTGTGTGTGTATTAGAAAGAGAAAGAGAAAGTAAGTTGGGAGAACAGAAAGAGCAAGTGTATGAGGAAAGCATTGAAGTCATTTTTTATAGTGTAGGGATATTTGTAATAGTTTAGTTTTATTAAATCTGAAATACCATGAAGATCTTGAGGACTGAAAAGGAAAAAATGTAGGATTCAAAAGTGGTAAATTGTAATAAATTTATATTCATTTAATCTTTTTGGATCTTTTTACAATAATAATTCTACTTCCAAAGTTTCCATGTTTCCTAACTAGTTATTGTATTGCAATGGAAATTATTTTTCAATCTTGTTTCTGTGGCCATTTACTCAATTAACTTTTACCCAATCCTCAGATAAGTTAATCATCATGAATTCAATTTAAGAAATATTTGTATTTAACCCAGGAAACAAAGGTTGGTAAATCCAAAAATTAATTAAATGTAACACACCACTTCAACAGAATAAAGGACAAAGACTACATGATCATCTCAATTGATGCAGAAAAAAAGCTTTTGATAAAATTTAGCAACACTTTGGGTTTTTAAAAAAAAATAACACAAAATAGATTGGGAATAGAAATTTCCTCAACCTTATAAAGGGCATCCTCAAAAAAAAACCACACCTAATATATTTAATGGTAAGAGATGAATGCTTTCCTCCTAAGATCAGGAATAAAACAAAGATGTCCACTCTTGCCATTTCTATTTAACATTGGACTAGTGGTTCTAGCTAAGCTATTAGATAAGAAATAGAAATAAAAATCATCAATTGAAAAGAAAGAAGTAAAACTATCTCTATTCTCTAATGATATGATCTTATATTTAATCCCAAGGAATCCACTAAAAAACTATAAAAACTAATAAGTTCAGCAGAGTTATAAAATGAAAGACCAATATATGAAAATTCATTTCTATATCATCTCAATGAACAAAAAAAAAATGAAATTAACAATTCTATATACAATAGCATCAAAAAGAATAATGTACTTAAGAATAAACGTAACAAAAGAAGTGCAAAGTTCATAAACTGATGACTGCAAAATTGTTCAAAAAAGTTTAAACTCTTGCCTTAATCGGTTTGGCTCAGTGGATAGAGCATTGGCCTGTGGATTGAAGCATTCCAGGTTTGATTCTCCTCAAGGGCATGTACCTTGGTTGTGGGCATATCCCCAGTAGAGGGTGTGCAGGAGGCAGCTGACCAATGTTTCTCTTTCACCAATGTTTTTAAGTCTCTATCCCATTCCCTTCTTCTCTGGAAAAAAATCAATAAAATATATTTTTAAAAAGTTAAAACCCCAATAAATAAAAATACTTCCCATGTTCATGAATTGAAAAGCTTAATATTATCAATATGGTAATATTCTCCAAATGGATCTACATCCATTTGATACATCCCTATCAAAATGCCAGTTGACTTCTTTGCAGAAATTAACAAAATTATAGGAAAATTCATATGAAAATGAATGTTTTCCCATTTCAAAATTTTACAAAGCTACAATAATTAAGACAGTGTAGAATTTGCATGAGGATAGACATGTAGGTCAATGGAATATCATTGAGAGTTCAGAAACAAACCCTCACATTTATGATCAGATGATTTTCTAGCAAGAATGTCAAGACAACTCAATGGGTAGGGGAAAGAATAATCTCTTCAACAAAATAATGAGGACAAGAGAGCCAAGTGCAAAAGAATAAATTTGGATGCAAACCTCACACCACATGCACAAATTAAGTCAAATGGGTCAAAGATCTAAATATACTTGCTAAAGCTCAAAAACCCTTGGAAGAAAATATAGGCATAAATCTTTATATCCTTGGATTACATGTGCTACCAAAGCACAAGGAAAAAGAAAATAAAAGAAAAAATAAACTGGTTATGATCAAAATAAAAATAAAATACTTTATGCTTCAAAGAACATTATCAAGAAACTGAAAAGATAACCCACTGAATAAGAGATAATTTTTGCAAATCATATATCCCACAGGGTTTAATATTCAGAATATATAAGTAGCACTTATAACTCATCATAAAAACGACAACCCAATTTTTTAAATGTGCAAGGGAATTTGACAGATATTTATCCAAAGAAGATATACAAGTGACTATCAAATGCATGAAAAGATACTCAAAATCATTGATCATTTTAAAAATGAGAATCAACACCACAATGAGATTCCACATCACACCCATTAAAAGGGTATAATTTAAAAAGTGTAAAATAAGAAGCATTGGCAAGGATATGGAGAATTGTGGATGCTCATACATTGCTAATATGAATGTAAAATGATACAGCCACTGTGGAAACAATTTGGCATTTCCACAAAATGTTAAATATAAGATAATCATATGACCCATCAATTCCACTGCTATGTATAAACCCAAGAGAAATGAAAGCATATGTTCAAACAGAAAACATGTACACAGATGTTTATAAAAAACACTAGAGGCCCAATGCACAAAATTCGTGCAAGAGCCTTGGCTCCCACCCACTGCAGCAGCCACCTCTGCCTCAGTCCCCATCATGACTGCTTACTCCAGAAGATTGTCCAGAAGGACGTCAGGTATAATTAGAATACTATACTTTTATTTGTATAGATTATTTGTTAGAATTAAAAGGTTTAAACTACCTAAATGTTCATCAATGAGTGAATGGGTAAATTGTGGTATATATATGCAATGGGATATTATTCAGCCATAAAAAGGAACAAAGTACTATACTACAAGTTGGATATACCTCAAAAACATTATAAGTAAAAGAATCCAAATACAAAAGACCACATCCATAGAGACAAAAAGCAGATTAGTGCTTATCAAAGGTGGGGGAGAAGGGAATGAGTTATTTAATGAGTACAGAGTATACTTCTGGGATAATGAAAAAGTTTTCAAACTAGAGAGAGATTGTGGTTGTACAACATTGTTAATGCACTAAATGTCACTTAATTGTGCACTTTGGAATGGTTAATTATATGCTATGATTTTCACCTCATTTTTTAGAAATTTTGCAATATTTTGGGAAATAATTTGACAATTTCTCAAAAGATTAAACATAGAATTACTGTGCGATCCAGAAATTCCACTGCTAGGTATATATATCCAAGAAAATTGAAAACTTATTTTCATACAAAAACTTGTACACAGATGGCAGCATTATTGGTAGTAGCCAGAAAAAAGAGAAAAGCAAATGTATACCAACTGATGAATAGATAAATATTATCCGGTATATCTGTGCAATGGGATATTAGTCAGCAAAAAAAGAAACATACAATATGGATGAGCATTAAAAACACTATGCTGAGAAAAAAACTACACATAAAAATCTACATATTGTATGATTAATAAGTTAATAAGAAATAATAATAAGAAAAAGTTATGTGCCAATTTATATTGAGGATACAAGGCTATCTAAGACATAGTCCTTATCCTTGAGTAGTTTAGAGTATAGATGTGAAAAAAACAGGTAAACAAGTTTTATTAATTATAAAGTTTTGTAGATATTAAAATAGAAACATTTATTTTAGAGGGTTTTGTGGGACACAAAGAAGATTTAATGTATATAAAATATTCTGAATAAGCAAATCCAGAAGATAAAAATTTAATTACTGGTTACCTAGGGCTCAGAGGTATAAGGGAATTGAGGAGATTATGACTAAGGGATTTCTTTGGAGGTAATGAAAATGTTCTAAGGTTGTAGTGATGATTGCACAAATCTGTGAATATCTTAAAAGTCATTGAATTGTAGGGGTAAAAGACATATTTAATAAAAGTTATGTGCCAATTTATATTGAGGATACACGGCTATCTAAGACATAATCCTTACCCTTGAGTAGTTTAGAGTATAGATGAGAAAAAACAGGTAAACAAGTTTTATTAATTATAAAACTTTGTAGATATTAAAATAGAAACATTTATTTTAGCGGGTTTTATGGGACACAAATGAGGGAGTAACCAGTTGATCAGAAAGACTTCATAAAGGAACTGGCATAAGTTGAATCTTGAAATATTGGTGTTCACCAAACAGAGAAAGGAGAACAAGAACATTTCAAACCGGATAAAGGTAATAAAGACACAAGACAAATAAAGCATGATCTATAAATAAGCATATCAGTTTGCTATGGCATAGGATATAAAAACACAGCAATTAATGAGGTTGGAGTGGTAAACAGAAACAGGATATGAAGTTTGGACTTAATCCTGTGAGCAATGGGGAGTCATTTAAGGGTTCACTCATTGAAGAACAAGAATAGAATTTTGCTTTGGTTTTGGCAGTAAAGAGGACTCTAATTGTGTAACTCTGGTGACTATTGCATAGCCCAAATAAGAACAATGAGGGCTTAAATTATAGCAATAACAGTGAGGACAGAGAAGACTAGATGGATAACAAGGCTAGAGAGAATAGTGTCATTAGAGTTGAGGGTGAGATTATATCAAGAAGATTGGAATAGCCAATAGGGCCAAATGCCAGAGAGAATGGGGAGGTAAGGGCCAACAAATGAGCAATGGCTTTAATAGCTGGGGAATGTACATTTCCAGGACAGTTGTATTGGAGGAGCAGGGACAGAACCTCATTTCAATTCATAGGAGTGAACAAGAGAAGAAAAATCACCACATACTTGGAGTGTGGTGATTTGCAGGATCAGACATGAGTTTCAACAGATCATTTATTGATTGCAGGTCTACAGAGACCCAGAGAAGTGTAGAGAGGGGAAGTTGCTTTTCAAGCTAGCGCTAAAAAAAACCTAAGACTCATACACAAAATCATCCTTTAATCCCCACTCTTTTTTCCTCTCTCTGCCCCTCTACTCTAACACTCAAGGCAAAAAAAAAAAAAAAGAGTGTCCTTTCCAACTCAGATATACTTTACAAATTTGCATATCGCCTTTTCTTAATTTTTTTCATTTGATGCTCAATGTACTTTGATTTTACCTATATAAAAATACTTAGAGAGGGATGATGCAATTACTATGTGATTATCTCTGACTCTGCATTCATCTAGAGCAGTGTTTCCCAAAGTGTGGTACGCGTACCCCCAGGGGTACGGGAAGAGTTTGGTGGGGGTACGCGTTGCACTGGAATTTGGTGGGGATATGCACTGCACCGTGCTTAGCTGCACCTAATTCTATATTCTCATGAGTCAAGTCAAGACAGTCTTGTGAGGCATTAGATGGTCCAGTGTGCAAATAAATGTTATTTATAATATAACTTTTATTTATATTTTATTATGAATAATTTTATTTTTTCACTTATTATTATTTTGTGTATGTACCAAAAAGAAAAAATAAATATATTTTATTGTTATTAAAATACATCCTTTTTTTTAACAAGGGGTACTCAACGTTAAGAAAATTATAGAAGGGGTACACATATGTCAAAAGTTTGGGAAACACTGATCTAGAGCAGTGGCTCTCAACCTTTCTAATGCCAGGACCCTTTAATACAGTTCCTCCTATTGTGGTAACCCCCAACCATAAAATTATTTTTGTTGCTACTTCATAACTATAATTTTGCTACTGTTATGAATCGTAATGTAAATATCCATGCTTTCTGATGGTCTTAGATGACCCTGCTAGTGATTCTCAACCTATGAGTTGCCCACAGGTTGAGAGCCACTGCTGGAGAGATTCTAGAGAAAGTCTTTAGTAGTTATTTTGTTTTTTGGTTTTTTGGTAAATCCTCAGAATAAAGTAGTTGATGATGATGGGAAGAATGAATAATGTATCCCCAAAGTGTGGCTTAGAAAATGGAAGTAGAGAGGGAAAAGCAAGATGGCAGCATAGGTAAATGCCTAACTGCAGCTTCACTCAACAATTTCAAAAAATACAACTAAAATATAAAGTGGACATTATCCGGAACTACAGGGAAGTTGACTGACTAGAAATTCTACAACTGGAAGGAAAGAGAAAACCAGAAGGAAAATCAGAGGAGCTGTAAAAGCCTAAGGTACGGAGAGACGGTACACACTTGAGGAGAGGACTGAGCCGGAGAGGAGGGGCAGCTGAGTGCCTGGCGGGCATTCCCTAGTACGAAGGAGATAAAAGCTCCGGACTATGCTGAACCCCAACTCCGACTGCACTGAACCCCAGTTCTGGGCGAGACCCTCGGGCCCCAGGCTCATACAGAGGGAATCTGGGCTATAAGGCAGAGGCTCAGGGGAGCAGTGAAAGACAGAGGCCCCAAGTGGCACACATTTCGCGCAGAGGGCACACTGTTGTTTGGGCCGCTGGATTGCCCTAGTGGGAAGGAGACATAAGCTCCAGACTACTCTTAACCCCAGTTCTGACTGCACTGAACCCCAGTTTTGGGCTAATTGGGGGAGAGACTAGACTGTCTGGTAGTGGGTGAAACTCTAGGGTGCCTTTCTCTCAGAAGTGCTTGCAGCAAATACCAAAGGACACTGAGGTACACTGAGACTCAGGAACCTCAAAGGGTGGGGCTAAAAGAAGCCAAGGCTGTAGGCTCTACCCTGAAACTCTGCCCCATCCAAGATGAGCACAGAGGCTTTTGAAGGTTTCCAAGTCTAGTGGCATAAGGCTGTCTCCTGGCATACACACAGCTGATCCTCCCAACCTACCAATTCAAGGAAGCAGCAAAAATGCTGAGACAAGGAAACAGATCACAAATGAAAGAAATGGAGGACAAAAAGCGACTGGACATAGAGTTCAAAACCACGGTTATAAGGTTGTTCAAGAATCTCCTAGAAAAGGCCAATAAAATAAAGGAGATCTATGAAGATATGAAAAGGGATCAACTAGAAATAATAAGTGATCAACTAGAAATAAAGAATACATTCTCTGAAATAAAAAATATTATACAGAGTCCTAAAAACAGGATGGAAGATTGCAAGAATCAAGTCAAAGATTTGGAACACAAAGAGCCAGGGGACACTCCTCCACAGAAGCAAGAAGACAAGAGAATCCAGAAAGTTGAAGATAGTGTAAGAAACCTCTGGGACAAGTTCAAGCGAACCAACATCAGAATTATGGGTGTCCCAGACAATGACAGAGAGCAAGATACTGAAAGCATATTGAAAGAAATAGTGACAAAAAACTCCCCCCACCTGGTGAAAGAAATAGACTTACAAGTCCAGGAAGTGCACAGAACCCCAAACAAAAGGAATCCAAAGAAGACCACACCAAGACACATCATAATTAAAATTCTGAGAGCAAAGACAAAGAGAGAATATTAAAAGCAGCAAGAGAAAAGCAGGTAGTTACCGATAAAGGAGCACCCATACGACTGTCAGCTGATTTCTCAACAGAAACCATGCAGGCCAGATGGGAATGGCAAGAAATATTCAAGGTGATGAATAACAAGAACCTACAGCCAAAAAAACTCTACCCAGCAAAGCTATCACTCAGAATCGAAGGCCAGATAAAGAGCTTCACAAATAAATTTTAACTAAAGGAGTTCATCACTGCCAAGCCAGAATTATATGAATTGCTAAAAGGGGTTCTTTAGGAAGAGGAAGAACATAAAGATAAAAATTATGAACAACAAATACGTAACTATCAACAAGTGAATCTAAAAACCAAAGGAAGTAAAAATCATGATGAACAATATTAACTGGTGAATATAATAGAATCAGAGGTATGGAAGGGGAGTGGACTGGTGATTCTCTGGGAAATGGGAAGTGGGGGGGGGGGGCGGGAAGAGACTGAACATAAACTGTGCACCTATGGATGAGGACAATGGGGGATGGGGAAAGGGCAGAGGGTGGGATGGAAACTTGGTGGAGGGAAGCAATGGAGAGGAAAAAAATGAGGAACATGTGTAATAATATGAACAATAAATATTTATTTAAAGAAAAGAAAATGGAAGTAGAACTAATAGTGTATTTTTTCTCTGTCAACCTACCAACTCAGCAGCTGTCTGAACGTAATGTAAGGTACTATAACTGAAGCGGTGCAAAGATATTGCCAGGAGTTCTGACTCTAGATCATCCAAGGTTTCTCTATCCTATCTTTCTCTTTCTAGTAGTAATTCCTCGCTATCATACTCTTCTATAATTAGAAAAAAATTAATTAAATTAAAAGAAAATTTATAACAACTCTGTCAGCCCTGACACTCATCCACCTGTCAACTCTCTTTCTTGGCAGGAAAAAAAAAAACCAAGTACCTCATCAGTCTCACATTAATCATAGGTCAAGAAGCAAATCCCTAGCAATTATGTTTAGGTCACTGTCATGTTCGGAGAGGCACCACACAAAGGGCATGTCCTGGACTTGTTGCAGATGCTGCTGAGCCTAAGCAACACAGGCAATCAGTATCCTACTTCAGAAATGTTCTTTCTATTACCAGTGCTGTTTTGAATAACTTGTGAAATCAAGGAGCTTTAAGTTACCTTTGCTTTTTTTTTAATCTTATACTTCTAAACAGGGAAAGAATTAATTGCTAGTGTCCAGCCATAAAAATCCTATCCAATCACATGCCAAGACCCTTTTGTCTTTGCTACACACATATTTTTTTTTCAACCCATTCAAATTATTAGCTACTCAGTATATCTACTTAGTTCACTTCCACATCTTTCTTAGTCTGTTCTTCAGATGGACTGTCTGCAATGCAGGGCTGTCATCCCATCTTCTTCCAACTCAAGTTCTACATACTCCAAAACTTTCCCAAGACCTTTCTGATGGCACATTGTGCCTTTATTTCCTTATACATCATAGTCTCATAATTGAGTTTGTTTTAACTCCCTCACTAGATTGTTAACTACCTAAATGCAGAGACTGTTTTTACTTACTTTTTCTATTTCCTATATTCATTACAGAACTTGGCATATAGTAGATGCTCAATTAGCACTTGTAAAATAGACTAATAATTAACATCTCTGTAATACTTTTCAATTTTTAAAAATATATTCTGCAAACATATAGAGTAGGTCATGCATTTTTATTATTCTATATGTAAACATTTTCAAAACCCTAAAGTATAGAGTTTAGTAAGACCTGACCCTCTAATGCAGTGTTTCCCAAAGTGTGGTATGTGTACCCCTCAGGGGTATGGGAAGAGTTTGGTGGGGATATGCACTGCACCATGCTTAGCTACGCCTAATTCTGCGTTCTCATGAGTCAAGTCAAGACAGTCTTGTGAGGCGTGAAATGGTCCAGTGTGCAAATAAAAGTTATTCATAATATAACTTTTATTTATATTTTATTATGAATACTTTTATTTTTAGTTTATTATTTATTAAAATACATCCTTTTTTGACATGGGGTACTCAGCATTATGAAAATTATAGAATGGGTACATATATGTCAAAATTTTGGGAAACACTGCTCTAATGGGAAACAAGGTTTGTTTGTACTTTTTTTTTTTACTCCATAACACCTGTTTGTTATTCTAAGTCTGTAATTCTCCAAAGTTAATTGCTCTGTGTATTTACTGCATAATCATGTTTACTTGCCTCAGGCCGTTTCTACATTCTATCAAACAGATGTAAAATAAAAAAATTTAACCAATCATCTAAATATTTTTAAATGTAGTATCCATATGTTTGCTTTCATATAGAACAAACAGTTAAGTAATGGATTAAATTATTTACTTTTCCACCAGTTGTTTTGGCAGTATGGTGATTACATGAATTCCAACAGTGGCATTTTATTAGTTTTTCATTGATTTTGTAATTTTACTGGCATCTGCAATTTATTTACTGTATTTATGATCTAATTTTTATAGTTTATCAGCCAATGAGATGTAGTAGGCAAGAAAAACTTGTTTCTTTTAAGATTTATTTTTAACTCCCCCCCCCACCCCCACCCTACTTGCTACCTTGGAGCCAAGGTTACAGGGCTGGGATTGAAGATAATTATTCCCAGATCAGAAAGAGTGATGTACACTTTTCAGTTTCCCTGACAGAAGAGATTTTTTTTCTCTTTTTTTAAAAAAAAAGCATCGTCCTACTGATAAGACTTAGTGGTTGACCATCAACCTATGAACCAGGAGGTCATGGTTCAATTCCAGGTCAGGGCACATGCCCCAATTGTGGGCTCAAACCCCAGTGGGGGGTGTGCAGGTAGCAACCAATCAATGATTCTCTCTAATCATTGTTATTTCTGTCTCTCTCTCCCCTCTCTGAAATCAATATACATACATATATATATATATATATATATATATATATATATATATATATATAAAGCATAAAGATTCGTCAGCTCTGGAGAACAAGTAGGAAGGCCCTTGATGAAAAAGAAATAAGAAATACTTAAAGGACAAAATAATAGATGGAAATGAACTGAAAGAATAACATTTTTGCCCCCAAATGTGCAAGAGTATATGGCTAGTCAGTTATTGGGTGCACAGGTCTTTTATCCTGTTCGACTATGCCAACTGTTGTGTCTGAGTCCCTCTGCCAGGGACTGGACCTCCTTAGACGCCGGATATCAGATGGAGAAGACATGAGAAGTCGTGAGTATATAAGAGAGTCTTTATTGTAGCCCAAATAGCCATTGTTACTAAGGAGCCATTAGAAAAAGCAATCCAGTAAAGCAGTCCTTGCTAATACAGTAGCAAACATAAGAGCCATCCTAGCAAAAACAGCCAGCAGTGGCTGGTCAGTAATTATCTTCCCCACAACATAGCCCTGCACATAGGAGATATACAGGAGCCATTCTAGTAAAACAGTCATCATCAACTGGTCAGTAATACATCTTCCCTACAATGTAGCCCCCAACATAGGATCTACTGGTATACAGTAGCCAACCACAGGCTGGTCAGTGGCAACTTATATACAAGCTCAGACACGCTTAAACAAAAGAGGCTTCATGCCAAATAGTGACCTCAGTATTTGGGTCACTACAGAAAGGCCCACCTGTGCAGTGTATAACTTGCTGCATCCTTGTACCTGCCTATAGTAACTTGGCCTTGAACACCCAGATTAGTATTCTAGTGCTTAGAGTGGTCTTAAACATATACATACACTAACTGATTAGGGTTCCCACAGATGCAGCAGAGGTATTATAGAACCAAAGATTGTTAGTATTCCGGGGTGGGCAAAAGTAGGTTTATTATTGTAGTACAAATAAATAATACAATAATTACTAAATAATACTACAAAAATAAGCTGTTTTGTGTGCTCACAACTATAAACCTACTTTTGCCCCCATACTAAAATGTGTCTATGCCTTTTATGCTTTCTTTGTTCTTCCTTAAGATAATAAGCTTCATTTTGAAAACTAGAGGCCTGGTGCACAAAATTCATGCACTGGAGGGGTGTCCCTCAGCCAAGCCTGCCCCTTCTCACAGACTGAGAGCCCTCAGGAGATGTCCTACTGATGAGAAGCAGGCCTAAGCCACAGTTTTGCCTTCCTCTATGGGAGGTGACGGGGCTGATCAGGGGAAGGCGCCAGCCCCATCACCTCGCTGCTGCTGCCACTGTCACAGCCACCAAGGTGTTCTCATTAACACGGACTCCAGTCCCTTCACCAAGAAAAAATGACAACTTTCTTTAGGCACTTTCAACATGTGTCTTTCATAGGATATGATATTTCTTTCTTTCTTTTTTATCCTCACCGAGGATATGTTTCCATTGATTTTTTTAGAGAACATGAAAGAGAAAGGGAAAGACAGAGAGAAACATCAATGTGAGAGGGACACTTCAATTGGTTGCCTCCTGCATGAGACCTGACCTGTGCCCTGGCCAGGGAGGAGCCAGCAGCCTAGGTACATGCCCTTGATCAGAATCGAACTTAGATCCTGTGATTAGCAGGCAGAGGCTCTGTCCACTGAGCCAAACTGGCTAGGGCAGAATATGACATTTTTTAGCCCCTCCAGCACCAGACGTTAGTTTTTCTTCCAGGAGTATGGTGGGAAAACCCTAGATCACCTTCTTGCATTCTTATTACTCAAGTTACCAAGAACACTGTGAGAGGCAGTTTACAGGGAGCTTAGCCAATGAGCCTTCAGAAAAGTGTTTCCACCCTCACCAGTTTTTCTCAGTGGATAGAGCACTGGCCTGCGGATTGAAGGGTCCCAGGTTTGATTCTTCTCAAGAACATGTACCTTGGTTGTGGGCACAACCCCAGTAGGAGGTGTGCAGGAGGCAGCTGATCGATGTTTCTCTCTCATCAATGTTTATAGCTCTCTATCTCCCTTCCTCTCTGTCAAAACTCAATAAAATATTTTAAAAAAAAGAAGAAAAGGTGTTTCCTCTGCACCTCATGCACAGAGGACCCTGACATTGTGTCTGCAGGGCTTCTGTCCACTGGGATGGGGGCATGCTCCAAGCCACACTGCGGTAGGCTGTCAGGAGCATGCCCCCAGCCCAGCAGCCCCACTTTCTGTCAGCTGGGCTTCTGTCTGCTGGGCTGGAGGTGTGACCCAAGCCACATGGCAGTGGCTCTGAGCAGCCCCCAGCCCAGCGTCTGTCTGCTTGGCATGTCCCAAGCTGCTCAGCAGCAGCTCAGAGCTCACCCCAACCCAGTGCCTGCTGTACTTCTGTCTGCTGAGCCATGGGCATGTCCCACACTGCACAGAGGTGGCGACTTTGAGTACACTGGGGCCCAGTGGCCCAGTTCTGTCAGCTGGGTTTCTGACCTCTGGGCTGCAGGTGTGTCCCAAGCAGTGCTGTGGTGGCTCAGAACACGTCCCTGGCCCAGCAGCCCAGAGTTCTGTCTGCCGCCCTTCCTCCCTCTGGGAGTGGGACACTATGGGCACTGCCATCTTTGTAGCAGAGTGATGGTTAATTTACATATTACTCTTTTATTATATAGTATGCCAGACTGTGGTAGATATGCTAAGAGCAACCAAGAGAAGGAATTTGAAGTGAAAGATGGCTGCAGCAGTTATGAGCACAGGTAGTTGTAGTTCACTGGGTCCATTGTTGTAACAATCCACAATAGTCTGACCTCAGGTAAACTTTTCATTTTTCATTTTGACTCTCAATGTCTTTTAATCAAGAGAGCTCTTTAAAAAACATTGTGGATATAGGTCTTGGAGAAACCAAGATGGCAGCATCTGTAAAAGCCTAACTGCAGCCTCATACAACAATTTCAAAAAATACAACTAAAATATAAAGTGGACATTATCCAGAATTACAGGAAAGTTGACTGACTGGAAATTCTAGAACTAGAAGAAAGAGAAAACCAGAAGGAAAATCAGAGGAGCTGTAAAAGCCTAAGGTACTGAGAGACGGTGCACACGTGGGGAGAGGACTGAGTTGGAGAGGAGGAGCAGCTGAGTGCCTGGCTGGCGTTCCCTAGTAGGAAGGAGATAAAAACTCAGGACTGTGCTGAACCCCAATTCCGAATGCACTGAACCCCAGTTCTGGGCAAGACCCTCGCGCCCGAGGCTCATACAGAGGGAATCTGGGCTGTAAGGCGGAAGCTCAGGGGAGCTGTGAAAGACAGAGGCCCCGAGTGGCGCACATTTCACACAGAGGGCACACAGTTGATTGGGCCGCTGGATTGCCCTAGCGGGAAGAAGACATAGTAAGCTCCAGACTGCTCTTAACCCCAGTTCTGACTGCACTGAACCCCAGTTTTGGGCTAATTGGGGGAGAGACTAGACTGTCTGGTAGTGGGCGAAACTCTAGGGAGCCTTTCTCGGTGGACACTGAGGTACACTGAGACTCAGGAACCTCAGAGGGTGGGGCTAAAAAAAGCCAAGGCTGCAGGCTCCACCCTGAAACTCTGCCCCATCCAAGCTGAACACAGAGGCTTTTGCAGGTTTCCAAGTCTAGTGGCATAAGGCTGTCTCCTGGCATAGACACAGCTGATCCTCCCATCCTACCAATTCAAAGAAGCAGCAAAAATGCCAAGATGAGGAAACAGATCACAAACAAAAGAAATAGAGGACAGCCGAAACCGGTTTGGCTCAGTGGTAGAGCGTCAGTCTGCGGACTGAAAGGTCCCGGGTTCAATTCTGGTCAAGGGCATGTACATTGGTTGTGGGTACATCCCCAGTAAGGGGTGTGCAAGAGGAAGCTGGTTGATGTTTCTCTCTCATCGATGTTTCTAGCTCTCTATCTCTCTCCCTTCCTCTCTGTAAAAAAATCAATAAAAATATATTTAAAAAAAAAGAAATAGAGGACAAAAAGTGACTGGATATAGAGTTCAAAACCATGCTTATAAGGTTGTTCAAGAATCTCCTAGAAAAGGCCCATAAAATAAAGGAGACCTATGAGGATATGAAAAGGGATCAACTAGAAATAAAGAATACATTCTCTGAAATAAAAAATATTATACAGAGTCCAAAAAACAGAATGGAAGATTGCAAGAATCAAGTCAAAAATTTGGAACACAAAGAGCCAGGGGACACTCCTCCGCAGATGCAAGAAGACAAGAGAACCCAGAAAGTTGAAGATAGTGTAAGAAACCTCTGGGACAACTTCAAGCGAATCAACATCAGAATTATGGGCGTCCCAGAAGATGACAGAGAGCAAAATACTGAAAACATATTGAAAGAAATAGTGACAGAAAACTTCCCCCACCTGGTGAAAGAAATAGACTTACAAGTCCAGGAAGCACACAGAACCCCAAACAAAAGGAATCCAAAGAAGACCACACCAAGACATATCATAATTAAAATTCTGAGAGCAAAGACAGAGAATATTGAAAGCAGCAAGAGAAAAGCAGGTAGTTACCTATAAAAGAGTACCCATATGACTGTCAGCTGATTTCTCAACAGAAACCATGCAGGCCAGATGGGAATGGCAAGAAATATTCAAGGTAATGAATAACAAGAACCTACAGCCAAAAATACTCTACCCAGCAATGCTATCACTCAAAATCGAAGGCCAGATAAAGACCAGTGATAAAGAGCTTCACAAATTAAAAAAAGCTAAAGGAGTTCATCACCACCAAACCAGAATTATATGAATTGCTGAAAGGGGTTCTTTAAGAAGAGGAAGAAAATAAAGATAAAAAGTATGAACAACAAATACATAACTATCAACAAGTGAATCTAAAAACCAAAGGAAGTAAAAAACATGATGAACAATATTAACTGGTAAATATAATAGAATCAGAGGTATGGACGGGAGTAGACTGATGATTCTCAGGGAAAGGGGAATGGGGGTGCGGGAAGAGACTGAACATAAACTGTGCACCTATGGATGAGGACAATGGGGGATGGGGAAAGGGCAGAAGGTGGTATGGGAACTTGGTGGAGGGGTGCAATGGAGCAGGAAAAAATGAGGAACATTTGTAATAATATGAACCATAAAGATCTATTTTTAAAATTTAAAAATAATAATTATTATAAATAAATAACATTGTGGGTTTTCTGTGAATTAGATGGGTTAATTCCATGAACCTGAAACAATAGGGATAATAAAACAATATGGGCTGTAGTTCTAGCTTCCTCCTTACTCCATCTCAATGGAGTAAGTTTTAGTAATTTAAAAATCTAGTGTATATAAAATGATGTTTCACATTATTCAAGTAAAAGTTTCATAAAATTTACTACATAAGTCAACTTTTGTAAAGACAATGGATTTATGTCATTGTAGAATCTTGCCATTGAAAATCAATCTATTGTGAATCCTTTGGTAAAGTTTGAAAGACAATCAAAGCATAATATGCTAATGATATGCTAAGTCCACTCAACCACTCACTATGACATGCACTGACACCAGAGGCAGACAGTCTACTGGTCGACCAGTTGCTACGATGTGCACTGATCACCAGAGGGTAGATGCTCTAATTAGTAGGTTAGCTTGCTGCTGGGGTCCAGCCAATCAGGATTAAGTGAGATGAGTTGGACACACTCTGGAGCGCTCCCACAGTCCCTCTCCAGCTGGCCAACATGCACCAGTGGGGTCCCTCAGCCTGGCTTGTGCCCTCTCAGAATCCAGTACCCCTCAGGGGCGCATATTGACTGTCAGGTAGTTCCATCTACATAATGAAAGCCCAAGTGACCATTATAGCAGAATGACTGGAACAACTGGTCACTATGATGTGCACTGACCACCAGGGGGCAGGCGTTCAATGCAAGAGCTTCCCCTCCTGGTCAGTGTACTCCACAGGGGGAGCACCGCTCAGCCAGAAGCTGGGCTCACAGCTGGTGAGCACAGTGGCAGTGGTGGGAGCAGTGAGCCAAACAGTAAGGAGCAAACATGTGGGCAGTAAGGAATGAGCGGTCCCAGACTGCAAGAGAGAAGTCCCTCTGGCAGCTTAGGCCTGATCCCTTGGGGCCTAAGCCAGAAGTCAGACATCCCCCTAGGAGCCCCATACTGCAAGAGAGTGCAGGCTAGGCTGAGGAGTCCCTCTCATCCCCCAATGCATGAATTTCATGTATCAGGCCTCTAGTACACATATAATTAGGCAAAGTAATTGTTTTGAAGAAAAAACTTTAATTGGGAAAGAAGTCTTATTATAGGAAAAGCATTAATAGCTTCTAATATGTTAAGTCTCTAATAATGCTTTATTTGCCCCAGTCCTTTTAAAATACTAATTTACATACATTATCTTGAAGGCATCTTAAATCCTTTAACAAAGTAGACATCATATAATAATCATAATAATATGTATAACTAACATTTATTAAACACTGAACATGTGTTAAGTATTATTCTATATATTTTACATAGATTATCTCATTTGATTACCATAATTTAATGAAATAGATACAACATCAGGACTAGAACAGAGACCTATTTGACTCATAGGCCACAAGGTGAATCATGATGCTATGTTACTTCTGACAATGAGTATCCATGGCCTGAAATGATCACTTATTAATTTGGTGCCAAAGTTTCATTTGTAATAACAATCTAATTCTGGTGTAATTTATCTTATATCCTGAACCTAACGAGCATTTTAATGTACTTAATAGTATGAACTATGCATAATCTTTTTAAAATTTTCATATGTTTGATATTAAAGCAATTATCAATATGCAGCTATTGAACTTTTATTCAGAATTTGCCAACTATTCCAGTTTGAAAAAGTACTAAATATCAAACATTTTGGGACAGTTTCTATAAGGTCTGGCTTACAAAGTAAATAGAACAGACAGAATTATGAGGCCAAGTATTAAAGCTCACCAGTGAGAGAAAGAATAAAACATAACAAATTAATAACTATAATGCAAAGGTAACATTTGAAAATTTATAGCCTGCTCTTAAAGTAAAAACTCATGATTTTGGGAAATATAAAATTTTGACTACTCCATATTTGTCTTGAGTCAAATTCTTCAGTTTGTAAAATGGGAATGTATGATATTCATGCTTGTTTTACTTCAGGAAATATATATAGGGTCATTTATACTGAGCAATCAAGTAATTTTTTCAGTAATTAAAAATGACCAGTACAACCAAAGGACTTGTATGCATGCATATAAGCAAAACCAAAGGACGAAAAATTCTGGGGAGGGAGGGCATGTATGGGGTGGGGAGGGCAATAGTAAGATATGTACACATATAATACCTTAATAAAAAAAAGTGAAAAAAATGATCAGTAATAAAGTAATTAAGTTGATATGCTATGATATATCACCCTGTTATACCAGGTTTTCAAATACTTATTTTTCTAAATATGTAAGTTAAGAGCTTTTAAGTACTGTGCATAAATGAAATATACTAAAGATGACATATATTCTATATAGAATATATAATATGTGTTCTATTCTTTATAAAAAAATTCATTAAAATTGCTTGTGAAAATTATTTTCTCAAATTTTGAATCCTGATGTAATTATTCTAGTCTAAATTTCTCAGATATTTATAGCATTCAACTATATTACTTTTTAGCATCTCTCTGACATATAAATCTATGAAAATATAAAAGATTGCATTCCCTCTCCATTTTAATATTCTCTATTAATAGATGGCATTTATTTACATAGATACATTTAAATTAAGTTCTAACTCAGAAAGCTTTCCATTATTGTGATTAATTCTTTTATTTGTAGAATCTTTCAAAATGCTTAAATATCATCTCTGGTGTATTTAAGGGAAAAAAGAAAAAGAAAAGAAGAAAAATATTTTTAAATTATCAGTGAAGGAATTAAACACATTACTTAAGTTGTACATAATTTTTTAACTATCATTCTTAGAGTTCTAAAAATTAGAAAGGTTTTTCGCCCCGGCCTGAGGGGCAACAACGGGGGCACGCAGGAATCACCTAAAATAATGAAACAAACAAGGGACGCGAAGAACGGAGGCAAGACAGGGTTCTGATCATGCCTCGCGATTTTATTCTAGCGTTGCGGTATATAAGCTCTCAGAAGGGGAGGGGTATGAGAAGGAGTTGTCATGGGGTGATTGGTTGGGGACTGGGTGCCTGTCCTTAGCTGATTGGTTATTCTGATGTGGGAGGTTCTTCTGGCCCTAGCATGTGCGGGCTTCTTTGGCGCGTGTGGGCTTTCTATGTTCTTGCTCAATCAGAAAGTAGGGCTGACCAGGAAGTGGGACCGAACTCTGTCTTTATGGCTCCGGCAGTTTTTAACAAGAAATTCTATTTAGTGAAATTTTTTGATGATTTCAAATTTTATAGAAATGTTTTCTATATTGTTGCAGATATTGAAGCAGAAAGACATAATAAAAAGCAAAAACAAAGAAATGTCACCACACAGGTAAATATTTTGCTAAATCATTATATTTTCTAATACAAAATTTAAGCAGTAGGCACCATTAGTATGAATTTGACCTGCTCAGAATTTGTACACAAGTAATTATTGACTATTGTTTCTGTTCTTATTTTTTTCATTCTCAATCAGTATTTTGTATTCATCCATTAAACAAATATTTATTCATTCTACTGTGAAAAGATAAGACAAGCATTCTCATAAACCATGACCTGTCTGAGGGCCTAAATCTTAAAACAAAAAGGACAGAGGCCAGTCTGGATAACTCCCTGTCTGGGCATATGCCCAGATTGCAGGCTCAATTCCCATTGTGAGGCATGCAGGAGGCAGCTGATCAATGATTCTCTCTCATCATTGATGTTCCTCCCTCTCCCTTGCTCTCTGAAATCAATAAAAACATATTTTTTTAAAAAAGATCATGTCATCAGTGAATAGAGATAATTTTACTTCTCCTTGCCAGTTTAAATGCCTTTTTTTCTTTAATAGTTGCTCAAACTAAGACTTTAAGCTATGTTGAATAGAAGTTGTGACAGTAGTCATATTTGCCTAGTTTCTAATCTTAAAGGAAAATCAGTCTTTCACAAAAGTGAAAGATTGAGTATGATGTAGGTGTAGGTTTTTCTATATGGCTTTTATTATATTGAGGTTGTTTCCTTCTATTCCCAGTTGTTGAGTGTTTTGATTATGAAAGGTTGTTGAATTTTGTCAAATGCTCTTTCTGCATCAGTTGAAATGATTATGTTAATGTGGTATATTACATTGCTTGATTTTTGTAGGTTAAAACATTTGCATTTCAGAAATAAATCCCACTTGGTCATGGTATAATCTTTTTGATGTACTGTTGAATCTATTTCCTAGTATTTTGTTTAAGATTTTTGCATCAATATTCATCAGGATTATTGGCCTGTAATTTTCTTATAGTGTCCTTGTCTGTCTTTGGTATAAGAGTAATACTGCCTTCATAGAATGAGTGTAGAAGTGTTCTCTCCAATTTAATATTTTGGAAGAGTATGAGACAGAAGTCAGGTTTTTTAAGAGGTAGAAATGTAATGAGAGGGGGGGAAGAGGGAGGGAAGGAGAGGGGGAGGGGAAGGGAGAGGGAGGGAGGGAGAGGGAGAGGGGCAGAGGGAGGGGGAAGGAGAGAGACGGGGGGAGAGAGAGAGAGAGATTATATTTATAGATTACCTCCAGCAGAGCCTGGAAAAATAAGTTGTTTTCAAACACATTAACATTTATGTAGTAAAACACATAAATATTCACATTAAATCAGATAAATAAAGAATATAACTTTACATCAGGTGCAGGCAGATTTTCTCACCATCTGAATATGAATATAAAACCCTTGAAAAGCTTTCAGTTTTCAGGTATTTTTGGATTTTGGAATGCAGATAAGAGTTTGAGAGTCCTGTAAAATCTCTCCCTTGTTACAGAACTTCCATTTAGTTACCCTTCTTGCACTCTGTCCACTTTATTGGTAAAACATCAACCTTGATTGAATGCAGTTCTCCAGATATCAATTCCTGCACCTGAGTATCTGAATGTGGTTGAAAATGAGCAAAATTAAGCAACCAATCTCATTTCAACTTTATGACCACAAGCCTCAAGTAAGCCTTCTATGTGTCCCTGCAAACCAGAACATTTCCCTAATCAAATTTTTCTCCCTCTCTAATGCTACTGTTTCATATATTCTCAAAATTCAACATTCTCGGATGATTACTTTTCTCAGCTAGGTTTGTTTTCTCATTGAAAAATAAAATAGACAGTCTGAAGAGGAAACCTACATCTTCCTATACCAACCATTCTATCAGTCTACCAGCTTCTATAACCATATACAGTGCCTCAACCTTAGTTACAAACTAAGACACATCTCTACTGGGATGTCTAAAAGGCATGACTATGTAGGATGTTGATTTTCCTCAACCCCAAACCTGTTCCTTCCCTAGTATCTAATTTTACCAGTAAATGGCTCCTTCATCCACCAGATTCTTGGGGTAAAAAATTAACTTCTTTCTCTCATGCCCAATACAAAACCTAGCGGGGATCTTTAAAATATATTCTGAATTCAGTCACTTAAATACTCTACCACCAGCCACCAGCTTCACCCATGTAGACTCCTTGGTCTCCTGCCTACATTCTTGCCCCACTGCAGTCTATTCACTTCAAAGTATATGTTCCACTACACAAAGACATATACTCTTTTTGTGCCCCACAGGATCATGTATGACTTGGTCTTAGCTGTTTATCTGAACTTTGACCACTCTCCCCAATATTCCATTACAGCCATCTCAGCTTTCATACTAGCTTATAATGCCCCAGGATACCTCTACCTCAGTGCCTACTGTTTTCCTCTGCTAGGATAAACTTCCAAATAATCACATGGCTCTTTGTCCTCAATACAGCAGGGGTCTACTCATATGTTTTCCACTCAATTTTTTTTTTCAAAAGGCAATAATTTTTTTATTGCTTAACTAATTTTAATAACATGACATAAAACCCCTACACGTGATGTAATCATTACACAAAACACATAGATGAATACTGTCTTCTTTTAAAATATAAAATAAGAGAGACTGAAACAAGATGGCGGCCTAGGAAGTCTCCTAAGCTGCCACCTCCTCAACAATTTGGAAAAAAAAACAACAGCTAAAATCGAAAGGGATTGCACCAGACCCACAGGAAAGCTGGAGAAATGGGAAGGCTACAACTAGACACAAAGCAGGATGCTGCTGCTGCCATGTGGAGTTTAAAACTACGGCAAAACCGGACCTGCGGGAGCCACTGCTGCTGGGAATGAGGGAAGCTCCACCCTGGGGTCCAGGGAGTGGGCCAGCCCTGCCGGCCACTGTGGGAGCCAGGGAGCTGATACCGGACCTGGTTGCGCCTTCAGCTCCTGCCTAGATGAGAAGCCCCTGAGCGCGACCTCCCTGCACGCAACCATCCCGGCCCGCAGCCGTCCCAGCCCGACCGCAGTGCTGGTGAGGAGCTGGCGCAGCGTCTCCCAGCCAGCAGCCAGCTCGGCCCAGCTCCCACGCTTGCTGTGCTGGTGAGGAGCTGGCGCGGCACCCTCCATTTGCGGCCATGGCGAGTCCTTCCTCCACCAGTGCATGGCCGGGCCGAAGCTTCCATCACTGCCGCCATGTGAACTTTAAAACTACAGTGGAAATTGAACCACAGGAGCGACCATTGCTGCCGCACCCGCCACCGCCGCCACAAATAAAGGAAGTCCACCAAGAACAGAGCTCACTACACCCCGGGCTCAGGGAGTGGGCAGCCTCAGAACTTAGCCTCCATGTCCGAAGCTGCTCCGCTTCCACACCGAACGAGACACCTTTGAGGGTGGTCTCCCCACCTGCAGCCATCTCAGCCCACCTGCAGCTGTCCCAGCCTGCCCGCCATGCTAGCAAGGAGCTAATGCGGCGCCTCCAATTCGCGACCCCAGCGCCCCAGAGGGGCCGTGTGCCCCGGGTGAGCCATGAGTCCCAGGGGGCCGTGTGCCCCGGGTGAGCAGTGTGTCCCAGGGGAAGCAGTGGGACCCGGGTGTAGGGGCGGTGTGAACCAAAGGAGGAGCGGACTCTATTCATGTGGTCCTGAGATAGTCACCATAAAACAAGCAGACTGCCAAATGAGGAGTGGATTTTATTCGTGTGATTCTGAGATAGTCACCATAAAACAAGCAGATTGTCAAATGACAGCGGGGAGGAGAAGGAGACCTGGGGGGAGATAACAGAACAACCAAAGGACTGGTATGCATTAATATAAGTACAACCAACAAACACAGAACTCTGGGGAGGGAGGGCATGAATGGGAGGGGGGTGGCAATGGTAAGCTATGTACACATATAATACCTTAATAAAATAATTTTTAAAAATTAAAAAAATAAAATTAAAAAAATACCAAAAATATATAAAATAAGCAAGACATGTGATAATAGACAAGTTTCCATTAAATAAATGAATTTTATTTATTTATTATTGACACTCTTACAGAAGTCTCCCATTTCCCCCACTTTTTCCATCTCCCCTATAACCTTCACCACACTGTTGCCTATGTCCATGGGCTATGTATAAATGTTATTTGGTTCCTCTTTTAAACTTTTTTATCCAGTCCCCAACCACCCTCCTGCTCTGACCTCTGTCAGTGTGTTCCATGTCTCCATGTCTCTGGTTCTACTTTGTTCATTAAATTCCACATATAAGTGAGATCAGATGGTACTTGTCTTTCTCTGGCTGGCTTCTTTTGCTTAGCATAATAATCTCCAGGTCTGTCCATACTGCAAAAAGTAAGCATTATTTCCTTTTACAGCCAAGTAGTGTGCCATTGTATAAATGTACAACAGCTTTGTATTCACTCATTTGATGGGCAGTTGGACTGTTTCCAGATCTTAGCTACTATAAATAACTAAAGATCTGGTGCACAAAATTTGTACATGGGGGGAGGGGGCAATCCCTCAGCATGGCCTGCACTTTCTCACAATATGGGACCCCTAAAGGAATCTCCAACTGCCGATTCAGACCCGATTCCAAGGAACAGACCTAAACTAGCAGTCAGACATCCCTCTCTCAGTCCGGGACTGCTGGCTCCTAACCACTTGCCTGTCTGCCTGATTGCCCCTAACCACCTCTGACTGCCTGCCTGATCACCCCTAACTGCCTCTTCCTGCCTTCCTTATCACCCCTAACCACTCATCTGCATGACTGATTTCCCCTAACCACTCTCCTGCCTGCCTGATCACCCCTAACCACCTCTGACTGTCTGCCTGATCACCTAACCCCTCACCTGACTGCCTGCCTGATCACCCCTAACTGCCTTTGCCTCGTCCCCCCACTGCTGTGGCTTCATCTGGAAGGTTGTTTGGCTATCCAGCATAATACACTTTTATTATCATAGATGTTGCTATGAACATATTCCTAACCCAGATTGGGATTTCATGTTTAAACACCATGTGCCATTATCCTGTCTAATAAAAGAGTAATATGCAAATTAACCATCACTCTGCTATACCCACAAGCTATGCTCACCAGCCAATCAGTAGTGAGTATGCAAATTAACCCCAACCAAGATGGCTGCGGCCACGGAGAGAGTAGGTGGGAGGCTTGGGTTCCCCCAGCGATGAAAGAAGCCAAGCTTTCCACACTCCCTGGCAGGCCTAGGCCTCCACTCCAGGCTATGAAGTTTTAATTATAGAAGATAAATCCCAACAGAAATGGTGGCAGTCATGGACCTGGAGAGAGCAGGAGGCTAGGGTTGCCCCCGGTGATGGAGGAAGCCAAGCTTTGCACACACCCTGACCCGCCAGGCCTCCGCTTAAGGCTACAAAATTTCAATTATAGAAGATAAATTCCAACAGAAATGGCTGCCTCCATGGAGCAAGCAGGAGGCTTGGCTTTGCTCCAGGCTACAAAGTTTCAGTTGTAGAATATAAATAAATCCCAGATACCAGGGCCTCTGCTTGGGTCGCCAGGGGATGTGGCTGGCCTGCAAACCACCACAGGCCCCTCTCCCAGGCAGCCCCATGCCCCAGTGAACCCCCACCCTGATCTGGGATACCCTTCAGGGCAAACGAGCCATCACCCTCCCATGCACCAGGCCTCTATCCTATCTAATAAAATAGTAATATGCAGATTTACCATCACTCCAACACACAAAATCAAGATAGCTTCCCCCATGTGGTCAAAGATCCTGCCCCCATGTGGACACAAGAAGGCCACTACAAGATGCCAGCAGGGGAAGGCAGTTGGGAGGGACCAGGCCTGAAAGGGAGGGCAATTGGGGGTGACCAGGCCTGCAGGGAAGGGCAGTTATGGGGGGACCCAAGCCTGTAGGGGAGGGCAGTTAGGGGTGACCAGGGCTGCAGGGGATGGCAGTTAGGGCCAAACAGGCTGGCAGGGGAGTGAGTAGTTAGGCATCAATTAGGCTAGCATGGAGTAGTTAGGGGGTGATCAGGCTGGCAGGCAGAAGCGGTTAGGGGAAATCAGGAAGGTGGCAGGTGAGCAGTTGAGAGCCTGCAGTCCTGGATTGTGAGAGGGATATCCAATTGCCTGTCTAGGCCCGATCCCAGGCATCCTTCACAGGTTCAGGCATCCCTCAAGGGGTCCCAAATTGGAGAGGGTGCAGGCTGGGCTGAGGAACACCATCTCCCCATGCATGAATTTGTGCACTGGGCCTCTAGTATATCTGTATAATTATTTATCTTTGATTCCCACACTGGAAATTAAGCTCCATGATTATAGGTTAACTAGAGGCCCAGTGCACAAATTCATGCATGGGTAGGGTCTGGCTGGCCCGACTTCAATCAGAAGATCAGGGTCAGGCCTGTTGGGATGAAGAGACAGCGGGAGGTTGGCCAGCCAGCCAGTCTGCCCCAAATGGGGCTCTATCAGGGCTGGGCCAGCTGGTGGGGAGGGCTTCAGGCAATTGGCCAACAGGCCCTGCCCCTGATTGGGGGTCATGGCTGGCTGGGGGAGCAGTCATGGGCCAATTGGGGTGGTGGAAGCTGATTAGGGGTGAGGGGTTGTGGGCAGTGGGCCAGCCGGCCCTATCCCTGATCGAGGGTGGGGGCCCATCATGGGTGGGGCTGGCCAGAGGGAGGGGCTACAGGAGGTTAGCCAGCTAGCCCCACCCACTTTTGGGGTGGGAGTGATCAAGGGCAGAGCTGGCCATGGGGAAGGGTCATGGAAAGTTGGCCAGCTGGCCCCACCCCAGATCAAACCAGTTCACTGGCTACAGTGGGCATCATAGCAACTGCTTGTTCCAGTTGTTATGGTATTCCATTCGCTGTCTTTTCATATATATAGATTAAACACTGAATTCCTCCTTGCATTTGGCTACACTTACTCATGTTCCTGTCAAGCTCTTTCTGTTTACCTCTTCCTCTACAAAATACTATGCTACTCTTTAACATTTATCGAAAATAGCATGTAGTAAGAACTTCCCAGACCTTGAAAACCTTGTCCTATCTAATATCACCAAGCATTCTGTGGCAACTACACTATCTTACTTACTTGCATCACTAGGTGCCCTTGTTTCAGGGCCTTTGCTTTTTATATTTCTTTTGCTAGAACTCTTTCCTGATGTACTTTTATTATTAATCCCTCCTTAGAAGGGTCTACTCAAAAATTATCAGAGGACTTATCCCTAACCATCCTATATCAAATAACACCAACGTTTATCAATTTCATCCCCCTACTCTTTTTTAAAAAACTTCCTTTTATCAGTTGACTATTATCTTAACATCGTCTTCATGAGGGCAGAGTTTGTTTTTTTTTTTACTGTGCATGGCTGTCTTCCTTATATATGTCCATCTTAGAACAGTAAATACTTATGTCTTTTATTGAATTTATAATCTTTAGATGCTTTTGAGAGTTAGAGAAAGGCTCTCTATCTGCCTGAGGTCCATTATAATAGTACTTGCTCCAGTTGGCTGTTGTACTGCCCACTCCTACTGAGTGAAAAGGGATCAAGCTGAAACCAGTTTGGCTCAGTAGATAGAGCATTGGTCTGCGGACTGAAAGGTCCCAGGTTCAATTCCGATCAAGGGCATGTACATTGGTTGCGGGCACATCCCTGGTGTGGGGTGTGCAGGAGGTAGCTGGTCAATGTCTCTCTCTCATCAAGAGCTGCCTCCTGCACACCCCACACCAGGGATGTGCCCGCAACCAATGTACATGCCCTTGATCAGAATCGAACCTGGGACCTCTCAGTCTGCAGACCGATGCTGCAGAAGGGAGAGGAGAGCTCCTTCCTTACTGAAAAAAAAAATCAATAAAATATATTTTTTTAAAAAGAAAAAGAAAAAGGGATCAAAATCAAGAAACAATGGCCACTGTAGAAGAAGATAGAACTACTAGACAATCAGAAGCATTTGATAAGTTTGCACTGCCTCCTTAACTTAGCTGTTGGCTAGTTTTGAATCAAAATTTTGTTTCTTTTAATGACAATAGATTATGATAATCCCACCGTACCAGAGAATGCTGGAGGCTCATCATTGTCCATGTTCTCTTTTTTGTGATTTCCAGATATTATGTTCCCATCTGCCTGGGCACTTGGATAGGGCTATTTTATGGTTTTACCCACTGTAAAGTGGCTCAAAGCACTGTGCCATTTCCATGTCTGGCCTACTGAAGAAAACAAAACAAAAACAAACAAAAAAAATAAAACAAAAACCCTTCTTCACAAGGTTTTTCATGCTCTTTCCCTTTTTGTCTGCTAGATATAAATGCTTAGGAAAACCTTGTGATTCCCATGTTGAAGTCAGCATACTCTCTCTTTGCCTGGATTCTTGAGTAGACAGCTGCCACTAAGTTGAACACCTGCTATTGATTTTGAGCCATTATACATTGTGGGTTTATTTGTTAACATGCAATATTTGGCACATTCTTATTTTTCTCTACAGTCTAACTGGCCTTATTTGTTTATTTATTTACTAGAGTCCCGATGCATGAACTTTGTGCAAGAGTAGGCCTTCCTTCCCCTGGTTGCCACCACCAGCTTCCCTCTGGCACCTGGGACCCAGGCTTTCCTCACAGCTCCAGTTTTGTCCAGAAGGACATTCAGTCTAATTAGCATATTATGCTTTTATTATTATAGACTTTAATAAATTTATCAGAGTGACGTCGGTTAATAGGATCATATAGATTTCAAGTATACATTTCTATGATATAAGATATATATATGGCACATATTTATACTTACTAAAAATTCTTTGCTTATATGCAATTAACATGTAACTACACATCTTGTATTTTCATTTGCTAAGTCTGGCCACCCCAAAGCCCTTACATATCCACACAGAAATCGGTACATGAAATATTTGCAATAGCATTAGTCATAACAGCCAAAATGTGGAAACATCTCAAATGTTCATCAGCAGACTAAGAAAATGTAGTATATCTATGTAAGGAATATTATTTGGCCCTAAAAAATAATGATATGCTGATGCATGCAACAACATGGATCGACCTTAAAAGCATTATGCTAAGTGAAAGAAGTCAGTTACCAAAACCCACATAGTATAGTAATTCCAGGATAGGAGAATCTCTAGAGATGAAACATTGATTAGTGGCTGCTAGTGACTGAGAGTATTGGGAAAACAGGGATGGTAATAGCTAAAGGATGCATGGTTTCTTCTTGAGGTGAAAAAAATGTTGATTCTGAAAATGACTATGATGATGGTTACACATATCTGTGAATATTCTAAAAACCATTCAATTGTTCACTTAAACATACAATTATCTTATATAATATGCTAAGTGTCTGATAGTCCAGTTTTTTGTTCAACCAATAAAATGTAATATGCTAATGATATGCTTAGGCTGCTTAACCACTCACTATAATGTACACTGACCACCAGAGGGCAGACCATCAATCAGTCAACCAGTTGTTATGACATGCACTGACCACCAGGTGTTGATGCTGCAACCACCAGGTTAGTTTGCTGCTGGGGTCCAGCTGATCAGGACTGAGCAAGATGGGTCAGACATGCCCTGGAGCCCTACTCCGGTCCCTCCCCCAGATAGCCAGCCTCCCATACCCCTCCTTGGCCCTGATTGTGCACCAGTGGGGTCCCTTGTCCTGGCCTGTGGCCTCTTGCAATCTGGGATCCCTCAGGGGATGTTGGAGAGCTGGTTTTAGCCTGATCCCAAAGGCCAGGTAGAGGGACCCCACTGGTGCATGAATTCATGCCTGGGACACTAGTTCGTTTATAATCATAAAATTAGAATTATATCACAATAAAGTTTAAAGATAAAAGTCCTTACTACTTTTCCCTGCATGTTCTAGCTTCTGGGTCATTGCTCTGATGTCTTTGCTACAACATGGGAAGGTGTTAAGCAGTCTAGAAAGTGACCTTGGAAAGAGGGAGTTTAAATTATGGAAAGAACTTTGGAAAAACATTTTTATTTTAGTTAGTCACAGGATTTTCTTACTCTCTATTGTAAGTTTGTTGTAACGTGAAGGCAGTATCAACATTTTCATATTTTTCAAGTGTACACAATTGATATTACCATAACAAGTTACCAATAGAAAAGTAAAGCTGGTTAAATTCTCTGACTATTCTGTTTATAACATTTAGGTTTTAATACTTGGTTCTGCAGGTGAGATGGTAAAACAATAGATTTAAAGGTCTTTATTTATAAAAGATATGAATCTTTTCCTAGCCGGGTGACTTGGTTGACTTGAGTGTCATCCTGTACATCAAAAGGTTGCAGGTTTAATTCTTAGTCGGGCACATACTTAAGTTGCAGGTTCAATCCCTAGTCAGGGCACACATTAGAGGCAAACAATTAATGTTTTTCTCTCACATTGTTGTTTCTCTTTCTTGCTCCCTTTCCCTTCCTCTCATTTTAAAATTAATTTAAAAAATATCCATGGGTGAGGATTTTTAAAATGATATGAATTTTTAAAGTGAACTAAGTAGTCATTAGAGTGATTGCATTAAACTACTATTTATCCCACAAATAGATGAATTTTTTACTTTCCTGTTTCATTTTTTAAAACATGAGCAAAAATCTTTTTCTTTGTAGATATCAGTGAACAAAATCAAACAATTTTTATCATATATATTGGAACGAAGAAAATTGGTCAAAGTAATCAATAAAAGAGAAAATCTCTTGGAAAAAAAGAAGAATCAACATAAATTAAGAATAAAAGGAATTCGAAATAAAGATATCTCGAAAAGAAATAAAAATTATTGTAAGTTGAATTGCCTTTCACATGTAATTTTAAAATAACTTTATGTAATCCAAAATTGAATTTTAGAGCTACTTTTTTAAAAGTCTTAGGATATAGTAATAAATATTTATATATACAAAAGCCTTAAATTTGGCAGTTTCTGACCTTCATTTTAGATTCAGAATTTGTACAGATGAAAATAAGTAAGGTTGATATTTCCTCCTTGGGGAGGAAATATCAAAAAATTGTGCAGATAAAACATTTATTAGCTATTCTGCTAATTGAAACCCTTATATTTTGAAGAAAATAAAAATTGATGTAATACTCTTATTTTCCGTAGTCCATCTTATTTTTCCTAGTTTATTTCCCTGGTAAAGACATGCCTGATTAATGCATCAGTTTCTCTGGATGCAAGAGTGGTCTAGATAATATAAACAAAGTCTGCATAGATTCTGTCTGTATGAATTACCTAGTGCTCAATCATAAAATTTAAGAGTCAATTTCAACATTTTATTTAAGTCTGATGATGAAAGCTTTCTCTTTGCGAATATATGAAGTTCTATTTTATTAACATCTCATTTAAGAGTTCTGACAGAAAAAAGTAAAATCAATTTTAATGTCATTATAAAATGTTATATATACATCTCTTTAACCTATTTTAAATCTAAGTGATATGCATTGAAACATTTCATCTGACCATTTCTTTTTTACATTGAAACATCGCCTGCCTTTTATTTAGCATAGGTCCACTGATTGGCATTTGTAGTTATAAACCTCAACTGAGACATTTGTAATTTCCCATCTCAGGTATTTAATAAAGCGAAGCACTAAAGACATTTATGAAGGATACTGCCATATATTTGCAGACTTTTCCCCTACTCATTCTAGATGCTTCACCTACAATTAAATTGGGTAATTTTTAGTGGCCTTCCTCATGCTCTTCCTACCCTCCATCCCTCCTGCTGGTGCCTTTCAGCCCAACCTAACCAGAAGCTGGAGGAGAAGGGAGTTCATTGATCTAGTCCATGTGGGTTCATGTGCCAGGGAACAGAATAGAGAAGAGTTGATCTAGACAGGCAATCAGAAGACATCCAACACACCAGGTACTCTAGACAAAGAAATTAAATGGTATGGACTAAAAGTATGGACTTTCAGTAATATGGAATAGTATCATAGTTATTAAAAGTAAAATTTTATGATATTAGAATTAATTATGAAACTTTATAAGTCATCTAATTTAATGTCATCTTTCATCATGTATTTCTGGCAGATGACAACCAGCTCCTACTTAAATATTCCTGACTAAGCTCACTACATCATATAAAGCAGCTTATGACATTACTAGAAGCTCAGTACATGAAATTCGTGCATGGGGGATGGAGGTCCCCTCAGCCCAGCCTGCACCCTCTCCAATCTGGGACTCCTCAAGGGATGATAGACTTTCGGTTTAGGCTCAATCCTGGAGATCGGACCTAAACTGGCAGTCGGACATTTCTCTCACAATCCAGGACCACTGGCTCCTAACTGCTCACCTGCCTGCCTGCCTGATTGCCCCTAACTATACTCCCTGTTGGCCTGGTCACCCCCAACAGCACCCCCTGCTGACCTGGTCACCCCATGCAGCCTGCCACTCTGTCATTTGGTCATCCCTCACTAACCCCCCTGCTGGCCTGGTCACCCCACACAGCCTGTTCCATTGTCCGTTCAGTATTTTTGGTTGTGACCATTGCTTAGGCTGTTATATATATAGATTTAATACATCTCTTTCTTATGTTCTTAACTTAGATTAAGCCAAAATCACTTGCCAACAGTGATCTTAAGTAGTAGTCTATGTTGGTATTAAACTTTGCCATTTGGAGCCAGACCTAATCATCCTGTTATTGATTGTTCCATGCAGAGTATAGTGGAACTGTTACTCTACCTCCCTGACTACTATGACTCATGCATAGTCTTCCTAAGATCCTGTTAGTTGTTCTTGGTACCACTATCAGTGATGACATATAATGAACTTACAGCAAATTGAAATATTTGCTCACTTAATGTACTAAACCAGTGTATCAGTCAGGGCTCAATCAGAAAAAAAGAACCAATAGGAGATATATGTTACAGGATTTATCACAAGGCATTGGCTTGCATGATTGTAGGGGGCAGGCTGTCAACAAGGACAGACTGGAACTCCCAGTCCAGCAGCTGAAACCACTGTTTACAGGTTAAATTTTCCCTCTTAGGGAAACCCCAGCTCCTATTTAACTGATTAAGCCTTTAATCTGATTAATTCAGTGTAGCTCAGATTATCTAGGATAATCTTCTATACTTAAAGTCACCTGCTTACAGGTTTTAATAACATCTATAAAATACCCTCCCAGCAATAACAACTGATTTATTTAATAACTGGGGACTATAGCCTAGGTGAGTAGACACATAAAATTAATCATTACAAACAAGTATCTTCCAATTCTTATATGTTTATCTAAATATTTGAATCTAAACCTAAAATATTAGATTTATGTATATTAAATTTTATTGTATTCATTTTATATTATTATTCTAACCAATTCATCAGCTATTCTTTTCTATTTTCTATCATTCAAAATGTTGACAAGCATGCTTTCCAATCTTTTGCTCAAGTTCTTGTTAAAGAAGTTAGCAAGACAGGGTCAACATTAGAGCTTAAAACCTTTAATTATCTACTATAAATTTTTAAAATTATATTTACCCATCGACCAACCAGATACAAATGAGGATGAAAAAATAAAATTTTATTAACATGAAAACCTTATAAAGTGATCACTGTACTTGTTTTGGAAGTTGGCTTCATATGCATTTGTGGACAGAAGGTAGGCAAAAACCCTTTTCTGATGCCCCACCTCTAATCCACACAGAAGCTTAGTGTCACTGTTTCCAAGTATTCAGGGGTGGAAAGAAATTGCACTGTAGAGCCAAAAAGATAAACATTTTTTTTATTTTTGTAAGAGTAATAATAAAAGAGAATAGAAGAAAAATATTAAAATATTAAGGGGTCAGAAAGATGGCTATTATGCCAAATTAAGAAACCAATAAAACATCAAGGTTGGAGAACTCAACTGAGTTTTCAACTCATTGTTAATGCTTAGAGTTGTTTTTGTTAGTGGAATTAATTACCTCATTTTGCTTTATAAAACCTTTAGTAAAAATCATAAATGCATTGTAAGAGTGAATATTTTTTTTGGGGGGGAGAGGGATTAGAAGTGATGTTGACTTACCTGTGGGTGGATATGGGACAAGCTAGGAAATGTACCTATGGAATCAAGTTAAGAAAGTAGAAGAAGTCATGAAGAAGTAACGTTTTCTAAAGGGAGGGTTTGAAGTTCACAGATTGTGGAGTGAAAAGAATATGGGCTACACATGGTTGTCAGACTGGCTAAAACTGCTAAATTCTATTATCATTCAACGTTTTGTACAAAGGACATCATAAAAGATGGGATATGAGTATTTTGTATAAAAGCTATTCTCTGACTTGCTAGTCCTTCAGAAGTAAGAAATGAGATTTTATCTAACATTCTCAAAAAAACAAAACAAAACAAAACAAACAAACATCCCTTATTCTTAGTGAACACATCACTTTAATTGAAGGCTCAAAAACCATGTATAATAATCTGTTCTGTAAATTAAAGAGATTTCCCTGGCCTATATGTCTCAGTGGGTTGGAACATCATCTCATACATCTAAAGTTTGGGGGTTTGATTTCTGATAAGGGCATACACGGAAAGGATGTGCATTCCATCTCCTGTCAGGGTGCTTATGGGAGGCAGCTGATCAATGTTTCTGCCTCTCTGTCTCTCAAATCTATAAAAATATCCTTGGGTAAGAATTTTTAAAAAAAGAAATTAAAGAGATTAACATATGCCATTTCTGGAATCCTATCTAATAAATGAGTAATATGCAAACTGATATACCCTCAAGCCACTCCCACCAGCCAATCAGGAACAAGTATGCAAATGAACCCAACCAAGATGGCTGTGACTACAGAGAGAGCAGGAGGCTTGGGTTTCCCTGGCAATGGAAGGAGCCAAGCTTTGTGCCTGCCCTGGCCTGCCTTGGCCTCTACTTAAGGCTACAAAGTTTCAATTATAGAACATAAATAAATACCAACAAAAATGTCTGTGGCCATGAAGTGAGAAGAAGGCTTGGCTATGCTCAAGGCTACACAGTTTCAATTAAAGAAAATAAAGAAATCCCAGATACCAGGGCCTCCGCTTGGGTTGCCAAAGGTGTGGCCAGCCTGCAAACCACCACAGGCCCCTCACTCAGGTCACCCCATGCCCCAAAGGGAACCCCCACCCTGATCCAGGACACCCTTCAGGGCAAACCAGCTGGCTCCCACTCATGTACCAGGCTTCTATCCTATCTAATCCTCCTATCTAATAAAAGAATAATATGCAAATTTACCGTCACTCCAACACATAAGATAGCTGCCCCTGTGTGGACACAAGTGATTACCATAAGATGGCCAGCAGGGAAGGGCAGCTGGGGGGGTGGGTGGGCAGGTATGCAAGGGAGGGCAGTTGGGGGTGATCAAGACTGCAGAGGAGGACAGTTAGGGGTAACCAGGCCAGCAAAGGAGGGAAGTTGGGGGCAATGTGGCCTGCAAGGAAGGGCAGTTATGGGGGGACCAAGGCCTGCAGGGGAGAACAGTGGGGAGACCGGGCCTGCAGGGGATGGCAGTTAGGGGCAAACAGGCTGGCAGGGAAGCAGTTAGGCATCAATTAGGCTGGCAGGGGATTGGTTAGGGGGTAATCAGGCTGGCAGGCAGAAGCAGTGAGGTGCAATCAGGAAGGCAAGCAGACGAGTGGTTGGGAGCCAGCAGTCCTGGATTGTGAGAGGGATGTCTGACTGCATGGGTAATATCGGGCCTAAACGGCAGTTGGACATCCTTTAAGGGTCCCAGATTGGAGAGGGTGCAGGCTGGGCTGAGGAACACCCCTGCCCCATGCACGAATTTCGTGCACCAGGCCTCTAGTATTAATATATTTCTCCATATCTTGAAAATAGAGGAACTATTTATCCATTTTCCGTTCTCTGCCATTTGTAGCTTTACCTAGAATTTCTCAAATATAACCAATAGCATTTTTACTCCTATTACCTCAAGGCAAGTTTGCTGAATTAAACTGAGCTAAATTATTTCTATATAGAGCTAGGATATAAACTCAGGTCTTTTTACTCCAAGTCTACCATTCTCAATAATATACAACAATATAGGTACTATATAAAAATAACAGCCGAAACCGGTTTGGCTCAGTGGTAGAGCGTCAGTCTGCGGACTGAAAGGTCCCGGGTTCAATTCCGGTCAAGGGCATGTACATTGGTTGTGGGCACATCCCCAGTAGGGGGTGTGCAAGAGGCAGCTGGCCAATGTTTCTCTCTCATTGACGTTTCTAGCTCTCTATCTCTCTCCCTTCCTCTCTGTAAAATATCAATAAAATATAATTTAAAAAAATAAATAAATAAAAATAAAATAAATAAAAATAACAAAGTCTTACATTTTTAGAGAGTACATTTGAATAGTTTTACAGTTGAACATAATGTTTTTATATTCATTACATTTTTTAAAATGGCATGTTCATTTCACTCAGCTAATTCTTTTTGTATCAGAATTGAGTCTAATAGAGTAATTATCTTTATTACATTGATAGCAAAACAAATCAATAATTAATCATGCAGTGGAAATAATGGAGCCTATTCCTGCAGGCCACTGGAATGCTGCCTTCTATATTCTTCAATGCATTTCTCCTGACAAGATCCTTTGTGTCATTTCCCGGATTTAATCATTATTAATTTTGGAAATCAGATCACTACAGTGATCTGAGGAAGAGCTGTTTTGGAATCTTGTGTTAAGGCAGTCTTGGCATTCTTTTTCTTGTTTCTGTGGTCTATGACCAGCTAGGCTAAATTTATCACTTGTTTTCCACTTTATGGACTTTTGGAATTTATGTGGAGGATATTGTGAAGTGCCACTCAGATCCTCTCTTCAATGAGGGATTTGTTGCCGCAGTTGCTGGAAGTGCTGTATGCAGACAGCCTTCAAGCAGTCAGTCCCTTCAGGGACTGTCTCAGGTGCAGAATACTGCATAGCCAAGGTTATGTCTCCTCCCTGGGGCAGCCCACTTTCTATGACTAGTCAATTCAGGTGCATAAAGACTGGGCCATGTCAGCCTAACTTGGGATGAGTTAGAAAAGCCATTTAAGCTTCAGAGCACCCTGTGGGGTTGGGGAAGGGTTTAATGGGCCTGCATTATAGCTCCTCCTTTTCCCCAATCCATCTTCTCCCCAAGTGTGGTTCCCATCGGCATTTCTTTATAACACCATGAACTCTTAGAGTCTGCTTATCAGGAAACCAAATCTACATGCCATTTTCTGTTATTAAAAGTTTTTATTTAAATCAACAGAAGTTGTATGTAAATGAGTTGTTTTTAAAAGAAAATTACTAAAGTTATCCCATTCTAGCAAAATGCACTACTACTCATTATAAACAAGATTTGCTTCTACTCATTATTACCAGAAGAATCGGTATTAATTCCACAAGGACAAGTGGTGGGGGTTAAGGAATAGACTTGATTAGGGAAATTTACCGTTGAAGGGTCAACATGAGAAGGCATAGGTTCCCCCTCCTCCCTCATTCCCTCAGAGAGGTGAGAGGGGTCTAGGGATTTCTGCACACATGGAAAATCTACCTGCTACACTGCCTACTTGGAGTACAATCATAAAAAAGTAGCCTTCTCAGAGGTGAGCTACTTGGGCATGTAACTGCCTGGGAAAGTCAGATATCTAGCACCTGGAAACCTTAAGGGCCCAGGGGAAATTGCAATCTCTCCTATATTCACTTAGAATGTAGCTACTGATCTGACAGAAAGTTGATTTTGGGTGCATTCTTCCCCATGGGGAAAAGGGGAAGCTTGTTTTTCCTGTGATATGAAGTTGGTATCTGTATTAGTTTTCCATAACAAAATACCAGAGGCAAGGTGGTTTAAATAGCAGAAGTTTGTTTTCTCACAGTTCTGGAGGCAAAAGTTTATGACCAGCAAGGTTGGTTTCGTCCTATAGCTTCTCCCCTTGGCTTAAAGATGGCCATCTCAGAGGATTTCAGACTCATGAAAATGCTTTACATCAAGTTCAGGATGTTCTCAAATCATTTCCCAAATTTGGAAATCATTAAACCATAAAAAATAAAGTATCCTGAAGATAACTTTCTCTGATAATTGAGCTCTCTTATAGTAAATAAAAATTGTATTTCAATATATTTGGAAAGCACAAAAAAGAGTTGCTAATGAAAAAGTAAAAGCCATGGATGGAAAGCTGTAGTAGTAGTCGTCATTTCTCTTTTGTATATGCATGGCAGAGTTAATCTTCCAAGTTATTCTCCTTCTTTGAAAGCATGTTAATAGGAACATTGCTATTCCAAACACAGATCAGTAGTTTTTTTTGTGTTGTTTGTGTCATCTTTTGTTGTTGCTGTTGTTGTTGTTTGAGGGGTTGTGTTTTTTTTATTATTGATTAAAGTATTACATACCGTGTTTCCCCGAAAATAAGACATCCTCCGAAAATAAGACCTACTTACAGGTTTCCTTCTGAGTGAAATATAAGGCATCCCCCCAAAAATAAGGCCCCAGGCTCTGTCTCAGAATGAAAATTAATTTACCGACTGGCCTCTAGCAACCAGTGACGTTACGTGGAGTCCTGACGTCACTGCTATGTGAATGGAGAGAAATCAGCATGGAAACTTGGTGAAACCTAAACTGCTAGAAGTTGTGACTTGGGTGAAGAATTCATGGGAGAAAATCACTGACAGTTGCATTGCAAATGCACTGCGAGCAGGCTACCTTGACAAGAAGTACTCATTTAAAGACAGTGCTATCGCTAAACATGAGAGATTTGGTCCACTGATTCTGAAAGAAATGGAATCTCAATAAATTCACCAAGAAATTCAGGAATTGGATTGTTATGATGATGTTCCAGAATATGATGACGATTGTCATTGAATAAATGAGTAAATTCTTGATACTGTAGGATTCACAGTTTGTCTGGTTTGTGTTGACAACTACCGTACTACCGTACCGTATACAGGTAATAAATTTCCTTTATTTTCATTTAGCAATAAATGTGTACTGTATTCTTCTTCATGGAAAAATAAGACATCCCCTGAAAATAAGACCTAGCACATCTTTGGGAGCAAAAATTAATATAAGACACTGTCTTATTTTCAGGGAAACAGGAAATGTGTCCTTAGGATTTTCCCCATTATCTTTCCTCCTTAATTATGAGTATGGATAACATATAACTCAAAGCAGCAATTAGATACTAATATGTCTGGTATTACTAAATTGACTGGATAACTTGAAACATTAAAAATAATTATGAATTAGTTTTAAATTTAGACATTAGTTTAAAATGTTTACATTTTAAAAAGAAAGTGAACAATTCTGATAGCTTATCAAGGAGAAGAAAAACAAGAGGCACTTAAGTCTTTGTGGTCTTGTTAATGAAGCATTAAATCCCAGAATGCCTTTCTTTAAAATGGCTTCAGAAGGGGTTCATATAATTAGAGGTTTCACTGAGTGCTTTAATGGACTTTAAGATGCACTGTGAGTGTGTGTGTGTGTGTGTGTGTGTGTGTGTGTGTGTGTGGCAGTGGGGTGAAGGACTCTAAAGCTAGCCAGCTTTTCCTATCTGTAAACTGGTGATAATATATGAAAATTTTGAGGTGTTATATACATTTGAGAAATATCATGATTGCAGCAGGTTAAATTCTGCTTCATTATTTTCATTAAATCCTATTAAAGTTACTCTACATCCCTATCCCACAAAGCAAGTTATTATTTATACTCTTTCTGTGTGTCTTCCCTAAGGTCTTAAAGGTGACACACTTACTCAGCTCTCTTTTGTTTCTTATGCTCATCCCCAACAGTTCTCAGAGAGTCTAGAAAGATTGTAGGAGAGGGGTGGGGAGCCTTGGGCAAAGCTAAATTTTTACCTCCAATTTTAGGTGTACACCAATCGTCTTGGAGATGCCCATTGCCTACGTCCTTCCTCATGTCCTTTTGGAATCTTGTGGCTCTGAGGTTTATGGTCTATGCTTAATTAAGGGAGTCTGGGAACTGGAAGCCTGATGTCTAAGAGCCGGCCTCTAGATATACCAGGCAAACCCTTGTCTTGGAGGCCTTGCTTCCTGCTTTCTGCTTTAGGACTTTGTGTCCCCTTTTCAGACTTGGAACATCTCTTCCCCTATTACCATCAAAAGCATCTCGTGTCTCTTCCATCTTCCAGACCCTTCCAGACAAAAGGCAGGACAAATGTACTTTTGTAAGCAGTTTCTGCCTTCTGACGAAATGTAAGGTGATTTTCTTGAAATGCAGAGATTAAAAAATAAGGAGAACAAAAGTCAAGATAATATGCCAGCACATTATTTTTAGAATATAAAACACAAAATTGATGTTACTTTTTCTTGTTTTTTTCATATATAGTAAAAAAGCAATCAAAGAAAAATTTCACAGCTGAAGGTGAACAGTTGTTTAAGATGGGCATCAAGATTCTCCAGCAGTCTAAGGGCCAAAGACAAAAAGCACAGTAAGTCTTCACCCAGTGACATAAGCCAAGTTTAATTTCCAGATTGGGAAAAAGAACAATTCAAAATCTAGTTTCAATGTTATTAAAATGTCATTGAAATAACAAATAAACATATTTGCCCATAAGTTTTTATTTTTAATGGGATCAAATCATGTTTAAGGAATCCCACATATTATCAGCATAAATAAATAGAACCGTATGTGAAATTGTGGTTCCTATACATTAAGTGACATGCAGAATGAAGGCACTTATTAGAACATTTAGGTAAAAATATTCTCACTTAATTTTTTTATTAGATACTAGAAGCCTGGTGCACGAATTCATGCACTAGTGGGGTCCCTCAGCCTGGCCTGCAGGATAGGACCAAAACTGGCTCTCTGACATCTCCCAAGGGGTTCCAGATTGTGAGAAGGCACAGGCCAGGCCAAGGGACCCCACAAGTACATGATTGGGACCAGGAAAGGATGCAGGAGGTTAGCCATCCCTGGAAGGACTGTGGGAGGGCTCCAGGGTGTGTTTGGCCTGTCTCACTAAGCCCAATCACCCGGACCCCAGCAGCAAGCTAACCTAGTGGTCAGAGTATCTGCCTCCTTGTGGTCAGTGCATGTCACCTCGAGCAGTTGAGCAACTTTAGCATATCATTAGCATATCACGCTTTGATTGGTTGAACAACCAACTGGATGATTGGACACTTAGCATATTAGGCTTTTATTATATAGAATTCCAAATAAAATTAAATGTGCTATTTAAATTAGTGTAGATGTTTTAGAATGCTTTATTCTCCTATGTATTCATTCAGTACTTTGTGGTTTTAAAATACTTCCATGTATATGATCCCATTTTATACCCAGACTTATGAGTTAAGAAGCGCATCATTCTTCCGCATTAAAAAGTAAAGAGCAGCCGAAACAAGTTTGCTCAGTGGATAGAGCATCAGCCTGAGGACTTAAGGGTCCCAGGTTCGATTCCAGTCAAGGACATGTACCTTGGTTGTGGGCACATCCCCAGTAGGGGGCAATCAAGAGGCAGCTGATCTATGACTCTCATGGATGTTTCTAACTCTCTGTCTCTCTCCCTTCCTCTCTGTAAAAAAATCAATTATATATATATATATATATATATATATATATATATATATATATATTTTTTTTTTTTAAGTAAAGAACAGAACTGGGGATGTTAAACTGAAGTGATCACAAATAGACATCTTGGAAATGGCTAAGCTGTGCATATCTGTTTTTTCACTTGTTTACTTTGTCTTCAAGAGAGTCAGAAATATCTCCTCCCCTCAGTAGAGGGCACACTATGAGGTCACCCTTCAAGTCTATAGTTAAAGCTTTAGGAGCAAATCCTAGCTCTACCATTTATTTGCTTTGTGATCCCAGCCAAGTTACTTAACCTCCTTTTGCCCTGAACAATAGTCAAGCTCTTAGACCAATGCCATAGTAACCAGGATTATGACAGGCATTTGTTATTTTTATTTTATTTTATTTTATTAAGGTATTATCTGTGTACATAGCTTACCATTGCCCCCCCCCCCCCGCACCTCCCATTTATTCCCTCCCTCCCCAGAGTTCTGTGTTGGTTGGTTGTACTTATGTTCATGTATACCAGTCCCTCAGTTGTTCTCCTATCTCCCCCCTGGGTCTCCTTCCCCTCCCCGCTGTCATTTGACAATCTAATTGTTTTATGGTGACCATCTCAGGACCCCATGAATAGACTCCGCTCCTCATTTGGCAGTCTGCTTATTTTATGGTGACTATCTCAGGACCATATGAATAGAGTCCGCTCCTCCTCTGGTTTTCACCGCCCCTTCCCCTGGGTCCCACTGCTTCCCCTGGGACACACTGCTCACCCGGGGCACACAGCCCCCTGGGACACACGGCTCACCCGGGACACCCGTCCCCTTTGGGGTATATGGCTCACCCGGGGCACATGGCCCCCTGGGACACTCGGCTCACCCGGGCACACAGCCCCCTGGGACACTCGGCTCACCCGGGGCACATGGCCCCCTGGGACACTCGGCTCACCCGGGGCTCTCGGCCCCCTGGAACACTCGGCTCACCCGGGCACACAGCCCCCTGGGACACTCGGCTCACCCGGGGCACACGGCCCCCTGGGACACTCGGCTCACCCGGGGCACACGGCCCCTCTAGGGTGTTGGGGTCGCATATTGGAGGCGCCTTGCTAGCTCCTTGCTAGCATGGCGGGCAGGCTGGGACAGCTGCAGTTGGGCTGAGATGGTTGCAGGCGGGGGGACCACCTTCAAAGGTGTCTCATTCGGTGTGGGAGCGGAGCAGCTGCAGACATGGAGGCTAAGTTCTGAGGTCGCCCACTCCCTGAGCCCAAGGCGTGGTGAGCTCTGTTCTCGGTGGATATCCTTTATTTGCGGCGGCAGTGGCGGGTGGCGGTGCCAGGTGCAGCAGTGACGGTCGCTCCTGTGGTTCAATTACCACTGTAGTTTTAAAGTTCACATGGCTGTGGTGGCGAGAGCTTCGGCTCGGCCATGCGGCATCGGAGGAAGGGCTCGCCTGGGCGGCTAATGGAAGGCGCCATGCCATTTCCTCACCAGCACGCTCCATCTCCCTCCCAGCATGGTGGGTGTGCTGGGAAGATTGTGGGCGGGCTGTGATGGCTGCATAGGGAGAGTCTGCTCTCAATGGTGTCCTCTTTGTTGCGAATGTGGAACTGCTGTGGATGCAGAGGCTAATTTCTGAAGCCACACTCTCTGTGAGCCCGGGGCATAGTGAGCTCTGATTTCGGTGGATTCCCATTCTTGGGGGTGGTGGCGGCGGGGGCGGCAGTGATGGTAGCTCCTGTGGCTCAATTTCCCCTGTAGTTTTAAAATCCGCATGGCGGTAGTGTCTGATGCTTTGGCCTGGCCATGGGGCAGCAGAGAGAGGATTCTCCGGGTCTGCCAAGGGAAGGCGCAGTGCCAGCACAGCGCGCGCGAAGGCCTGGCAGAGCAGGCCGCGGGCGGTGGCAGCGATGGAGGCTGCGGGATCCGCGGGTGTGGCGCAAAGGCAGGGCCGAGCTGGTCGTGGGCGGTGGCGGAGAGTCCCACTGGCAAGCGCTAAGGCAGGGCCAAGCCGGTCGTGGGCGGTGGCGGAGAGTCTCTGCGATGTCTTAGTCTTTCAGACTTAGTGGAACGCTTCCCCTGAGCCAGGACAAGCAGCACCACAAATATTGGCCAGCTCAGTGCTGCCCCTCTACAGGTGACAGTAGGAGCATCCTCACCTTGGTAGGCCTTTGCTCTTGGAGGTCTTAACCAGGCATTTGTTATTTTTATCTCTAATCTTCTAACCAATAAGTGGAAGGTTCGGGATAAAAGGAAGCAAGTGTATTGTACCAACAGTAGAAAGAATGGGCTGTGAACTCCCAACAAGGAGACATCTTTTGTTTTCTCACAAATTAAGCATACTTAACTAGCCCTGAGGAAACATCCCAGAGCTGTATTAGCCAACCTGAGACAGACAACAGCAGAATTTTTCTTGAAACTCAAAGTGATACGAGTGTAAGAGTATAAAGGATGAGGGGGGACACTTCAACTATGAACCTGATTATAACAACACCAGCAACTTCCATCTATACCAGTAAAAACCTATTCTGTGTTAATTAATGTTCTAGGCATTTATGTATAATATTATTCATTTTTACTATTATATTGATAGACAGATTTTTATCCCCAATCTACAGAGGATGAAATGGAAGGTTAAAAAGATTCTGTAGTTCTTTCAAAGTCAAAAAGAAAGAAGTTAGAGAGTTGGTCCTCTCATTCACTCATTCAGCCTCGTTGTTTGTATGAGAGGCAAATGGTTAAACAAGTCAGTGCTGTTAGAATTACAGATGTTAAGCAAGCATGTCAGGGAAATACAAATTTGTCTGAATGAGTGAAGAAGCCTTTGCGACAGCTAGGGTTAGCTGCCATTAAGAATTATTCCACATCGCCGAAACCGGTTTGGCTCACTGGTAGAGCGTCGGTCTGCGGACTGAAAGGTCCCGGGTTCAATTCCGGTCAAGGGCATGTACCTTGGTTGCGGGCACATCCCCAGTAGGGGGTGTGCAAGAGGCAGCTTGTCGATGTTTCTCTCTCATTGACATTTCTAGCTCTCTAGCACTCTCCCTTCCTCTCTGTAAAATATCAATTATATATATATATATATATATATATATATATATATATATATAATTATTCCACATCAACAAGGAAGGCTGGGAACTATGCTGCTGCCCCACACCAGGTTTCTTATGTGTTCTAGAGATGGACTGTAGTCTAGATCTTAATCCCATTTAATTTACCAACAACTTTCTCCAGCCCTGGGTCCTGCTTCTACTATTTCTTATATCATCTTGGACCTTTCTGATAAGGGGACCTATCTCTCAAAATCAAAGACACATAGAAAGATTGGTTTTGCAACCCATTGCTGCACCCAGGACCAGTGAATGGATATACTGCTGGATCCGCAGTCCAAGATTTCTCTGCCCTGATCCATGTCAATGCCCTTCTGTTCTGAGCATCCCAGCAGGCTATGCAGTTGCAGCAGCAAGCCATGTGACAGAAGATCTTTAGGAAGTCTGTATCCTAATGTCAGATCTATCCCTGGATGCCAGACATGTGCATTCATTGACCTTTGAGAACTTCTAGCTTACTTGCTTTCTGATTCTCAGGTTCTCATCTTGCTCTGACAATTTCTTGCTTAACCTTCTGGTTCCTTCTTCTTTTTTCCCCCACTGGAGTCTACTCTCTGTTTTGCCATCCAGGATCCTAATGCTTACCTGGATATCACTAGCTCATCCTTTTTTGTCTAGTCATTCTAGCCCAGCCTTTTACCAAGAGCAGGCTATGTTAGCATCAGCCTGGAGAGGTGGTACATAAAGCTGAGTCTCCTGATCCTTCTAAACTGGTAGCAGTGGCAGATATGTGTTCTTGTTGTAGCATTTGAGTCATGGTCACAGGTAAAGGTTAATGCTTTCATGTCTTACCACTACCATAAAGGAAGTTATAATAGTAAAAATCAATCCCAAAAGTACTCTCTGTCTCTGAAACAAATTTTGACCTTGCAAGTCTCTCCATCACTGTTGTCATATAGATTTGCTACACAGATCTGTTATTGCTGTACAGAAGGTGGCTTCTGACCCCTCAGAAAATGCAATGTGAAGCAATCTTATGGCATCTATACTTGCAATCACTAAGCTTTCCCATCATTTACCGACTAATTACAGAAGAAAATTACAATGTCATAAAACTTTAGAACCTATGCAAAAGTGATGATGATAATGATGATGATTATGATGATGATGATGATGATAGCTAAATTTATTGAGTACTTACTCTGTACCAGGTGCTATATCAATTACTTCCTATGGATTATTTCATTGAATCTTCCCAGCAACCCTATGTAATAGGTTTTATCATTATCCCTATTCCATAGGTGAGAGAGCCCAAGGGAAGTTAAATAAATTGCCCAAAGATCTGAACTAATAAATGGTAGAGCCAGGATTTGAACTGAGGCAGTCAGAATCTAAAGCCCTTATGATCAGTAGGTTTTGTTTGGTTATTGTTTTTCCATATAATCCTGGCTTTGATCTGATAAGAATATGTTGTGTGTTAAAAAAACTATTTCAGAATATTAAGGGACTGATATTCTCATGATGGTAACTTCCTAGAAGTGACAGTTTATTTTCAATTTATTTTTATAATATTGTTATATATTTCAGAGTTTACTTTATAAAACAAATATTCATATTGAACTTGGAGTTCACTATTTTAGTACAAGTGTCTCAATTTTTTACTTCACTTGGTATATATAATATATCTTATGTATTTCTCCTTTTTCCCCCCTTTTTTTCTATTTTATTGATTTTTTACAGAGAGTAAGGGAGAGGGATAGAAAGTTAGAAACATCAATGAGAGAGAAACATTGATCAGCTGCCTCCTGCACACCTCCTACTGAGGATGTGCCCGCAACCAAGATAAATGCCCTTGACCGGAATCGAACTTGGGACCCTTGAGTCCACAGGCCACTGCTTTATCCACTGAGCCACACCAATTTCAGCTGTATTTCTCCTTTTTATCAGCTTCCCTATTTGTCATATATATTTAAATTATAATCTTAGACTAATCTAAGAATAAAAGAATCTACTAGTCTAGAGATATAATGTACTTTACCTAAACTATATTGTTAATAGCAATGACAACTGGGTCCTAGAGGGAAGTACTATGAAAAACGGAACAGAAAATTTCACTTTTTTATTACCAAACGTCTAACCTGATATTCTTGAAACAGAGCCTACATATTCTTTGCCAGAGCAGCTGACCTAGGAAATTTGAAAGCAATGGAGAAAATGGCTGATGCTTTGCTATTTGGAAATGTTGGCATGCAAAACATAACAGCAGCTATCCAGTTATATGAGTTGTTGGCCAAAGAAGGATCATATAAAGCTCAAAATGTGAGTGTTGGGGAAAAAAATAAATCTTAAATAACTACATCCTGAAATAACTATAACATGTAAGAGGAATTGGGCAATAGTATTCCTACTCTAGTTCATGAATCCAGACCTAGGGAAGTTACTGCAATGCACAGAATAGTTTAGTGTCAGGGCAGGGACCCAGAAGCAGCCCTGGGCAAATTCTTAGTTACATTACTGACCTTCAGGAATGGAGCAGAACTTCTCTCTACTCCACTTTCCATGTCCATATTGTTCTGAGAAAATTTGAGAACTCTAAATTCCTAACATACATTTTATACATAAAGTATATTCACCTATATAAAGAAATATAGAACTAAATATATTACCTTAAAATGATGTTTTTTCCTGGTTTTTACATTTGAAATACTTTATAAGTATTCCTTTTTTTAAAATGCATTAAATTTTATTCCAAGAATAATATAAGCATTTCATAGAAAGTTTGAAGACATAAAAAAAAGGCCTTCATAAACCAACTACCCAGACTCAACTATTGGCATTTTCCTATAATTTCTTCCTCTCTGCATCTTCCTATTTACACCATTATAATCATAATACAAGTACATATATCATTTTGTTTCTGGCTACTTAATGCTATAGCAAAATTGTATTTTCATTTTTCTAGTATTTTTATTGAAAACATTTCTTCCTAATTACAAAAGAAATTAATGCTCATTACAAAAAGAAATCTGAGAACTCAGAAAGTATGAAGAAGAAAGTCAAAGTTGCCTAAAAATTTTCCTCCCACATATTTTTGTGGGGGGTTTTTTGTTTGTTTTTTGTTTTTGTTTGTGTGTGTGTGTGTGTGTGTGTGGTTTTTTTTGTGTGTGTGTGTGTGTGTGTGTGTTTTACCATCCAGTAAATTTCAGAAACTATGTTTTGGAATCTGAAAAACTTAAGTTTTAATCTATACTGCCACTTGCTTATTGTGTAGCTATGTAAGAAAACCATTTTCTCTTCTTCTGCATGACAGTTTGACCTTATGTTCACTCTAGCTCTGTTTCCCTGGTAATTTGATAGAAGTAAAATGTTAACTGTGTTTCTAGGGAGCATTGCTTATGATTGAAATGATCTCTGATTGACAAACTTCCTTTGGACTGGGAAGAACCATAATGAACTATAAATACCTGATACTCATAGTGATCCTTACCCTGGACAATCTATGGAGTTGTTACATGTGGCATGACATTTTTTTGTCAGGGTGGCTCCCACACCCACCCAGTGTTGATATAAGCCCTTGGATCTGAGCCGTCATCTGAGGGACCAAAGATGGCTGTTGGAATATTGTGCAAACTGCTGGGAAGATGCCCACAGACAAAAGGGCCTGTTTTTGCCTTCTGAAATTGTGGTTCCTGTGCTATACCCAACTGAATAGACTGTTGGTAAATGTAGCCTATGGGAGTCCTGTGAGTCTTTGTGTTTAGTTGAACCAGAAAGTGGCCCATAAGACTGTGGGGTAACCTCTCTAAATATTATCTGTATTTAGGATAATGATAAAACACTGGGAACTATCAGCCTGTCTCTGTATCTATGAGTCTGTTTCCATTTGTTTGTCCATTTATATTGTTCTTTAGATTCCACATGTAAGTGAAATCATATGATATTGTCTTTCTCTGATTGACGTTTCACTTACATAAAATCCTTTAGGTCTATCCATGCTGTTGCAAATGGTAAGATTTCATTTTTTGTGTATGGATGAGTAACATTCCATTGTATAAATCTAAAGCTTTACAGACTAGTCATGGGATGTAAAGTATAGCATAGAAAATATAGTCAATAATATTGTAATAACTACATATGATTCCAGGTGGGTATTATAAATATCAGGGGGAACAATTTGTAAAGTATATCATTGTCTAACTGCTATGGCTATACACCTAAAACTAATAGAAAATAATAGTGAATATAAATTATAATTTTAAAAAAACTTCATTGGGTATTGTTTCTGTATGTTTCACTCCTGTATCTCAAGCATTTAGCACAGTACCTGGGACAAAAATATATATAATTAATTAATTATATAATAATATACTTATATAAATAATTATATGCTTATATAATTAATTATATATTTATATGTAATTAGCTATATAACAATTAATGATAAATTAGTCAATGGAGTTATTGTAAGGATTAAAATAATATGTGAAAGTATTTAATTCCAACCTGTAACTTTGTAATCATTCATTATAAAGAAATAATATAAATATTACTCCCACTATTATTCTTCTAGAATTTTATCTATAACTATATAGAATTTATTTTTTAAAATGAGACCATACTTTAATTGCTGTTTCCTAATCTGCTCTTTATTCTCTTAACAATATATCATAGACATCTCCCCATGTAAGTATATACAGATTAACATCATAATTTTAAATAGCCATATAATTTTAATTAATGTGAGTTGTTGAATACTATTTTTACTATAGGCAATGAATTGCAGTTAACTATAAAACAATTATATTTACAAAACAGTAAACAGATTTATAAATGTTGTAAAAAGTATGAGAGTTATTAAACCCTCTTTCTCAATATTTGGATAATCAAAAATATAAAGTTTCAAGACAGACCAAATTTTATCATCATGCCCACCACTAAAATGATACCACCAAGCCCTTCCAATCAAGATAGTAGTATAGGTAAATGTGGTACTCAATTCCTCCCACAACTGCATCAGAATTACAACTAAACTACAGAACAACCATAATTCATATTTTCCTAAAAGCTAGCTGAACAGATGTGCTATAACTAAGGATATAAAGAAGAAGCCACATTGAGACTGGTAGGAGGGGCTAGTCCCACACCCATGTGTGTTGGATAAAAATTAGGAGGGCTATCTCGAATGCAGTGGTGCCCCCTGAGCATCAAGGGGTCTTAGCCCCATACTAGGGCCCCAGCTCAGGGTTAAAGTGCTGGGAAGAGAAGTCCCAATAACTTCCGGCTGGTAAAGCCAGTGAACCTTGTGGCTGAGTAAGATGGAGGGCTGCAGAAGTCCTAGGAAGTTCATCTTAAAGGAATGACACACAGATTTAGTCAGAGTCATTCACTCTGAGTTTAGCACTTGGCATCAGGGACATACAGGAAGGAAGGAAGTTATATAGCTTTAGGATAAGAGTTGGTGAAGGGGTGGTGGGGGGCAGCTTTCTCCCAAACAGAAATTGGAGCACAGGCCATTGTTCCTTGTCTGGGCTCTCCCCTCACAGAGCTAGCAGGCAGGCACCATATCTGAATTTCCATCAGCCTGGCTAACACAGTTTGCCCCACCTTGGGGATTCCCTAAGAGCCCACCCTACCCAATTTGCAGGCCCAACCCAAGCAATTTTCAGTAGCTTTTCCATACAAACAACCTATCATGGCTCATGCTAAAGACAACATTCGTAAAATCTTTTAAACAAGAAGCATCTGGCCTCAGCATACTGCGTACCACTTGCTAAGTGGTCAGGCCCAGCAGTAGTGGTAGCTGACCTTCGTTAACAACTTGGCATCTCCCAGCCCCATCTCCAGATCACATTGTAGCTCATGCCAGGTGGCTCCAGGGCAGGACGGGGGTGGCAGCTAACCTTGGCCTGTACCTCCTGGGAGGCCACAGAGCAAGCACACTTAGTAGACAGCATCAGATCATGTCAAAGCACCACCTTACATCCTCCTCAGGGACACACTACTTGGGCAGACTGAGTAGAGCCTCACTGAAGGGGTCCTGCTCAGAGGGTCAGTTCCTGCACAGCTGATCTTCCTCAGTAATCACAGACATCCCTTGCAACCAATCAGGCTGGGGGTAAATCCCTCCGATTGATGTACCAACAGCAATCAAGGTGCAACTACAACAAGAGGGTATACATATTCCACCCAGAGGAAAACCAGGACCTATAGGACACCTGTTATACAAGGCCACTCTACCAAACCCAGGAGATGTAGCAGCTGAGATACACAGAAACAAACACAGAGAGGCAGCCAAAATAAGTAAACAAAGAAACATGTCCCACGTGAAAGAACAGAATAAAACTCCAGAAAAAGAACTAACCTAACTGGAGAGAGTTCGAAACATTTGTTATGAGGATGCTTAATGAATTTAAGGGACTAGTAGTTGAACTTTGTGAGAACTTAAAGAGGTAAAAAACATAAAAACAGAGATAGAAAACATGAAAAGAAACAGTCATAAATGAAGAATGTACTAGCTGAGATGAAAAATACATTAGAAGAATCAGTAATGGAGCAGATGAAGCAGAAAATCAAAGTAGAGATTGGAAGATAAGGAAGCAGAAAACATCCTCAGAACAACAAAAATAAGAATTTTTAAAAATGAGAATAGTATAAAGGGCTTCTGAGACAATTTTAAGCATGCCAATATTCGAATCATGAGAGTTCCAGAAATAGAAGAGAAAGAACAAGAAATTTAAAACCTATGTAAAAAGTAATGATTGAAAACATTCCTAACCTAGTGAAGTAAATAGACATATATATGTTCAGGAAGCTCAGAGACTTCCAAACAAGATAAAATCAAAGAGGCCCACATCAAGAGATTTCATAATTAAAATGTCAAAGATTAAAGACAAAAAGAATTTTAAAAGCAGCAAGAGAAAAGCAATTAGTTATCTATAAGGGAGATCTCATAAGGTTGTCAGCTTACACTGAGTAGCCAGATTATTATGATCTCTGAATGCATAATAATCTGGCCACTCAGTGTGTGTGTGTGTGTGTGTGTGTGTGTGTGTGTGTGTGTGTGTGTTTTAGAGGCCTGGTGCATGAATTCGTGCATGGGTGGGGTCTGGCCAGCCTAGCCAGGGGGAGGGGACATGGGTGGTTGGCCAGCCTGCTTGCTGGTCGAACTCCTGGTCCAGGGGACAATTTACATATTAGCCTTTTATTATATAGGATATACACTGCGTGGCCAAGTTATTATGCATTCAGAGATTATAATCTGGCCACTCAGTGTATTTCTAAAGAAAATTTTAATTATGATGTGCCTTGGTGTGGTCCCTTTTGGATTTCTGCTGAAGAGAGAGGGAGTGTGTCTGGGATGGTTCTTTGCAGCTGGTAAAACAGGATAGAAATTTAACTCCTGTACAATTCACTTCACAATTTCAGGACCTCATAAATTTATCAGAAGAATTACGTCAAAAAAAGTATGGTAGGCTTTGCACAATATAATACACTGTTGGTGAAGCATATTTTAAAATACAGGCTCAACTGAATAGCACAGTATCTTAATTTTCTTGTAGAAAACAATCTGACATTAGCCATTCAATTTAATAGTTGATGAAATATTTGTTTACTATCAAAATTTCTACATAAGTAAACCAGATTCTACATTAAGCAGAATCAAAAATTGCAAGAGAGACCGAAACAAGACGGCAGCCTAGGTAGTCTCCTAAGCTGCCACCTCATCAACAATTTGGAAAAAAACAACAGCTAAAATTGAAACAGATCACATCAGACCCACAGGAAAGCTGGCGGAATGGGAAGGCTACAACTAGAGACAAAGCAAGGAGCCGCTGCTGCCATGTGAAGTTTAAAACTACGGTGGAACCAGACCTCTCAGCTCCCGCCCCGAATGAGGCATGGTCTCCCCGCCTGCAGCCATCTCAGCCCGGCCTCCAAGCCTGCCGTGCTGGTGAGGAGCTGGCGCCATGCCTTCCGTTCAAGGCCCGGCAAGTCCTTTGTCTGCCTCCACATGGCCGGGCCAGAGCTTGTGCTGCTGCTGCCTTGTGGATTTTGAAACTACAAAGGAGATTGAGCCACCCTTGCCACCGCACCCGTTGCCGCCACACCCGCCGCCACCGCGAGTGGGGGAAGCCCACAGAGAGCAGAGCTCACTCTGCCCCGAGCCCAGGGAGTGGGTGGCTTCGGAGCTTGGCCTCTGCTCCGCTCCCGCCCTGAACGAGACTCCTTGGAGCGAGGTCTCCCCGCCCGCAGCCGTCCCAGCCCGCCTGCCACTCCAGTGAGGAGCTGGTGCGGCACCTCCCATTCATGACCCCAGCACTTCAATGGGGCCATGTTCCCGGGTGAGCCATGTTCCCCAGGGGGCCCTGTGCCCCGGGTGAGCTGTGTGCCCCAGGGGGCCGTGTGCCCCAGGGGGCCGTGTGACCCGGGTGAGCCATAGCTTCTCATGGTTCAATAGTTTTCCTCTATTCCTTGGGATTTGGCAATTTCTTCTGCCTTGAGTTTCATACATTTTGCACATAAGTTAGTAACACAGAAGGTAACACAGTTTCATCTACTTTGGGATATCTTCTCTTTTTTAGGAAATTATAACTACTCTGTTTTGACAAGTTCATGATAGAAATATGGCATCTACAATGTAGTCCAGATTTAGAGAACACACAGAATGGTGATTATAACCCAAAATATATTACATGAGGAAGGCAGAATGGGGAATCATTGTAGAAGAGAACAACTGAGGTACCAGACAGCTACCCTCAAGTGTCTAAAAGGAAGAGAGTGTTGCAAAAAAGGAAGTGATTTGTAGAGCACCAAATTATTATACAGTTTAAGGCAACTAAGTACTAAGGCAACAACTACTATACAGAGATTAATTTTGCTTAAGTATCTATGAACTTAATAAACTTCCCACCAACAGAGATGTCAATTGCATCAGTTGGGATTCTTTGAGTTTCAGGTACAGAGAATACAACCTAACTGGCTTAAGCAAAAGTTGGATTTATTGGCTCATGTAATTATGAAGTCCAAATTGTAGCCACCTTTATAACCTGGATAAAGAGGAAAGAATGAAGGTATCAGGACATACTTTTTTGAGCTCTTTGCTTTCTTCTTTTTTTAATTATGGCTTTATTTGAGCCAGCTGATCCTAAGTGGAAGCAAAGATGGCCAACAACAGCTGTAGATATCCTTCTCCCTTATACTAAAAGTCTCTGTGAGAGAAGCCAGCTTCTTTCCCAATGGTTTCATCAAAATCACTGGGTTAGATCACAAGCCAACCCTGAGTCAATCATTGCATCCAGGGACCTACAGTCAATCATTGCTGAAATGGGGAAGTCAGAGAAAGATTAGTACCATATAATTTCACTTATATGTGGAATCTAAAGAACAAACAAAACAAATAGACTCATAGAGAATAGATTAGTGATTGCTAGAAGCGGGGTGGAGGGGATTGGGAGACTGGGTGAAAAGTTGAAGGGGTTGATAAGTACAGATTGGTAGTTATAAAGTTACTAAAATACTGTTTTCTTTTGTACTGCTATTTTACTGTTTTTTTCTTTTAGCTTTTTGAAATATAAACTTGTGTTTCTTGTTTATTAAAACACTTAAAGCTGTATATTTTAATCTGCATATGGTTTTAGCTATATTCCATAACTTTTATATGTAGTGTTATTATCATTGTTGAGTTTTAATATGTTATTTCAGTTTCTATTTTATCTCTATTTGCTAAAAACTAAGAGACTTAGAATTTATAAGAGGCTAAATTTTAAGCTATATTTTTGTCATTAATTTTTAGTTCTATTGCTTCTAGTCAAAGAATGTAGTATTATTTATACTTAAAAAAATAAATTCACATCTGGCCAGTATGGCTCAGTGGTTGAGCTTTGACCTATGAACCAGAAGGTCATGGTTTGATTCCCAGTCAGGGCACATGCCTGGGTTGCAGGCTTGATCCCCAGTTGGGGCATGCAGGAGGAGCCAATCAATGATTCTCTCTCTCATCACTGATGTTTCTCTCTCTCTCTTCCTCTCCCTTGCTATTTATTTGACCTACAACATCATCAAATTCTTATGGTCCTACCTTAGTGTTTTGGTTGCCACATCCTTAGCTGTAAATAAAGAGTTCTTTTACTCTAGAAGGAGGGGAATCCTAGGGTACAACCAGCAATCCCTGCCACAGTTTTGTTTTGTTTTGTTTTGTTTTGTTTTGTTTTGTTTTTCAGTAAGAGGAATTTATTTAATTAAAATTTTAAGAGTTTACTGTTGGTGTAGTGCATTTATGGGTTTGGACAAATATACATTTTTTTGTCCACGTTTATGGTATAATGTATTCACTACTCTTCAAAATCCTCTGTATTTCACCTATTCATTTCTCCCTTCCCACCCGTGCAAATTACTGGTTTTCCTACTGTCTGCAGTTTGCCTTTTCCAGAATATCATATAATTGGAATCATGGAGAATGTAGCCTTTTCAGATTGTCTTCTTTCACTTAGTAATATTCATTTGTTTCCTTCATGTCTTTTCATGGCTCAATAGCTCATTTCTTGTTAACACTGAATAATATTCCTTTGTTGAGATATATCAGTTTACTTACTTATTCAGCTACTGAAGGATATCTTAATAGATTCCAAGTTTTGACATTTGTGGAGAAAGCTGCCATGAACATCCGTGTGTAAATTTTTGTGTGAATGTAAGTTTTTATCTCACTTGGGTAAATTCCAAGGAATGTGATTAATGGATCATATGGTAAGAGAGTATGTTTAGTTTTATTTTTGTTTAGGCTTAGGTTTGTAAGAAACCTCCAAACTGTCTTCCAAGGTGACTATACCGTTTTACATTCTTACCAATAATGAATGAGAGTTCCTGTTGCTCCACTTCCTAACATTTAATGCTATCACTGCTTTGGATTTGGGTCCTTTAATTTCATTTTTTTAAAAGCATTTTTGGGTCCCGAGGAAGAGAGAGAGAGCAGTTGAGGATCGCGCTAGGAGTGCTCGTCAACAAGCCAGGAGACTAGCAAACACCAGAGGAAATTTGGGGTCTGCTGATTAGGGAGCCACCAACAGCTGACCACCCACAGCTGGGTCCCTTACCTGAGATACTTGCCGGCGCGGACGGGAAATCTCGCCATCTTGGAAGGGAGGAGGTTCGAGTGTCGGAGGCCTGATTATCCCCAGCCCCAAGGAACACCAAATGAACATAGTTGGCGCGAACCCTCGATCTCAGAGGAGCTCAGATTTCGCAGCGATCCGGTGGGTGAGTTCCCCTCGGACCGGTAGTTCTGACTGAGTTCCACTCGGCGCAGCAACACCCCCCCCCCCCTGCGCACCAGCGCGCGCGGCGCACAGAGGCTGAGGGACTCGGACCGGTAGTCCTGACCGAGTTCCACTCGGCGCAGCAACACCCCCCCCCCCCCCTGCGCACCAGCGCGCGCGGCGCACAGAGGCTGAGGGACTGGTCGTGGATTTACTTCTCAGCTGGAGGCGCGCCTGTCTGTGGACAGGGCTCCTAAGACTAGGGATATCTAAGGAGCAGCACAGCTGGATCTGAGTCCAAGAAGTAGCCGCAGAATTACAGGGGAGTGCAGCCAGCTCCGGACCGCCCCACCCCCAGCCATCAAAGACACAGAGAAGAGGAAAAAGCTAGAAAGGCCTTAGAGTCCTGGAAGTCATCCAGAAACACTGCCACCAAGAGGCTAAAGCACATAGGGTCTCTAGATTGGCTTAAAAATCAGGTCTTGTAATCAACACGGAGGAACGGTGAAACACAGTGAACTGCCACTACCGCCCAGACTGGGAACAGGCGTGCGAGACATAGCAACACAGAAAGTGAATGACCTTCATTACTGCAAATTTTGTTTAATTTTTAATTTTCAATTTTTATTTTTTTAACTGTTGAATTTTTGTTTTTTTACCTACTTTAATTGCAAAGTTTACTCAAGAAATTTTTTTCATCTGCCATCACTAGATTTTACCTTTTTAATTAATTCATTTTTATAGGTAATCAACATTATTACTACTACTATTTTACCTTTTTTATCTTTTTATCTTATTTTCTTTTGTTTATTTTTATTACTACTTTTTAAGTGTCATATTATAATCCTTTTTTTTTTGCTTTCTATTTTTTTTTTTTTTCCTTTTTCCTCTATTTCCTTTTTTCTCTATTTCCTCCTTCGGGATTACTATTCTAAAAACTATTCATACCTTGCCTTCTCCAACGCTCTATTCTATCTCAAACCTACCTTTATGACATCTCTCTATTCCTAACCCTTTACCTTTGGTGTCCTGCTTATCTTAACCCTTTACTGCTATAGATTTTCCTTACTCTTTCTGTTTACCCTCTCCAAAATTTTCACCTGTCCTGTGTATATATAATTCCCAATCCCCTGCTCCAATCCCATTCACACCTACCTTGCCACTGCCCCCCCACCAAAAAAAAAAAAAAGCCTTCTCTCTACCCCTTTGTTGTTGTATGTTGAATGCTAACTATATCAAAGGTTTATGCTTTTTTGTGTGCGTGTAAGATTGGTTTGCTTATTCTTTTTATTGGATTGTATGTTCTTGTTATCTGGGTTCTAGACACCTTTATTGGAGGATATTAATATTGCAAATACATTTCTGTCCAGTGCTTTGTGTGTTGTACCTGGTTGTGTTGTATTTTGTGCCTTTAAATCAAAGCAGGAGGGAGAGAACTACGTTACCAGGCACCCTATAAAGAGAGAGCATGGGGAGACTAAGAAACAACCCGCCTGTGAAAGAAAATCAACCATCACCAGAAAATGAAGTAAACGAGTTAGAGGCAAGCAACCTACCAGAGCAAGAATTCAGAGTAATGATCATAAGTTGGCTAAAAAGAATGGAAGACAAATTTGACAATATGAATAAGACCCAAGAGGAAATGAAGAAGACCCAAGAGGAAATGAAGGTGACCCAAGAGGAAATGAAGGTGACCCAAGAAGAAATGAAAAATGACATCGCTACTATGAAGAACTCAATAGAAAGCATCAAGAGTAGACTAGATGAAGCAGAAGACCGCATCAGTGAGCTAGAAGACAAAATGGAAAAAAATACCCAATTACAGCAGTTGCTAGAAAAAAAAATTAAAAAACAGGAGGAGAGCCTAAGGGAGCTTTGGGACAATACAAAACAAAACAATATTAGAATAATAGGGGTTCCAGAAGGAAAGGAAACTGAGCAAGATATGGAAAAAGTATTTCAGGAAATAATGACAGAAAACTTTCCTGAGATAGAGAAGAAAAAACCAACACAAATCCAAGATGCTCGAAGGGTCCCCAACAAAATGAACCCCCAAAGATCAACACCCAGACACATTATAATTAAACTGGCAAAAAACATCGACAAAACCAGAATCTTAAAAGCAGCCAGAGAGAGACAGAAAGTTACATATAAAGGAAACCCCATCAGACCAGCAACTGATTGCTCAACAGAAACTCATCAGGCCAGAAGGGAATGGGATGACATATACAAAGTCATGCAAAGGAAGGGTCTGAACCCAAGAATACTGTACCCCGCAAGGCTGTCAATTAAAATTGAAGGTGTAATCAGAAGCTTCACCGACAAAAACAGACTAAAGGAATTTATCTCCAACAAACCAGCAATGCAAGAAATGCTAAAGGGTCTACTGTAATAATAAAGAAATAGGAAGTGAAGAAGGAACACAGGGGGATAGAATAAAAATGGCATCAAATACCTACCTTTCAATAATTACTTTAAATGTAAATGGTTTAAATGCTCCAATTAAAAGACATAGGGTAACAGAATGGATAAGAAAGCAAAACCCATTCATCTGCTGTCTACAAGAAACCCACCTCAGAAAAACAGACGCCCACAGACTGAAGGTGAAAGGATGGAAAAAGATTTTCCAGGCAAACGGAAACGAAAAAAAAGCTGGGGTAGCAATACTTATATCTGACAAACTAGATCTCAAAGTGAAGGACATAACAAGAGATAAGGAAGGCCACTTCATAATACTAAAGGGTGTAATCCAACAAGAAGAAATAACCCTGGTAAACATATATGCACCCAATTTGGGAGCACCCAAATACATAAAGAAACTGCTGGAGGACATTAAGGGACAGATTAATAGCAATGCTATCATAGTAGGAGATTTTAATACTCCATTGTCACCTCTGGACAAATCATCTAAGCAAAAAATCAGTAAAGAAACGTCAATTCTAAATGACGTATTAGACCAGATGGAATTAATTGACATCTTCAGAACATTTCATCCCAAAGCCACAGAATATACATTCTTCTCAAGTGCACACGGGTCATTCTCAAAGATAGACCACATATTGGGACATAGGCAAAGTCTCTTCAAATTCAAGAAGATAGAAATCTTATCAAGCATTTTCTCAGATCACAGTGCCATAAAATTGGAAATCAACTACAATAATAATAAGCCAAAGAAATTAAACACATGGAGACTAAATAGCATGCTATTGAACAAAGACTGGGTTACCAGAGAAATCAAGGAAGAAATCAAAAACATCATGGCAACTAATGACAATGAAAACACAACAATCCAAAATCTATGGGACACAGTAAAAGCTGTTTTGAGAGGGAAGTTCATATCCCTACAAGCCTATTGCAAAAAACAAGAAAGAATGGTAACAAATTATCTTACCCTACAACTCAAACAGTTAGAAAAAGAACAGCAAGAAAGGCCCACTGTAAGCAGAAGGAAGGAAATAATAAAAATCAGAGCGGAGATTAACGACATAGAGACCAAAGACACAATACATAAGATCAACAAAACCAAGAGCTGGTTCTTTGAAAGGATTCACAAAATTGATGAGCCTCTAGCCAGGCTAACCAAGAAACAAAGAGAGAGGACCCAAATAAACAAAATTAGAAATGAAAGAGGTGAAATAACAACAGACCCCGCCGAAATACAAAGGATTGTTACAAAATACTATGAACAACTATATTCCAACAAACAGGACAACCTGGAGGAAATGGACATATTCCTAGAAAAATACAACCTTCCAAAACTCAATCAGGAAGAATCTAAAAATCTCAATAGACCAGTAACTTGGGAAGAAATTGAAGCAGTCATCAAAAAGCTTCCAGCAAACAAAAGCCCAGGGCCAGATGGCTTCACAGGAGAGTTTTACCAAACATTCAAGGAAGAACTAAAACCTATCCTCCTCAGACTTTTCCAAAAAATTCAAGAGGAAGGAACACTGCCAAACTCCTTTTATGAAGCCAGCATCACCCTAATACCAAAACCAGATAAAGACAACTCAATGAAAGAGAATTACAGGCCAATATCCCTCATGAACATAGATGCCAAAATCCTCAACAAAATTCTAGCAAATCGGCTCCAGCAGTACATCAGGAAGATCATACACCATGACCAAGTAGGTTTTATACCAGGAATGCAAGGATGGTACAATATTCGCAAATCAATAAACGTGATACATCACATAAACAAATTGAGAGATAAAAATCATATGGTCATATCTATCGATGCAGAAAAGGCATTTGATAAAATCCAACACCCTTTCCTGATAAAAACTCTCAACAAGGTGGGAGTACAAGGATCATACCTCAACATAATAAAAGCTATATATGATAAACCCACAGCCAACATCATGCTCAATGGGCAAAAACTAAAACCATTCCCTCTAAGAACAGGAACAAGACAGGGATGCCCACTCTCACCACTCCTCTTTGACATAGTACTGGAAGTACTCGCCATCGCAATTAGACAAGAAGAGGAAATAAAAGGCATCAAAATCGGAAAGGAAGAAGTAAAGCTGTCACTATTTGCAGATGACATGATATTGTACATAAAAAACCCAAGAGACTCCATCAAAAAGCTAATAGACTTAATAAATGAATTTGGAAATGTAGCAGGATACAAAATAAATGCCAAGAAATCAATGGCATTTCTCTACACCAATAGTGAACTTACAGAAACAGAGACTAAAAAAGCAATCCCGTTTACCATCGCACCAAAAAAATTAAGATACCTAGGAATAAACTTAACCAAGGAGGTAAAAGACCTATATGCAGAAAACTACAGGACACTGAAAAAAGAAATAGAGAAAGATGTAAACAGATGGAAGAACATACCATGTTCATGGATTGGTAGAATCAACATCATCAAAATGTCCATACTTCCCAAAGCAGTATATAAGTTCAATGCACTCCCCATGAAAATACCATGGACATACTTCACAGACCTAGAAAGAACTCTCCAAAAATTCATTTGGAACAATAAAAGACCCCGAATAGCCTCAGCAATCTTAAGAAATAAGAGTAAAGTAGGAGGAATCTCAATACCAGATTTCAAGCTGTATTACAAAGCAACTGTTCTCAAAACAGCCTGGTACTGGCACAAGAACAGACATATTGATCAATGGAATAGATTAGAGAATCCAGACATCAACCCAAATCAATATGCTCAATTAATATTTGACAAAGGAGGCACGAACATACAATGGAGTCAAGACAGTCTTTTTAATAAATGGTGTTGGGAAAATTGGACACATACATGCAAAAGAATGAAACTAGATCACCAACTTACACCATACACAAAAATAAACTCAAAATGGATACAGGACTTAAACATAAGACGGGAAACCATAAAAATACTAGAGGCATCCACAGGCAGCAAAATCTCAGACATATGCCTAAAGAACTTCTTCACTGATACTAACCCTAGGGCAATGGAAGCTAAAGAGAAAATAAACAAATGGGACTACATCAAAATAAAAAGCTTTTTTACGTCAAAAGAAACCATCAACAAAACAACAAGAAAACCCACTGTATGGGAGAACATATTTGCAAACGATATCACTGATAAAGGTTTAATCTCCAACATCTACAGACAGCTTATACAACTCAATAAAAGGAAAATGAATGAGCCAATTAAAAAATGGGCAATGGACCTAAATAGAATCCTCTCAAAAGAAGACAGAAGGAAGGCCAAGAGGCACATGAAAACATGCTCCAAGTCACTAATTATCCGAGAGATGCAAATCAAAACAACAATGCGGTACCATCTCACACCTGTCAGAATGGCCAACATCAACAAAACAACAAACAACAAATGTTGGTGAGGTTGTGGAGAAAAAGGAACCCTCGTGCACTGCTGGTGGGATTGTAGGTTGGTGCAACCACTGTGGAAAACAGTATGGAGCTTCCTCAAAAAACTGAAAATGGAACTCCCATTTGACCCAGTAATCCCACTACTAGGAATATACCCCAAGAAACTAGAAAGACCAATCAGAAAGGATATATGCACCCCTATGTTCATAGCAGCACAATTTACAATAGCTAGGACTTGGAAACAGCCTAGGTGCCCGTCAGCAGATGAATGGATCAGAAAACTATGGTACATCTACACCATGGAATACTATGCTGCCATAAAAAGGAAGGAATTCTCATCATTTGCAGTAACTTGGATGGAATTGGAGAGCATCATGCTGAGTGAAATAAGCCAGTCAATGAAAGAGAAACACTACATGACCTCACTCATTTATGGATATTAAAGATCATTATAAACGAATGAACAAAAAGATTGATATAGTGACAGTAAAACAACAGGCAGTCTGTCAAATGACAGCGGGGGGTGGGGGGGTAGGGAGATCTGGGGGAGATAAGAGATCAACCAAAGGACTGGTATGCTTGCATATAAGATTAGCCAATGGACACAAAACTCTGGGGAGGGAGGGCATATATTGGGGGGGGGGGCAATGATAAGCTATGTATACAGATAATACCTTAATAAAAAAAAAATAAAATAAAATAAAAAAATTTTTGTCCACTTCTCACTTCATTGTTTCCCTTCAATGACTAATCAAGCTGAAATGCTGATCTTAGCATCTAATGTGCAAGTAAGCACTATTTTCATCTCAATACACAACAGTGGGTTAGTAATACATAATCTGAGAAGGTAACATGCAGACATATTATATTCAATTTCACTGATGTAAAATATAGAACAAATAGCATGTGTAGATTTCAGAAAAGTCACTCTGAGGATTTATTATTGATATTTGTTTTGTTCTGTAAGGAAAACTTGAGAAATCTTATTTTTGAAACTTATGTATAATTAGTATTGTTAACTTATTTCTTATATCATAACAAAGTGAATACAAATTTATGTCTTTACCAAAAGTATGTGAATTATCCATTCCCTCATAATCTCACCAACATTGGATATCACTGATCTTCAATTTTTCAGTATTAAAAAAATCTTATTTAAATTAGGGTTTTAAAACATGGGTATACAAATATTTCTTTGAGATCCTGTTTTCAGTTCTTTTGGATATATACCCAAAAGTGGAATTGCAGGATCATATTGTAATTCTGCTGAACTTTTTGAGGAATCATCATGTTTTCCCCAGTGGCTGCACTTTTACATTTCTACCAATGGTGCACAAGCATTCTTGTCTCTCCGTATCCTTGTTAACACTTCCTATTTCCTAGTTTTGCTTGTTTTTTTGTTTTGATAGTAGCCATTCTAATGGATATGATAATATCTGATTATATTTTTTATTTGTACTTCCCTAATGGATAGTGATGTTCAGTATCTTTTAATGTGCTTATTGGAGATTATATATATATATAATATATATAATATAATATATATATATATATATGTGTGTGTGTGTGTGCACTTCTTTATGGTATATGAAATAAATTAACAATACTAATTATTATGAAACAGATACTTAAAATATCCCTTACCAATGTAGATAAGAATAATTGTGAAATACATGTATTTATTGACTTTTTCTTTTGAGCTTTAGGCATTGGGGTTTTTGTCTTCTTATGGAATAGGAATGGAATATAATCAAGCCAAGGTAAGATCATTCTATTTTTTTCTGAAACAAAACTTATTTTTTTTAAGGGACATTAACATTTACTATGCTTTAGTAAGGGTTGGCAACATACTGCCTGCAGGCTGTATAAGGCTAGCAAAATCATTTAAGCTGCCAATGCATTAGGGGTGAGTTAACTAATAGGCTAATTTTTAAGTTGATACTTTTGTATGGCATGCAAATAATGCTGTAAACATCACAATGGCCCTTGGCAAAAAAAGGTTCCTCACCCCTGTTCTAGATAAAGGGGCTCACTCTAGTACAGTGATTAAAAGCACCAGCTCAATAGTCAGAAAAGTTTAGGGTTAAAATACCATAACTTTTTTAATGTTCTGTATTTCAATTTCTTCATTAAAGATAGATAATATCTACTTCATAGGGATTTGTGATGAGTAAATACAATCTCATGTACAATGCCCTTTTCACAGACTGCAGAGGTCACTAAGACTCCCTCCCTCTCTCAAAAAAAAAAAAATGCCAACTGTGTTTACAGAGGAAGAGAATGAAATTTGGGATTTATTTTTTATTCTGTGCTAAAAATAAGAAGAGCAATGATTAGTTTGAATTTCAAATTTAGATTATATGTATTCATTTATTTTTTAACTAGGCACTGATATATTACACCTTTGGAAGTGCTGGAGGAAGCATGATGTCCCAGATGATATTGGTTTGTAAATTAAATATTCTTGGACCCAGATAGTTATGTTGTAAATGCAGCATTGTCAGAATACTAAGAATATATATGCTTGTGTTTTAGGGATACAGGTATTTATCAGGAATCAATGTTCTACAGAATTGTGAAGTTGCCCTATATCATTACAAGAAAGTGGCAGATTATAGTGAGTAATCCACACAGTTTATTTTAAGATAAACAAACTTGCTAAGCATTAAAAAAAATCAATGCCAATTGACATATTTGTGGAAGTATTAAAATACTATGCTTTTAACATCTGTTATAATACAATTTTTTCAATGCAATGTAGTTTTCTGATTTCTTAATAGTTACTTTTCAAGTTTTAAATATTGTGCCCATCTTTTATTTTTCTTAGTACATGACCCCAAACAATTCTGTTTTATTTGTGGGTTTTTTAAATATATTTTATTGATTTTTTACAGAGATGAAGAGAGAGGGATAGAGAGTTAGAAAGATTGATGAGAGCTGAAACCGGTTTGGCTCAGTGGATAGAGCGTGGGCCTGTGGACTGAAAGGTCCCAGGTTCGATTCCAGTCAAGGGCATGTACCTTGGTTGCGGGAACATCCCCTCTCTCATCGATTTTTCTAACTCTCTATCCCTCTCTCCTTTCTCTCTGTAAATAAAAAACAATAAAATATTTTTTTAAAAAAAGAAAGAAAGAAACATTGATGAGAGAAAAACATCGACCAGCTGCCTCTTGCACGCCCGATACTGAGGATGTGCCCTCAATCAAGGCACATGCCCTTGACTAGAATCGAACCTGGGACCTTTCAGTCCGCAGGCTGACACTCTATCCCAGCCGTGGGCAAACTACGGCCCGAGGGCCGGATCCGGCCCATTCAGCTGTTCTATCCGGCCCACGGAGCCGAAAGAGGAGAGGGTTCTCTTGCTCTCCCCTCCGCTCCTTCACCAGCAGCTCAAGATGAGAGTGCCAGTATGGTCAGGTTGCTTTTGTTCCGGCCCTCCGTTCCAGATTAAGAACCCATTGTGGCCCTCGAGTCAAAAAGTTTGCCCACCCCTGCTCTATCCACTGAGCCAAACCGGTTTTGGCTTACTTGTTCTTATGATGTTCTTTCCTTCTATTGAGAATTTGAATGTAGCATCAATAAATATTAACATTTATAATATGACATGACTTGTTTAAAATTCCAGGATAAATGGATGTAAGGTACACATTGGTGATCTCTATTACTGCACTTGAGAACAATTCAAATAATCATTGTTCTGTCACCCAACCTTTATCTACAAAAAAAGCATGAGATTAATATATGTTCCTAAAATAATTTTATTTTTTAAAAATAAATGTTTATTGTTCATATTATTACAGTTGTTCCTTTCCCCCCCCCATAGTTCCCCTATACCCAGTTCCCACCCCCCCCTTTGCCCTTAACCCCCACTGTCCTCATCCATAGGTGTATGATTTTTGTCCAGTCTCTTCACACACACCCCACACCCCTTTCGCCCCAAGAATTGTCAGTCCACTCTCTTTCTATGCCTCTATTATATTCACCAGTTTATTCTGTTCATCAGATTTTTTATTCCTTGATTTTTAGATTCACTATATATATATATATATATATATATATATATAAAATTTGTTGTCACTTTGTTGTTCATAATTTTTATCTTTACCTTTTTCTTCTTCCTCTTCTTAAAGAATACCTTCGCACATTTCATATAATACTGATTTGGTGGTGAGAAACTCCTTTAGATTTTTCCTATCTGTGAAGCTCTTTATCTGACCTTCAATTCTGAATGATAGCTTTGCTGGGTAGAATAATCTTGGTAATAGGTTCTTGCTATTCATCACTTTGAAAATTTCTTGCTACTTTCATCTGGCCTGCATAGTTTCTGTTGAGAAATCAGCTGACAGTCGTATGGGTGCTCCCTTGTAGGTAACCAACTGTTTTTGTTTTGCTGCTTTTAATATTCTCTCTTTGCCTTTTGCTCTTGGCATTTTAATTATGATGTGTCTTGGTGTGGTCCTCTTTGAATTCCTTTTGTTTGGGGTTCTGTGCCCTTCCTGGACTTGTAAGTCTATTTCTTTCACCAGGTGGGGGAAGTTTTCAGTCATTATTTCTTCAAATAGGTTTTCAACCTCATAATTTGGATGCTGGTACACTTGAAGTTGTCCCAGAGGCTCCTTCCACTACCTTCATATCTTTGTATTCTTTTTTTGTTTTGCTTTTTTGATTGGGTGTTTTTTGCTTCTTTGTTTTTCAAAGCTTTGACTTGATCCTTGTGATCCTCTAGTCTGCTGTTGGATCTCTATATAATATTTTTTATTCCAGTCAGTGTATGCTGAATTTCTAGTTGGTTCTTTTTCATATCCTCGAGGGTCTCAATAAGAGCCTTTTCTAGAAAATTCTTGAAAAACCTTATGACCGTGGTTTTGGACTCTATATCCAGTAGTTTGCTTTCCTCCATTTCTTTCATTTGTGACCTGTTTCTTTATCTCTGTATTTTGTCTGTTTCCCTGAGTTGATAGAGTAGCTTTGTGTGCTAGGTGTCCTATAGGGCCCCATTACTCCCCAGTTACCTGAGGTGACACTCTTGGTGCACCCCTTTGTTGGCTGTGTGCACAGTCTTATAGTTAAGCCTTGATTGTTGTTGTTATCTGGGAGGAATTGACCTCCAGGCCAATTGGCTGTGAGGATCAGCTATGTCTACAATGGGAGAACTTCTGTGCTGGAGATACCCTTATGGGGCAAGACTTGCTTCAGTGGGGCTTTGGTGCTCACTGAGTCTGCTCCCTGAGTGTGTCCCTTATGGATTTGAGGAGTTCTAATTTGAATTGTCACACTCTGACCCCTGGGTACACTGGCTCTTGGACCTCCAAGGAGGTGTAAATTTAGCCTGTTCATGAGGCCACCTAGCAGGAGCTACGGAGAGATCTGCAGATTCCTCTTCTTTGTTTGGGGTTTGGAGGTGCCCAGATGAGGCCCAGTTGTGAAGCAATACAAGATGCTGTGGGGCCTTGGGCCTTCTTTTGGGTGTTCTGGGGTTCTCTGACCCAATTACAGTTTGTTAGGTAATTTTAGATTGCAAAGGACTAGGTCATTCATATGCAAAAGCCTCTGCACACAACTTGAGTGGGGCAGGGTCTCAGGGAATCAACAGGGTAGAGCAAACTGCTATGGCTGATCCTCAGGCTCCCTGAGTCTCAGTGTTCCTCAGTAATCACTGCAAGCACCTTTGAGAGAAAGCTTCCCTCAAGTTCTGCCTGATGCTAGACAGTCTAGTTTCTCCCCATATGAGTCTGGGTCTCCGCCAGGAATTAGAGTTCAGAGCAATTGGGAGTTTGTGTCTCCCTCCGGCTTGAAAAAGCCAGCCACATACTCAGTTGCCAGACCTTTCCACGTGTGTGCGCCCACATCTGTACCTCTACCTTCCACACTTCCTCTGTTCTCATTGTGCTTTTCTCTTTCCTTCTAGTTTCCACACTCAAACAGCCTTCCTGTGGTTCTGGATGATACTGTTTTGTCTTTTAGTTGTAGTTTTGAAGTGGTTGTGCAAGGCAGTAATTTCAGATGTTTACCTATGCCACCATCTTGGTTTCTCCCTTAGAATAATTTTCAGAGCTGTATGTCACATTTCATCATGCAAAATCACTGAGTCAGATTACATAATAGAATTTTAAATAAAAGTCTGCCAAGAAGTAAATAAGACAAAGTCTATTTGGCTAATTTCTATAATCACAACAACGTTTAAATACACATTTTTGGCATTATTGGGATCTAAGGAAAATAACTAATTTTGAATTTAAGATGCTATATAAAACAAGATCATTTCATATGTTAAATAAAATGAGAATCACTATATGTATAGTTCAAAGTGCATGCTTTGTTGTATTTATTCAAGCATAGTTATCTTTATATTTAATTTCAGATTACCCATAGGAAGTAAGGAGCATTTATTGCTCTTAAGTTGTAGGTTCAGTCTCTGAAGAAAACAGTGGTAGAAGGTGTCAGTTGCTTGTTCCTAAAATCCAAAAAAAAAAAAAGCCGTCCTTTTTTTTTTCTACTTTTTTTTAAGTTTTACTCTATCTACCAGAGTTGTTGTGTTATTAGTCATACATTAACTCTCTCTTTCTTTCTTTTTTTTTAAGGTGTGGCAGATTTTCGTTGTTTTTAATATGTGTTTTATTTACTTCAGAGATAGGAAGAGAGAGGGAGAGAGAAAAACATCATCAATTGGCTGTCTCCTGCATGCCCTCTATTGGGATAGAGCTCACAATCCAGGCATGTGCCCTAGCCAAGAATCAAACCAGCGACCTTCTGTTGCATGGGACTATGTTCAACCAATTGAGCCACACCAACTGGACAGCTGTCTTTTATTCTTAAACCTACATGGCCAAGATCCTCAGTAGAGTTTGATATATGTTGATACAAGATTTGTATGGGTTGCAAAGCTTGCTTGCACTTTTCTCAGAACCAAATAAACCCAGCAAATTTATATCACCTAAGGATATTTATTTCCTTTGTTAATAGATCATATCTTTGCACAACTTAAAGAGAATAGACCTAACAGTGTTTTCTCTAAGTTGACTGTTATCTTTTGCAAACTTGTGTATTTGGCTATTCTCTGGCTTGTTTCTACTCACAGTTGCTGACAAACTGGAAAAAAGTGAAGGTATTCCCGTGGAAAAAGTGAGACTAACTGAGAGACCTGAAAATCTGAGTTCTAACAGTGAGATTCTGGATTGGGACATATACCAATACTATAAATTTTTGGCTGAAAGAGGAGATGTTCAGATACAAGTAAAGTATACAAACAAACTTGAATTTTAAGAACATTTAAATTACAAGGGGCTTTATTTGCTCTGAGTCTTAGAGGGGTTAACAATGCTACATCCTAAATGAGAATGAGAAGAGATATCCTCTCCTCTCTCTCCTACTCTTTTTTTATCCCCTGCTACTTGCAGTTCATATGGCCTATGGAAGAGCCAGTTGCCATAGTAATGGCAGTTTTTCTTTTATCTTTACTCCTAAAAAATAATTTTTAAAAAACATAAATTTTAATTATAGGGGGGAAAAAAGCACCATCCAATGTTGGTTTTAATGTGAATGAACTCCTTCTTACCAGGATCCAGAAATGTTCTGTCTATGGGAGTGAAAATAGGATGGCGTTTGTGGGCCTTTCTTAGCCAAGAGTGAAGGCCTCTAGGTTTATGTGCCCACGTGTTGCTATACACTAGCAGGCCACTCATTAAAGAAGCCATATGCTCAGCATCAACCAATTACCCAATTAAAGATATAGTCTGGAATGTTTTCCTGCTTTTTTTTTTAAGACATGCCAACTGCATCAAAGTGGGTGAATTTACTATAGTAAAATCACGAAGAAAAATTTCTTTTCTTTATTTAAATTAATACAACTGCTAAAATAATTTTCAAAAATCGTATTTCCTAGGTTTCTCTTGGCCAATTACATCTAATTGGGAGGAAAGGTCTAGATCAAGATTACTACGTAAGTCAATCTCAAGATTCCATCATGTGAGGAGGGGAGCATAGTAGTGAGGGAGGATGGTGAGCCATTGAAACGGGAGTGGGTGTGGAAAAGTTTCTGGGGAAAGCCCCTGCTGCTTCCTTGGTCAGATCACTTTTCCAGCTTTTGAAGAACGAAGTTCACCAGAGGGAGCGCTCTTCCTCTCTGCTTCCAAGTACAAAGGGATAGCAGCTTCTGAAGGAACAGTTGGGGCAGGGGAGTTTCCATGCTCTGAACCTAGCCTCTTTCTATCCAGACTTTTGTACTGGAGTAAGGTGAGGAGGATACCCCACCTCCTGGACTTGGACTTCCCATCCCCCAAACTCACCCCAAATCCACCCCAAATTTACTAAGGAGCCTGAGAACCAGCCTCAGACCCATTTAGCTAGATCAGAGGACAGACAGCTTTCAATGTACAGTAATTAGAAGAATTATTCATCATATTTATGAATTTTCAAAGCTTCTTTCAATCACCTTGCTTAAGCTAATTTTATCCCAGTGAGGTTAGAAGATTAATTAACAATTCAAATTTAGTGAAGAAAGAGCAAATCCTATACAGGATCCTCCTCAATTAGATACCAGAGCCCTGGGATGAGGTCTTGTCTAGATCCTGGCTATGATTTCAAGGCCCTAGGTCCCCATAGACCCGGGGAAGTAACTAGGATTTTTTTTAAAAGATGATTTTTTCAGCCCTTGTTATTTTATCAGAGCCACGTGCTCAAAGGAGCACATACCCTATTTTAACATGGTCCCAAAAGCTAAACAATAGAAAATACTTTCTAAGGCAGTTACTCAAACAGTAATCTGCTATTACCTCCCATATAATCTCATACTGTTATGATATGAGTATGTCATTGGTAATACAGTTTTTATATGAGATATATTACATATTATGTAAATTCAAAGTTCATAAAATGTGATGAAAATAGGTAGCAATGGAAATAAGCATAAGTGTGCCAATGACAGTTCAATTGAAGGTCTTCAGATTAAATTATCTTAATCAAGGTTTTAGCTCTTTAGATGGGAATTTCTAGACTCACAATATTATTCCAATGTCAGATTTCAGCCTGCTATGAATTTCTTATGCAACCATGGGGTGCATAACTAAGAAAAATTCTCCATTTTCCACAAGCATGAAGCTTGATCATTAAGGCATTAAAGTTTCAACTATAGAGAAAATCCACCAATCCTTGTAGAGTGCGTAAAACCCCACAAAGCTAGGTAATTCTGGTCAATTCCAGCCACCTAGCTTTGTGAATACCAGATGGGAGGTAGCTGCCTCCAGGTGAGGATGAAGCCTGGCACTAAAGGATTTGCTTCTGTGGTGCCAACAGCCAAGCAGTTGCCATCACTCAGGAGCTCAGTCTAGCCATCCCATGAGCTCAGTCACAAGGGTTTTAATCTCTATTATACAGATGTGGAACTGAGGTTGGGAAATGAAGTAAATTACTTCAAGCCTCACAACTAGGTAGTAAGGTTATTATGAAGCAAAATTTGAACATAGGGTTTCAGCATTTAAAAACTAGGCTCTTTCCATTAAATCTTAATTCCTTTTGACCTGGGGGTGGAGGGGATAGGGATCCTAAAATCTAGTTTCCTCTCTTATAAAGCAAAAACAAGGACTGACATAATCGCTCAGGTTGCTTCAGATCTAACTTTCAATGATGGGTTAGGCCCCATGCTTCCCATCCATACATCTCAAAATAACTGGTTTAGTCCTGGCTAGTGTGGCTCAGTTGATTGAAGCATCATCTGGAATGCTGAAGGGTCATGGGTTTGATTTCCGGTCTGGGCATATACCCAAGTTGCAGGTTCAATGGTTCAATCCCTGGTAGGGGCACATATGGGAGTATGGGAGGCAACCAATTGAGCTCTCTCTCTCTCTCTCTCTCTTTCTCACTCCCTCCTTTCCTCCACCCCTCCTTTCTCTCTCTCTAAAATCAATTTTTAAAAAGCCACACAACATATTCTTGGGTGAGGATTAGGAGGGGAAAAAGCTAGTTTAATTCCACAACCACCCCCCATGGTTCAGGCACATTCTGGCGCATGCACAGGCTTGTCCTTGCTGTTTTCCTCAGCCTAATAAACTGGAATTTCCATGGGAGACTCCAGTCAGTGTCTTGGAGCTCAATGCTGATTGGCTTATAGTTAGTTTAGGCTGCATCAGAAAACACTCCCAAACTTAGGAAGTTTAAAACAACAGCCACTTATTTAATTCATGATTTTGGCAGGTCAGCAGTTTTGATTGAGCTCAGCAGAGCAATTCTGGTCTGGGCCAGACTCAACTAATGTTGGCTGGGGTTGCTCATTCATCTATAGTCAGCTGGAGTATTATTGGCCAGAGCTGGTTGGCTTGTGATGGCCTCATCTGTGACAGGATGACTGGATCTCTCCATATGCTCTCATTCTCCAGCCAGTTGGCTCAAGCTTTCACATAGCAGTCACATTGCTTTCGTTCTAAGGTTCTAAGAACACATAGCAGAAAGTCTGTTGAGGCATATGGTCAGAACTCACATTCATTTAACCAAAGCAGATCACAAGGCCAGCAGCATTGAAGAGGTAGAGAAAGGGCATCTTCCCTAATAGGCAGAACCGCAGAGTACTGTGATGGTCATTTTTGCAATAAGCTTAGTTGCACCAGAATCAACTTGGAATGGCATGGGATATGTAAAGGGGAGAGAGAAGATAAAAGTATAAACCCAATTTCTGAAAGACTTTCTACAGATCTTCCCATGGCTAACTTCTCATCCTTTAAGTCTTACCTCCTCAGAAAAGATTTAATTGATCAACTCTACTCTTCCATCACTCATCATATCACTCTGTGTTTATTTTCCTCTAGCCTGTATCACTCCATAAACTATACTGATCTTGACATGTTTATTGTCTCCCCAAAATGGAATTCAAATTCTTATCTGTCTTGCTCATTACTATGTATCTTGTACTCAGATTAGTACCTGATACATAGGTTATTAACAAGTACTTATTAAATGAATGAATGAATGAATACCATCCTAAGCAGTATACATTGTTCCTCAGTCTGAGTACAACATATACTGAACCAGTATGCTAACGTTTCAGTCCACCAATGAAAAGTATTAGTGTAAGACCCTTTATAAATGTGATGCCCAGTTTACTGCCAAGCAATAATATCTGCAAATATCAAAATACCTGCAAATAACTAGCTTGCTTTTTTTTTTCTTCTCACTGTTGATTGCATTAATTTATCATGAGTTGTCACCACAGGCAACATTTTCACCCCTCCACTCACCACAAAATTCTTAATTATCGAAAAGTATTGCATATACAACTCTTAATTACATTATCTTTAATTTCTACACATATTTTTTAATGTCATTTGCATTTCTAAACATATACAGGTCAGACTGAATGAAAATCTGGGTGTTTTGGTGCATAGTATTAAAGTGGATAAGACATAATTAAATTAAACGTAGCAGAGGGGTAATATAAAATATTTAAGGGCAACTGCTTTGTCTACCCTGCCACCCATTAAAAAGAAAAGAACTAATATTACCCATTTCCAAGATGATTTACAGAGCCTAGGATAAAAGCATTCATAAGTGTTTTTAAAACAACATATTTTCATAGCATTTCATTCTGAAGAAAATGTTACAAACTGATTAAACTAGGCGTTTTCTTAGAACTAACAAAAAACATGCTTGTTTTGTTTTAAAAAAGAAATGTGCAATAAGTAATAAAACTTCCCTTAGAATAATGCCTGTGACATACTATATTTATCTCAAAACACCATCAATTATAAGGTACCTTATTTTATGTTCAATTGAGTAAGAAAAAAACATTGCCAATATGTTATACAATGATAAGAAATGTCTTGATTAAAAGGGGAGATATATATCTTAGAATTTAAAATATGATGGTAGGTGCTCAGGAAATATTTGAAGAATGGATAGGCAGATGCTGCCTTAGATTGTTTGAGCTGCCATAACAAAAAGACCATGGATTGAGAGAGTTAAAACAGTAGGAATTTATTTTTCACAGTTTTGGTAGCTGGAAGTCTGAGATCATGTTTGGGTAGGACTGCCTTCCAGTTTGCAGACTTCTCATATATCTTTGAATAGCAGAGGGGTGAACTAACTCCCTGGGCTCCTTTTTCAAAGGTACTAATCTCATTCACTAGGGTTCTTCCAATCACCTTCCAAAGGCCTCATCTCCTTACTGTCACCTTGGACATTAGGTTTTCTATATATAAATTGGGGAGACACAAATATTCAGACCATAGCAGATGAATAAATAAATGGATGGATACTTGGTCTTACCTTTTGAAAGCAAGAACTCATGCTTATCCATCAAAACAACTTGCATGGTATTTTCATACAGTGTTTAATAAAATAATAGCATTAAAGACTGGTTAATTTAAATAGAAAGAAAATGGAATGGAAATGCCAAATAAGCCACGTTAGTGGAGGAGTATGGAACAGGGAATTATAGAAAGCTTCAATTCCTTTGTTCTTTATGGTATCATTATATTGAAGAATGGAGACAATTCCAGGATACTTGTTTGTTTCTGGGGAATATATTATTACCGTATTTGCCGGCGTATAAGATGATTTTTTGGCCCTGAAAAATACGTATTTGCCAGCATATAAGACGACTGGGCGTATAAGACGACCCCCTAACATTTCCACTAAAAATACAGAGTTTGTTATATACTCGCCGTATAAAACTACCCCCCACTTGGAGGCACATTTTTCAGGGCCAAAAAATCGTCTCATATGCCGGCAAATACGGTATATTGTAATAGTTCAAATCTAGTTTTCTAGAGTGAAACATCTTTCTAGAACTCTCTATTGCCATATTTGAGAGCCAAGTTCTGAAACTGGACTTTGAAAAAGGTTACGCAGAATCATAATACTAGAGCTGGAATGGGAGGTAAAGATTAAAATTCAGCCCCTTTGTTTTAAAGATTTATAAATGTACTAGAGGCTTGGTGCATAAAATCCATGTACTGGTGTAGTCGCTAGGCCTGGCCAGCAATTCAAGCATGAGTGTCTGGCATGAAAGGGCAGGTCGCAGCTGACCCCCAGGTCCCCATGTGCGCCCCTCTGCCTGAGTCACGGTGCCCGAGTCCTCACAGAGATGTGGTAAGTTTGGCTGGCTCCTCCATGAACCCCCGGGGAGCCAAACTGGCCCCTGCAGTCCCAGTAGCTGTGGCCCAGCTCACCCAAAAGAGGCCGTGAAAGTGTAGGACAGGCTCCTCACAGGCACCTGGCCCTGAGCATGGGGGCTTCCCCAGCGCACAAGCCCTGGCATCCTGGGAAAGGATAGCAGAGAGAGGGAAAGGGAGTTCAGCCACACCCCTCATTCTCACCACACCTCCATCCCTGTCACCCCCACCCCCAGGTAGCTGGTGGGAGGTTGCTGTCCCCCGCTGCTGCCACTGGTCACCTTGTCCTGATGCCACCCACTCATCTGCTCCATCATCCCACTGTGATCCTGCTCTCGTCAGAGCCCATTGGGGCAGCAGCACCTCCAATGCCACCCACTGCCAGTGCCACATCACTGACCCCACCATGTTCCATGCCACCCCCTGGTGGTCAGCACATGTCATAGGGACCAGTCAAACTCCCAGTCAAATTCCTGGTCGAGGGTACAATTTGCATATTAGGCTTGTATTATTATAGAATCCTTTCATTTTCTTATTCATTCCAGAAATATTTCCTGAGTGCTTAACATATAGGAGACATTGAGCTAAGTACAGAGCTCATCAACATTAGAGGAGACAAACAATTAAGCACAGTTAAATCAATGAACGCATGTCCTGATAGGGAAGGATAGAGTGCCCCAAGAACACAGAAGAAAACATGAATGAGGGAACCAAGGCCTGGAGACACTATGACTATAGTAATGTAGGGCTCTCAGACTACAAGAGAGTGCAGGCCAGGCTGGGGGACCCCCACTCCCCCAAGGTACAAATTTCATGCACTGAGCCTCTAGTTTATATATTAAAAAACTACCCACATGTTTTCCTTAAACATTCCCTCCTCTTTATGAAGGAGCAGAGCCTTGCACATCAACTGAGTCAAGGCTGTTTAAAGAGCAGAAGAATTGTGTCCCAATAAGACACTTTGGGGAGTTCTGCACTTCTCATTCCTGGGGCTGATTTCTTTCATTACTCCATATGGTCTCTGAGGAAAACTTCTAGAAGTTCAGGATAAGGCTAGGGAATGAGGCAGCAAAGTACAGGGCAACCCGTATGTGTTCTAGATGGATCCATTCATTTAATGTCATGACCTAGAGAGAATCAGAGGCTTTGCTGGCCTCCTTCAAATTGACTTAGAAAGAATTGGTTTGACGTTCACCTCTGCAGGAAGATGTGGTCTCAGCAAGCAGCCATGTGTGTCCTATTCACTCTGCCTTATAAACATTAGGGTAAATCCTGCCAGTTGTATAAACTGTCTTATAAGTACATAGTATCAACATAATAGCTTACTTTTTCAAAACACTGGACTATTAGGTCTGCGGCTGGGATTCATTTGTCCTCCACTAAGCCACATGCCCATCGAGCTTTTCCCAATGTGAGAAGTCCTCACATTCTAAATATGTATATGAGATAAATATATCATCTCCAGCTCTTCTGGTTTATGGTTCAAATAGCATTTGGAATAATACCTTGAAGAAGTGGATGTTTCTTATGTATTTTTAATGCATGTTGAATGAAATTATTTGCTTTGAAAAACCATTTTGTAAGATACATTCACGACATATAATACTCTTCCTTTTCTCTCCAGAAAGCATTATACTACTTCTTAAAGGCAGCAAAGGCTGGGAGTGCAAATGCCATGGCATTCATAGGAAAGGTATGTGCTTCATCTTGATGAATAATTTTCATTTCTTAAATGGTATTAGCTGATTGAATCCAGCAGAGGTGCAATGATGCAGGCATCTTTCACAGAAGCAGCTGAGAGGGGCATGTGGCTACACACTGAGGGTATTCCTGAGGTGATCGTTTGGGAAGGAGCCCCAAGAAACAGCAGCTTTTATATCGGACACTGAATGCAACCTGGAAAGTTCACCTGTCTTAGGACTCCTTGACTGAATGAATATAGCTCAGAATCCCTCCCATGACCCCTTCCCCTGGCATGCAACAGGAGACCCGGGATGGTCTGCATCCAAGACTGGTAGAGTCCTCAATCCAATGAGTGCCTCCTTCCGTAACTCCAAGAGTGAGCCCCAGATTTAGGCTGACCAAAGTGCAGCCTTGGGCTGCCTCTGGTGGGAGCCCCCTCTGGCTCCTGAGCAACCTTTGTGGAGGGTCCCTCTAGAAGGGCATGTTCTGTCTGCTTCAAAGACCACCCGCTCTGCCTTTGACTCCCTGCAGCCAGTTTGCATTTATTAGTAACCGTGGGGACAAGTTCTCAGCTTTCAGAAGTGTATTCTACAGTAAATGCAGATATAAGGATACATGAAAAAACACAAATAGGGCTCATGTTTTGGTTCTTGTGCAAGGTCACTCCAGAATGTATGTAGTAGATTGTTTCATTAGTTTTTCCTTTTTAAAAATTTGAAGTAAAATTCATGGAACATAAATTAGCCATTTAAAGGTAAACATTTCAGTGGCATTTACTATACTCACAGTTTTGTGTAACCATCACCTCAAGTTCCTTAGTTTTTACATTCTCTTTAATTTTTTCTAGATGTATTTAGAAGGTAATGATGCAGCACCACAAAATAATGCTACTGCTTTCAAGTACTTTTCTATGGCAGCCAATAAGGTATGTACTCAGCCCATTTCTGCAAATGCATAAAAGCATTTGGCTTGTATTACATGGACTCCTAAGCCTCATGCCCGGCTACTAGACCTGGGAGGAGTTTGGTGCCCAGGAGAGGAAGAATATTGTTAACAATAAAACATGGGGCTTGGTTGGGTAGGAGGTATGTCTTGTCTTTTTGGTAAACAGAAAATGCCAGTGACTCCTAGCAGGAGGACAGACAGAAGTTCAGCTTTCCTCTCTCCCATGCTGTAGACTAGGCTATCTAGCTCATAAAACAAGAAATAAAAAAAGATAAGGACAGAAGAAGGGAAAACTCAATCAATAAAGTAAGTTATTCAGGACAAAAACAACCAAGAAATGCCCAGTTTTCTCCCATTTAATCTTACCCAAAAGCAGAAATACCCTGGCCCGAGAAGGTTGTTAGAGAGGTAGCCAGGACGAGATGATTGAAAGCAGGGCTCTGGAGACATTTAGTTTGAATACCAGCCCTGCTACTTACTAACGATGTAACTATGAGCAAGTACTTAACCATTCTGTGCCTCAATTTCCCCATCTATAAAATGGGAGTATAAGAAGATTTGGCTCATATTGTTGTCAGGATTTATTGAGTTGATATCTCTGTGCCTCCGATTATAAAGTAGATAAAGCATTGCCTGGCACATTGTAAGCGGTGTGTGTCTGCTATTATATTTTGCAGCCTGGGACCAGTTAGATATAGTGAGCTTCAAAGCATAGCTAAGACAAAATGGATTAAATATGTGAGGGAATAAATAAATGGTGTTATTTGGATCCTGCCATTGAAGTTCTGCCTTCGTTCCTAGGTTCAGTGAGGCTGGTATCTGTCAGATAAAACTTAGTAGACTACTCTGAATCCCTTTAGTACATAAAGAGCTCCTAATCGCAATACCCATCAACCTAATGTTGGTGAATGGCCCTCATAAACTTTCTGTCCCTACACAATAGAAAACATTGTGTCGTCTAAGTCATACTATAATACTAGCAGTAAAGATGAGCTCAAACTGGGGAATATTTTTAACTATTCTTTTTTAAAAGCCCACATGCTGCTTTAGGAGCCTATTTATAAATGACTAGCACTTTGGTGCTGCTGCTATTGTGGTGTAAATTACTGAGAAGGCTGGTAGGAGGCTCCTCTTCCTTGTAATTTATATGAAACTGTGGTGCAGCAAGACAGTTATCTGAAGTACCCATAGATTAGGAAGACAAGGGACAGCCAACTGAAAAAGAGGTAATGTAATGGGAAGATCTCTTATAACCTGGCAAATAATGCTGATTTGTCAGTCCAGAGGAATAATGTCAGGAAGCTGAGTGTGTAAATTAACCCTGCTCCCAAATTATCCAGGGTTGTAAAACCAGCAGTGATCTGAGCTACTCGAGTTCTAAACCTGAGCTACCTTCACTTACAGAGAAAATCTGACATATATTTAAAGTAGTTGTTCTGAATGGCATTGGGTTGACATCACCAATATTCTAAGGTGGGGGCCATTTTTTCCTTTATCAGCACCTGCACAGTTAGATTTCTTACTTTGGGTCACTAGTAAAGTAAAAAAGTTTCTGTCGCCAAAACCGGTTTGACTCAGCAGATAGAGCGTTGGCCTGCAGACTGAAGGGTCCCGGGTTCAATTCCGGTCAAGGGCATGTACCTTGGTTGCGGGTACATCCCCAGTGGGGGGTATGCAGGAGACAGCTGGTCGATGACTCTCTCTCATTGATGTTTCCAACTCTCTATCCCTCTCTCTTCCTCTCTGTAAAAAATCAATAAAATATATATTTTTAAAGTTTCTGTCTTCCACTCTTTGCACATCCATACTCTTCTTTCACTAATAATTTTTTTAAAAAAATGCTTTTTCAATTTGTTTTTAGGTCATATCAGTACCGGGATACAAAGATACAAATGTTATAACCTCTTTGGATTTTTATTTACTCAGAATCATGAACATTTATTCTATGTGATATGGGCCCATATTCTTCTGGTTTTCTCTCTCATACCTCTGAACACATCAGATCCAACCCCATCTCTATACTTTTGTCCTTCCTTCTCCCTTCCCAGACTCTCCCATTCTGAATCCTATCCATCTGACAGATGAGAGTTTAAGCTCTCTTCCTGCACAAAACCCCCTTACCCTCCTTGGCTCACATAATCCTTTTTCTCTTCTGAAATTGCCCTGCATTCGTGCTACCTACTGCTGGAACTTCATTGCTTCTACTTTGTGCCATCTCTTCTGCTGTCTGAAGTCTTGTCTCCTCAATTACAAAAGGGTTACAATCTGCCGAAACCGGTTTGGCTCAGTGGATAGAGCGTCGGTCTGTGGACTGGGGGGGATCGCAGGTTCAATTCCAGTCAAGGGCATCTACATTGGTTGCGGGCACATCCCTGGTGGGGGGTGTGCAGGAGGCAGCTGATTGATGATTCTCTCTTATCGATGTTTCCAGCTATCAATCCTTCTCCCTTTCTCTCTGTGAAAAATCAATAAAATATTTTTTTTAAAAAAATGAGTTACAATCTTACTACAATATTTGCCAGATAAATGATCATTTGCTCTCTGAGTGCATGTCAGTTAACCTAAGCAAGAGCCCTAAAGTGGCCGAAACCGGTTTGGCTCAGTGGTAGAGCGTCGGTCTGTGAACTGAAAGGTCCCAGGTTCGATTCTGGTCAGGGGTATGTACATTGGTTTCGGGCACATCCCCAGTAGGGGGTCGATGTTTCTCTCTCATCGACGTTTCTAGCTCTCTATGTCTCTCCCTTCCTCTCTGTAAAATATCAATAAAATATATTTTTTTTTAAAAAAGAGCCCTAAAGTGGAAGCTATATATAATGTGATTGCCTACTTATGTTATATTTGGCCCAGAAAGTGTTTTTAAAATTAGAAAACTTCATATTAAAATCTCAATATCCAGATTTTTTTTTTTGGAAAATAGGAAGAGCTGACCTATAAGGCCACTATTCCATGTAACAACAACTGCCTGGAGAGGCTCCAAGATGGCAGCAGAGTAGGAACAAACTGGAATTATAACTAACATATAAAATAATCAACCTGAATAACCAACTGAAGACCAACTGAACAGGAGGATTTATGGAAGAAGCCACATTGAAACTGGTAGAACGGGCAGAGACTTGCAAAGGCCTGATCTGGCTTCCACAGGTGGCAGCTGACATTCCAGAGGCATATCTCAGCTGCAAAGGTTCTCTCTGAGGAGCATGGGACAACCCAAACCTAGCTCCCCAACCCAGAGCACCAGAGATAGGCTATGAGAATCAACAGGGATTTTGTCTGCCAGGGAGAGATGAGAATGTGCTAGAAACCCAGGTACCCTCTTAAAGGGCCAGTACACAAAATCTTGTTCACAGCCACTTACCCCGGCTCCAGCAGAGGGAAGGCAGTTCTGAGCAGACTAGAGTATGTAAGGAGAGACTAAGTTGAGTGGTTCTCGAGGGAGAGTAAGAGAAGGGAGCTGAAGGGACAACTGCTAGAGAACTATGTTGTGTCCCTTTCCCCCACCACCCACTGAGGCTATCTTTCTTGGGTTGAGCACACCCCTCCATAGCCCATCAGCCTGGGGAAATGCAATAGCCCCAGGAAATGCAATACCCTCCTGGCTCCCTGTCACCCCATCTTGCTGAGCTCACTGCAGAGGATTCGACTGCCTACACATGTGGTGGAGGTCTGGGTGGAATGGAGTTGTATCAGAGACTGAGTCCATTTCTTCCCTTCCTGAGAGTTTGGCTGGCACAGCCACCCTACAGCAGATCCACTATCCCCACCCTCCCAACTCCTTGCCACCCCACACTGCTGAGCTCAGGCTCTTGAATAAGTCTCACAGAATTCAGGGTGTCTCCAGGGTGGAGGCCATTTTTTTCCTCACAATATTCCTGTGTAGAGTCCTCCCTTCCCATGGCCAAACTGTTCTATTTGGGCCCGATTAGCTCTGCAGGCCTCACGCTGATGACTCCCTAAGGCCCTGTCCCACCACAAAAGTCTGCAGGGACCTGATGGGTAGTAGTTGGCATTGGTGTACTTTGGGACTTGTGTTGAGTTGAGTCAGACCCAGCACTGCACAGAGTTTGAATCTGTGTCAGTCAGGTAAATACCACTCGCCCCTACCTGATGACTCACTGAGAACCTACCTCATGTAACTTGAGTACCACCAGAGGCTATTTCAGTGACTAAGCCTAACAGGCAGCCAGCAGGTGAGGTAGACAGAGGCAGATATCAGGAAGCACTGGGCTTTATGCTGACCTGTTACCCAGTTTGATGCAGGATGCAGCTGCCCTTGGTGCAGAGCTTGGCACTTTCAACACACACCCAGGCCCAGTAAGGGCAGCAACAAACTGTGGATAACAGTACTCCTAAGAACACAAGTAGATGTTGTCAGGGAGAAGCGAGAGGAAAACAGACATATACCACCTGCTTTAAATACAGGTGCACTACTCTTAAGAACTCTTACAATATCTGGCCTTTTCATAATCATTGCCCCAAACTTTGGAATCTTAAAATAGTCTTTTAACTATGCCTTCTCTAGTTGTGTGCTATTCCTGTATCACTGAGGAGTACTCTGGTTTCACCCACAATAATTACATTTAGGTGGTAAAAATTCTGGAGAGCTTTCTATTAGAACTATTTCCAGAGGAAATACTATAATCCAATAAAACAATCTTATAGATCTACTGAATGAAAGCCAAGTGGCCAAGTGTGGCTCCTTACTCAGTTACTACAGGATGAAATGCATGATGGCAGATAGAAAGAAAAAGTGAGTTTTCTGGCGGGGAAGTTACTTCATCAATGATTAATATGCTAAATATAAATATTTTTGAATATGTACTAAATGCTAAAGTGCTAAGTACTCCCTTCCATAAGGTATGTTTGCATAAGGTAATATATACCAACAATGCTTGACCATTCATAATGACTTGATTGAAATTTACACACTAAAATGTCATTTGGCCATTTGTGGTAACCTCCTTTGACCAAAGCAGGTAACAAATATCTGGATAGATTTCTCCCTTCATGGAAACTCCTATATATAGTCCAAGACGAAGCTCAAATGTGGCTAAGTCTAACAACTCAAATCCCTCAGACCCTAAGCTGATCCAGGCAGTTCCTCTCCTAGGAACCCAGCACATTCTATTATAGGACTTATCACATTTGACATGATCACTTTAAGATAAGAAGTGCTACCTAGTGAGTCAGAGACCACTAACCTGTGAAGTTTCTAAGACAAGGATCATGGTTTATTCATCATCTACCTTTCACCTCCTTCCTCTGCCTCATGCCTCTTATGGAGTCACACACAGGGAGAGCAATAAATGAAATCTGAATGAAAGAATGGAAATGCAAATGGAAGGATTTGATTTTCATTTTCCTCTTCTTTTTTTTTCAGTCAGAGGGAGTTATGAAGGTATGAAAGGAGAACCTAGAGAGGGTCAGAATAACTTGCCAACTGTCTGATTAAACTGCCTTGATTAATCACTATGGGGTGAATTTCAAATATTTTGAGTGATTGTTCAGTAATTTTCTTTACCATGAATTCTTCTGAGACTTAACTTGGATTTTTAAAACTGTTCTAGGGTAATGCAATTGGTCTTCATGGGCTTGGTCTTCTTTATTTTTATGGAAAAGGCGTTCCTGTGGTAAGTTAAATAATTCCCGTTATCTTTTCAACATGTTTCTAGCAACTTATAAAGTAAAATTCATCATCATTGATTAATTTAAAGAAATTAGTCTCTACTACCTGGTTTGCCAAATTATCACATCTGATAATAGAAAAATAAAATAACCTAGTGAAATGTTTGCACAAATGACATAGAACAGCCTTGTGACAAGAATTAAAAACCCTAATCATTACCTAAGGAATAATAGCCAAATGTAATAGTAACCTTAGAAATCATCTAACCTTTGAGGATATTTTTAATAGAGAAATTTTGATAACCTCTGTCTTTGAATGACCTTCTCCAATGTCTAACAAGACTTACTATCAATGTAGGAAAAGTCATAATTTACACTGAAAATGAGATAATTATTTCCTAACATAATTTAATAATGAAACAAAATGTATAATACTTCTGATAATATTTTAATTGTCCTAAGTCACATAGGGCACTATCTATACTCTTTTTAAAAAGTAGAAGGTAATTGTTACCATGGAGTTACATCTATACCTCTGAATAATAGAGTATAATTATCTTGCAGAATTATGGTGAAGCACTTAAATACTTTCAGAAAGCTGCAGAGAAAGGATGGCCCAACGCACAGTTTCAATTAGGCTTCATGTACTACTGTAAGTGCTGTGAATATGATTATTAACTTTGCTCCTTTTTAAACAAAAATCAAAGGACTGGTATGTGTGGTTTAGATAGAACATTCAGGCAGCAATTTGAGTAGGAATTTAAAGAAGATGAAAGGAAAGAATACCATTGGGAGGAGGAGGCAAGGAGGTACAGTCAGGAAACACACTTCTGAAAAGTTTGAGTTGCCTTATGATATCCAATACTATACATACCCAGAAGCAAGTATGAAACTCAGAAGAGCCTTAGATGGTTTGGCTCAATGAATAGAACATCAGCCTGTGGATTAAGGGTCCAGGACTCAATTCCAGTGAAGAGCACATGCCCCAGTTGCAGGCTTGATTCCCATAGGGGGTGTGTAGGAGGCAGCCAATCAATGATTCTCTCTTATCATTGATGTTTTTCTCTCTCCATCTCCCTTCTTCTCTGAAATCAATAAAAATATATTGTTTTCAAGAAACTCACAAGAAAGGTCAAATTTGGAGAAAAACATTTGGGACATGACAAACATCAACTTGCAGGTATTTGTTAAGAATAACTGAGGTTGTTGCCGAAACCGGTTTGGCTCAGTGGATAGAGCGTCGGTCTATGGACTGAAAGGTCCCGGGTTCGATTCCGGTCAAGGGCATGTACATTGGTTGCGGGCACATCCCCAGTAGGGGGTGTGCAGGAGGCAGCTGGTCGATGTTTCTCTCTCATCGACATTTCTAGCTCTCTCTCTCTCCCTTCCTCTCTGTAAAATATCAATAAAATATATATATTTTTAAAAGAATAACTGAGGTTGCAAATGAGAGTGTGAGAGGACCATGGTTAGAAATATGGTGATCCTCAGTGCCATTAGATGAACAGAGAAGACTGAAAAGGCTTGGTTAGAGGAGGTGTGGGCAAGGGCGGGGTGGGGGTGAGGGTGGGGGGATGATCTTAGGAAGCCAAAAGATGGAACTTTAAAGAAAGAGTAAATGAGTGAACATCCCTCTGAATGCAGCAAGAAGCCTGGTTCTCAATTCAAGAGGAATTGAGTATCACGGGACTTGTCAATATCGAGGATGTTAGTGAGGTTCTTGGACAGGTTGGTCTAGAAGCCAGATACAATGGGTTGAACTGTGAGGGCAAAGTGAAGTAAAAGTATTTTTGGAAGTACCACACCTTTAAATGGAAGGATAGAGATGTGATGGTAGCATGAAGGGGACTAAGAACCAAGAGGGAGTTGTTTTTAAGATGGTGAGAATTATGAGTATAATTTTTGACAGAGGAAAGAAAAGCCAGCCAATAAAAATGGTTAATGAATCGTGGGAGAAATGAGATAATTGATGACAAGGGGCTTTGGAAAAAGTAGGGTGGCATTAGGATCTATATACTTCACAGAGAGGAGGGACTTCTCATCATCAAAGATGAAGGCAGAAAGAAAAAGATGATGCATATGTAAATCTGGGGGGCACAGGAAAGAGGCAAGAGGAAAGACAAAGGGAGGGTTTCCTCAGTGACTTAGGAGGTAAAAAGTTGTCTTCTGAGAAAAGAGATAGAATGATTGGGGTAGGAGGTCCCAGAAAGCCATAAAGTTCTGTTGTCATCTCTGTGGGGACTAAGGATGGGGATAGGGGGAGTGGCCAAGACAAGTACCAGGCGATCTGAACAATGTTAGTCTCCTTATTAAGTCCTTCCTGTCAGAGTTGGGGCTAGCATAGCCACAGACCACATCCATCAAAGAGGTCAGATCTGGCCAAAAAGTTGGCTGGCATTTTCCACAGTAGCTGGGGCAGGGCCTACTCTGTACTGTCTTGGGGGCTTGCCTAAGATGGCCTTATTCTTCTAGTTCTTTCCAAGTCACAGGCTCAGGATCCATCAGATTCCTTAAGTTTCTACAATAACAGTAATAGTAACAGCTAACGTTTATTAGTCTTTACTCATTTTGTATAAACTCAGTTAGTTCTCTAGTGGGTATCCCAACATTTATAGATGAGCAAACTGAGCTAGTGTGGTTAAACATCTTGGCCAAGATGGGATTCAAAACCAAGCAATCTGCCTCCAGCGGTGGTTCATGACTTTTCTAATGCTATGACCCTTTAATACAGTTCCTCATGTAGTGGTGACCCCCAACCATAAAATTATTTTTGTTGCTGCTTCATAACTGTAATTTCGCTACTGTTATGAATTGTAATGTAAATATCTGTGTTTTTCCGAGAGTATTAGGTGACCCTGCTAGCAGTTCTCAACCTGTGGGTCGCAACCCAGGTTGAGAGCCGCTGCTGTAGAGCCTTTGCTAGTAGCCTTTACATGACATGCTTCTGAAGGCTAACATTTGTTAATGCAGGAGAGGAATTTAAGGACCAACTAGGGAAAGCTCCTCCTTTTGCAAATGAATTGCCTAGGTGTCCAGCTCATAAAAGAGAGCCAAGACAAGAATCCCAGCTGCTGGGAATATGTTGATTCCCTTGCTCTGACCATGAGTTGAGTCCCAGCAGAGCTCCCTAGATCTGGGATTTGCCTGCTGCAAACTCCATGGTTATGGCTGGGAGAAACTACACTGGTCTCCTGGTATAAAGATGACAAGGATGCAGAGATACATCATGGTGGGGCTCTGGTCTTCAAAGACTAGCATTTGGTCTCCTTTTCATATTGAAAAGATATTTTCATGAAACTAAACAGTCCTTCAGTTTTCTGAATGAGTCAAGAACAATGATTTCTATATTCTTACTTATAACCAAAATCACCACCACCACCACCATCCCCCCCAAAACAAACAAACAAACAAACAAATAACAACAAAAAAAACAAACAAAACAAAACAGTGACACTAGAACAGCTTAACTTTGGGTTGGATTTTCCCATTTTATTGGAAATAGCAGGCATCACTATGGCCATTATATCCATAGATTATAATGTGAAAAGTAAGTAAGAGATGGCGCTAAATCATTTTACTTTTCAGCTGGCTCTGGAGTATGGAAGGATTATAAACTTGCCTTCAAATATTTTTACTTGGCATCTCAAAGTGGGCAGCCCCTCGCCATCTACTACCTGGCTGAGATGTACGCAACAGGAGCAGGAGTGTTAAGGTCATGCAGAACTGCTGTGGAGGTAAATAATGAGATGTTTTTAAAACACTTTTTGTTTATCATACAGAAGAGGCTATACTGCCCTTAGATTGTTGGTGCCTTTGATTTTATAGATATCACCTCTTTTCTCCCAGTTGGCAAGGTTAGCACTGACGTTGGTTAGGGAGGGAAAGCACTGATGTAACTCAAGCTGGAAATAGAGGAAAAGAAATGATCCCTCTCCTCTTCCATTTGGCTTTTCATCAAGTTGAGAGCTCCCTCGAATGCAGTTAAGGAGCGCCGTCTCAGCCTTCAATCAAATCACCAGAACAATTTGGCACTTCTAATGGGATTAGGCAATGCAGTTTGGGAATCAAAAGGCTTTATCCAGCCTGGAAAATGTAGTTCACTTCCTCCCGAAAAGCAGGGTCTTTAGGTATTTGATGATTTGGTTGACAAAGTGGATTGTTTCAGCCTGAGCCAGTGATGTACTTTTCAAAAGAATGCTTTTAGAACCTTAATGCCCTTCATTGATTTACTAAATACTTCAGCTGCACCAATATAAATATATCCATGTTGCAATCTGGCCCCTTCTGAAACTCAGTTCAAAAGCTGCCAGCTAATAATCTATCTTTAGATTTGCTTCTTTGCCAACTTTCTAATGAATTATGTATGGCTAGCCTCTTTTGGTTACATAAGGGCTATTCAGCTAAATTGACATTTGTCCCCTTAGAACTCTCACAGCTCCCTCGTGATTATGTCACCTACAGCCCCAGGCACTTTCTTCCCTTCATTTCCTCCTTTCCATATCAGCTGTGACCTTATAACTCCCTTACAGAGCAGCAGTGCCCAGAAAGGCCCATTTAAAAAACCAGAAGTCAATGTAGTCTTGTCCTGCCAAATCACCTGTAAGTCAGGAGAGCTCATTACATAACATAAAATAAGCCTCAGGAAGTTCCAGCTCAAGACCAAAAAAAAAAAAAAAAAAAAAAAAAAAAAAAAAAAGCACCTGTAATCTTTGAGTCTATAAAGGGAATTAACTCTTAACCCTAAATAATTTGCAAAAGCCATGCTTTAGACTGGAAATGCTTGCCTGACCAGCCAGCAGGAGCTGAAGACTGATATCATTTATCTTTTACCTGGAATGAAGTATATTGTCTAACTAATCTGCTTGGTTTCTTTTCCCATATACAGCTTTATAAAGGTGTCTGTGAACTAGGCCACTGGGCTGAGAAATTCCTGACAGCATACTTTGCCTATAAGGATGGTGATATAGATTCTTCCCTTGTTCAGTATGCACTACTTGCAGAAATGGGGTATGAAGTAGCTCAAAGCAATTCAGCATTCATTTTGGAATCTAGTAAGATAAGTTAAAATTCCCTAATCATACATATTTATATATGATTTCACTACAGGAGTATTTTAAGTCTTCCTAATGGAATATCTCCTTTTTTTTTAGAAAAGGCTAAAATTGTTGAAAAAGAGAAGATGTATCCAATGGCACTTCTCCTGTGGAATCGAGCTGCCATTCAAGGTAAAGAACCAGATAAAAATGAGCAGCTACCTGTTCCCTGTCCACCATTATTCCTCTGGTTTGCTCCGCTGAGTTCTCGGGCAATAGGCAAAGAGGTGCACAAGTAGGTGGTATTTCAGGTTGTTCTGATGTTAGGATCAGCCTTTGGTTCCAGGTCATTTCCAAAATTGTCTTTTCTTTGTTATTCTCCAAGTCTCAGTTGAGCAAACCATATTAACTTTTCCTGTGGCTCTGTCTCAATGGCACCAGAACAGTTGTTTGACTCATGACAGTTTTGCTCAAGAAACCAATTTTCTTGGTCTGGCTTCATTCACTCATTTGCTGAGGTGTTGTTGTTTTTTTCTGAATTTAATCAAAAGTGTGGTCTATGTTATGTCTCAATGAGTTTATAGGTAAAATTACTTATGGATCTAAGACTTGCTTGATTTCTCTTTTAAAATATCACATTGATGATTGCCACAAACTTCACATTGATGATTGCCACTAAAATATCACAATAAAGATTGCCAGATCTTTATTATAACCATTAGCTTGTTAGCATCAGAAAGCAAACAAACAAAAAACAACACAGAGTTAATTGGCCAGATCCTCTTCCCTTCCTGGAGCCCTGCTTATAGGGATCACAGGCTCACATGTGATAAGGAGTGTTAAGATGGCATTGGTGGGGAAGCTTTGACAAGTGGCATTTGCATCCATTATGTCTCATTCCATTCTTCCTCTACAATTATGTTACTGAGAGCTGAGAGATACCGCAAAGCTGTCACTGTTGGCATTTGGATATGTGAGGAATTCTCTTGCAGTAAGAGAGCAATTTTGCTTCCAATTAAGTTTCTTAAAATCATCTCATGCTGAGGCTAAATCACCCTGTTCTATAAGAAGGGAATGGGATAAAAAGTGATTCTCAGCTGATGTTAATATGAGGCAGAAGAAAAAGTCACAGTGGTGCCTCCTCACACCCAGCTGAGCTGGTAACACAGCAGCAAGCCATCCAGCCAATTTTAGTGAGAAATTCCCTTAAAAAGAAGTCTATATTTTCTAAGTGCAATAAAGACCTTGTTTGGAGTGGGGAAACAACACCAGCAACCTCTCAGCTGTGGCAAATTAGCCCAATTTCAACAAATACTTGTTTATTCAAAGCCAGGAAATTGTGTGAAAATTGCACCAAGGAAAAGAGCCATTGAACAGGAGTGGGGAGGGAGTAAATGGTGATGGACAGGAACCTGACTTGGGGAGGGGAACACACAATACGTGTGCAGATAGATGATGTGTTGTGGAATTGTGCTCCTGAATCCTGTGTAATTTTGTTAACCAGTGTCACCCCAATACACCCAATAAAAAGGAAAAATAAGACAGATACACATACACAAAAGAAAATGAGGGCACAGTAATATTAAACAGAATTCACCAATATGCCGAAACCAGTTTGGCTCAGTGGTAGAGCGTCGATCTGTGGACTGAAAGGTCCCGGGTTCGATTCCGGTCAAGGGCATGTACATTGGTTGTGGGCACATCCCCAGTGTGGGGTGTGCAGGAGATGGCTGGTCGATGTTTCTCTCTCATCGACGTTTCTAGCTCTCTATCTCTCTCCCTTCCTCTCTATAAAAAAAAAATCAATAAAATATATTTTTTAAAATTCACCAATATAAGAATGTTAGGCCACAAAAAATAATTACCTGTCACAAGAGAGGTCAGGCATGAGTGTCCCCAAAGATGTCGCTCCCTTGAGGTTAGGAAATCTGATCATGAAAGTTTCTCATCAGTCACTGGTGGTGCTTCTTGCAGAGTTACTGTGTGTGGGGAGGGTGGGGAGCCATCAGGATTAAGTCACCACTACCTGTGACTGTGAAATGGAAGGGGAAATCCCTAGCCTTTCAAGTGACCCCTGGGAGCCTGTCGGGATCCCTCCATGCCCCAGTTATCTCCCTAAGTAGGGTGCAGCTGAATCCTCAGGAGAACCTGCTGTTCACTGCCTTCTGTTCTTAGAGACCTCAGAGGTCCTGCTTACCGCTTGTACAGCTCAGAAGTACACAGAAGTCCTGTCCTTTTGGTTTATGGCCCAGAAGGAATCTTGGAGTCAAAGGAAGGCAGATTTGGGCAAAATTAGAGATTGAGTGGGTTTCTCACAGGGCTCCTATGGCCTCTTGCTTCTCTAGACCCCTCTTCTCGGCATTACTTCTGTAAGGTCTTGCTGCCAGCTACCTGTACAATTTGAAGTACCTGGAAAGCAAACCCTGATAATTAATGTCTTGGCAGTTTAAGGATTGTATGACGTTACCTCTACTCAGAAAGAGCTGAAGATGGCTTGTGGTATTACATTTCAATAGAGAATTCTGAAAGATTAAAAGAACTTTAGTACCCAAAATAATCAATTCCAAAGGATTTTAGGCATTGCACTAGGCCAACTGGAATTTGGAAGGAGTCCTGTAGCCTTTAGTGATATACGCCAGATCATACGAATGAACTCAAATGTGTTTAAGGAATATTAAGAAGGCTAGCCAGAACCGGTTTGGCTCAGTGGATAGAGCGTTGACCTGTGGACTGAAAGGTCCCAGGTTCGATTCTGGTCGAGAACATGTACCTTGGTTGCGGGCACATCCCCAGTGTGGGGTGTGCAGAGAGGCAGCTGGTCGATGTTTCTCTCTCATCCATGTTTCTGACTTTCTGTCCCTCTCCCTTCCTCTCTGTTAAAAAAAAAATCAATAAAATATATTTTTTTAAATGTTCTAAAAAAAGAAGGCTAGAGGATATCAAAAAAGTGACATGCAAGTAAGCTAGCTAGTCAGAGAGGCAGAAAAAGGCAGATTTGTAGGTCAGGTAAGACATCTGGAAATCATCCCAAGTGCAAACTGAAGCATTGGGGGGATTTAGCCAGGGGAATAACATGATTTAATTTTATTTTTTTAAAGATCATCTTGGCTGTTGTATGGAGAATAGATTAATAGAAGGACATTTTGGAAGCTATTGTAGTACTCCAGGCTTGGATTAGATGGTGGAGAATATAAGAAATATCTATGTTTTAGAGGTAGAACCAACTTGGGAATGGATTTGATAATGGAAGTCAAGGAAAAGAATTAGAAATAATTATCCTATATTCATGTCCTGAACATTGGTGGTGTTGGCCCTGAAATAGGGAAGAAACTGGTGTGTGTGTGTGTGTGTGTGTGTGTGTGTGTGTGTGTTGTGTGTGTGTTTGGGATAAGGGGAGGGGTCCTCGTAGCAGGGTGTTAGAAATCTCTGTTGGATGTTTAAAGTTTTAGATCCAAGTAGTGAAGTCAATAAGGCAATTATAAGAGTATGGGGCTTGAGAAGAGACAGGACTATAGATAGTAAATTCAGGAATAGCAAACATAAAGATAGCCACGTAACTAGATGAGATTACCTAGAGGAGGAGTTGAGATAGAGGAGAGTAGTGGGAAAAGGAGGGTTTGGGGGAGGAGAGAAAAGAGAAAAGAAAGAAGAGAAGAAAGGGGAAAATGGAGTTGAATAACAAGTCCTTAATGTTCCAAAATTTAGAAGTTGGGTAGAGAGAGGAGTCAAGCAAGGGTGTGAAAAGGGAGGCTTATGTGGTAGAAGGGAAATCAAGAGGATGCATGGTCATTTATGTCCAAAGAGAAAAGTGCCTGGGAACACAGATCCAGTGACTCCAGGGTTGCTTAGAGGTCCAGTGAGATGAGGACAAGGAAGAGGCCAATGGATTTGGCTGAATGGAGGTTATTGACTACCTTGAAATTAGCCATTTCCTGGAGGAGGGGCAGAAGCTAGATTGGAGTGGGTTGAAGAGTATATGGGAGGGGAGGTGAAGTTTTAGAGATGGTTAGTATGAAGGGAATAGAAATATGGGAATAGTTAGAAAGAGACACCATGGGAGAAAGAGGTTTTTGTTTTTTGGTTTTTTTCATAGAAAATACCAAGTGAGTTTGAATGACTGATGGGATTGATCTAGGAAGGAGGAGGAAACTGATGATGCAGAAGAGTCAAGTTTCAGAAGTGAATCTAAGGACAGAACAGGTAGGGTTCAGTTTCCTAAGAGTGACTTATCTTTAAAAAAGAAAAATAAACCCGACAGCATTGCTCAGTGGTTGAGCATCGACCTATGAACCAAGAGGTCATGGTTTGATACCCATTTAGGGCACATGCCTGGGTTGTGGGCTCGGTCACAGTGTGGGGTGTGCAAGGGCAGCCAATCAATGATACTCTCTCATCATTAATGTTTCTATCTCTCTCTCCCACTCCCTTTCTCTCTGAAATTAATAAAATATATTTTGGGGGGGAAGAAAAAAAATAGAAGATAATATTTACAATTTTTATTCTTTTTGTTGTTGTTAATCTTCACTCAGGATATTTTTCCATTGATTTTTAGAGAATGGAAGGCATGGGGAAAGACAGAGAAACATCAATGTATATTGTTACCTCCCACACAAGCCTTGACCAGGGCTGGGAACCTACAACCAAACTAGCACCTTTTAGTCCACAGGCTGATGCTCTATCCAATGAGCCAAACCAGCTAGGGCACAATTTTTATTCTTTAAGAATATTTGTACTATACCATGGGAGTTATCCTATAGTGAAGATGGCTAGCATTGAGTGTGATATTTGTGTTTCAAAGGTGATAACTCATCCTGATTCTTGGGTCTTGAGTGTAAATTTTTTCTTTTATATATTATAGGTTGAGTTGCTAGGAACTGAACATGAATCATTTATGTGTTTTTTTCTAATTTTTCTACCAGGCAATGCATTAGCTAGAGTGAAAATTGGAGATTACCATTACTATGGCTATGGGACCAAGAAGGACTATCAAACAGCAGCCACACATTACAGCATTGCAGCCCATAAATACCAGAGCGCACAAGCCATGTTCAATCTGGCCTACATGTATGAACACGGTTTAGGTACCTCAAAGGTAATTAATTGTATTGGTAATAATCCAAACCTGGTAATGGTGGCTCTATGGGCAGGGGTAATTTACAAATGTTTTGCATTTCATTGACGTCATCAAAATGTAGAGAAAGGAAGGAAAAGACTTAACATTTGCTAAGTCCATCCCATGTGCCAGCACATATTACTTACCCTATTAAGAACCCTTTGAGGTAGAAGTCATTTCCTACATTTATGCCCAAGGGCATAACTATGGAGTAGACTAAATCTAGGCTTGGCCAATTTGATTTATAAATTCATGCTTCTTTCCAGAAATACTAGTGGACCTTGCCCTGACTCCCTTCTACCTAGTGACCTTTTCATTGATAAAGTCTTAGTAAGAAGGAGAAAGTAGGAATGAGGCTAGAGATGGACACTGAAGTGACATTAATCCAGAAATGTCTTCTGAAACACCTTCTGTGTCTATGACACAGTGCTCAGCACTCTGGAGAGGCCCAAGAAAATAGATCTCCATCCTTCAGAGATTACATGTGACTTGATGAGGTGAGGCATATTCACCTCAAGAAAAAGAGCTAACATGCCGAAACCGGTTTGGCTCAGTGGTAGAGCGTTGGTCTACAGACTGAGAGGTCCCAGGTTCGATTTCAGTCAAGGGCATGTACATTGGTTGCTGGCACATACCCAGTAGGGGGTGTGCAAGAGGCAGCTGGCCGATGTTTCTCATTGATGTTTCTAGCTCTCTATCCCTCTCCCTTCCTCTCTGTAAAAACTCAATAAAATACATTTTTTTTAAAAGAAAAAGAGCTAACAAAACAAGGAAATAGTGGGTAAATCACTTTGACAGTAAGTGTAATTAAGGCAGAAGAGGGCTGTGATATACGATTGGGTGAGAAAGGTATTAAATATCAATGATAATAGCCAGGTATTTAAATCACAGAACCATTCAATGAAATAAGCCCTATATTTGTTCTAAATGAATGCATCAAGAAACCAAAGAACAGGCCCAGCCAGTGTGCTCAGTGGTTGAGCTTCGACCTATGAACCAGGGGTTCATGCTTCAGGCCATATGCCCAAATTGTGTTGCATGCAGGAGGCAGCTAATTATTCTCAATGTGAGAGAGACACCTTAAGTAGTTGCCTCCCACATGTGCCTTAACTGGGGCCGTGGATTGAACCTGCAACTCGGGTACATGCCTTGACAGGAAATCAAACCAACCACCCTTCGGTGTGTGGGCCAGTGCTCTAACCACTGAGAACACCGGCCAGGCTGGTTGATCACTTTTCATCAGCCCCAGTACCCTAAGCAGTAGAAAGAATATTAACCCCAAATCTAGTCTGTTTTCCCCAGTTCTGGAAGCTGAAAGCTTCCTGTGTTTATGGGAAGTGAGAGGTATTGGGATTGGATTGTTTAGCTGTATTAAATGATTCTTTGGCTGTTATTCAGCCACACCCAGGTCCCCTCTAACTGTCACCACATCTGCAAAACAGAATAGTGATACAGGTCCTGCCCCAGGCAGCTTCAGAAAGATTAAAGCTTTGCTTCATCATTCCCCAAGGAAAACAACAATAATGGTGAGAGAAATGTAGTTTGTATAAAAGATAAAAGTGATCCCACCCCATAGATTAAATTCAAATTAACTCTCCTAGCCTCACCCACCCCCAGCTGTGCCAGAGGGTTTTCCTCCTTGGAGTCACTACCGATGGCTCCCATAGGCCCTTGCTTCACAATGTTAAATAACAATTGTCGAAACCTACATTTCATACATTTAGAAAAAACTCTGAAGTTTCTGACTTTCTGTTCTTTTTCTGTCAGGGTTCCTGCTTTATCACATGGCACTTTGATCAGTCTCTCTCATTCACAGATGTTTTTCTACAGAAAGCCTCTACATGTAAACACACACATACATATGCATACACGAGCACACATACATGCACACACATACACAGGTGTGCTCAACCTCAGGCTGGGATATGGAAATTTTAGATTTCGTTCATGAGAGCCATTGCTCTTTGTCTTTGTTAATTCCCCCTGTTTAGCAATTAGAAAATAATAACCAAGTACTGTAGCCAGGTTTATTAATCTTATTATCTCACAGTCAGGTTAACTAGGAGATCCCACCTTTTCTAATCCTCAAAATGAGTATGCTGATAAAGCCTAGAGCTTGTTCCAGGGTTGGTTAATGAAAGCAAAGCAGCAATTAGAACAGGCTTTCACAGCACTTAAATCACCCAGTGATTACACATTTGTTGAAGAAAGCACTTCACAATCCTCTTTATTAGTTAATCCTTGTGCACACCCGAGGGAAAGGTGAGAATAATATTATTACTAGGCTTTCCCTGAGAATCAAAAAGGGTGTAGTATGGAATCAGGTTTCGTAGACTCTGTGTTTAAGCCCACTGGGAGAAGAAAGTGAAATATAAATCAACTCTAAGTAAATCAGTATAAATTATGGGTCATGGTTCTCATCTATTTTTAGGAAAGAACATTGGGATCAGGATGATGTAGGAGAGTTATCCTACTAGCCTCACTGAAAAGCACTCACTCCTCAATTTCTAACTTCTGATTAAACTCAATAAGTTTTTTTTTTTTACTTAAACTGTGGCCCAGAGCTGACTGCACCATTGTCCTGAGAACAAAAAATAGCTACCTGGGAGAAGTTGGGAGATGACCTCCCAATTCTAAATTTGGAAATTCTACATTCTATATATAATTCTATATTCATCTCACAAGTTGTTATGAAACTCCTTCTCAATTTATACTTGATTCAGAATTACTTCAGAAATTTAACCTAGGACAAAACCTGGTGCCCATCCCCTCCTGCCCGTTTCTTCTGCTCACATTCTGGTTCAGGCTGGAATTTCTCCTCACATAGGCTTCTGTAAAGGCTCCTCAGGAGCCTCCCATCCTAGCATTTTCCTTTGAGTCTGTGGCAGAGATAGGTCTGTCCACCAGTTCCCTGTAACGCCCATCCACAGGGAGGTCTCGTTGCTGCTGTGTGTCTCCTAGTCGTAGGCTGCCATCTCTAGAGTCCCATCACATCCAAAGGAATGGGGGTGAAGGTGAAGGTGTCGCTTCTGGCCTAAGGTGGCTGAGAAGTAGATGGAGCTTCTCCCTAGTTTCCTTCCGCTTCCACTGGCTGACGCAGAGACCCTGAGGTTTTGGGGACAGGCAGAAGCACGCGGCAGAAGGAGCTTGGGTTCCTTAAGTGATCACAAGAAGGAAATTCCCCGCTAAACAGGAGCATCCACTTGGAATGCTAAATATGTAAAGGTGCTGCTATTTGGGGGGGTTGTTACGGATATAAGCATTACTTTAGTTAATCCATCTAACAAAATACTATCAGGTTATTCTTGATAAAAAATAACTTTGTTACCATTATTTCTCCACCTTTCTCCCTTCCCCCACCCAAAACATACACATGCACGCTCGTATGCACACACATAGACATACACACACACACACAATATAAGCAAGCAAACCAAAAAACAAATCTTATTGACTTTCTACTGCTTAATGAAATCCAAACTTCTTACCCTGATCTACCCTACCTTGATTACAAAGGCTTGATATGCCACTATTTCTGTTTATCTTCTAGACTACTTTTCCTTCCCCTTCAAAAGACCTTGAGCCCTCTTGACCTTCGGTCACATATATTTGGTTATCTGAGGGAACAAATACATATTTCTTACAAATCACAATATTGCAACCTAGTAGATGACACATTTTTGGGCATCCTTCAGGGAAAATAAAAATTGAATATACTGAGTAAATTATAAATAATCCTATCAAAAATAAAAGTAATTATGACACAAAGCATTTTTATTTCTCACTTGTCTGGTCTGACCACCTATGGAGAGTTAGAACTGTAGTCTTAAATACCAGAATAGAATTCTTTTCTGGAAAGGACAAGTTAAAGTTAGAAATTTAAAATGATCCTCTCATGAATATGTCAGGATAGAATATATACCTCTTAAATATGGTCACAGCCTTTCTTGAAATAAATACATTTCCTAATGAAATAATTAGAAATATGGGAAAATTGTGTGTGTAAAGCTTTATTACAGAAAAAAAAAAACCTACAAACAACCAAAATGCCCCCAGTAGAAACCCTGTTACTTGAACTATTGTGTGGCAGTGTGTGGTTCCATCAGGTATTCTGTGGCCTCATTAAGTGAGCAGGCTTGAAGTGGACTGTCTGGATTTGAATCTCAACTCTGCCACTTACAAGTCACATGAATTTGGGTAAGTGGTTTAACCTCTCAGTGCTTTAGTTTATTCATCTTTAAAAGGGGTTATAATATCATCTGCCCTGTAGAATTGTTATGAGATTTAACTAAATGACAGTGATGACTGGCATGTAGCATAAGTATTTAATTATTAGACCTTGTTATGAAATACTATGAAACCAGTAAAAATAAAATGTTATAGACCGGTGGTCAGCAAACTCATGGAATAATTGTTTGAAATGTATTGAAATATATTGAAAGCAGAAGACATAATATTACCCAAAGTGAAAATTTTCTGAATTAAAATTATATGAATTATATTCTTACTAGTAAGAATATATATATATATATATATATATATATATATATATATATATGTGTGTGTGTGTGTGTGTGTGTGTGTGTGTGTGTGTGTGTGTATAGAGAGAGAGAGAGAGAGAATGAGAGAGAGAGAGAGAGAGAGAGAGAGAGAGAGAGAGAGAGAGAGAGAGAGCCAGGGACTGTAACGCTGGAACAACCAGAACAACCAGTCACTATGATGCCCACTGCAGCCAGCAAACCCGCCTGATCTGGGTTGAGGGGTGGGGCCAGCTGGCCAATCTCCAGAGGCCCCTATCCCTGGCTGACCTGCGCCTGATTGCACCCTTCACTCCAAGAAGGGGTGGAACCAGCCAGCCAACCTCCTGCAGCCCCTCCCTGCGACTGGCCCTGCCCCCAATGGCCCCCCTAACTCGTGCACTGGGCTTCTAATATAGATATAAATGCTGGAATGCTGGATTGATATATATATAAAATATCAGAACTTACCTCTTTACAGTGAAATTGTAGGTGATTTTTAGAATTTGTTCACTTCTATATTTTCAGAGTTTCCTTAAATTAGCATATAGTATATTTATAGAAAGAGAATAAATTATTCAAAAATTACCTGTCCCAATATAAACTTTTTTTTATTATTATTGACAGTATTACAAATGTCGCTCCATTTCTCCCCTTTTGCCCCCTCCATCCAGCTCCCACCCCAGGCCTTCCCTATGTTGTTACCTGTATCCATGGGTTATGCATAAATGCATATATGTTCTTTGGTTAATCTCTTCCAGTCCCCTCTACCCTCCTCCTCACTGAGATCTGTCATTCTGTTCCATGCATCCATGCCTCTGGACCCATTTTGTTTGTCAGTTTATTTCATTCATTAGATTCTACATATAAGTGAGATCATGTGGTATTTGTCTTTCTCTAACTGGCTTATTTCACTGGCATAATGATCTCCAGGTCCTCCCATGCTGTTGCACACTTTGGGGCTCCTTCATCATGTAATTGAATACTTTTCATAAGCCAGATCCTTTATTGCTGAAGAATTCTGTATCTTCTATACTAATAATAGAAGAATATGCTAATTGTCCAGGATGCTGTCACAGTAACAGTAACAACCAAACAGCAGGCTGTGTGGAGCAACAAGGCCAGCAGTGGGGTTAGTGAGGGACAACTAAACGACTGAACAGCAGACTGCGTAAGGCGACCAGGCCAACAGGAGGGGCAGTTAGAGGTGACCAGGCCATGGAAGGGGCAGTTAGGGGGTGAACAGGCTGGCAGGGGGAGCAGTTGGGGGCGACCAAGCCAGCAGCAAGAGCAGTGAGGGGCAACCAGGCCAGTGGTGGGGGCAGTTGGGGGTAACTAGGCCAGCGGGGGGGGGGGGGGGACAGTTAGGGGTGACCAGGCCAGTGGGGGGTGGGGTGGTTAGGGGTGATCAGGTTGGCAGGGGGGCAGTTAAGGGTGATCAGGCAGGCAGGTAGGTGAGCAGTTAGGAGCCAGTGGTCCTGGATTGTGAGAGGCATGTCCAAGGGCCCTGGATTGGAGAGGGTGCAGGCTGGGCTGAGGGGACCCCCCCCCATGCACAAATTTTATGCACCAGGCCTCTTCTTGAATTATAAGGAGCTATCTTGAACATATGAACATTAGCACACCTTACATTTTAGGTAGAAAATTGATTCAAGAAGAATTTGTAGATTCCTTTACATAATCTGTTAAATCACTGAAGTTAAAGCAAAATAAACACAAATGTACTACAGAAAGTTTAAGAGTTCATGGGGTGGGAGCACAATGGGCATATTTAATGAACTCTGGTCATCATCAAAACACTATTCACAGGAAATCTTTTCATTGGGCCATTTGGATTTTTTTATTAAATAGACTAAAGAATAGGGAGTCTTTTCTAGAGTCTAGTAATAAAATTTCTTTTATATGGGTTACCCTAGTTAGCCACAGGTGCTCAGAAATTTCTTTCTATGGGAATTTTAAAAAAGATTTTCCTATCCTACCCCACCCCCACTATAATCTGTGAGGCTGCCTGGGCATTAAAGGTACTTCTCACTAATTTTAGTATAAGCTAGTGACTGAATTCTGATGTTTGTGCCTCAAGAAATAATAACTATTGCCTGCCTCAAATAATAACGAATGCCTGAGATATTGAAAAAGGCTGCCTTCCTCTGAACGATTCAAGCCAATATGCCTTTCATATGTGGGGCGGGTGACATGCCATTCTAATCTGCAGGGCACTTTCAAATGAACACCCACTGGATTTGTTAGAATTAGAGACACAAATTAGAGGAGTTTCTTCTTAATGACATCCATTTTCTCTACTGCCAGGAAGATTTTCTTAGAACCAGTCTTCTGAATTTTAGTATTTTAAGCAAGAGTATTCTTTTTTTCTCTGCAAATCAATTTCCTGGATCACAAAGCTTTAAGAAAACTTAAGAAATGACCAGCAGAACACAGCTGAGAGAGGACACTGCTCACGAAATGGGTTAGCACAGGTCGCAAGGATTTATAACTATTGAACTCTGTGTAATGAAGTTCTGAGAGATGGAGAGGAACAAGAAAGAGATCCTGAATGGCCACAATTTGTGAAAAATCTCTTCTTCCCCTTCTTTTGAAAATAATCCACAGGCACCCAGCAAAGTACAATCCTGGGACTGTCCAGGTCACTTCAATCTTTAAAAGCAACTCTGCTTAGCCTTTTCTCCACATTGCTTTAGGAAACAAAGCAAACAAAATAAGCCATAGCCGGTGAAACATTTTTTTTAATGACTATGTGCCATCACATAAGATAATAGAAAAAAAAAAGTCCCTGAAAATATAGTATGTCCTTTGAGGAATCCAATTTTAGCCTGAGAATCATAATAGTTTATTCATTCATTGTATTAGTATTATCAGAGTTTTACTATGCACTCAGCATGTCATGAAACATTGGGAATTCAAAGCTAAGCAGGAGTCCAAGTCCTTGTCCTCAGGACTAAGAGATAGGCAAATGAATAAACAAATTCTATTAACGTCAGCGATGATAAGCATATGAAGAAAACCAAGAATTGTAAATGCTTATTATTACCTGTAGTTATTTGTTTTAGGGAACTGTGCTGTGTCTAGGGTTCTCCTGCCTCTTTAAAAGGAATCATACCTAATATCGGGTCCAGAGGTATCCAAGAAAGTGTTTAGAGATTATGTTTGTTTCCCATGGCTGCTGTAACAAATTATCACAAATGTAGTAGCTGAAAACAACACACATTTACGATCGCACAGTTTCTGTAGGTCGGGAGTGTGGGTGAGCTGACTGGGTCCTCTGTGTAGGCTGTGCTCCTTACTGGGGCTCTGAGAAGCATCCACCTCCCCGCTCATTCAGGTTGTTGGCCAAATTCAGTTTTCTTGTGCTTATAGGACTAAGGGCCCCATTTCCTTGCTGGCTGTTTGCATTCCTTCTTATTTCTTCCCTGTGGTCCTCCACCAATGGTGCCTTTGCATGTGTAGAATATCTGACTTCTCCTGCTAAGCTCTCCAACTTTCTCTCCTGCCCTCAGCCCTGAGAAAATTCTGTGGTTCAGAGCTCAGGTAATTATATTGAGTCTACCTGGGTAGACCATGATCTCTCTATCTTAAGGCCTGTAACATTCACAGGTTCCAATGAATAGGACATCTTGGGGGGAGCCATGCTGCATACCCAAGATAAATTACAATATTCTACACAATGGCTTCTGTTTACTAATAATTATGGGCTGTTCTATTTCTAGGACATTCACCTGGCCAGGAGATTATATGACATGGCTGCTCAAACAAGTCCCGACGCTCATATGCCTGTCTTCTTTGCTCTCGTGAAACTGGAGACTATGCATTTGCTCCAGGATATCCTGTTTTTTAATGTGAGTTTGTCTCAGATAGGTCCGAGGTCTCTGAAAAAATCCAGTGAGCAACTCTTGGGTGGTAGAATGGAGGGATCTATTCCCCTGAATAGAGTGGGAAGCTTGGATTTTTTTTTCCTAACAAAATGTCTTTTTCCCAACAGTTTACAATGAGATGGAAATGGATAAAATTGGATGATACCCTTGGACAGTACTGGGATTTATTTGCGATTGGCCTCATTGTTCCTATGCTGATCTACTTGCTTAGAAATCGCTACGGGTAGGATCTGGATTCTAGCAAAACCTGCTCATGGGAGCCAGTTCACTCACTAAATAAAGAATTTTCTTGTCAAGCTCGAGAGTCTGCACGATTTCCCAAATGCCTGTGATGGAAAATGGACAAAGCTTGGGACCTGTCCTCTGAGAAATCATTTTACTTCCTGCTTAGTTGAGGTGGCCACTTGAGGGATACTGAGGACTAGTCACCTAAGGCTTCAATACAAACTTATCATCTTAGTGATCTAGTTCTGAGTTAAGGATATAAGGTCCAATTCCAAGCCAACTTTCATGCTAACAACCTTTCAAGAGAACAAATAGGTGTCTGGGCTCCTGCAGACACAGTAAGATAGGGAGAAGGCCAAGTCCGGGAAGGGCAGGAACACAGATCCCTCAGATCTGATAAATACAAAATTTACACGTAGAACCTTCCTCTTGTGGGGTTGATCCTGTGAATGAACCACATCAAAAACTAACGAGCAAAAGCTCCTGTAGCATCTGTGCCAGGGGCCAACTCACATACCTCACCCAGGGATTGGGTGGAATACCCTTGGAGTATGCATAGATGGTACCAGCCTCCTGGGATAGAAGCCAAAGGTTCCAGATTTCTATCTCCACTGACAGGCAAAGCAGGAGCCCAGGACTGGAGGCAGGGTGGGCAAGGAGAGTGAAAAAGGCCCAGGACTCCTCTTAAAGGTCAGGCTTGAATCTCATCTCTGACTAAAATATAGGAGCAAGGGCAATGTGACCCAAGTTTCCTGTCGCAGCTCATGGTTCCAAGTACATATGAGCAAGGCCTTTGAAAATATGAGTGGTTTAGAGCATTACTGAGACCTCTCTTAGTGGCTGTTTCCTTGTAACACTAAAGTTTTGAAATTACCATTTATTTGTAAAGATCTAAGTTCTTAGATAAGGAACTCTTTTCACTGGAGGGTTTAAGGGTGAAGGGCAGAAGGTTAATCCTCCTAGTATTCATTCATTCATTCATTCACTTATTTGCCATGTTTCCCAAGCCTACTCAGTATAAGCCACTTGTCACTGCATATATTTTGCTTTTCACTGGTATTAATTAAGTAAGAATTGCTACATGTAAGCACTAAGGACAGTGTCAGGTCCACAGAAAACACTCTGGGTTCTCTACTACTACCTTAATTCATTAATTCTAAAATTTCTTTCCAAATTTTAACATTTCCAAAATTAGGATACACTCAAAATGAATAGCACTTAGATTTGAAGAACTCCTGTATTATTATTTGTTCTGCTCCGTTTGACAGGAAGCCCCTGACTGGCGGAGGCTCTTTCATCATTACACCCTAGCACCCCAGCACCAAGCACCATGGCTAGGACCTCACAGTGCCTGGTGAATAGGTGGAATGATTGCAAAAAGGAAAGAAGCCTTCCCAAGGGCGCCCCCGCCCCCACCACACATAGACTGCATGTCACCTCTCTCCTCTGAACTCATGAGGCCCTTCAGTCAGACCTTTTTTCTGGTGTATCTCATGTTCTACCTTGAACTACAGTTAAATGCCTGTTACCAGACACCATTGAAATGAAGGCAGGGTCCCCGCCCTATTTACCTGAGGGTCATAGTACCCTATTTGGCACAGTGCCTTCACTAAGAAACTCAAAGTACTTTTAGTTGTATGAAAATACCCAATGTCAGTTTCACTGTGGTCTCCAGTGAGCCCAGCTGTGAGCTCTGTCAGGGCAGAAATTAAGTCAGGGGTGAGGAACCTTTTTTTCTGGCAAGGCCCATTTGGATATTTATAACATCACTAGAGGCCCGGTGCACAAAATTCATGCACTGGGGAGGTCCCTCAGCCTGGCCTGCACCCTCTTGCTGTCCAGGACCCCTCGGGGATGTCCACCTGCCATCTTAGGCCCAATCCCCAGCAGGCCTAAGCTGGCAATTGGACATCCCTCTCACAGTCCAGGACCCCTCGCTCCTTACTACTGTCTGCTCATTGGTCCTTACCACTTGGCTCAATGCTCCTTAGCGCTGCTGTGGAGGCGGGAGAGGCTCCCGCCATTGGCTCACCAGCTATGAGCCCGGCTTCTAGCTGAACAATGCTCCCTCTGTGGAGCACATTGACCACCAGGGGGCGGCTCCTGTGTCAAACGTCTGCCCCCTGGTGGTCAGTGAGCATCATAGCCACCAGTCATTCCACTGTTTGGTCAATTTGCATATTAGGGTTTTATTATATAGGATGAGTTATCTTAAGTTGTATTTCATTCATCAGAAAATAAAGTCTAGGTAAAGACTATAAAAGTGTCTTTTATAAAAGGAGCATTCAATCTTCACCAAGAGCATTAGAACAAATCTCTTACATTTGAGAGCTATTTGGATTTTGGCATAGATGTAAAACAGCTGTCTGAGGTCTTGTGACTTATTCCTTTTAAAAGAAGTATTTGTTTACTAATCAATCTTCTAGTGTAAGCAAGAGCAACTTTTACATAGGACAAGTGGTAAGTTAGCATCACAACAGCAGTCACTAATTCTTGAAAGCTTAAGATTCATTCTCTTCGAATAATAACAGCTAACATATCATGCTCATTATGTGCCAGGCACTGTTCTAACTAAATGTATTAACTCATTTGTTCTTTACAACTGCCTTCCTGGAAGGATACTGCATCATCTTCCCTCTTTTACAGAAGACGTTGAAACTGGGTCAAGTAACTTTCCCAAGACCACACAGCCAGGACAACTGCTTCAGAATCCATTTTCTTGACCACTGCATTGAACTGACTTGATAAATTTCATAAACAATTTTGCAGGTGTGTGGATATGTAACTGAATGTAGGTTTTCCTGAAACTGTTCAAATTACTCAATGTCTCTGCAATGCCTAGCATTGTGTAGAGCTAATGATTCCCATGACTGATTCAAGATCTTGCAAGATGCTTCATGATAGCTTGCTGGTCCTTAGGTCTCGAAGATGCCATAAAATATAGGCTCCTCCGGCAGATTCACAACCTGAGTGCCAATCCCCAAGGAACTGAACATTTAGCTGGAGAGGAAGAACTCAGGACAGGAAATGATGTAAAATAAATGCTGAAGGAGGGGGAACTGACAAGAGTTCAAGAAGGTCTGGAACAAGAAAGCAAGGTGAACTTGAACTGGACTTCAAGAATGCCTGAGCTTAGCGTAAAAGAGACAAAGACTTGGGAGGGCAGGCAGCTGCGCAAGGACACATTCAAGCACAGGGCTGAGTGTGTGTGGGAGACCGTGAACAGTCATCTGTCTGGCTCCCACACACAAAGGTAGTGGCAGGAGGGGAGAACACGGAGGAAAAGACTGGGACTTCATAGCAGGCTTTGACCTCTAGAAGAAGGCACCATAATAAAATTGTTAATTGCACTAGGTTTGTCACATACAGGACTGAAGTCACATGCTGGCTGCCTTTTATTTATGTGACTTTGGAGAACTTGCCTCTCTAGGCCTGTTTCCTCGTGAAAAATGGGGATAATGGTACATTAGACAGCTTAGAGGGAGATGTGAGGGTGTGACAAAGGCTGGGCACACTGGGATGTGAGGATGCGACAAATGCTTGGCACACTGCCTGGCAAGGGTGTAGAACATGCTGAGCTTTCAAAGGAGGGCTTTACCAACTCATGGCACCTTAGGAGAGGTCAAATAAGCCGCGTCTGAGAACAATGAGTGCTCAGCTGGCTTCTCAATAAATGATGCAGACAGCCTGTTTAGAGATCCCAAAGGGCTTCCCTATCTGTTTCTCCACTTGACCCTCCAGCCACCTGAAGCCTGAGCATTTCCTTTTCAGGTGGGACTTATAGTCAGAATCTCGTCACTCAGAAGAGTAACCGGGAGCTTTTAGCAAAATTCAAGGACACTTACTAAATGCTAAATGCTTGGCGCCTAAGAGAAAATGTCATCTTCCATGGAAAATGTAGAAGGCAGTCCACACTGCATATTTTAGGTTCTAGAGCCCTTCACTATGTCCCATATACTTACAGCAGTAATGCATGCTGTACCACTTTTGTGGGCTAGGGAAGCCAAGGCTAATCCGTGTTCACCTCAAACCTTATCCTCAGATGAAATTCAAATGAACTCTGAAGGGGGAAAAGTTCCCAAAACATCAACATGGAGTCTGAGAGCATGTAAAGACTTGGGTCCCTTCCGTTCCAGGACCCAAGTCCTAGGATCAGACTGAATGCTGCCGAGATCATCCAGCCCAACGGCTCACATCATAACATGATAGAGGGGTGCCCCCTGCTTCCCTCAGTGACAGGGACTCCCTCCCAAAGGACATGATTATTAACCAAAATGGGAAGGTGGGAACGTTTTGTTTGAAAAAGCCCTTTAGGGACTTGGGAGGCAGGCATGTGGCCTCCTTTGAGACTGAGCACCAAACCTGTAATTTTAGAGGAAAACCCCGAGGCCAGAAAGATGGACTTGGCCTCAGGCTTGGGCACCAGCGGGGCAGGACTAACCCCAGACCATCCGACTCCCAGTCCCTGCGAGGCCCTCTATTTCCTGTGTTTATTTTGGCAAGTGCTGGCAGATCCTGGGGAAACTTCCTCCCCAATCTCCTATTCTCAATCTAAGCGTAAGAACAATTTAGATTGGAGCTGTTCTTGAAGATTTATTTGCCGGGCTGGCTCTGACACACCTGGAACCACGTCCTGAGCACTCGCGAGATTCCTGTACGAGGTGTCTGGAGATTGGACGGACTACATTTGCACTTTGAAAATGAAGGCTGTTTACCTGTCTTGTGTCAACCATGGGGAGCAAGACAGGATCAACTCTAGCTTTTAAAAAGCCCCTCTTTAAAAAAATTTTTTTAAATTGATTTCAGAGAGGAAATGAGAGGGAGAGATAGAAACATCAATAGGTATCATTGATCAGCTGCCTCCTGCATGCCCCACTCGGGATAGAGCCTGTAACCCAAGCAAGCATGTGCCCTGACAGGGAATCAAACATGACCTCCTGGTTCATAAGTTGACACTCAACTACCGAGCCATCCCAGCAAGGCAAAAAGCCCATTTCCACAGCATCATGCACACCTGAGAGTCTGGTAACAAGTGCAGTGTCAACAGCCCATCCTGATAGCCAGCTGTCAAGCCATCCAAAGCTAATGCAAAGGGAAGTGACTGAGGAAACTGTGCAGTTGCTTAGCTCACTGAATTTTCAAGGCCATAGTGTTCTCAAATTCTCTGGTTTAATTTTGGACAAGCCTCAGCAGGCTTCCAGAAAATTGATCCTAATATTCCTAGGAAGTGAAATTTGAGTTTTACTAAATATATGTTGGAAGGTTAGTTCTATTTTGAGATCCTATGGACTCAAACCTCAAGGAAAGAGAATCTCAGGGCCAGTATTCCCTGAAAACAAATGTAATATGGTAATTAATATTGGCTTTACATAATTTCAAATAAGCAAGCTATGTTCTATACTTGAAGTACCAATGTCATATATGCTAGGCACCCAACTGTTCACAAAGAGAGCAAATTAGTTATCTATTACTGTGTTTACAAATTACTCCAAACATGGCAGCTTAAATACAAAATATTTATGTTTCTGTGAATAAGAAATTTGGGATGTTAAACTGGGGTTTTGGCTCAGGGTCTCTCCTGAGGTTGCCATCAAGGTGCCAGCAGCGTTCAGTCACCTGACAGACTGGGGTTGGAAGGTCTATGTCCAAGATGGCCCATCCCACAGTGTGGCAGTCCTCACCCCTAGGTGCACTCCACTGTGCTGCCGGAGTGCCCTCTCAGAATGGCAGTTGGCTTTCCCAATGAGCAGCCCCAGAGCAGGGAGGCAGCAATGCCTATTACCAGAAGTAACACACTCCCACTTCCATATTCTATTTGTTGGAAGGGTGTCACTAACTTCAACTCATACCCAAAGAGATGGCAAGGAAGTACCACCTTTTAATTAATTTTTTATGTTTAAAGTAGTAGTTGGGTTTTTTTTTTTCTTTTATTGAATTTATTGGGGCTCCTCCTTTTAGAGAGAACTATGTCAAAAAATTTGTGGATAGGGCAGGTCCACTTATTTTAAGTTTTCTGAAGATAAACTTCACATTATTTTTTTAAAATTTTAATTAATTTTTTATCTGTGTACATATCTTACCATTGCCCCTCCCTTCCCAAACATGCCCTCCCTCCCCAGAGTTTTGTGTCCATTGGTTATACTTATATGGATGTATACAAGTCCTTCAGTTTATCTCTTATCTCCCTTAGATCTTCCTACCTTCCCCGCTGTAATTTGACAGTCTGCTTGTTGCTTTACTGTCACTATACCTATCTTATGGTTCATCAATTTATAATGTTCTTTATTATCCATAAATAAGTGAGGTCATGTGGTGTTTCTCTTTCATTGACTGGCTTATTTCACTAAGCATGATGTTCCATCCAGGTTGCTACAAATGATAAGAATTCCTTATTTTTTATGGCAGCATAGTATTCCATTGTGTAGATGTACCATAGTTTTTTTATCCAATCATCTGCTGATGGACACCTCCCTCAATCCCTCCCCAGCTGGTCAACCTCCTATGTCCCTCCTTGGCCCTGATCATGCACAGGTAGGGTCTCTCGGCCTGGCTTGAGCCCTCTCACAATATGGGATCCTCAGGGGATGTCAGAGAGCTGGTTTCGGCCCGATCCCGTAGGCCAGACCGAGGGACCCCACTAATTCATGCACAGGGCCTCTAGTGTTAAATAATAAGTGTCCTCAACTAATTGTGTTTATTTTTCATTCCTTTATTTAATTGTATTTACTTATTTTAGAGAAAAAGAGAGAGAAAAAAAAAAAAACACATCAAATTGATGTTCCATGTATTTATACATTCATTGGTTGATTCTTATACATGCCCTGACCAGGGATCAAACCTCCAACTTTAGCAAACTGGGATAACACTCTAAGCAACTGAGCTATCTAGACTGGGCTTTCCTTTATTGTTATTTTTTAAAACAATGGAGCTTATTTTTGAAATAGCTCAATGTAGATTCCTCTCCAGCCCCACCCCACCATCCACATTTACAGTTGGTATGAGATAAACAAAAGTAATATCCTCAGTAAAAACTTGATGATTTATAAAGATAAGAAGTACAAGTCTCCCTCCTGGTTTCTGCCTACCAACTGCACCCATAACAGACATTCAAACCCAATGACAGACAGACCTTAGCAGTAACCACGTATGTCTGCATTCATCAAAAACAAACATGAATGCCTATAAACACATGTCCTTTAGGGAACACAGACACATGGAATTTATCTGTTCCTCAGTCACCAGTTTGCACTTTAATACACAGGGTTTTGGTGGGTGTTGATGTTTGTTTTTGTTCTCATCTCCCTTTAAATTCTGAAAATTAAACTAAAAAAAAAAATTTCACAAATTCTACTTCCTAGGTATTCTTTTTTTTTTTTTTTTAATATATTTTATTGATATTTTACAGAGAGGAAGGGAGAGAGATAGAGAGAGCTAGAAACGTCGATGAGAGAGAAACATCGACCAGCCGGCTCCTGCACACCCCCTACTGGGGATGTGCCCGCAACCAGTGTACATGCCCTTGACCGGAATAGAACCCGGGACCTTTCAGTCCGCAGACCGACGCTCTGCCACTGAGCCAAACCGGCTTTGGCTTCCTAGGTATTCTTTACCTTTGTGTTAAAAACAAAAACAAAACAAAAAGGCTACCAAGAGTATCCCAACTTCTAATATTGATGAATTTCCTAACTGAAGGGAGCAAGAACAGTAATTTCTTTTCTCTTACAAAACTTCGGCTTTTTAACCTAGTCTTCCAAAGGATGTGTTTTCTGCATAATTTAATTCAAATTTAATGGAATATCTAGGAGTACAGGGTGAGACCCAGCCCCTGCCCAGGAAGAGCTTAGTGCTTGTATGTTGGAGGGAGGGAGGCGGTTGGGAGAGGAGCAAGTCCAGTAAAATAAATCACTAAAGCTGAAGTAGAGGCTGGGACCAGGCCCGGGTAAAAGGATAGCAAAGTGCTCACCACTGACTGGTAGAAACAAACTCGCACTCCTGTGTGCTTCCCAGCTTCCTCCCCGCTTCCTTCTATGGCCACCTTCTTCCCCGACACTACGCTGTCTGTGCTTACGTGCTTCCAAATGACTGTGACCTCTCCTAGTGGACTTGGGTTAGAATATCAGTGCCAAAGGGCTGAAATGACAAAGGAAAGCCCAACCACAAGCAGCACTTGTTATCACAGTGCAGACACTTTTACATGTGATTTTGCCTCTTTAATTATCCTAAGGGGGGCGATGGGGGTCCTGCCCAGATCCTGGAGGTAAAAAAAGAAATAGGATTCGAGTTCTGGTGCTTTAAACAGGTGAGGAAGGATCCAATAAAGGTACACACTCTTCTGCAGTGAAAAACTATCTAATAGCTCTGGAGAATACATAAATCTCTGTTCTCTTCATGACAAAGCGACAGTGTGACAAATAATTTTGGCGTAAGTATCTTACAACAGTCATTATAAAAAGTCTGTTTCGCTGAAACCGGTTTGGCTCAGTGGTAGAGCTTCGGTCTGCGGACTGAAAGGTCCCGGGTTCGATTCCGGTCAGGGGCATGTACATTGGTTTTGGGCACATCCCCGGTAGGGGGTGTGCAAGAGGCAGCTGGTCGGTGTTTCTCTCTCATCGACGTTTCTAGCTCTCTATCTCTCTCCCTTCTTCTCTGTAAAATATCAATAAAATATATTTTTTTTAAAAAGTCTGTTTCTATTCTAAATGAGCCAGAACATCAGATAATCTACCAACTTGTCCTTCCCTCATTTCCATTACTATGGGCATCTTATAGAAACAACAGGTCAGGAGAAAGAGGTATAAAATGTCAGCATGTGTAATGTTTTTTCATCAGTCAGAGATTTTTATGTGAACATATTTGTGGATTTTTTTGGAAAAATGTATTCTTGCAAGTAAGGCACTCAAATCACTAGAAAAGAGAAACCATGAGAAACTGAAAAGGTTACTAAAGATAGCGTTAGGTTATTCTAATTATTTGAAAAGTCTGTTAGTAAATAGCTAGTATATTGCTTCTTGCTTCAAAATGTAATAATTTTGAATGTGAAAGTTACCCATCTCGGATGAAAATTCTGGACCACATTAACATTGAATAGAATATTTATTGTGACTTTTTCCCCTGTGATACAAGATTTATTTTTCCAAGCTCTCCAAATGACACAGTTGCAGAACCTCTTTCAGCTGGTCTTGCCTGAAATTAATGAGAAAGATTAAAGACATCAGAAATAGATAAATATGTAGTCCTAATGAACCCCTTCAAGCTGTCTTATATTAAAAAACATCCCCCACCCTAAGTAAATAAACAATAAACTGCAAATGGAAACATAAGCCCACCAAGAAAAGTGATTGGTCTTACTATTTTACCTGTGAATCGTGATATTTCCATCCTATCATGTAATAGATCTGATATGTGGCAGGCACCGAACCATCCTCATTTCTGTACATTTCTATAAAGACAAACAATGGTTAAAGTCTGAAATAATGCCAGTAAGAAAAATAATCTACTCAACAAATGCCATATCCTCAAAGAGAATGGATATTAGGAACTTGTGGGATTCTGAAAATGCCTCCTGTGAAAAACCCTCAACACCGGAGAAACTGACAGTAGTGGAGGAGTAAGGACTGTTTGGAAAGGGATATGGAGACACGGGGTCTGAGTTTGGAGGGGAGGACAAGAAATCTGATGGTGCTGGCTGGGTGGTTCAGCGGTTGAGCATTGACCTATGGACCGGAAGTGACAGTTGATTCCCAGTCAGGTCACATGCCTGAATTGCAGGCTTGCTCCCCAGTGTGGGGTGTGCAAGAGGTAGACAATCAATGATTCTCTCTCATCATTGATGTTTCTGTTTCTCTCCTCCTCCTTTCCTCTCTGAAATCAATAAAAATATATTAAAAGGAAAAAAAAAAAGAAATCTGATGGTGCTTAACAGGAAAGGAAAAAGCATTAGCAACGTTAAGGGATAAAGATGACCGAGCACATTTCTCAGTGAGTCCCGGAGGGCGGAAGGGCCGGCTCCCTTACCTTGGTACACCGCCGCAGCCGCCAGCATCGTGTCTCGGTGCAGGAGAGCTTTTCTATTCCAGGCACAGTTACTCTCACCCATTCCTAAAAATACACTACAGGCAGTTGGAGATAATATAGCAAAAACCCTGAGCAGCTCAATCAATACCACAGATTTACTCTTATCTCCTCCAACAGTGTATCATGCTCTAACACTCATGCAAAACATCCTAAATAATCTCATTTGTGCTTACAGAATATAGCAAGACTTCTTATTGACTATAAGGCAAAACTACCTGGAGCGTCTGGATGTTAAGACAATGAAAAAGTCACATTTCAGGAGCTAGCCCCATTGCACACTTTACTTGCCAGAAATGGTCTAAAGTGAGCCAGTAGGGCCCTTGCAGGGGGCTCAGAGTATTGTCCCATAAATCAAAAGGTTCCGGTTATGGGTTCAATCCCTGGTCTAGGCATGTATGGGAGACAATTGATCGATGAACCTTCCTATCTCTAAAATCAATAAACTTTGGGTGAGGAATAAATAAATAAATAAATAAAGTAAGCAAGCAATCAATCCAATTGGGCAAAAAGCAAAGTGAGTAGCCCTCCCAGGGAGTCATTAGGAGCTGCCAAGTGCCTTTCAAAGGAAGCCACATGTTATGCCTCTTTGAGGGGCTGTTCAAAGGAGGCCAGGACACTGTTACGATGCTTCACACCTTCTAAGCCATAAATGTAATATGGTCATAAAACGTGGAAAAGGGCTCTGAGACTTGTTAGATAATACCAAAGCTAATGTGTTTTCAGATCTTACAATACTTTGCTAGTCCTGGATTAGGGAAAAAATTAGGTGCATTCTTTTCAGAGGCACTTTCCTTAATGTTTTAAAATTCACTTTTAGATTTCTTTCTTTCAAGTTGACAGCTAAAAGCTACATTTGTTTTTTTCTAATGCACTTACTTAAATAAAATTACTTTGTAAGGCTACATTTTAAACTAGTCCTCAATATTAAAAGGATTTCAAAAGCAAAATCCTTTATATTTATTCTCGACTACATGACTAGAAATCAGTTTCTTGGTTTTGTTTTTCTACATTCACAAAAGAAACCAGTAAACTTTTCAACATCAATGTTTAAAAATAATATTCCAAGTTTTCAATGCCCTGATTGAAAACAATCAACAAATTTGCTGTACTAAGTAAACCTTTATCTTCTCTCCAACCCTAAAAGGCTCCTATTATTCCCTAAAATCATGAATCTCTAATACTAAAAGCAATGCCCCGCATCCTGTGAGTATAACAGCCCAATTCATGAAGAACAACAGACAAACCAGCGGATTAATCACCAAGAAGAAAAGGTGGATCTCAGTCTGCAGTCATGATGCAGCTAGACTATCTCAGAGCAATGGCTCTGGGTCTTTAAGGTAGTCAGACTAGAGGATCTCCTGGGCTCACAATGGTGACATTTGGGACCCATTAGGTAATCTAATTTTTTAATAAAAATATATTTTATTGATTTTTTACAGAGAGGAAGGTAGAGAAAGATTTAGAAACATCGATGAGAGAGAGTCATCGATCAGCTGCCCCTTGCATGTTCCCCAGTGGGGATGTGCCCGCAACCAAGGTACATGCCCTTGATCGAAATCGAACTCGGGACCCTTCAATCCGCAGGCCGACGCTCTAACCCAGCCATGGGCAAACTACGGCCCACAGGCTGGATCCGGCCTGTTCGGCTGTTCTATCCAGCCCGCAGAGCCGAAAGAGCGGAGGGTTCTCTTGCTCTCCCCTCTGCTCCTTCACCAGCAGCCCAAGATGAGAGTGCCAGCATGGTCAGGTTGCTTTTGTTCCAGCCCTCCGGTCCAGTTTAAGAACCCATTGTGGCCCTCGAGTCAAAAAGTTTGCCCACCCCTGCTCTATCCACTGAGCCAAACCGGTTTCGGCACATAATCTAATTTTTAAAACATTCTCCTACATAGTGAGTATCAACTATAGGTAAACTGGGACTCAGACTGGAAGAGTCTATTGCTGATCATGGTTGTGGTTTCCATGACTGGCGATTAGATAACAGGCAGCACCTGTGAAAAACAGGTTTCATTTTTTAAATGTAAATATTTAATGCATTTCTATGAAATGCCTTCTAACTAACTGTTATTGGGATCTGCTGATTGAGATCACTAGGCATAATGCTCTTCCTGAAGGTCTCACCTAGGCATAATGCTCTTTCTGATACAGGAATGCAAGAGCGCCAATATGCAGCATGGCCAGCAACTCTGCTGCCAGGGCAGCCCCCCTCACAGGGACGTGCGCAGCCACCTGACCTCCCTCCTTGCAGAAGCACCGTGATGGGAGCAGAGACAGGGATCAGAATCCCCGTTCTGACCCTCCCATGACCTGAAGCAAAGTCATTTAATCTCTACTAAACTCAGTTTTGTGATCTTCAAAGTGGAATGATAACACTTCCTAACACATCCTGATGGGCCTTAACTGAAGACCAACTCGGAAACACATATGGAGACCCCTGAGCAGCTCTGCACTTGGGTATAACAGAAAAATCTGGAAGGAGATAACTGATTAAGACTCTCACAGTGTTTTTAAGGTTAAGTTCAACTGTTTATTTTAAAAAATCTGATTTATTCCAGTTTACTAGGAAAAATACTGAGTAATGCTTAAAAAAATAATAATAACTGAACTTACCTTAAAACTACTGTGATAGCCTCCAAAATTTTTCATGCACTCATCACTGATATACAACTTGTTTTGTAAAGTTAGGTCAACATTCTTGACTTTTTTCTGTGAATTAATAATAATGGCAGCTTGAGTTGACACCACAACCATCAAGGGGAAAAAAAATGTATAATGCAATGTAAAATAACCAAAAACAACTTGAAGGTAGCACCATCTTCCAGCCTGCAAAGCCGCACACCTGGGATTCTGCCACGCTTCTCCCTCCTCCACTCATCCCCTGACCACTTCTTCCTGTCTCAGCTGCCTCTGCCCTCTCATCAGGAGGGCAGTAAAGACTTCAGGATCTGAATCAGGCTGCTACACTGGGTTTAAACCCTGGCTCTACCACTTACTAAATACATCACCATGAGGAGGTGACTTCTCTTTGTGCCTCAATTTCCTCAGGCAGAACAAGAGAGGTTAACTTATTAGCTCTGGTCTCATCTTCCTCGTAAATATGCTCATAAACATAGCTGCAGGGTGAGCCCTCTGACGCACTAATCTGTCTTTTCTCTGTGCAAAATTCTTCTAAGACACTACCAGGCCCACCTGAGAAATCTAGAAGCCTCTGACGGACTCTCCTGCATCATTTTCCATCATCTCCCCATTCTACATGTTCAAGCAGTACCGGATTACTGTACAGTTCCTTAGTTAGAGTAGTGTGTGCCCTCTTACATCTCTAACTTTACACAGCCCACTTTCTTGGCTTGGAATGCAATGCCCACCCCGCCCCAAGCCTGCACCCACTCCTTCATGCTCCTGGCAAGCCCATTTAGCTGAGGTGCCGCCTTTCTACAAAAGCATCCCTGACCCTCTAAGAAGGTTTAGGGGCTTTTTCTCGTTTCTCCCTGCGAGAAACGAGATCACTGTGACAAACAATGATCGCATTTTACAGCTAAATACAGATGTCCGTCTCTCCATAGAGCATAAGCTCCCTGACATCGGGAACTGTGTATTCCCATCACTGGCTCAGTGGTTGGCACATGGTAGATGCTCAATAAATGGTAAGTGAATGAATATAAAATCAATCAGTTAACATTTGTATCTACTTGATATCATTTTTACAAGTTATCTTTAAATAATTCCTCTTAATCTTCCTAAGGACAGGAAATATCTAAGACTAAAACACATGATTTGTGTAGACGACTATACAGTGAAAACAGGGCATTGGCCAAACCTCTTGAAGGTAAATAAAGGACAACAGTTCCCCCAAATAATGACCAATTTAAAACCCAGGTTATCAACTGGGTTAGGAGTCAACTCTCTAGTTTATAGCTTCATTTGGATGACAGTTAAAAATACAAGCTGCTGTACACTTAAGATTAGTGCATTTTGCTGAACATCCATCTAACGTCAACACCACATAGATCAAATACCCAGTATAAGACTCTGGATTCAAATAATAACTCCAGACTTATTGTGATCACAGACAAGATACTTAACTTCTCCATGTCTCAATGTGCTCATCTGTAAAATTAGGATACTACGAAATCTCAAAGAACTGCACCTGGCACAGAGTAAGTACTAGATTTTCAAATTAGGAGTCCAAAACCTCTTTCAACTGATATGTCTAATTTCTAGTCTCTTTTTTCTTGAAGTGAATCATGAGCACAGCATTTATTGTAGAGCAGAACAAAAATAAATGCTGTATTTGAAAAGTACCCTTATCATAACAATTTGAATGATACATTACCAGCATACCATCAACTCTCAAGCTTTCCAGGTAAGAGGCTCAGGGATCAGGGGGAGCCAAGAGTTAGGGGCAGTGCTCAGGAGGGAGTGTGTGAGTTATTGCTGCTTCCCTGTCACGTCGGGCTGCATGCTAAGGCTGCCAGACCCTGTACTGAAGTATAATAAAGAATGACTATAATAGTAAGTTTTCCGCTACACGTCTTTCCCCTTGTAAATCTCAAAGGAAATTGGACAAGGGCTCAAGTAGACCTGTTACAAATGGGTAGCTACAAGAAGCAGTAGAATCAGGTAAGAGAGTTCCAAAGCAAGAGTTAAGAAGGCAAGAGTTTGGCACCTAATTCTTCCACTAGGAGGTAAGTGTTCTCTTTTAGGTCTGGCTCCTTTTTCTTATTTGTAATGCAGAGAAGTAGTAGTTACCAGAGAGTGGTTGAGGGAAGCGAGTGCAATAACATTTACAAAAAACTGTTAAGTCTGTAAACAAAGTATTTCTTTTTATAATTCTCTTGCTTTAAGTCACTTTAAGTTTTCAGGATCCAGATGAAGGCTCACACAACACACTTTAATTCATACTTGTTTATGCCGTTTGTGTAACAAAGGAATCAAACCTCACAAATGCTCACGGGGTTGGGGGTAAACTGAGGCTCTCCTTTGAGAGTCACTTTTCCAGCAGCCCCCAGAGGTAGATGTGTATTTTTGCATACCTCGCCTCTTTCATGGCCGGGGGCAGGGTCTGTGTCCTAGCCTCTTCCAAGCCATTACTTCTCTGCCTATTAAAACCCTTGCCCTGCTGAGACCACTGCTCCTGCTGCTGTCAGACATCAGGCTCCCAGGCCCTCCTGTCACTCACCTGGTTCTGTTTCCCTCTGTAACCAAGTCCTGCTACCAGCACAGGTGATTTCAGTGTCAAGTACCACAGCCTCTAAGATTTCTTAGTTTCCTCACCACTAATGGACTTCTCCATCACACCTACATGTTCCAAAACCATTAATTCAAATATCCCATCTGCTGACCATCTCCGGTGCTCCAGCGTTCTTGGTGTTTCAACCCTAATCACTCTCTGACCAGCTGGGGATCACTTGTGCATGTCTCCTCTACTTTTTGCCAGTCTATTAGCTTGTTCATATTTTCTTTCAAAGTACCATTCCCTCCAGCTTAGGTTATTTCAATTACACTCTTGGAATTATTTTTCAATTTTTCAATTACAGTGAACATCCAATATTATATTATATTATATTAGTTTCAGGTGTACAGAACAGTGATTAGACATTTATATAGTTTAAGAAGTGCCCGGCTGATAATTCTAGTACCCACCTGGCATCATACATAGTTATTACAATATTAATCACTATATTTCCTAAGCTGTACTTTACACCTTATGACTATTTTGTAACTACCAAGCCGTCTTCTTAACCCCATTCACCTTTTGCATCCATTTGTCTTTAGGTCACTTTCAACTAGCAAAGTCCCAACCCAAACAAATTTAACTATCTGTTCTTTGCCTGGTGTTGTTGGAGAAAGTGTAAAAGTGCTTTAAAGTGCCTTACCTTGTAAATCTTCCATCAATTCAAACATTCCAGGATAGTTAACTTGAATTTCATCAGTGTCCTATTGAAAAAGAAAATATTCACTTGACATTTATCACACAAAAAATCCAGATTCCAAAGGCCACAGAAATTACCCACACCAATCTCTCATGGTAAGCAGGACTCTAAGTTATAACATTCTTCACAGATGTCATCTGGCTTATGCTTGATAACCTTTGTTAACTTTCTTATACATCCTTTTAGAACAATTTTTTCCTCATAGACTCAAATACAATTATATCACTTAAAACCTACACATGCAACTATATATGTATATGTGTACATACATACATAGTCTTTTGCTCTTTCTCTATATTGCATACTTGTTTTGTTTTAGAAAATAACATCTTAGAGATCTTCCCCTATAAACATATATCTACTGAATTCCTTTTTTAACAGCTGTGTACTATTTCATTAAGTAGATACACTTTAATTTATTTAACCATTTCTCTATTAATGGACACTGAGATTGTTTCCAGTTTTTCTTTTTAATCCTCAACCAAGGGTATTTTCTTTATTACTGATTTTAGAGAGAAAGGGAGGGAGGGAGAGAAATATTCATATGAGAGAAAAACATAGACTCTCACATGCTCCCCAACTGGGGATTGAACCAGCAACCTAGGTAAGTATTTTGACCAAGAATTAAATCTTTTGGTGTACAGGATGATGCTCCAACTAACTGAGCAATAGGGCTTACTTTTTTTATAAAAGAAATGCATGAATCAGTTTGTGTGTGAACTTTTTAACAAGACAATCCCTGAGTAATTCATTTCTTCTACATATTTTTCTACAATAAGAAACTATTTTTTAAAAGAGATCCTAAGATTAAAAACAAAATTTCTTCCAAGCTGATATGCAACCATTAAGCAATGTCCTTTGAAAAGCATTCTTCAGTGAAACAATCTAAAAGCACTGTCTTCATCTCAATCAGAGTACCACAATAGCTTTGTCAAAGACCTTATTGAAATCAAGATGGACCACCTGCATTTTCTCCTAATATACTAGTCTGGCACTCGGTCCTAAAAGGAAATGAGCTTCATTTAGAATGCCAAATGACTCTGAAAATAATTCACTAAGAGGGTCATATAAATGTAAATATAACTATTTGGCTTTAATTTAACTTGATTTCATTTAAAAATAGGAAACTATAGTAGTATAAAAGCAATATATCTAATGCTGTATGCAACATAAACCTCTGAAATTGATTATTTAAAAGCTTTTTTGGATGGGTTTTTTTAGAAAATGAATTAGAGTGCAATGTTAATACAGCACTTTAGAGACAGTGTATATGTCTCCAGGAACAAATTTATAAATTTATTATTAAATCAGCAATTCTCTAATTTTGGAAACTATAAATAAGATTCTACACCAATATTTTTGTATTATATTAATGTTTAAGTTTTCAGTTCATGTTTGGAGAAGAAGATGAAAATTATTCTGGAGAGAGAAACCAAGATGGTGGCATAGGTAAACAACTGAACTTGCTGCCTCACACAACAACTTCAAAACTACAACTAAAAGACAAAACGGACATCATTCAGAACCACAGGAAGGCTGGCTACGTGGGAATTCTACAACTAGAAGGAAAGAGAAAAGCACACTGAGACTCACAGGAGCTGCGGAAATGAAGTGCAGAGGTACGGAGGCATGCACACAGAGAGGGCTGAGCACTGAGTACACGGCTGGCTTTTTCAATCCAGAGGGAGACCCAAGCTCCCTACTGCTCTGAACTCCAGTTTCAGGCGAAACTCTGGGGACCCAAACTCATACAGGGAGAAACTGGACTGTCTGGCAGTGGGCGGAACTTAAGGGTGGCTTTCTCTCAGAGGTGCTTGCAGTGATTACTAAGGGACACTGAGACCTGGGGGCCTCTTAAAGCAGGGCTGACCGGAAGCCATTGCTGTTTGCTCCCCCCTGAGACTCCGCCCCATCCAAACTGTGTGCAGAGGCTTTTGCCTGGTCCTTTGAAATGTAAACTTACCTAACAAACTGCAGCTGAGTCAGAGAGACCCAGAATATACAAAAGAAGGCCCAAGGCCCCAGAGCAGCGTGCATTGCTTCACAGCTGGTCCTCATCTGGGCACCTCCAAAACCCAAACAAAGAAGAGGAATCTGCAGATATCTCCATAGCTCCTGCTGGGTGGCTTCAGGCACAGGCTAAATTAGCACCTTCCTGGAGATTAAAGAGCCAATGTACCCAAGGATCAGACTGGTACCATCCAAATTACAACTCTTCAGATCCATAAGGGATACACTCAGGGGGCAGACTCAGTGAGCCCCACTGAAGCAAGTCTTGTCTCATAAGGGTGTCTCCAGCACAGAAGTTCTCCCATTATAAACACAGCTAATTCTCATAGCCAATTGGCCTGGAGGTCAATTCCTCCTAGTGATGCCAACAACAATTAAGGCTTAACTACAACAAGACTGTGCACACAGCCCATAGAAGGGTGCACCAAGAGTTTCCACCTCAGGTAACTGTGGAGGCTGAGCCACTGGGCTCTATAGGACACATAGCACACAAAGCCACTCTGTCAACTCAGGGAAGCAGCCAAATGTGAAGACAAAGAAACAGGTCACAAATGAAAGAAATGGAGAAAGCAAAGTACTGTATATAGAGTTCAAAACCACGGTTATAAGGTTTTTCAAGAATTTTCTAGAAAAGGCTGATAAATTTAGTGAGATCCTCAAGGATATGAAAAAGGACCAACTAGAAATCAAACATACACTGACTGAAATAAAAAATAATATACAAAGATCCAATAGCAGACTAGAGGGTCGCAAAAATCAAGTCAAAGATTTGAAAAACAAAGAAGCAAAAAACACCCAACCATAAAAGGAAAAGGAAAAAGGAATACAAAAATATGAAGATAGTGTAAGGAGCCTCTGGGACAACTTCAAGCATATCAACATCTGAATTATTGGGGGTGAGGGGTGTAGGGTGGGGTGGGGCGGGAGGCCAGTAGAAGAGAGAGAGCAAGATACTAAAAACCTATTTGAAGAAATAATGACTGAAAACGTCCCCCATCTTGTGAAAGAAATAGACTTACAAATCCAGGAAGGGCAGAGAACTCCAAACAAAAGGAATCCAAAGAGGACCACACCAAGACACATCATAACTAAAATGCCAAGAGCAAAAAACAAAGAGAAAATATTAAAAGCAGCAAGAGAAAAACAGTTAATTATCTACAAGGGAGCACCCATACGACTGTCAGCTGATTTCTCAACAGAAACTATGCAGGCCAGATGGGAGTATCAAGAAATATTCAAGAACCTACAACCAAAATTACTCTACCCAGCAAAGCTATCATTCAGAAATGAAGGTCAGATAAAGAGCTTCACAGATAAGAAAAAGCTAAAAGAGTTCATCACTGCCAAACCAGTATTATATGAAATGCTGAAAGGTATTCTTTAAGAAGAGGGAGAAGAAAAAGGTAAATATAAAAATTATGAACAAATACATATTTATCAGCAAGTGAACCTAAAAATCAAGTGAATAAAAAATCTGATGAACAGGATAAACTGGTGAAGATAATAGGATCAGGGGCATAGAAAAGGAGCAAACTAACAATTCTCGTGAATAAACGGGTGTTGGGGGTGCAGGAAGAGAATGAACAAACTTGTACATCTATGGATGAGGACAGTTGGGGGTGGGGGGATAAGGGCAGAGGGTGGGTTGGGAACCAGTTGGAGGGGAGCTATGGGGAGGGGGGGGAACAATTGTAATAATCTGAACAATAAAGATTTATTTAAAAAAAAAAACAAGGATTGATACATACCCCAAAAAATTATTCTGAGTTAATAGATTTACTAATTAAGAAAAATGTAGGCTTTTAAATGCTATGATATCAGGTTAAGATTTTTAGTAGAAATCTTTCTAAAACACACAATCAATTTCACAACCATGGAAAACCATGTGGACTAACAAAATTGTAACAATATGGGAGGCAATTCTTAAGAGGGTGAACTATAAAGATAATCTTTAAATGAGTGGATTCTGACTTATTTCAGTCACAGTCCTCTCTCAAGATGTGATGAAATAACATACAAACAACAACAAAAAACGTGTTTCTTTACAACATAGATCCTCTAGTTGACCGACAGGTCCCCTATAAATCCATGAAAATCAGGCAAGGATTTTTGTTTTTTTACTGCTACATCCAAAGTACCTGGAATAGTGCCTGGCAGACATAAAGTACTCAATAAATGTTTGTCATAATATTGAATAAATAAATAAAAACACAATACTGTGATAAGTCAATTCAGAATTGTTTCAAAAGAATCAACAACAAAAAACTGAACCAAACCTAAATGCTGTTCATTATGAAAATCTGTAATAATAAAAGTGTAATATGCTAATTAGATCAGACATCCTTCCAGATGAAACCAGGGCTGCAAGGGAAGCCAAGGTCCCAGGTGCCAGAGGGAAGCCAGTGCTGGCAGCTGGGGGAAGGAAGGCCTACTCTTGCATGAATTTCGTGCATCAGGCCTCTAATAGTTTAAAAAAAAAAATGGTATAGTCATATTAGAGAACAATACATAGAAGTTAGGGGAAATATATTCACATTGATTTGGGAAACAATTTAAAATATTCCATTAAGAATGAAAATTAAGTTTCAGAAATATATACATATATTTACATGTATGTCTATATATATATATATATATATATATATATATATATTATGGTAGAGTATTTATTTTTAAAAATCTGGAACATTACACACAAAACTGATGACAATAACTACTTCTAGATCTCAAATGTGGTTTGGAGGCCCTTTTGATGCTTCAGGAAGTCAAATTATTTTCATAATAATACTAAAATGCTATCTGACTTTTTCATCTTCCATTCTCTCCTAAGAATACAATGGGATTTTTCAGAAGTTACATGATGTGATATTGCAATTGATGTAAATGCAGAGCAGACATGAGAATCTAGCTATTATGCTCTACATTAAAGAAGTATGTAAAACCACAAAGCAATGACATTCTTTTCACTCAAAAAAAATTTTTTTTTTTTTTACTTCTGGAAAATACAGGTCTTTCTCACACAAAAAAAATAGATGTTATCATATAATTGGTATATTATTGTTAGTTTTAAATGAAAATTACTACTAAAATTCAGTTTTAATTTCCAATATAGCTAATATTGATAGCTCTAACCCACATTAAAAAAAAAAAAAACCCTTTAAGGTCCTCAATAATTATAAGTGTAGGAAGCCATCCATTTCCTTCACTATCAGAGGAGTGTCAACAAGGAGCTCGGAATGCTGTTAAACCTTGAGCCCTGGCAAGGGCCAGAGCTATACACCGATTGTTTAGGCTAGACAATAGTGGCTCAAGCAATTTCCTGACCAAATAGTCTCAGATAAATCTTTCTAATATTTACTGACCTTTAAGATAATCTGCCTGTTACCGGAATTGCCTGCCTAAGGGCTATATGTGTATCCAAAATTGAATAAAGTGTTGGCAAGGCCTGGGCACCAGTGGAAGTCCTTCCCCTTGCATTGGGCTTCTCACCTGGCTCCCAATATTTCCAAATTATTATTTGTCTCATCTCTGTCATTTGTGCGTGGCCCTTCTCCATATCCTGAACCCTGAACCACACAGTACGTGGCTCACACAATAAGTGTGTAGAGGGATCATAAAACCAAATTTTTGAGAAGTGTTGATCTCAGGAGAGAACTAAAATTTGGGGGACTAAGAGGAAAATGACAGACTTTCACTTTATCTGTAGAGTACAATGTTCACAATCAATATATTTGTATTACTTACATAATTAAAAATGCATTAAAATTCTACAGTGATTCCTCAATGTACAATTAATTGCCTACATTGAGAGTGTTTGCTTTAATTATAAACCAGAACCCTCACATGGTTTAGCTGCCCACCATGTCAGAATGCAGTTTCTATTGGCTCGTGCCTATTAAGAATTTACAAAAGACAGAACTGTGAAATCTTAAGGGTTGTTATTAGTTCCTAGCCTATTGCATCTTTCTTCCCTGAAAGCCTCTTTCCACCATCAGAGGCCTTGGTCTATGCTCCTCCTTTCTATCAAAACAAGGACAGATATGACAATTCATTTTTGGTTGCCTGATTTTATGAAATACATTCACATTAAATCACCTTAAACAGATGGGTTTAAGCCTATCATACTAATTATGCAATGAAGAGCTTTTCTTCAAGACCTATTTCACCTAATTAGATTTAGAGATGTTTCCAGGCCTTGAAGGGTTTGGAAAATGATGGAAAGTCTACTCAACCAATCTCTGAAGGCAGTAATGGCATTTATCAGAATTACTCTGCTATTGAAAGGATTTGAAAGGGGTAATCGTTTTCTCTTCCCATGAACCCCTGTTGGAAGCCTTAGCCTGGAAAGTGCCAGGGGAAGATGAGGGGGGAAGAGGAAGGCAGGAGCTACTATTCATTGAGCACCTACTGAAATGCAGGCACTTCACATCCTTTATCTTATTTAATTTTAACAGCCATCTAAGGTAAGTAACATTCGCATTAAAAAAGAAAAGAAAAAGAAAAAAAGAATGCTCAGAGAGGTGAAATAAATTCTCTAAATGCCTTTAGCTAGTAAAGGGACAAGGTAAGGATCCATATTATACCTGTCAGACAACAATGTACCATGCTGATTCCATGTTTCTTCTGCCCTGATGGCTTATGGGTCTGTTTTACAGATCTCTTCAGCTCTAATGGAGTCCATCCCCCATCCTACCTTTTCTAACCCTGATCTAACCCTAGGCCTTGTGAATGCACATTCTGTCATGTCTGCCTCATCTGGCATTATTTCAACTGAGGGGCTAGAGGTGGAGGTAGTGCTGTAAATTCCTGTACAACCCCTTTTCCTTTCTGTTCAGAAGCATGGGAGACTTGGTTGGAAAGTCTTTAAGGCGGAAATTCCGAAAAAGGAAGTTGGCTGAAGGCAGCCTGCCCTTGTTTCTTGGAATTCTGACATAGGGAAGTTGGCAGAAGGTTGCCACCCCAAGTTGTTCCTTGACCTTTCCAAACAAGTCTGTTCATGAGCTACCCCTGGTGTTTACCGGAATCATTAGGTTGAATCTTTAGGTGTCCTTGCATAAAGTACACTGCAGACACATATATCCTCTAAGATTACTTACCCTACTGATTGTATCTAAAAGATAAACTTTATCTCAAGAGTTTATCTCTGAAGAGGCAGAGGCTGTCTGGTTCCTACAGCCAGGCAGTCCCTTAGCTGTCTTTCACAGCAATCCTGTGTCAGGGTAACCATTCATCCATCGCTCAGGGTCTGCTGGTAAGCCCCAGCACCTATCACTGGGAATGCTTTAACACTCACATTACACCGACCTCTGCATTTGAAGATTCTATAGGTCAGTACTATGTCTTAGAAAATAGTCTCCTTAATGAACCAAATAAACTAATGATCAAAAATAGACCCAGAAACATAGAAGCATTGAACAGACCATCAAACTTCAGAGGGAAGGTGAGGAAAGGGGAAAGAGATCAACCAAAGGACTTGTATTAATGCAAATAAGCATAACCTCAGGGGGAAAGCAGAAGTAGGTGGATGGGAAGAGATCAATCAATGAACTTGTATGCATGTAAAAATGCATAACTCGTGAGCAGAGTTAATGGGGTGATGAGGGCTGGGGGCAGGGGAGGGAGGTAGCAGGCTAGAAGAGGTTAATGGAGGAGAAAGGAGGACCTATATAATACTTTCAACAATAAAGGTTGTTGTTGTTTTTTTTAAGAAAATAACCTCCTTGTTAACTGAGGCACATAGTTTTTGAGCTACTATTCAGATAACAAGTATTAAACATTTACATTCCTATCTTATATCAATCAAGATGTGTTTATAGACACTAAGTTTAAAAAGAGAGAAAGAGAGCCTTGGCTGAGTAGCTCAGTTGATGGGAGCACCGTCCTGTACACCAAAAAACTGTGTGTTCGATTCTCATTTAGGGCATATACCAGGGTTGCTAGTTCAATTCCTGGTCAGGGCACATTCAGAAGGAAACCTATCAATGCTTCTCTCTCTCCCCTTTCCTCTCTCTAAAATCAATTTTAAGACAAACAACCAACCAAACATATCCTTGGATGAGGATTAAAAAAACAAGAGTGATAGATTAAGTGCTAAAAACCTTTCCATAATGCCATTAATACCTACAGTTGTCTACCTTTAAAATGAGAAGCTGTTACTGAACCGTGTAATTACTGGGTTACTCGAGACTCCTGATAGTTACCACAGTCAGTGTATTAAAGCCAGCTCTCCCGAGCAGATGTCCTAGGTCATTGACAGCAGTGAAAGGAGAAATGTGTGGGGAAAATCCTCCTTCCCTTTCCGTTTCTGCTAACTGTAATGAACACCGAAGTTCATAGAGGGTGTCGCCTCCAAACATGGCGCCAATAAAAACTCCATCTGGTTTTAAAACATAATGAATCTGTAATAAATACAAACAACAAAACTTTTCAAAATGTTATATATAAAAATAGTGAAAGAATAAATATATGGTGTCTAAATCAATATCTTGTGATCACATTCTTATTTTGTCAAATTAATGATCAGATAATTTAATAAATAACACCTAAGGCAACAACTATCAGAAAGGCATTATACTTAACATTGTTGTAAAGATAGACAAGTATTAATAGTATCAGTATCTGTAAAATGTTATATGCTTTAAATTTTTAACTAATAGAAAACTTATTTTTATATTCAGAAAAATAGCGAAAGAAAAAAATATATATATATAGTATAGAAGATTGCAAAAGTCACAATTCCCTCTGTGTCTGTGTCCTCTGAAATGCCATTCTGTAACAGCTCCCATCAAGAGATGGAGTCTACTTCCCCGCTTCTTGAATCAGGCTGGCCTGCGACTTGCTTTGGCCAAACAAGGGCAAGTGACAGTGTGTCAGTGTCAAACTGAGGTCTCAAATGGCCTTGCATGTTTCTATCTGCTCTCTTGGAGCCCCCTGTGGCTACCGTGTGGTGAACAAGCTAGCCTGGTGAAAGATGAGAAGCAGAAATAAGCCAGGCATCCCAGCTGAGGTCATTCTTGACCAGCAAGATCCAAGACAATCTAGTCTCCGATCACAGCCACATGGGTGAGCCACATCAGAAGCAGAAGAAGTTCCTAAGTCCTGCCCAAATTCCCAACCCACAAAAATCATAAGCTACATAAACTGTTGTTTTAATCACTAAGCTGGGGGGCTAGATATGCGGAAAAAAGCTAATCTATAAAGAAACCATTATGATTCACAACATTAACCTGGAAACACATTAGCTTTCCTTCAGGAGAAGTAATTAACTTTCTTTCTAGCTTGAGAACAAAAACACTTTAATTGGTAACTTAAGCAAAGTAGTGGCTAGAAGGAATTCCAGAATCACCAATGTTTACTCATGACCCTCTTAGACATACAATCTGTAACTAGCTTTAACTGGTTCTTCTCTACAATGAGGAACATCACAGGAAGGGATGGATTCTAAAGTGAACCAGAACGCAAATCACAGCAGGCTCTTCTAATCAAAGTATCCATCTTGAATTTATATTAAAAATATTATTTAGTTATATATTTTATATTACAAAATACATATAAAACATATTATAAAACATGAAGCATTTACAAAACACTATTAGTATATAAGCAAACTGCAAAATCCTTGGTTTCTTCCCTTTTGCCCTTTTAGAGTTATTTCCGTCTCTAGTCACCAGACCCTAACACAAAAAGTATCTAACATTTAGTCCTCAGCTTCTGCAGCTTCTATCTATCTCAGAGGGCTTATCAATTCCCATGGATTTCACAAGGATTATTTTCTAAACCTTATGTTTAGCTTGTACATCTTCTCAGAACTCTAAATTCATCTTCAACTTACTGTGCCATTTACATTTGTCTCCTGGCAAACTCATTCCCCAGCACATCCAACACTTATTGGTTCTTAAGCCTTCCCTTTTACAATTGTCACATTTCTGTTAATTATCATCTTCTATTCCCTTTATCTGATCACTATCAATTCCCCCTCTACTTTTACTCATTATTCTCCCAGGTGTCCAGACTCAGAACTTCAACTCATCCCTCTCTTTGATCTTCAGATCTAACCAGCCACAAAACCATGGATTCTTCCTTTGCAGAGTCCTAAATAACCTGTATAAAAAACCTCTCTGCTTTTTCACTCCTATCATTCCCACCTAGGTTTAGTTTATCTCATGCCTGGAATACTGAAACAATCTCACTGCAATTGAACCAACCTCTGGCATCAGCTTTCTAATCAAGAAAAGGAAGACAGCCAAAACCGATTTGGCTCAGTGGATAGAATGTGGGCCTGAGGACTGGAAGGTCCCAGGTTCGATTCTGGTCAAGGGCATGTACCTTGGTAGCGGACACATCCCCAGTAGGGGGTGTGCAAGAGGCAGCTGATCGATGCTTCTCTCTCATCGATGTTTCTAACTCTCTATCCCTCTCTCTTCCTCTCTGTAAAAAATCAATAAAATATATTTTTTTAAAAGAAAAGAAAAGGAAGACACCTTGCACAGTTATTTAACACATTGATTGAACAATGTGATTGGCAAATGGTATGTGCTTCACATATGGTAGTTATTATCCTGCCATCCAGTTGTTTAATCATGTCATCTTACTCTTCAAAATTCTCCAGTAACTCTGAACTGCCTAAAGAATAAACTCCAAATTCCTTATTGTCACCCAAGCCCTCCCAAATCTGGTCCCAATATACCTCATCTCCAAGTTAATCCTCCAAAGAGGCTTCCTCTTGGTCCTTTCATGCTCCTGGCTCTTGTACCTCGCACCTATCCCGATTCTGACTTTCTGGAATGTCTTTCCATTCCAAATCTAACCTACCCTCTAAGGCCCTGTTCAAGTAATTCCTTTATTTTGAAGCTTTCTTGGCAGAACCAAATCAGAGTGATCTGCCTTTTACGTACCACTCAGCTATTCACTGATAAATATCAGCCGACCAACATCTACTGAGAACTCTCTAAGTATAGGCATGAGGATGATACAAATATAAATAAATTAGTACTCACAAAAAATTATAGGCAGTTAAGGAGAAAAAAATCAGAAAAAGTCTTGTAATATCAATATTACCTTGTACAAGTTACCAGAGTCTCCATAAATATTTCAATATCTCCAACCTAGATTTTTTGAATTGGCAGGGTGGGGGGAAATCACCCAATGTATTTAATATACCAAAGGGCACCAAGCATATCCAGCCCACAGAATATATAATAAATACTTATTTGATTTGCTTCAATTTCCAATTGTCAGATGTATAAATGGAAAACATCTATAAGTTTGCATGTGAAAACAGAAACATCTATAAGTTTCTAATAATAAATAGAATAACTCATGCTATTGGAATCAACATTAAATTTCTTACCTGTTCAAGTGCTCCAGGAAGGTCATTCACCCAGTGCAAACTAAAGAATGAAAACACGTATTTTTTCTAGCTTAATTCATGTAATTAATTAGTATAAGTATCACTAATATAAGGACAAACCATAAAAAAGGACTTGATTTTAAGTTTAAAATTGTATATCAAAATTCAATGACTGATTTTATACAGGTTTTTAAAAATATGCTCAGGGACAAACTTTCCTTCTGTCACACTAGAAAATGTGATGGCATTTCACTTTGTCGATATGATTTTATGTGTAATTATTCTTCGCTGAATAAAGTAAAATTTTCAAATAAGACATACAAATGGTCGACAGGTATATGAAAAGATGCTGAACATCACTAATCATTAGGGAAATGCATATCATTTGAGTTATCAACACCTTATAACTATTAGCATAGCTATTATGAAAAAAAACAAACAAAACAAGAGACAACAAATGCTGGCAAAAATGTGGAGTAAAAGGAACCCTTGTACACTATTGGTGGGAATGTAAACTGGTACAGCCACCATGAAATAGTATAGAGGTTCCGCAAAAAAAATTAAAACTTGAACTACCATATAACTCAAAGAAATTCTAGGTATATATCTGAAGAAAATGAAAACACTTCTTATTTCGAAGAGATACCTGCACATCCATGTTCAGTGCAGCATTATTCACAACAGTCAAGATGTGGAAACAACGTATGTGTCTTGCAGAAAAAAGGTTCACCACACCTCTCTTAGATCAAGCCTCTTAATGTTTTTCATTTCATGACAGATTCTGAATATTTTTCAAAATTTGTTTAGCAATAGAATCTGAATACTTTTCTAAGTTTGCTAAGCACACCTCAACAAACAGGGAAGAAGTTACAAACTCAATTAAGAAATCAGCAGAGGTGCCCAGCCAGTGTGGCTCAGTACTTGAGTGTGGACCTATGAACCAGGAGGTTAGGGCATATGCTCAGATGTGAGCTAGATCCCCAGTAGGGAACATGCAGGAGGTGGTAGATTAATGATTCTCTCTTATCATTTATGCTTCTATCTCTCTCTCTCTCCTTTCCTCTCTGAAAGTAATAAACATATATTTGAAATTAAAGAAAGGAGGGAAGGGGGAGAGAAAGGGGAAGGAGGAGGGGAAGGGAAGGAGAAGGGGAAGGGGAGAGGTAGGGTCAGGGACAGAGAAGAGGGAGGGGTGGGGAGGGGAAGGAGGAGGGAAAGAGGAGGGAAGGGGAGGGGAGGGAAGCGGAGGAAACACCAAAGGTGACCAATTCTCCCAGTTTTCCTGGGACTGAGGAATGTTCAGGGACACAGGCTTTCTAGTGCTAACACTGGCAAAGTAATGACAGACTGATGACTGTCCACCCATTTTAAAAACTGCTATCAAAGGGTTGTATTAAGTAAGTTGAATCTTTGAAAGAAAATCTGACTATAATAATAAGGCACCACATAGAATATTTTCTTTTCTTTATTAGAGACTAAATTCTTTAAGGACAGGATCCCTGTCTGAATTCATTTTGGGATTACCCCAAAGCATCTAGCTCACTGCCTTGCATATTGTAATCTATTAGAGGCCCAGTGCAAGAAATGCGTGCATGGGTAGGGTCCCTAGGCCTGGTCAGCAATCAGGGCCAAGAGTTCTTCCAGCTGCCTGCCAGGACCTTCCTTCATTCCATGCTGCCCCCTGGTGGTCAGCACATGTCATAGCTAGCAATCAAACTCTTGGTCTCCTAGTTGAACTCCCGAGGGGACACTTTGCATATTAGCCTTTTACATAGAGAGATTCAATAAATATTTATAATATATGTTTGTGTAATAAGCGTGGAAAGGCATGGTAGAAAGAATAAAGGGGAAAAAGTAATCCTGAGGACTATATTTTTATATAGACAAAGAATTAAAATAGAAGGAAATTCTACCTTTTCCTTATTTACCAGAATCTATATATATAAAAGCCTAAGTGACTGTGTCCGACTGTTTGACCAGGTGCTATGACACACAATGATCACCAGGGGCAGATGCTCAATGCAGGAGCTGCCAAACTGCGGTGACTTGGCAGCTGTGGTTCTTGGATGATGCACCCGGAACCAGAGAGGAGGGAACCCAATTCCAGGGTGTGCCACCTAAGAACCGGTTTCGGCCCAGTCCCCATAGGCCAGGCCAAGGGATTCCACTCATTCACAAATCCGTGCACCAGGCCTCTAGTGAGTTTATGAATGTTGAGGTACTATATCATATTATCTCCACTAGGGGGCCATAATCCTTTACCAGGGAAATCATAAAGTTTTTAACAAAAACAAAGAAGACCAGATTTCTGAGTTTAAAAAAAAGCATTAAGAATTTACTCCCTTATCTATTTTATTTATAACATCTATTTTTTTAAAGTACCAATAAATTACCAACCTTAAACTGCTAACCACCAGGTTAAATGTATTTTCTCTGAAAGGAAGGAATTCTTCATCAGCTAAAACAGTGACAGTAGGAATTTCCGTTTCTAAGGTATTTTTCTAATGGTTAAAAAATAGAAATTCAAAAACACATTTATAAAATCTTAATTATTAGCACAATCACTGTTGGTTTAAACCTAAGTCATGTTATATTTCTTGGCAGTTTCTATCCCTTCTCGGGGGGAAAAAGGGAGCCACAAAGAAGGCACTCAAAAATATTTCTTATATTACACTTAAGACCAGTAAAAAAACTGGTTAGCAAAATATAAATAGGACACTTATCTCACACTGAAACAAATCTCAGAAAGCTAAAAGTTTAAGTGGAATAACTGAAGCCCAGAAGTACTTGATGAGCCCTAGCCAGTTTGGCTCATGGATAGAGCATTGGCCTGTGGATTAAAGGGTCCTAGGTTTGATTTCAGTCAAAGGCATGCACCTTGGTTGCGGGCACATACCCAGTAGGGAGTGTGCAGGAGGCAGCTGATCAATGTTTCTATCACATCGATGTTTCTAACTCTCTATCCCTCTTCCTTCCTTTCTGTAAAAAATCAATAAAATATATATTTTTTAAAGAAGTACTAGATGAAAATATTGGTGAACATTTTTATACTCTTTGATGAAAATGCAAAAGTAAACATGACTTAAAAGGCAGAAACTATAAAGGAAAAGATTGATAAACTTGACGATAAACTAATCAAAAAGTTTTAAAAAGCAATAAATCATGTAAACAACATACTTGGGGAAATATTTATAACATATATAATGAAATATTAATATCCCTAAAAAAAAAAGCTAGAATAAAAACCACGTAAAATAAAAAACATGTCAAGGGTAAAGTAGATAAAGTACAGGTATAGACACATCACAAAATTCTAAAATTCACAAATTAAAAAATACTAATAGTCAAATATCAGTAGCCAAAAGATATCAATGGTGATTTGATTGTACTAGACATCAAAGAAATGCAAATAAAAATAACAAGATTCTACTTTCTGTCTATCAGATTGACAAAGACAAAACAACTGGACCAATGTTGCCAAAAAGGAGGAGAAAAGAGTACTTTCATTTAACATGGTTATTCAGTCTTCCTAAGGTCTATCTGGAATCCATAAATTCTATTACTAGGAATTTAATGCCAGGGAGAAAATAAATAAAACACACAAGGTTGTTTTTTATGATTACGTTCATCACAGTGTTGGTTAAGAAACTAGAAATATAATTGTACTACAATATAAATTTAGCTAAATAAGCCATGGAATATTCATATATTGGAATACTATATATCCAATTTAAAAGACAGTGTGTGTATATGTCATTCACTGATATAAAAAAATGATAGTCTTTGAAAACATAGCATGTTAGCAGTTAGCATAAGCGTTTGTATAAAACCGTTTATTAGGGAAGGGGCGGTTAAACATCCCCAATGTGGTGGAGACCAAATGTCACCAGAAGATGCCTCTGAGTGATGGAACTAAGATGATTTTGTTTTCCTTTTGCCTTTATAGGTCCTGTATTATTTAGTTCTTTTTCATGTTATTATTTATAATCAGAAAAAAAAAGTTCCTTTCATCTCAAAGGAAATAAAAATAAAGAAACAAAGAACTAAAAATCAAACCAAGAGACCAAATACCAAAAGTGTATTAAAAAGCTACTTACCAAAGCATTTTCTGCTATGTCCGCTTGGAAAAACTTTCCAACAGTTTCCTGCAATAAAATAATTAAAGCTGATCTAATGTTACAAAAACAAACAAAAATCCAATAACAAAACAAATGTTGAAATTTCTAAAGGAGAATGTGATAGTTACAGATTAATTTTCAGCTTTGTAAGGGTATTTTTCTTCATAAAAGCATTATGGTATAAATACCTTAATAACACATATTAAGTTACAAAGATCTATAATAATAAAAGCGTAATATGCTAATGAGACCCAACAGCCGAACAACCTTCCGGACATCATTTCGGATGAAGCCACTGCTGCGGGGGGCCAAGGCAGAGATGGTTAGGGGCAATCAGGCAGGCAGGCGAGAGGATGGGGCATTAGGCAGGTAGGCAGAGGGATTAGGGGCAATCAGGCAGGCGAGTGGTTAGGAGCCAGCAGTGCCAGATTGCAAGAGGAATGTCTGAATGCCAATTTAGGCCTGGTCAGTTGCTATGATGTGGGCCTAAACCAGCAGTTGGACATCCTCTAAGGGGTCCCAGATTGCAAGAGGATGCAGGCTGGGCTGAGGGATACCTCCCCACACAAACAAGAATTTCATGCACTGGGCCTCTAGTTTAAATATAAGCACCCAACATTATTATACTTAATATATTTAACTATATTTAATTAAATAAAGAACACAGGTATAAACAATCAACATCTTTAATTTACTCCACTGGGTTAGGCATATGTATTGACTTTTCCAAAGCACAGTATGCCATGAGCTAGTCTCCACTCTTGTGCCACAAAAGGCTTGCATTGGTTTTCCAGCCTTTTAGTTGTTCATCCAGAGCTTACACAGAGTAAAGAAAGACTTAAACACCGATAGTGAGGGGGAAGGAGGAAGAGAATAAGTGGCTTTCTTTTCCCCGTTTCACTTATCCTTCCTTCCTTCAAAGAGGAAAGGACACCATATTTCTCTCCAATTAATACCTTCATGTTGTCTTTTCTCTAGAATCCAGCTCCCTCCATCACGATCTCTACCAATCTTCAGTCTCTATCTTCTTGAAATAGCAGATGCCTCCCAATCTTGAAAACTCTCCTTTAACCACCACCCCTTCAAGTTGTTTTGTTTGTAATCCACAATACCACTCTTACTGATGTCTTTCTCCTCAATTTCCACTTTCACTGCTCTATGAAGACTATTTCACTAACAATTTTAGCACCAACTACAGTCTGTCTGTTCTCAGTCCTACTTCACTTTACCTATTAATGGTCTCCTAGAAACATCACTGCTTTCTGCTCTTGCTCCCGTCCTCTGCTAGATAATACCAATCCTTTCCACTTCACCCACATCCACTTCTTAAAGAACTTCCCTAGAAAAAATAAAAGAAATAAAGAACTTCCCGTCCCACAACGTGAAAAGGTCAGCCTACAGTTACCTGGCCACCTGAGGACAACTGATATGCAGGCGAATGTTTAACTCTAAGCTCTCAAAAAGGGGGCCCTGAGTTGTAGTGCTTGTCAATTTCCATGGTGTAACTATTCCATTAGAGGATTTCATGCTACCAACATGATGGAGCTAAATGTGGAATTGGGAAGAGATGTGACTCAATAGGCTCCAGCACAGTAATGGCAGGGGTGAAAATTAGGCCAACCAGACTATCTATCCCTGTCTTCCACTCAAAAATGTAAGTTAAGAGACTTGGAGTCAGGGTAGAAGTCCCACGAGTTGGAGCAGCATGTAGATTTGGGGTGAAAGCAGTAGAGTGCTGGTAAATATTTAATAACTGGCTGTTGGTTGGGGACTGCTTGGTAGCATTTGCCAACTTCCATGGTGCAGATACTCCCACAATGGCTGATTTCAAACTATCAACACAATGTCACTGAACATGGAATTGGGAAGAGATGCTAATGATCAGCTCTCATGAGCAAGTGTGAGCTAACTCCAACACAGCATTAGGTGCAGGTTACTCCTATCAGGGCCGCATGCACTGATGAACACCAGGGATAGAAGAGGTCAAAGTGGGGGAATGGGAGGCATGTGTAATAGTTTCAACAGTAAAGATTTTTATATAATATTTTGAAAAGAGGAATTAATGAATAAGTCTTTTAACCTGAGCAACTAGAAGAATTGATGTGACAGGCCCACCATATCGAATCAGTCATCAAGTTTTGTGGATTCTACTAGGTCTCTCTAATAACAGTGTTTCCCAAAGTGTGGTACGTGTACCCCTAGGGGTACGGGAAGAGTTTGGTGGGGGTATGAATTGCACCGGAGTTTGGTAGAGATATGCACTGCACTGTGCTTAGCTGCACCTAATTCTACGTTCTCATGAGTCAAGTCAAGAAAGTCTTGTGAGGCGTGAGATGGTCTAGTGTGCAAATAAATGTTATTTATAATATAACTTTTATTTATATTTTATTATGAATAATTTTGTTTTTCGTTTATTATTATTTTGTGCATGTTCCAAAAAAATAAAAAATAAATATATTTGATTGTTATTAAAATACATCCTTTTTTTTTTTTTTTTGACGAGGGGTGCTTAGCATTACAAAAATTATAGAAGGGGTACACATATGTCAAAAGTTTGGGAAACAGCCGAAATGGGTTTGGCTCAGTGGTAGAGTGTCGGTCTGCGGGCTGAAAGGTCCCGGGTTCGATTCCGGTCAAGGGCATATACATTGGTTGCGGGCACATCCCTGGTAGGGGGTGTGCAAGAGGCAGCTGGTCGATGTTACTCTCTCATCGACGTTTCTAGCTCTCTATCTCTCTCCCTTCCTGTCTGTGAAATATCAATAAGATATATTTTTTAAAAAAGTTTGGGAAACACTGCTCTAATACATCCCTTCCTTCAGATCTTGCAGCTTCCATACAGGTGGCAGGTCTTTAACTCTCCTGTCTGCACTGCCTTTAACACAGGCCTCTAATTGGTCTATTTCTTATCATCTTCCTTCTTCAATCCTTCTTGCATACCATCCTAAAATTAATCTTCCTTCAACCTCACTACATCACACCCTACAGTATTCTACCTGTGTGCCTTTCCTCCAGCCATGCCTTTACTTCCAATGCCAATGAAACACCAGTTCAGTGTCTTTTAAATCCCAGATCAGATTCTGTACCTGTTTAGAGGTCTTTGACCACATGAACTCTTACTGATTTTTTCTTCCCCTAAACTCCTGTTGCAGTTTAATAATTGTACCATTTCTGTGGCATTTACTACTATCAACAACAGTGGCGCCTCACACATATCTCCACCTGTGTATGTTTTTTTTCTACTGTAAGTAGATTTTATATAAAAATCCCACTTTAATCTGTATTTATCAGTGGCTTATATATGCATAGGGATTAAACTAATAAATAAATGTCTTTATGGTTGAATTGGAAAATGCAAAATAAAATGATATAATCATTAATAAAGGATACTTATCACACTGAAATTAATAATTTTCCTAGCTAAAATATTAGCTTAATCACATTCTTTAAATGAATGTGAGTTGGATTTTATTGTGAATTATTAAAAACATTTGCACAAAGTAGAAATAAAGAGCAACATAACTTATATACATTTAAAAAGCTATTGTTAGGAACACTGTATAAAATATATTCAGAGTAAAGAAAAACCAATTTTAAGAAAAAATACTTAAGAGGGGACACAAAACAACCATTAGTTCAGCCACTTAAAAAAATTAGCAATTCTGTCCTAACCGGTTTGGCTCAGTTGATAGAGCATCGGTCTGCGGACTGAAGGGTCCCAGATTTGATTACGGTCAAGGGCATATACCTTGGTTTCAGGCACATTCCCAGTAGGGGGTGTGTAAGAGGCCGCTGATCAATGTTTCTCTCTCATTGAAGTTTCTCACTCTCTATCCCTCTCCCTTCCTCTCTGTAAAAAATCAATAAAATATATTTTAAAAATTATCAATTCTGATATAATCCAAATATTCTTTCCTTAAAATCAGCCAATTTTATTTCTCAAAGTAAATTAAATAATAAATATACCTTATTCAAATTTTGTGCAATGTAACCTCTTCCACAACCGACATCCAAAGCAAGGGGAAAATCTCTAAAAAGTAGACACAGAAGTTATGTTTTGTCTGTAATAATATAGTCCATAAAATAATTATTAAGATCTAATTTTGCTTATAATTCACTAAGAACTAATTTGTAAGTGAGTGCAACTTTCAAAAAGTTTTATCATCTCTCTTTCCTGCCTTGCAAGTTGTCAGTACCAGAAAACATACCAGACAGAGAAAGTCTATCTGGTCCAGTCATCCATAGGATCTCAGTCAACCGGCTTTCCATATGGTTGCTCCATGACATGGATTCAAAGAACAGATTTAGTGAGTATACTTTAATTTGATAACATATGCAGATAAAGAGTAAAAAGAAGTTAATGTAGATTAACATGAACTTAGCTGGTGTGGCTGTGATTGAGCATCGACCTATGAACCAGGACAGGAAGTCACAGTTCGATTCCCAAGTCATGGGCTTGATCCCAGTATAGGCTGCACAGCAGACAGTCGATCAATGATTCTCTCTTATCATTAACTAGAGGCCCAGTGTACAAAATTAGTGTACTCAGGGGGGAACCCTCAGCCCGGCCTGCACTCTCAGTTTGGGAGCCCACAGGGGATGTCCGACTGATGGGTTAGGCAGTCAATTAGCATATTCCATCCTTACTGACTGTGGGCACTGCCATCTTTGCAATGGCTTAAGGGTCAATTAGCATATTTCCTTTTTAAAAATATATATTTTATTGATTTTTTTACAGAGAGGAAGGGAGAGAGAGGGATAGATAGTTGGAAACATCGATGAGAGAGAAACATCGATCAGCTGCCTCTTGCACACCCCCTAATGGGGATGTGCCTGCAACCAAGGTACATGCCCTTGACGGGAATCGAACCTGGGACCTCTCAGTCCGCAGGCAGACGCTCTATCCACTGAGCCAAACCAGTTTCAGCAGCATATTTCCTCTTTATTAGACAGAATAATTTAATTCCAAAGAATTACTATTAGTTTTAGACATGCTTTTAGCCATAATCATAGTTCTTTCCACAAACTGCTCTGTTCAATAGTATGACTTTAAAAAATTATTAAATTCACAGATTTGGAAAATTTTTTAATTTATTAAATCACAAATGGCTTGAAGTTCAGGCAAATAAGATGACAACAGTATAGAGAATTAGATAGTTTTTAGATCTTTAAAATAATGGAACTAATGAAACAAATGAAATAGGGGCAATTATTTGTAACAATAAGCTTTTTAAAAAATATATATTTCATTGATTTTTTTTACAGAGAGGACAGGAGAGGGAGAGTTAGAAACATCAATGAGAGAGAAACATCAATCAGCTGCCTCCTGCATACATCTTACTGGGGATGTGCCGGCAACTAAGATACATGTCCTTGACTGTAATCTGCAGGCCAGCGCTCTATCCACTGAGTCAAATGGTTAGGGCTGAAGCTTGTTTTTAACCTCATGAAATTAAATCATCCCAACACTATTAAGTAGCAAGGATATAGCTATAATATAATTTAAAGAGTTTGTGATTTTACACAATTCCCTTTTTTATAGACAAATGTAATAAATTCATCCCATATTGGTCTAATTTAATGTTTTTTAAAAAAACAAAAAAGCACAAAAAGTGATGTACTAACATCAGAGTAATTCTACATAAAGCTGTGGTTTAACTGTGGTTTCCACCATCCTATATCCTATATAGCAAAAGCCTAATGTGCTTAATGTCTGGCCATCCATTCAACCAATCAAAGCGTAATATGCTAATGATATGCTAAGGCTGCTCAACCGCTCACTATGATGTGCACTTACCACCAGGGGACAAACACTTGGACTGGTAGGTTGGCTTGCTGCTGGGGTCCAGCTGATCGGGACTGAACGAGATGGGCCGGACATGCCCTGGAGCCCTCCAGCAGTCCCTCCCCAGCTGGCCAACCTCCTGTGTCCCTCACTGGCCCCCACTGTGCACCGGTGGAGTCCTTTGGCCTAGCCTGTACCCTCTCACAATCTGGGACCCCTCAGGGAATGTCAGAGAGATGGTTTCAGCCTGATCCCACAGGCCAGGGCAAGGGACCCCACTGCTGCACAAATTCATAAACCAGGCCTCTAGTGTAGTTATAAATTCAAATTTGTCAAGTTTTTACTATGTGTAATATAGAGCAATATCCATTGAGATTTTAATAATTACTTAAAGAAAATGTTCTTTTCTCAAATCTGTTTCTATATAATTATCATAAAACAGTTATTGCCATTAAGAATACTTAAGATAAAATGGCCAAAGTCTCTTCTATCCTGATTAGGAAACACATCTAAGATTTTCCTTTGCTTATCAGTGTTTCCCAAACTATGGTACGTGTACCCCCAGGGGTACGGGAAGAGTTTGGTGGGGTACACGTTGCACCAGAGTTTGGTGGGGATATGCACTCCACCGTGCTTAGCTACACCTAATTCTACGTTCTCATGAGTCAAGTCAAGACAGTCTTGTGAGGCATGAGATGGTCTGGTGTGCAAATAAATGTTTATTTATAATATAACTTTTATTTATATTTTATTATGAATAATTTTCTTTTTCGTTTATTATTATTTTGTGTATGTACCAAAAAAAGAAAAAATAAATATATTTTGATTATTATTAAAATACACCCACTTTTTTTTTTTGACGAGGGGTTATGAAAATTATGAAAGGGGTACACATATGTCAAAAGTTTGGGAAACACTGGCTAAGATGATAAAGGATTCTGTTGCTATTTTTAGTTAAATTTTTAAAGCTAAGATTAGTGAATATTAAAAATTCACATGCAGTCAATTCTTTTAAAATATATATATATATATATTGGTTTCAGAGAGAGGAAGGGAGAGAGATAGAAACATCTATACTAATAAAAGGGTAATATGCTAATTAGACCAGGTTGACCTGTTATTTTTCAGATGTCAAACTTCCTTCCGGACAAAGCCACAGTGGCAGGGCCGAGGCAGAGGCGGTTAGGGGCAATCAGGTCAGCAGAGGAGCAAGCAGTTAGGGGCGAGATAAGGCCAGCAGGGAAGGGCAGCTGGGGGAGATTAGGCAGGCAGGCAGGCGAGCAGTTAAGAGCCAGCTGTCCCAGACTGTGAGAGGTATGTCCAACTGCCATCAGGGATCAGGCTTAAACCAGCAGTCAGACATCTCCCAAGGAGTCCCAGATTGGAGAGGATGCAGGCTAGGCTGAGGGACACCTCCACCCCTCAGCCATGCACTGGGACTCTAGTCAATGATAAGAATCTGATCAGATGCCTCCTGCACCGCCCACAACCCAGGCATGTGCCCTCATTGGGGATCAAACCATGATCTCCTGGTACATAGGTCAAGGCTCAACCGCTGAGCCATGCCAGCTGGCTGCAGTCAATTCTTTATCTCCATTTTTGGAGCTATTCTGCCATTACTACTGTGTTTCCCCGAAAATAAAACATCCTCCAAAAATAAGACCTACTTCATGGAAACATAATACATCCCCTGAAAATAAGACCTAGCGCATTTTTGGGAACAAAAATTAATATAAGACACTGTCTTATTTTCGGGGAATTAAGCCAATTTAGCCAATTAGTTTTTGGCTAAATCAAGTGGATCAGTCATTCAGGATCAGAGGGAAGCTAAACCTTTTGCTTCCCATTCATTCTTTCTTTAAGCAACAATGAAGAACACTTGCTCTTCCACACATGAAAAAGAGACTTAAAGAGGGATTAAAATAACTAATCCTAGTAACAAGTTTGTTCAAATTCTGTCATTCCAGATATCAAACCCTCATCATTTAACCTCTCAAGTCTCCAGTTAAAGTTGATTGTATTTTGTTATATATTCATCATCACCTACCTGGCTATGTCATATACACGGTCGGCAATCCGACTTCCAACCTGAAGGATTGAAGAGACAATGATGTATACAAGTTAAGATGTGTAGGTTTAACAGAGAAGTAACACTCTTTTTCCAGTATTTAACAATCCATAGGTTATTTATATTTCAACATGTTTGTAAGTACCTTATTCCCATTTCAATGTGACCACAGCAACTTACTTTTCAAATTCTAAATAGAAACACAAGAAATAAAAATATCCCAGGAAACAAATTGAGGCAAATTATTTCAGAATTCAAGTTAAAGAAAATCAAGACTGAACATATTCTACATACTCTATATTCTGTGTGTGCGCGCCATATAAATGTATATAGCCTTTATATTTCATGTGCTATAAGAGCACAAGAACGAAAATCAACAGGAACACAATAGAAACATCAATTATCCACACATATTAGCATATTGTATATAAAAGTGAAAAAGTATTTAATTAGCTGGGGTGTATTACAGATCAATATGTAAACTTAATCATTCAATTAAAAACTCTATCATTTGCCGAAACCGGTTTGGCTCAGTGGATAGAGTGTCGACCTTCGGACTCAAGGGTCCCGGGTTTGATTCCGATCAAGGGCATGTACCTTGATTATGGGCACATCCCCGGTAGGGGGTGTGCAAGAGGCGACTGATCGATGTTTCTCTCTCATCAATGTTTCTGACTTTCTATCCCTCTCCCTTCCTCTCTGTAAAAAATCAATAAAATATATATTTTTTAAAAACTCTATCATTTGATGACTACTAACGAATTCTGTAGAACTCCTAAATGAGTAAATAACTTCCCTGTGCAATGTTTGCCAATTAGAAAAATCAGCCAATTCTGAAGAAACTGAAATTCCCACTCATTCCCCAACCCCACCCTAATTTAAAAGAGGTCACAAAAAAGGTGCCTCCTTTTGCTGGGCTAGTTTATGGCAGGAATGAATGCAGCAGCCTAGTATTCCCCCCATTCTACTCATTCCCTCATAAACACCCCAGAGTTTCTAGTAGGACCTGAAAGTTTAGAACATAAGTGTATCTGTTTGGGGGGTAGGAGTGGAGAAGGGAGGAGGTCCAGCACAAGTCTTGTCCCCGAGTCCACTTTGGACATTATGCTCAATATGAATGCCTTGTATTTGTTATAAAAAGAACTCTCATATACTTTGTTTCATTAATTCTAGTCCTGTACATTGGCCAGGCCTCAGTCTAATTGTAATCCAGGAACTTATAGTGGAGAAGACTGGCTAGGAAGCTCAATCTTCTAAGTACATGTCATCATGAACTCTGACAAGATAATCAACTATCAGACCAGGCCACGGCTTGCACAGAGCCCTGACCAAAGTAGGAGCTCTCTGTTTGTTACCTGACTTCTATGTTGCTCCACCCCTGAAGAAACAACTACACAGGCTTCAGCTTTGTACTGTCTATTCAGAGAGCAGAAAACCCTCAGTCTCTAGTCTACCTGGGCTGGGAAGAGGAGGTCTCTCAAACCAGCACAGAAAAAACGAGAGCTCTTAATGTATTTTAATTTGATCTTCCCAAAACAAAAATCAGATCCTACCACTCTACTGCTAAAATCCATCCAACTGCCTCACATTCCTCTACAGCAGTGCTGGCCAATAGAAAAACAGTGAGAGCCACATGTGTAGTTTAAATTTTCCTAGTAGCCACTTCACATGAAAAGAAACAGGAGAAATTAACTTATAACATAGTTATTCAACCCAATATATCAAAAATATAATTTCAACATAGAATCAATATAGAAAGTTATTAGTGAAATATTTTACTTTTTTTTCCCATAAGTCACTGAAATCCAGTGCACTTTTATGGACTAGCCATATTTGAAATGCTCAGTAGCCACATGTGGCCAGAGATTACCATATTAAATGGAGAGCTGATATAGAGAAGAAAACCCAAAGTGTTTACCCCTTTTGGCTCTTATAACCTGGGCCCACCCTGGGCCCACCCTGCCCTCCTCTCCCACACTCTCACTAGAGGCCTCAACAGGGTCCTCTGCATTTGTCTTTCCCTTTGCCTGCAAGGCCTTCCTCCTCAGACCTCAGGGAGGTTATTACTATTATTTAAGAGTTTTCGTTTTCTTTTTTTTAAAATATTTTTATTGATTTCAGAAAGGGGGGGGGATATAAAGAGATAGAAACATCAATGAGGAGAACCATTGATAGGCTGCCTCCTGCACGGCCCCTACTGGGAACCGAGCCAGCAATTCGGGCATGTGCCCTTGACCGAAATCGGACCAGGGACCCTTCTGTCCGTAAGGCAATGCTCTATCCATTGAGCCAAACCAGCCAGGCTCAGGGTGCTTCATTAGATCGTCTGCCATGTCGATGGCCTTCCCTGACCATCGCAGCCACTGACTATACCACTTAACTTCATTAGCTCACCTTAGCTGACATCAATGTTTTGTTCACTGTCTGTCTCGCCTCCCACAAGAATGAAATCTACTGAGGGCAGCGGTCTACTTTGCCCTGGACATATCTATAATTCAAGATGAATGAATGAATGAATGAATGAGCACCTTACAAATATCTGAGCCCCGCCCTTCGGTGATTAGAATAGAGCCCCAGAAAGGCTGGGCGCTGCTCAAGGTCACGAGACGAGACGGGGTCGGTGGGGACCCGGCCAGGGCTCCGGCCCTAAGCCAAGGCTCGGCGCTGCCCACCGCCGCCCCGCGGACTCACCTCCTCCTTCAGGTACTCAAACTTCATGGGCTCGGGCTGCCGGGCCGCCCAGTTCTTCTGTTTCCTCTTCAAATCCCGATCGAAGATATTTAGGGCTCTAGGCGAGGCGCTGCTCGGGGGAGAGACGCCAGAGGCGACCTTTCGGACACCAAGGTTCTTCCCCGGGACCCCCGCCACCGAAGGTCTCCGCCACCGGAGCCAGAACCGGGTCAGCGGCAGCATCTCCCTGGAGGGTGCCATTTGCAGGGGCGCCCGCCGCGCGCATGCGCCGCTGCAGCTCCGGCGACTACTCCAGAGCTCTTCGCGACGGAAAACGGAGGTAGTTTGGCCCACGTCGCCTGCCATGACGGCGGAGCGTCACGCAGAGGATTGTGGGTGTGATCCCACGTGAGGCTCAGAGAAGGCTCCTAGGAGGTGAGTCGGGTAGGGTTTTACCTGGATTCTGGTCTGTGACAGGAATCGTGAGGGATGCTCCCTTCTTCCTTGCTTTCCACCCTCATTTTTCAGACTTCCTTGGTCCTCCTCGGGTCCTGTTCGGGGACCTCAGTCCAGTAGCAGCGCCCTGAGGTTTGGGAGCTGGGAAGGAGACCCTGGTTCCGGGCCACCCTGGTGGTCCCCGCGGTAGAGGGTGGGTATCAGGGGAGGGTGGACCACAGAGGAGGGTCCGTCGGAGGTGAGATCAGGCCGCCTTCCCCTCCCTGAATATCGGAGGTTTGCCCAATGCTTTCCTTCTAAGCGTGTGTATGCATTACCTCTGGTAGCTGGATGAGATGGTACCTACGTCCTAAGGCTGTTCAAAGGGATAAATGCTTTAATACATCTAAAATTCGTAGACTACTACCTGGCACGCTGTTATTAATGCTTCTTTTAAGTGTGCGCGAGGGTTATTGAAACCTGTGACTTTTCTTGGCCTATAAATTTTGTTTTAAACTTTTAGGGTAAAAATACAGCTTTATCATCAAGTCTTGCTTTTTTTTTGGAACAAAGCACTACTATCCTGTTTGGTTAGTTACTTTCTGCTCTTAATAACCAGTGACTTTTGACTCTTTACAAAACTTCAAATCTAGAGATACTAAACCATTAGTGGCTATTTTTAAGAAACAGTGCTAATTACATACACACGTATTCTAATATGTTAGGGGGTGGAGCGGAACCAGCCCATTTGGGCCTTGGTCACTTCTAAGATAAGAAGTCATAGAAAGACATGATATTTATTAACTAGAGTGAGGCTGCCTGGTTCTTGAAGTATGGTCGGATCGAAACGGAGCTTTGTGAGCTAAACCTGACTTGATTTTGGTCTTTTTTGTTACGAGACTAGCCTTGTAGAACTAAAGACTGTTTGATATAACATGAGATAAGAACTGACAGAGTAAGTGGGACCATAATGTGAAAAAAATAATAATAAGACCAGTTGAAGCTTGGGAATCTTAATTACATTAGCTTTTAACTTGTAATGCATTCAGTTATACAAACAAATATAGAATTTCTAACTGAGTGCAGTTGATTAGTAAGCATTTTCCCCAGGGTTCTGCTTGTTTTTGCCTTAAATTTATTTTTTTAAGTACTCTATAATTGGAACAGGATATTCTGATAGTTTTTGTTTTTCTGCATGTGACTCAATAACTTTCTACATGAAAGTAGACTTTTTACTTTTATTTGCATTTAACTTAGACTATATTGTGAGTTAATATTTTTCCTGAAACATCTCATTTAATTAAATTACTGAGCCTTCGTTATTGTAACATTTGTTTTATTTTTCAGTGTGTGGTTTCTTCAAGCATTTGTCCAGTCAGACATTTAAAAATGTCATCCAAACAAGAGATAATGAGTGACCAGCGGTTTAAGCGGGTTACAAAGGACCCAAGATTTTGGGAAATGCCAGAAAAGGATCGAAAAGTCAAAATTGATAAGAGATTTCGAGCAATGTTTCATGACAAAAAGTTCAAGTTGAATTATGCGGTGGATAAAAGAGGACGCCCCATCACCCACAGCACTACAGAGGACTTGAAACGTTTTTACGAGCTTTCAGATTCTGATTCAGATCTTTCAGATGAAGATAACAAAGCATTAAACCAAAAGAAAATAAAGAAGAAAAAAACCCAGAAAAATGAAATTGAGTCAACAAATCTAGTTGAGAAAAAGAAAGAAACCAAGAAAATTAACCAAAAGGATTCTGGAAATAAAAATGATTTGGATAACTCTGACAAAATTCAGAAAATGAAAAACTCATGCAAATATAAGAAGGAAGGTTCAAAAATAAGTCCCAAGAAAGATAGGGAAGAATTTATACCAAAAAGTGCAAAAGGGGAAAAAAGTAATGTTCAACATAATACAGACTTGTGTACCAAAGGAAGACTAAGAACAGTAGACTTGGGCACTTCTGAAATTGTGAAATCTCCCAAGACCAACTATTCTAAGACAAGAAGAGAAATGCTGTCAGGTTTGTTGGAATAAATTAAGGGTTCTTTGGAATTACATTATTTATATTTATTCTAACCTTTTTTAAATGTAAGCATATTCAATAAGTATTTTTACAGTTTAATGGGGTTTATCAAGTGCTTACTTAAAATATAAAGGTACGAAAGAAAAAAATCTTAATTATTAATATTTGATTTAGTACTATAATGGCTAGAAGATATATAAAAAATTGAGTTCTGAAGTTAAACAATAAATTGGATTTGTGGTGAGCGCTACTTAGAGCTGTATTCTCTAATCAGATGAAGTGTTACTATGTTCTCATCGAATGATGAGTTGTGCCTGAAGAAGATAACAGAGTTGGGTACTCATTCATTTCTTCATTCAACTACTGTCAGTGATTAGTATTTAGCAGATAGACCATGAGAATGACATGGTTTCTTTCTCAGGGCTACTATTAGCTTATATAATGTCTGTGAAAATTAGAAAAGGGTATGCCCTTCTGAACACACAGAACTCACAGTTTGGTGAGGGACAGCATATTTAAGTGATGCAACAGATTCTCTTAACATGAGTAGACATAGCTTTTCTGCACAATGCATCGTTTAGTGTGTGGAGTTTGCCTTGATTTCAGCCTATCCTGCCCTTTTGCAGACTCTTTATAGCAAAAGACAGCTCTCTAACCTATGCTGGAGGCCTGGTCGAAAGCAGCACTTTCCAGTCACCCCAATAAATGTAATGAACATTTTTTTAAAAAGTAGTACTGTCCAATAGCAATATCTAATTTTGAATTTCCTAGTAAACACATTAAAAAGTAAAAAGCAGGTAAATTAATTATGTTAATATATTTAACCCAGTATATGAAACGTTATTTCAATGTGTAATCTATATAATAAATTGAGCCAGGCTGGTGTGGTTCAGTGGTTGAGTGTCAACCTGGAACCAAAAGGTCATGGTTCGATTCCCAGGCAGGGCACATGTCCAGGTTGCAAGTTTGATTCCCAGTAAGGGCATACAGGAGGCAGCCGATTGATTTATCTATCTCATTGATATTTCTGTCTCCTCCCTTGCCTCTGAAATCAATAAAAATACATATATTTTTTTAAATGGTAACATAAATCATTAGAGGATCGATTAATAAATAAGTTTATGGTACATCCAAGTATGATTATGATATATGCAGTTTTAAAAATAGGCTACAAAATAGCATAAATGGTATGATTAGCTACTTAAAAATAAATTAGTGGCTATATCCTAGAAAACAAATTTAGGGAGTTATGTACCAAAATAACCATCCAGTGATCTCTAAATGAAAAATTACTAGTCATCTTTTCTTTCTTTAACTATATTTTCTTATTTTTTTTGTAATGAGCAATTTTATAATTAGGTGGAAAATGATAAAACTTTTTTTAAAAATATATTTTATTGATTTTCCACAGAGAGGAAGGAAGAGGGATAGAGAGCTAGAAACATCGATGAGAGAGAAACATCGACCAGCTGCCTCCTGCACACCCCCTACCCGGGATGTGCCTGCAACCAAGGTACATGCCCTTGACCGGAATCGAACCTGGGACCTTTCAGTCCGCAGACCGACGCTCTATCCACTGAGCCAAACCGGTTTTGGCTAAAGCTTTTTTTTAAAGAACTGGATAAGTAGTAGTGTTTACAATCGCTACTAGAGCAGTACCATTTAAGAAAAGAGACAATCCCACATTATCTAGCATAAGGTTTTGTAGATGGTGGGCTCTGAGCAAAAATTGAATACTCCAAATATATATCGAATATTGTCAAAAATACTAAAATACTGCATTTCTTTAAATCTCCCATGTATCACTCCCAAAGTGTGATATGTAGTATTACTATTATGTGAAAAGATGTCATATGTGAGATATTCAAAACTTTTTTTATGTTAATAAATATTTACTTCAGCATCTTAGGAAAAAATATAACAAGTACATGTCAGGGATTTTATTTAAAACAAAGCTAATATTTAAAATTTAATTTTAAAGTATTCAATTTAATGAGAAATATTAATGATATGCAAAAACCATGAAAATGGTATGAAATGACTAATGCTTGATAAATATTGCAATAGTTGTTAGTCATAGGCCCCCAAGATGTTATTTCTGAGCATGTTGATTAAAAGAGAATTCTAATACGTATCTTACAGTGAAATTTTTTCACCATTATGATGGTGTCTTTCCAAACCTATATACAGAATTTATAATACTGCCTTCTTTTTATTCTTTCATATCTACTGCCTAGTTATTTTTTTTTATTATTATTCCTACTCTTTTTTGGTTCTAAAATAAAAGCCTATTTTCTACTTTTCCTTTTAAAAAATCCTTTACACTTAATTTCAGATCAAATGGCAACTTTGTGAAGCCTTCCTTATTATAAATACCTCTCTGCAGGCAAATTTAGATGTGTCTTTCTCTGTGGTGCTTTAGCATATAGCTTCATAAATCACCAAACAATTTCTTTTTGTTTATAAACTCATCAAAAGCATGGGGTCATATTACAAATCATCTCCTTTTTCCCTTTCCCTAGCTCAATGCTTTATACATAGTAAATACTTAATAAGTATTTGGTCAATGAAGGACTATTATAAGATTACTAGCGGCTCAATGCACGAATGAAGATTCGTGCAAGAATGGGCCTTCCTTCCCCTGCCTGCGGGCACTGCCTTCGCTCTGGCCCGAGCCGCCTTTCCACTCCAGCCCGGAGCTGCCTTTCTGCCTTCCTATGCTGCCCAGAGGCTCCAAGCGGCGGAATGCCTGCATCATTGCCCCATCCCTGGCCACTCAGTGCCTGCATATGCAAGTTAGCCCGCCATGTTTGTTGGGTTAATTTGCATACCCCTGATTGCTGGTGGGTGTTGTGAAGATATGGTCAATTAGCATGTTATTCTTTTATTAGGTAGAATAGGACTACCCTGCCCTGGTAGCTCGGTTGGTGTATCATCCCGTACCCCAACAGGTTGCAGGTTCAATTCCTGGTTAGGACACATACCTAGTTGTGGGTTCAACCCCTAGGTTATGGGAGGCAACCAATCAACATTTCTCTCTCATGTCGATGTCTCTCTAAAATTAAATATATATATATATAGGCAGTCCTCAGGTTACGTTAGAGATCTGTTCCTATGGCACAACTTAATGCGATTCTTGCCCTAAGTGGGAGCCCACCTACATAAGCACCTGCATCACTCACATGGAGCACATACATGAAGTGAAACAGTAAAAATAATTTAATAGAAAGATAACAATTTCTGACCTTCACTTGTAAATAAATACTAAAAAACCATAAAGCACATATGTACATACGTTGAAATGATGGAACTTTTTAAAAAATAAATACTGTAAGTGGGAGATGGCAACGTAACCATGAAATGACGTAAGTCAAGTTCGACGTAACCAGAGGACTGCCTGAATATGGTGTGTGTGTGTGTGTGTTCATACACACACATATATCCATCCTTGAATGAGGATTTTTTTTAAGTTATAGGACCAAGAGCTCACTTCCAATTTCATTCCTAGTCTTAAACTAAGTTCCAACTTAAAGATTAACAAAACGTATAAGATTTATCTATATGTACACACAAACAGTAGATAGACGCACTTGATTGTTTTAAAAATAGAAAATGAGCCCTTTCAGAATTATGAGGGATGAAAATATCTAATTTAGGTGAAATCAGTCTTTCACTCTTCATAATTGCTAACTAAATTTGTTACAAAGTTCAAGATTTAGCAGGAAAGTTAAAATTATTATTTCCTCTTTTCAGGTGATGTTAATCATATCACAACTCCTATTATCACTACACATAAATGAGTCAAAAATTTTATTTAGTCTACAGCAGTGTTTCCCAAAGTGTGGTAGGCGTATCCCCAGAGGTACGTCAAGAGTTTGGTGAGGGTACACGTTGCACCGGAGTTTGGTGGGGATATGCACTGCACCGTGCTTAGCTGCACCTAATTCTACATTCTCATGAGTCAAGTCAAGACAGTCTTGTGAGGCGTGAGATGGTCCGGTGTGCAAATAAATGTTTCTTTATAATATAACTTTTATTTATATTTTATTATGAATAATTTTATTTTTCGTTTATTATTATTTTGTGTATGTACCAAAAAAGAAAATAATAGATTTTTATTGTTATTAAAATACATCCCCCCCCCTTTTTTTTTTTTTGACGAGTAGTACTCAGCGTTACGAAAATGATAGAGGGCGTACACATATGTCAAAAGTTTGGAAACACTGTTCTACAGCTACAAGCCATTGTCTTCTTGCTATTTTTTCTTAGATAACTCAAAGGTACTTGTAATTCAACATAGCCAAAAGTTAACTCATAATCTGCCTCTATCAAACAAACAAATTGGTTCTTTTCCAACATTGGTTGTTTATCTGTCCAGCTAGATCTGCAGGTCAAAAAGCTAGGACTCATCTTTGACACTTCCAAAACTCCTTTGCCCCGTACTAAACCCGTCACTGATCACTATTAGTTTTACTTCTTAATTGATTCTGAAGTCTGAAGTGACTCCGTTCTCTTCTCTACATTTCTGCTGCCACCAACTTAGTGCTGTCTTCATTTCTTGCCATGAGTACTAACTACACTTCTCTATTCACATCTACTCTGGACTCCCTCCAGTCAAGTTTTCTATAGTGTAGACAAGGTGATCTTTTCAATATGCAAATCTGATATCTTTCCTTCTGAAAATATGTAGCTTCTCATTACTTTACAACAAAGTCGAAACCTTCTACATGGTAACACTTTAGTTTAATTATTGCTTGGCTCCTAGCTATCTGCAATCTAGACATGCTTTTCAGCTTTTTTCTGTTAGTGGATTTTTCCAAATACTTTTCTTGCTCTTTGGAACATATCCCTAATCTATTTGTCAAGCCCTTTTACTTAATCCCTCTTCATCCTTTAAGTAGCAACTCATAACATTATATAACATTCCTACTTGGTACCTATCCTAATTGTAATTATATTTTTAATGTGTAGTTTAAAATTTTTTATTGATTGATTGATTTTAGAGAGAGAAAAACACCAATTTGTTGTTCCACTTAGTTAGGCATTTATTGGTTGATTCTTGTGTGGTACCCTGACCAGGGGTTGAACCTGCAACCTTAGTATATTGGGACAATGCTCTAATCAATTGAACTACCCAGCCAGGGCCTAAAAGTGTATTGATATGATTGATTTTATTTGATCAGTATCTGTCCATCTGTCTTCTTCTCTCAACTGGAAGTTCATTCAAGGCATAGATTGTTTCTCTTTTGCCAATGATTCTATATTAAGCACCTACCATATAGCAGGCACTTCATAAATATTGAATGAATCTATGAATCTACTTATATCACCTATTATATAAAGGGTGTCCCCCAAAAATGAGTACATGCCTTAACAGCTGATAGCTCAATTTCGAAAATGAAATTTATTTTAATAAACACTGCCTTGCCAAAACCGGTTTGGCTCAGTGGATAGAGCATCAGCCTGCGGACTGAAAAGTCCCAGGTTCGATTCCTGTCAAGGGCATGTACCATGGTTGTGGGCACATCCCCATTGGGGGGTGTGCAGGAAGCAACTGATCAATCTTTCTCTCTCATGAATGTTTCTAACTCTCTATTCCTCTCCCTTCCTCTCTGTAAAAAAATCAATAAAATATATTTTAAATAAAAAATAAATAAACACTGCCTTTGTAATTATTCAAAGTATATGTATACATTTTTTAAGAAAAATGTCATATTTTTATTAGCATCAGAAATATATAAAGTCCTTGGGAGTTGCCTTAAACTTGACCTATATGAAGTAAACTATAACACTGGATAAATTTGAACCTTAATTTTGAGATACCATATTATATCCCAGTGTCCTGAATGGTGGAACAACCAGAACAATCCGTGGCTATGATGTGCACTGCTGCAGCCAACTGGCCTGACCCAGGCCCCAATTGGCTGGCCCCCTGTTGGCCCCCAGCATCCCTATCAGGAGTGGGGCCAGCCGGGTGAAGGGGCCATGGCTTTTCCCACCCCGGATTGGCCCCCATTGGAGCAGCCTGGCCAGACCCCACCCATGCACGGATTTGTGCACTGGGCCTCTAGTTATTTATAATGTTAAGATTTTTATTAAATAACTGGGTTAGGAATTTTCCTGAATTTATATTTTTTATTTAAATAACTATATTATATTAAAATAACTAAATTAAAATAACTATATTAAATAATATATAATAATATATTATATTAAAATATAATATATTAAAATAACTATATTAAAATAACTATATTAAAAAGTTATATTTAAATAACTTATATTAAATAACTGGGTCAGGAATTTTCCTGAATTTATATTTTCCTCTAGTCTCTTTTATAGAAATTATATTTTTACTGGCTTTAAGGTTGAAATAACTTGGATTCAATTTAATTCCATGTTTATATTAATTTCTCCCTCATTTAATCTTTTTGCAGGGGTTCCACTCTCATTGTCAAGACACAGTGATGAAAAGTCACCAGGTAAAAAAATGTTTGATAAAGATGTTCTGGAGGAAGATTCAGAAAGCACTAGTGAAATAGGAAGTGATGAAGAATCTGAAGATGGGCTTACAGGCACTGATAGAGCTTCAACTGATGATGATAACAGTGATGAAAATGAGGAAGATGAGGACGAAAATGATGATAGTGAGGATGATGATGAAAGTGACAGTGGCCCTGATCTTGCAAGAGGTAAAGGAAATATAGAAACTAGTTCCGAAGATGAAGAAGATATGGAAGATTTACTTCCAGAGGAATCTGGTTTTGAGCATGCTTGGAGAGAACTAGATAAAGATGCTCCTCGGAGTGATGAGGTAATGTGTTGAATACTTAAGATAATCTGTGAAGAACACCATATAAGTAGCTTTTATGAATGGGGGGACTGATGTCATTAAATTAAGTGGAAAATGCTTTATTGCTAAATAATAACTTTGCCTATGATGAAAACCTCTTGGTGTCTAAGCAAATAACGAAGTTCTACATAAAAATTTAATATTACATAAAATTATTAGAAAAATAATTTGATTTCAGATCCCATTGCATCTACCGTGTTTCCCTGAAAATAAGACATCCTCCAAAAATAAGACCTACTTCATGGAAACATAATACATCCCCTGAAAATAAAACCTAGCGCATCTTTGGGAGCAAAAATTAATATAAGACACTGTCTTATTTTCGGGGAAACAGGGTATTACTCAACTTGTTTATGCATGAATGGCAAAATAGCAAACTTGGTAGTGAAAATATCAGATCATTATCATGTTCTTATTCAAGAACTGTCAAATTAAAGGAAATGTTTATCTGTTGCAGTTTTACTATTGTGTGCGTTGAAGTTCTCTTTTTATATTTCTTAGATTACACGTCGATTAGCAGTTTGCAACATGGACTGGGATAGATTAAAGGCAAAAGATTTGCTGGCTCTATTCAATTCATTTAAACCAAAAGGAGGTGTTATATTTTCTGTCAAGGTGAGAATTGTTTTCATTTTGAAGTAAATACTTCTAAGTGTTTAAATTCATTCTCATTTTTTAAAAATCATAGTTTTCCTTTTATTTTAAAAAAATTAATTTTTATTTTTAGTTTCATATATTTTTTTAATATGTTTTATTGATTTTTTACAGAGAGGAAGAGAGAGGGATACAGTGTTAGAAACCATGAGAGAGAATCATCGATCAGCTGCCTCTTAAACATTCTCTACTAGGGATGTGCCCGCAACCAAGGTACATGCCCTTAACTGGAATCAAACCTGGGACCTTTCAGTCCGCAGACCGACGCTCTATCCACTGAGCCAAACCGGTTTCGGCTCACAGTTTTCCTTTAACAGGAAATAATTTATGTGGAAGTTGTTTGATACAGTTAGGTATGAAATTGATACAGCAGGTATAATAAACATTAGAGACAAAGACGTGAAATTGTTACTCTTGATGGGTTATGTGATTGTATATAATTTAAAAACCCAAACAAATCAATAGAGACTTTATCTTAAGCTCAGGAAAGGGGTGGGGTATTTGATAAATATTTTAGAAATAAATTGCATTCTTTATTACCAGCATTAACTAATTAAGAAAATATCTACTTTAGCATCAGAAACATACAAAATCATTGAGAATTGCCTTAAACACATGACCTATATGAAATAAACTATAACACTGGATAAATTTGAAAAACCTAAATTTTGAAATACCATATTTTAGAGAGCGAGCATTATGATTAAGATTCCAGGCTTTGCTGAAACCAGTTTGGCTCAGTGGATAGAGCGTCGGTCTGCAGACTGAACGGTCCCAGGTTCGATTCCGGTCAAGGGCATGTACCTTGATTGCAGGCACATCCCCAGTGGGGGGGTGTGCAAGAGGCAGCTGGTCAATGTTTCTATCTCATCGATGTTTCTAACTCTCTATCCCTCTCTCTTCCTCTCTGTAAGAAATCAATAAAATATATATATATATATTTAAAAACAAACAAAGACGTGCAAACAAGTTTTGTGCTGCAGATTCCAAAATGCTACCACCTTCCCCGTGCAGAGTCAAAAAAAAAAAAAGAATCCAGGCTTTGAAGTACCACAGACTTTTGTTAAAATCTTTTCGTTTGTTTGTTGCTTTTTTGCTGTTCACATCTTGATTCTGATAAATACTATTTTCTAATGTAGTTGTAATAATCCAGTGAAAAGGATCTCACACTGAGTATTTAGTACAAGTGCCTGAAGCAGTTCTAAATAATCTTATTTAATTATTTAAGATGTTAGCTCTACAGTTTTAGTGTAGTTTCTATCAAAATTTCATTTCAAGAGAAAGTTAAGAAAAAGGATACCAGTTCATATAAAAGAATAAACAAGTAAGGATGACTAATAATTTTTTTGAGAAATCATACCAGAATAAAAGGACCCTACCATCGTAATTTCTATACATTTTATAATGCTATGAGAATTAATAGGTTTGGGTAAAAATAGGGGGACAAATAAGTGGAATGGCATAGATAAAAAGAGTTTAAATGATGAGGTAGAATCATGTAATTGGGACAAGTCTTTGCATAGAGAACTTAGTTCAGATCCCCACCTATGAGAGCCCCAAATAAACTCCAGTTAAAGTAAAGGAAAAAAATTAAAAACCAAACTACAGAAATAGAATTGTTTTTTTTAAATCTTGAGTTTTAGGAGATTGGTAGGAGAAATTTCTACACTTAGAAAGGAAAACACAAAAAGAATCAACAGATGTGATTACATATATATTTTAAAATTCTACATCAAATCCTATTACCGTATTTGCTGGCGTATAAGACGATTTTTTGGCCCTGAAAAATACGTATTTGCTGGCGTATAAGATGACTGGGCGTATAAGACGACCCCCTAACATTTCCACAAGAAATACAGAGTTTGTTATATACTCACCGTATAAGACTACCCCCCACTTGGAGGCATATTTTTCAGGGCCAAAAAGTCGTCTTATACGCCGGCAAATACGGTATATCCAACTCAAAGTAGTAAGAAAAACTCACCCCCAGTTGATAAATTGCATATTCCCCACAGTTCCAAAAGAATATGTGTTAGTTAAATGTATATTAAGCCTAGTAGTATCAAGACTATGTAAATTAATATAATTATATTTTCTTTTTTTTAATCTTTATTGTTGAAAGTATTATATAGGTCCTCCTTTTCCCCCCATTAACCTCCTCCAGCCCAGTCCCATCCCCTCCTACCCTCCCTCCATACAACAGTTATATTTCTTGACTCAAAAGTAGTCAAAATATAAAAATACCAAATCCTAGTGAGGATGAATCCTTTTTCTTATATCAAGACTATATATATCTAATGTACACGATAAGACTGTCATGTAAGTTTGCCTTTCTATTAAAAGGAATGTCTTTTTAAAAAGCATTGAATAAATTATGTGACTTAGAGATAAGGTAGGTATTACAAAATTGTTTTTCTTCATTATGTTTTATACTAGAGGCCCAGTGCATGAATTTGTGCATGGGTGGGGTCCTTCGGGATGGCCTGTGGAGATTGGGCCCCAGCTCAGGCCCCAGCCTCACAGCCCCAGCTGGCACCCCTCACAGCCCCAGCTGGCAGCCCCTCAGCCCCGCCTGGCACCCCACCTTGGCCTGGTGCCGCCTGCTCTCCTGCTCAGTCATCCCACTGAGGTCCTGCTCTCATTGGGGCCAATTGGGGCTAGCAGTGCCTCTACTGCTGCCCTCTGCCAATGTCCCATCACCAGTGCCCATCATGTTCCACACTTCCCCCTGGTCAGTGCACGTCATAGTGAGCAGTTAAACTTCTGGTCGCCTGGTCCAACGACTGCCCAAGGGGACAGTTTGCATATTAGGCTTTTATTATATAGGTCTAGAAGCCCAGTGCACAAAATTGATGCATGGGGGTGTGTCCCTCAGTCCGGCCTGCACCTTCTCCAATCCAGGACCCCTTGGGGAATGCCTTACTGCCAGTTTAGGCCTCATCCCTGCAGATATCCCTATCGCAATCCAAGACCTCTAGCTCCTAACCACTCGCCTGCCTGCCTGCCTCATCACCCCTAACCATTCTACCTGCCTGCCTCATTGCCCCTAACCACTTGCCTGCGTGCTTTATTGCTCCTAACTGCCTCTGCTTGCCAGCCTGGTCGCCCCCTAACTAGTCTCCTGCCAGCCTGATCGCCCCCTTACTGGTTTTCTGCCAGCCTGGTCACCCCCTAACTGCCCCCCCCCCGCCCGCCTGGTCACCCCTTAACTGGTCCCCTGCTGGCCTGGCCGTCCCCTAACAGCCCCCCTGCTGGCCTGGTCACCCACTAACAAATAGAGTGGTTAGGGGCGATCAGGCAGGCAGACAGGTGAGCTGTTACACAAATATACACTCATTTTTCATGTGTATATTTATATGGAGTTCCTTTAGAATCTTGTTTTTGATCCCCCCCCCCCCTTTGGAGCCTGAACCATCTTGTCCCAGTTGATAAATAGAGGAGATATTCTATTTTTTGTTCTGAATTCCCACATCAGTTACTCTCCAGCCAAAATAATAATTTTTAAGGAGATTCCTCAGCATGCTTTAGCTTCCTATAGTGGGCTTGGAAGTGAGGCAGCCTTGCTTTTTTCATTGAGTCCAATTGTAAATTGGAGTTACTGATCCTAATAGGTCTGGATGTTGAAAGAAAAGGAAATTATAAATTGCATTGATTTTATTTTTTCTATATTTAGATATATTTTTCAGAGTTTGGAAAAGAAAGGATGAAGGAAGAGCAAGTTCAAGGACCAGTCGAGTTATTAACTATTCCTGAAGATGCCCCTGAAAAGGACTGGTATTAAATTACTATAGATAATAAAACTAAACCTTATAAATTATGTTACTAATTCAGAATTCTGGTCACTTTAAAAGTTAGGACTAAAGTTTACACATGCCATTTATAGTTAAAATAACTTGCAAAGCAGATTAAAATCTGTCAGAAGTGGCATACTATTCCTATAATATTTTGTGTGTTTATTACTGTTTCTGTATTCATTAAAATAATTATTGCTGGGTGGGGATTGGTATGGTTTGTACACATATAATACCTTAATTTTAAAAATGAGAAAAAATATTATTGCCTTTTCTGGGATGTATCTTTGTGGCATTGAAACTATTTGTCTTCAAGCTATGTAATTTTTCTAATTTGAGTATTAAATACAAAAATAAAAGATTGTTAACAACTTTGTCACTTTAACGTAATATAGAAAAAAAATTAACATAGTTTTGAAACCACTAGGTGGAGCTATGTGTGCACTTAATAAAAATGATGGTTAGGTGCTATATTATTGGTGGCAGAAGAGAGCAGATGGAGACGCTCTTCGTAACTAGAACTGTTGCTTTCCTAGTATAATTTATAATACAGTGCTTGTCCATCAGTTTTATTTGAGAAGGGTATTTGAGGTACCAAAACAAACAAAAACTAAAATAACAGATAAGCACTTGTAATTTGTATACTCTCCTTTTCTAGATAGCAAATGTCAAACAAAATACCTAGTTTGTACCTTGTCAGAATAATAAATTGAACTTAAGTGTTTAATGTTCATAAAGGCAAAGTCATGGAGGAAGAAGAGATTCGTATAAAGGTTATAATATATATTTTTTGAAACAATTGCATTTATTTCTTAAATGTGGATAGGTGTTTGTGTTCCTATATAAGTAACCTTAATGAGTTTTTTCCTTTTTAGGACTTCTAGAGAAAAATTGAGAGATTACCAATTCAAACGACTAAAATACTGTTATGCAGTAGTAGACTGTGATTCTCCTGAAACAGCCGCTAAGCTCTATGAGGACTGTGATGGCCTGGAATTCGAAAGTAGTTGTTCCTTTGTAGATCTGAGGTAATCCTAGTTTTTGTATGAGCCACCCAACATTTGTATCATTTCAAATATGTTGGCTATGTTTTTAGGATGATGGGTTATATATAGTGATATTTCTTTGCAACTGTGTTTTAGAATTAGGAATCAGATGAATTATTTATAGCGTTGAAGTAGGGGCAAGGGAATTGGCTAATAAACTGGTACTTCTAGATCTGTGTTATCCAGTACAAGTAGCCACTAATCATATCTGGCTATTTAAATTTATTTAATTAAAATTTTAAAAATATCCCCCTGGCCAGTTTTGCTCAGTAGTTAGAGCATCAGCAGGAGGACCAAAGGGGTGTGGATTCGATTTCCAGTCTAGGGCTCGTAGCTCGGCTGCGGGTTCCATCCCCAACCCTTGTCAGGGAGCCCCACCAGTTGATGTGTCACATCACTGTTTCTCTTCCTTTCCCTCCCCCCATCCTCCTTCCTTTCCACACTCTCTCTTCTGAAGATCAATGGAAAAAATGGGTAAAGATTTTTTTTTTAAGTTTAAATAGTTAACTGGCAGGGAAGGTACCATCATTATAAAGGTGGTTTTCCCAAGGCAAGGTTTATCCATTGCATTCCGGATGTGCTGACCCCTGTAATTTCCCCAAATGTGTGAGAAACTCAGTAGCATAATTGTGGTAATGGACTGAGAAAAAAAAAGATACATTTCTTTTCAACTTAAAATTTATTTGCTTAGATACAGAACATTGCCGTCATCACAGAAAATTCTGTTTAATAACACTGCTCTAAGTGCTGCTCAGTGAAAGAGTGGATGGAATTGCCGGTGTTGTCTCTGTACTTGAGCATTATTTTCACCATGGGCTCAGGCTTCAGTGGCCCAGAGTGAAAAACCTGAGGTGGTTGTGACTGTCGGTTCTAAAGAAATGGGAAGCTGAACTACTGGGCCAGTTTGTCATTCCTAGTCCTTTGGAACCTAGTAAACCATTCTACTGTGACACTTTTCAATAGAAACTATTTCTTTGTATGCAAGTTAGTTAGAGGCTTTGTTCTCAAAAGGAAATATTTTAGGGGGAAAATGCATCAGTTCCTAGTCACTATGACTTTCATACTTTAACGCAGCAGGCGCCAACCTTTCGGACCTTACGGGCCGCCAGTGGTCCGCGGACCACCAGTTGGTGACAGCTGCTCCAAAGGTTTCCTTAAACCAGCGGTTGCCAACTTTTTGACCTCTTGGACTAACAGTGGTCTGCGGACTACCGGTTGGCAACCACTGCTTTAAAGCATTCCAACTGGTAGAAAAATACAGATAAAAAGTTTGGAATTGATATTTGTGGTAACATTTTAGCATGCTTAAAAATAGAGCGAGAAGGGCATATCTCGTGACACAAGCTATTTTCTTCTCTTATGTGTTAACAATTTCAATAGGAGGTGCTTGTTTTGAATGTTTAAATAGTAGTTACCAAACATTTGTTAGAATGTCAAACTCTGGGTATCATGAATTAATGTTAAGATGTTCTTTTCAGGGTGGTTCTGTCTTTCTGTTTCCTTTTTGGGACATTTCTCTGCAGTGCTAGAATAAGCTCTGGCAGTGCCCAGAAAGTCAAATCAATGACCATGGAAAAACTTTATATTCACTGTTTTATTTTGTCAGATGTAAAAGAAAATAGAATTTTCTGCTGCAATCCTGTTATCTAGGGAAAACTCTTTTTATCTGCTCCAAAATATAAAAGCAACAGTTAAGTATATTAGTCTCAAAAACAAATCTAAGTGTGTGCAATAGTATAACTGGAGAAGGATATTAGGTAGACGTAATAAACCTCAATTATCCACTCCAAGCCCCCAAAAATTATTTTATGGAATATACAGCATGTGCTTTTCTTGTAGAATTAAAATTTCCTATATAAATTACAAAAGCTAAATACTGTAACCATGGATTATTTAACTCTACTTCCCCTGCGCCCTCAATTCCTTAGCCTGATGCCTAAGAATTGTGTAACAGTTATTTACATTTAACAGCTATCCACTTGTAGAAAAAATTGCAAGATAAGATTGTTAGAATTGTTTTAGTCTTGAAGAATTAATGTTAAGCTTTTCCTTATTTCAGTGACACCTCATGTATATGATACTTTATATTTAGGACATTTAACTATTAATAATTCTATTTGATCTTCAAAATATTATGTAGCAAGCCAATGGCTGTGCTTTCAGGAGCCTCGTTCTTTTTGAAACATGAGGGACCCATGTGTGTTTGCACCTGACTCATATTAGCTGATTCCTAATGCAGGGTTTCTACCTACACAGAGTTCACTTAAATTTAATAGAATTACAGATTTATAGCTTATGAATTTCAGAAGTTTTGTGCCAAGGTTATTTCTAACATTGTTTGCCTCATCTACATGTGTGTTCTGTAGAAACTTTTATATGGTATGTATGTATAAACTACAACTAATTAGAAGAGATTCTAAACTCTGGTTGTTTATTACTGTAGCATATGTTTAAATACATTTATTTTCTCTTTGTTTCTTAGGTTTATACCAGATGATATTACTTTTGATGATGAGCCCAAGGACGTAGCCTTAGAAGTGGATTTAACAGCATATAAACCAAAATATTTCACATCTGCTGCAATGGGAACGTCAACGGTATTTCTTAACTTTTAAAAATATGTAGATGGACTCTATTGTTTTAAGAAAAAACTTCGTGTACTATTTAACTATAGAACCTTTAGAAATGGACAATATTCAAAATTTTAATGCACAAGTATAAATAGAAATGAGACAACGGTGTATTTGTATTTTTATCTACCACATTTGTCTGAACCTACTTACATACTTTTGTTATGCTTTTAAGCCCAAGTCAATTACCTGCGAATGTTTCTTTTTTTCTTCTTCTCTCTTTCCCACACACTTCTTAATCAACTAGATTCTTTAATAAAAAATATGTCAGTTATTAATATCCTAGGGAATAGTGGGAAAGAGGTAGTGTAAAGATTACCTCAAATTTTAGTTAAAAGAAGACTAGTGGAAATTTAAAATAGAAACACATTTTTTTCTGCAAATATGATCCAAAATTGTAAAAAATAATTGAAGAAGAATAATTCAGGACTACTAGATGCCACATTAATGCTTAATAACACACAGCCAAAAGACTTCTGTTGAGTTAGTTTACTACATACCCTCTCTTCTCTTCCCCCCATTAACTTTCTATCCTCAGCTGGACCCCATAGAAGGCATATAGGCTTCTCACTGCATTTCTTGTGACAAACCATCATGCTCTTCTGAGAACAAGCTGGTAGCAGAGAGGGGGGCTTCTGTATCTGTCAGGTGCATGTCATGCTTTGGTGAGCACTGCGTGGCCTTGATTAGCATAACACCACCATTATGAATAAGTGAAGACTAAAAGATTTAGTCACATAAAATGTAGTCATGTTATTTTAAGACTAAAATGTGACCAGAGCAAGCCTATACAGTCAGCCAGTCTGGAATACCTGGGGTCTGGCTGTATTACCTATATCTGTCCCAGTTCCAGCAGTAGTTTCTAATAATTAGCTCAAGCTTAATTATCAGAATAGGGATAATTCTGAATCTTTTGACTAGTTAGAACTAAGGCAGTGCTAGCTCTTTTAAGGATCGGATTCCTTGGTTAATTGGTGCCCATTTTGTTGTCCTGATCTGGGGATATTAGCCTGAGGAAAGAAAACTGATATAGAACCCATCCTGTTATGAAGATAAAACCATTATGCCCCCATCTGGGGATGGGAGCTGCATGGAGGACAGGAGCCAGTCACCAGTTCCATCATGTTATGGATGAGTTCCTGTAATAACTTACTACCTGTAATAAGTTAAAGATAAATATTCTCTCTGTTTCATTGTTATTGATTAGAGAGAGAAACATCAATTTCTTGTTCTACCTATTTTTGCACTCATTGGTTACTTCTTGTATGTGCCCTGGCCAGGGTTTGACCCTGCAATCTTGGCATATTGGGACAATGTTCTAACCAATTGAACTACCTGGCCAGGGCAATGATAAATAGTCTTTAACAAGTTTGACATTTCATTTTTACTTGTGTTTTGTTTTTTTTCATTGGTGAAAGGTGGAGATCACTTGGGATGAGACTGATCACGAAAGAATTACAACACTCAACAGGAAATTTAAAAAGGAAGAGCTTTTGGACATGGATTTTCAAGCCTATTTAGCTTCCTCTAGTGAAGATGAAGAGGACATAGACGATGGACTACAAGGTACTTACTTGTTAATCTTCTGGTGTTCTACACTTGTAAGCATTTATATACCTAACCTAGACTTGTGAATGGAAATATATCTTGGGCAGTAGCTTAAAGGGGAATACCAAACTAATTCTTAAACTCTCTGCAACAAAAAGTTTAGTCATCATAATTTTTATTAAAAAGTATTTTCTTGGTTGCAAATGCTTTAACCTTAAACATTTCCTTTAAAACTTGAACAAAATAGATCCATAGACATAGAAGCATGGAACAGACTGTGAAACCTCAGAGGGAAGGTTGGGAGGATGTGTGGGTGGGAAGAAATCAACCAAAGAACTTGGATGCATAACCCATGGACACAGACAATAGGGTGGTGAGGCCTGGGGTGGGGTAGTCTATAGGAGGTCAGTGTGGGGGCTGGGGGAGGAATGGGGATATATGTGACACTTTTAACAATAAAGATTTTTTAAAAATTTTCTTTTGACCTAACCAAAAAAGCTTGGTTTATAGACTTGTCATGGTTCATATAGCTATGCAATCTCTTAATAAATTAGTAAAATACTTTACTACTCCATTTTTTTAAAATAAGAGCTTCTTTTGGATTGATTGAATATTTTTTTTACATTCTATTCCTCAACTGATTTAGAAAGTAGACTCTGTTTTTGTTTATTTAGCGATTGTCCTAGAAATCGTGACTTACATCCCTAACTTAGAAAATATTTTTACTACTCTATATTATATAAGAAATCTTAAAGCAACTTTTATGGTATCCTGTGTATTGTAATTCTGTTTTGGGCTGGGGTTTTTTTTGTTTGTTTTTTTTCATTCTCATAGACATTAATATTACTATTTTATACTACCTTTGTTTAAATTTACCCATATTCCCTCCACTTTTTCCCCTCTCTCTTCTTTTCTAAATCTTGTACTTCTGTCTGGGATTGTTTTTCTTCTGTCTTAAGTAAATCCTTGGTAATTTCCAATAGTATCATCTGATGTCAAACTCTCTTGAGTTTTAATCTAAAAGTGTCTTTATTTTGCCTTCACTTGTATTTTTACCAGTGAAGCTATTTTCACTGGTAAAACATTCTAAATGGACAGCCCTTTGCAACAGCATTCTGGCTTCATTATTGTTTTTGAGAAATCGGCTATCAGCTTAGCTTTTTCAGTCTTTTGAAGGTTGCCTGGGTTTTGTTTTGTTTTTTCTTTAACTGCTTTTAATTTCTTTCTTTTTGTCCTACAGTTTTACTGTAAACTAAGAGTAGGTTTTATGTATTGTGTGTGGAGTTTGTTGGCATTTCTTGAATTTTGGCATGGTATCTCTCATCAGTTTTGGAATATTCTTAGCCATTATCTATTGAGATATTTTTTCTTCCCTCTCTCTCTTGGATTCCAATTAAATATTTGATAAATCTTTTCACTCTTTCCATGTTTCTACTCTAATATACATATTTTTTAAAATATATTTTTATTGATTTCAGAGATTAAGGGAGAGGGAAAGATAGAAACATCAATGATGAGAGAGAATCATCAATTGTCTGCCTCTTGCACACTCCCCCCACTTCCACAGGGCCTGAGCCCACAACTTGGGTAAATGTGCCCTGACCGGGAATCAAACCATGACTCTCTGGTTCATAGGTCAATGCTCAACCACTCCAGTAGACTACTCTCCTATATTTTTATCTATTGTCTCTCTGTGTTGCATTCTGAGTATTTTCTTCAGACCTGTCTTCCAGTTCACTAATTTTCTTTTCAATAGTGTTGAAAATGCTGATAAATCTTTACATTGAATTCTTAATTTTGGTTATAGTATTCTTTATTTGTAAAGATACTATTTAGCTATTTTCCAAATCAACAATACCTTTTTATAGTTTTCTTCTCACTGCAGATACTTTTAGCACTTTATTCCTGTAAACAGAGTAAGCATGTTTTATAGTCTTTGTTAACTTCAGTATTTCAAATTTTGGGGGGTTGATTTCTATTTACAAGATAATTCTATTTATTTGTGTGCCTGGTTAACTTTGTGAGCTGATTTGATATTTTAGATGAGAGTACCTCATCAAAGAGAACCTTCATTTACTCTGGTCATTCTGGGACCACATCACTGCATTTTAAGGCTTGAGGTTCGTTGGATTTTGTGGGTAATGCAAGCCTTCATGAGGGCTGGTTTATTTCTGTTTGGCCCTTGCTATGAGAATACATTTCTCTGGGGCCTTGCCTAATTCAGGGGTACTAATTGAAATCCCCTCCTTTATGGTCATTAACTTTTGTCCTCATGGCACTGCCAGGCTGCCCAAACTGTAGTTTAGTCCCACAGCTGTTTCTTTTGTGGATCAGTAAATGCTTTCAGGTTAAAAAAGGTCTACGTTTTTTTAAAACCTCTTTGAAATTTTAAAAAATATTTTTAAAATATTTAATCCAACTGGATATTCAGTAAAAGGGTTTTTCTGAAGTACCTAGCTCATCATTAATGGAAGAAGAAATTCTGATTATCTATATCTTTATTTTTAAAATTGATGATTGAAATGATTAAGGGTATATTTGCTATTTTATATGCTATAAAAGTATATATGCTATTTGCTTAAAGTAACTCATTTTTTAAAAATAGATTCAAAACATCCTTTTTCCCTATACTGGATCAGGCTCTGTTTAGAAATTTAGTTGCTTGATTGTCATTTCTAATCAGTTTTTGGTTGACACCGATCTCTTCACATCTCCATTCTTCTTATCTAATAGAATTCCCAATCATGCAAAATTAGGAGTAGGAGATTTGGTGCTGAAGAACTACAAATGTGAAACAAAGATATAAATGTTCTAGAATAGCAGGAATAATACTTGTAGCTTAACTTTCATAGCTATCCTTTAGGCTTTCCTTTACATAACTATTGTTTTTATAACCTAAATGTGAATTTAATTAAATCCTAAAGTGTTTTTTAGGATTATTATAGATCCTTTAAACATTAACTTTCTTAAGAAAGATCCTATGATTGGGCTATCACCAAACTTTTAGCCTACTGCAGATATTGCTTCATTTTGCTAAGTGTTTTCATAAAGTACTACTTTTGTACTGTGTTCCATACATGAAATGGAAAGTCATATTTAATTATTCTAGTTTCTTTGTCCAGACAGCTCATTAATAAAATTGCATAATTGCTTGGGTATTTAATAGACATTGAAAAGATATATGATTCAAAATGGTAGTTATGTTTTTTACAAAAGCCTTCATATTTTTTAAATACCAATTTCTTTGGTATTCCAAACAATTGAGTATCCATTTTATTTCTAGTGTACACAGAACAGCCAAGTCCTTTTTCAAATGTTCTTTGTCTTTTCTGCCCCCGTATATACTAATGTATTTACATTTTCTTTTTATTTGTATGCCTAAGTGGTCATTTAGCACTTTACTGAAAATTTTGGATAGATTTTTTGTGGTTTATTTTTTTTTCCACTAGCAGCTCTGAGATAGAGAAATAAAGAGGACATTCCATGTACACTTGTGAAGATTGGGTGCAAGTTTTCCAAATAGCTTCCCCGAAAATAAGACCTACTTCATGGAAACATAATACATCCCCTGAAAATAAGACCTAGCACATCTTTGGGAGCAAAAATTAAGATAAGACACTGTCTTATTTTGGGGGAAACAGGGAATTAGGACAGCTAGTATTGTGGGAACAAAAGCATTAATTTGTTAGTATATTCTTATTTTGATACTAGAGGCTTGGTGCATGGATTTTTGTACTGGTGGGGTCCCTCGGCCTGGCCTGTGGGGTTCAGACCGAAACTGGCTCTCCAATATCCCTCAAGAAGTCCCAGATTGCAAGATGGGGTAGGCCAGCCTTGAGGGATGCACGGGTAAATGTTTGGGCCCGGGGAGGGACCAAGGGAGTGCTCCAGGACGCGTCCAGCCCATCTTGCTCAGTCCCAATTGGCCCTACCCCAACAGCAAGCTAGCCTAGCGTCTATCCCCTGGTGGTCAGTGCACGTCATAGCAACCAGTCAAACAAATGGTTGGATACTTAGTATATTAGGCTTTTATTATATAGGATTGGGCTCTGCTGGTTTCAAGTAGTGTCTTTACAACATAGTTAAACTATTATATGTTTTCTTAGCCTCTGTCTTTTTTTTCCATAGCTATAAGATGAGAGTCATAATAGTAATCTTTCCAACCTGGCTCATGGTTGGAAAGATTGCAATAATATACATATAGTGCTTAGCATACTACCTCATGTCATATTTTTTACTTCTAAAACTTTAAGGATTAATGGCTTTTTGTGTGAAATATACTACTCATTAAGTTATTTAAAGCATGCATTTTTCTTCAGTATTTGAATTAATTGCAAGTTTACTTGAATCTGTAATTTAGTACCTGTTAGATACAATAGTATATTTGAATGCCTTAAACTTATTAGATGTTCCTGGTGTTATTTGTAAGGGATCATAGGAGGGCATCTTACTGTTACAATTAATTTGTTCACTAATTATATAGTATTAAGGCTTTCACAAAGTATTGTCCTTGAATTGGGGAAAAACAGACCTATATGAATTATCCCACATTCTAGGGCTTCAGAAAGTAAATTTTAGTACTGGAAAAAATCAATTTAAAGTAGACCATCAGAGACTTACCACTAAAATTTCAACCTGGAAGGAGCTTGCTTCTAATTATGTTTTCAGAAGTAAGCTTTTAATAGAAAGAAATACATTGCCATTTTGTTAATGTGTTCCTGATGTTTTATCCATTGAATTACGGGATACATGACAGAATTCAATCCAACATTATTATTGTGGCACAAAGCACAAACAGGAAAAAAATGAATTTCAGCTGTTTGAGTGAAAATGTAAAAGTGTGATAGGATGGAAAGAATGTCCTGGACTATTTTTTATTCATTTAGAGAAAAAAAACTATAAAAACATTTACTTAACCAATCTTTTGTCCATATCACCTTTTTAAAGATGTAAGGACAGTATGTTAACATTGATGTTCAGCTAAGTGCTTAGTAATGTCAGGTATTTTTAGTTACCATTTAGTCATAGTTCATAGAAAAGAGGGTCTTCTTTTTGCTACTTCTAAATTTTTCTTTACTGGGACATTTAGTCCATTCAGTAAGTCTGTATGTTTTGCATTATAACCCAGGTTCTTAATTTATGGTTTTGCCTTGGAGAATTACAGTGGAAATGTAGAGCAAACAAACTTTTCACGTATTGGTTTTCTTTGGTATTTGTTGCCCATGAGTTTTATACTGTTCCTTTGTATTTTAATTATTTTTATAAAATCGGGAAATGGAAATGTGAATGTTTTTTTCCACATAGGGAAATTGAGTAAATTTCTAACATTCATTTTTGTTAATGTATTAATGAGATCCTGAGAATTATCATACTTGCACACCATTGAATCAAAAGGACTCATTATTCTTTGTTTTGGATTATAAGCAACTTTATCTGTCTTTTCAGCCTGCACAGCTAAGTTCATGTATCAAATGTATCCCAAAAATATTTAGTCTTCTTTTATTGACCATAACATTTTGGTGGATAGTAGACAACAAAAAAGAACGATAAAATGCCATCCCTGCTGTTTTCTTATAGGGAACATAAATTTAAGGATGTTACATGACTACAGAATTATTTTTAGATATGAATTTTAATAAAAAGTGATATTCCCAAATGCTATGATAGTGCTAAACTTATATTGCAACTGATTTTTATTATAAATAAGATATAAGTTTTTAATTCAGTTCATTTAATATTAAGAAGATTGTCTGTCCTGGCTGGTATAGCTCAGTGCTTGAGCATCAATCCATGTACCAGGAGGTCATGGTTCGATTCCCTCAGGGCAGAATCCCCAGTAGGGGGCTTGCAGGAGGCAGCTAATCAGTGGTTCTCTCTCATTATTGATGTTTCTATCTCTTCCCCTCCTTTCCTCTCTCTGGATCAATAAAGAAAAAAAAGTTTGTCTAGTTTTGATATTCTATTATTACAGTATGTCCGATAGCATTTTACCTAAGGGTGCTGAATTGACTGAGATTTAAACATTGGAGTTAGGTGTGAATTATTTCTGTACTAGAGGCCCGGTACATGAATTCATGCACAGGTGGGGTCCCTTGGCCTGGCCGGTGATCTAAGCCGATGGGGGCCATCTCACCCAGTCCCAATCAGGGCAGGCCGCGGGCGGGCTCGTGAGGGTTGTCTGACAATAGGAGGTTGGCTGTGGGAGTGCACTGACCACCTGGGCGCAGCTACTGCATTGAGTGTCTGCCCCTTGGTGGTCAGTGCCCATCATAGCTACTGGCTGGTTATCCAGTTGTCCGGTCATAACAGTAGCTTAGGCTTTTATATATATAGTAGAGGCCCATTGCAGGAAGATGCCTACAATAGGGTTTCCTGCTGCCATCTCACCTGCTTTCCTCCCTTCTCCCCATTCTGCCTGCTTCCCTCCCTTCTCCCCAGCTCCACTTGCTTGCTTCTCTGCAGCTTTGCTCCCTTCTGCAGCGCTTGGCTTTCTATGCTGTCTTCAGTCTTCACTTTGGCCTGGATATGCAAATTAACCACCATCTTGGGTGAGTTAATTTGCATACTCACCATGATTGGCTGTTCGGTGTGGCTTGTGGGCATAGCGAAGGTATGGTCAATTTGTCTGTTTCTCTTTTATTAGGTAGGAATAAATGAAATTGAATTTTTTTTTTTTTGGTTAGGTGATGATGAAGTCAATGCAGAAGAAGATGGGAAAACAAAAAAACATCAGAAAGATGATGAAGAACAAATTGCTAAATATAGGCAACTCTTGCAAGTCATTCAAGAAAAAGAAAAGAAAAAAAAAGAAAATGATATGGAAATGGAAATTAAGTGGGTTCCAGGTAAGAATTAAATACTAGCTAAGTGTTGGCTTGTTTTTCTTCATTTTAGGATGTTGAGAGCATTTTAGATGTGACAGAGAAAAAGATTAACTTCTCTTTGAAAGCATAAACTTTAAAATCTTAATTTTTAGGAATGTTTTGGGGAAGAAGTTAACATGGCATTTGCATACATCATTTAATTTTTAATTACTTAGGGAATAGTATTTTGACTCTTGCCAGTTTATTTTGATTTTACTAACTACAAATTATTCCTGTTTATTTATGAAAGTAAACCTTCCTAGGTTTGATTCCAGTATTCTCAGGATATAGAAACTTGAATCCAGGTACCATGTGTTCTAAAGTCATTAAACTTTTCCTTAGCTAGTTTGGCTCAGTGGTTAGAGTATCCTCCTGTGAACTGAAGGGTCCCAGGTTCAATTCCAGTCAAGGGCACATGACTGAGTTATGGGCTCAATCCCCAGTAGGGGGCATGCGGGAGGCAGCCTATCAATGATTCTCATCATTGATGTTTCTATCTCTCCCTCTCCTTTCCCCTCTGAAATCAATAAAAAATATTTTTAATAAGTGAATAAAGTCATTAAACTTTTTCAAAATAAACTTTTTTCTAAATTTCTAAGTGAACTCTTCACCCATAACTCCACTAGACCTCAGTTAATTAGTTTAGGTTTCACTATTACAAAATATGAAATACTTAGCTTTCCATCTCAGTTTTGCTGTAAATAGTTTAAAAAAAAAGTATGGTATAGTAAGTGATTTTTATAACTGCCTTGAACCGTTCAACTTTTTTTAGAGTAGTACAGTACTAATTAAAACCATGTCAGAGCTAAACAAAGATAAAAGCTAGGATAAATGAGTATTGTTTTCTAGTATGTGCAGGTTTTCAACAATCCTGGGTAAATCAGCATGTACCTTTGCAAACAATGTTGATTTTGCAGATTACTGCTTTTTACATACATGTATATCTTTTTTTCCCCCCTCAAAAAAAAGTATAACTTGTTATTCCCATCCTCCCCAGTGGAGGAGGGTTTACTATTGCCCCTCCTTACCGTACCCACCCCCAGTTCCTCAGGGACTTAAGATAGAAGGAAGCATTGGAAACATTCAGGCTTGAACTCAGAGTCCCTTGAGGACCACATTTCTCTCAAGGGGAAGCTCTTTGGATCTTATTTTTCTACTTCTGTTTCAATTTCTCAGGCCAGACAACAAAAGCTAAAGTCTGATTGAGGTTGTAGGCAGATATTTACATCTCTTACCCAATCCTATATGTCAAAATGTTAAAAAAAAAAAAAAAAGTATATTTCAAAATCCCAATTATAAATTAAGACATGATTATTCACATTTCAAAGAATAACTAGTTTTATTTAAAATCCAGGCTTATGGCCTGGGTTTCTCATAATCTGCCTTAAAAATATTTTTAATTAAACTTTGTTTTTGCAAAATGAGATGCTCCTTTATTAAATGAAAACCTAAGGTAATTTTAATTTATTAAGGTATTATATGTGTACATAGCTTACCATTGTCCCCCCACCCCTTACCTCCCATACATGCCCTCCCTTCCCAGAGTTTTATGTCTATTGGTTGTACTTATATGCATGTATACCAGTCCTTCAGTTGATCTCTTATCTCCCCCAGATCTCCCTTCTGTTATCTCAGAAGTCATTGCTTTTGCCAGTAGATAAAAGTTGAAGGAAAGTAGATTTCAAAGTAATATAAAGAGGAATTGGCTATATTTTTAGAATTGTCCAGCAAAAGATCACAAGCCTGCTCTAAGGGGTTGAGCACACTTTGTCAGTAAGCCTCAGTAGGCAATAAAACCATACTGCTTGGGGTGTTTGTAAAGAAATTTTTCACTTGGTGGTCTTGACTTGATTATTCTAAGAAATGTTGAATTCTTATCTTTAAAGTAAAATATGTTGTAACTATAGCTTAATTCTAATCTTTGAATTTACTGAATGAAGATATTTTAAATGAACAGATTCTTAATTGGTTTACTGAGAAAGATTTAAAATTAACTTGATTCAGATGTTTTATAGCAATATTTCAGAGTTAAATTGAATGGACCAGATCTAACCTTTGTCTTTATTAACATGGTTATGTAGTGCAAATATCAAAAAGTGATGTTTACACTTAGGTCTGTAACTGGTAAATTTAAGCAATAGTTTTCCTGGAATAACCTCCCTTAGTCATGATGTATATATTTCTAGACTCGGTTTAGTAATGTTTTGTTAAAGATTCTGCACCTGTGTTAATGAGCAATATTTGCCTACAGTTTTCATTTCTTAAAGAATTGATAGTTTTTGATATCAGGATAATGCTGACCTCATAATATGAATGATAAGAGCTGTCTCCCCTTCTATTTAATGTCATATAAAATGGTTTGAATTTAAAAAAAAAACACATTATAATTCCATTAGCCTGATTCAGCCACTGAGTGATTAGATAGGTTATGGTTTAATTGATCATTTCTCTATTGTTGAATACTTAATCATATTTCTAACCTTTCACTTCAGTAGAACTATGGCATTGAAAAGAAATGTGACCTAAGGCCATTACCGATTCCAAACCCACAAATATCAGTACTTTCTTAGATCTCTTCACTTTCATTACCAGCCAAATAATTAGCTTACTATTTTAGGGATTTTTACTTTTAAAAACAATTTTTTAACAAAGACCCTTTTCTTTTTCTCCCCTGTTTTAAAAATGACTCTGCTTGGAGAACTAGTAGAGACCACAAAGAGAAGCTAATGCTGGCAGTCAGGCTCACTTACTAGTTAGTTATGTGACTTCCTCGCTCACATAGCAACTTTGCATATGCTGTGGATCAACCTGTGGTTCTCTCACAAGCTGTTAAAACTACCAATGTCAAAACTCAAATTTTAAATCTCAGATGCCAAGCATCAAAGATGTTTTAAATAATCTATAGCTTTTTCCGTATTTTGAAGTATTTTCATAGGAAACCTTCCCAGAAATGGAATTGGATTGTACCAGTTTTTAAAGCCTTCAACAATGAGTAAAACTGCCAATTCCATGGAATTGTCATCAACATTGTGTATATAATTTTTAGTGTTAGGTGAATGGGGGAAAATTGACGTTCTACTGTACACTGCATTTTTTTAAGTCTTTAACTGGAATACTTGTGTGTTGTTTTAATCCTTGGACCCAAGGACGTACTCACTGATTTTAGAGAAGGGGAAAAGGAGAGGGGGGAAGGGAAGGAGGAAGTAAGAGAGAAGTCGATGTGAGAAACATCCATCTCTTGCCTCCCATATCAGAAATTGAACCTGCCACCCAGGTATGTGCCCTGACCAGGAATTGAACCCCAATGTTTTGGTGTACAATATGATGCTCCAACCAATTGAGCCACACCAGCCAGAGCTAACTGTAGTATTTTTGAAGGTCCCATATACGGTATTATTGTTACCCGTGAGTCCTTGGCATGTACTTATAAGCATCTGTATTTGTAACTGTAAAGGGTCTGTTACATATTAGACTTGTTAGTTGAGAAAAATGAGCTAATCTTGCAGGACCTCAGTTTACTTATTTGGAAAGTGGGACTAATACCTTTGTTAATTTGAGTATTTATAAAGGTACCTTATAAGCTACAGAGTATTATTCACATCATATGTATATTTTGTTGGAATTATGTCTTAAGAAATACATGTTCCCAGTAATACCATAATTACCCTGAACCTCAACGACTTTTTTGTGATGTTACACTTGAATAAGTCACACAATGTCAGTGTGAGATTACATTGTATCATTTATTGTTTTTTCTGAAGCTTGAATTTCCAAAAAAATTCCAAAATATTAAACTCTTCAGAAAAATAAGTACTCTTAATCACTAACACTTGTTGGAATATGGTTTGTTGGTTTGGTTTTTAAGAGAAATTTTAGTTTAGCCAGGGGTGGGGAACCATTTTTCTGCCAAGGGCCATTTGGATATTGTTATAACATCATTTGTGGGCTGTACAAAATTATCAACTAAAAAATTAGCCTGCTATATTTGCTCAAACATTTAACTCATCTCTAGTGCCTTGGCAGGGCCTGACCAAATGATTTGAGGGCCTTATAGTTGTATAGCCTATCTTATTATAATTAGGCTATACAAGTATAGTAATGTCAGAAGTTTTATTCCTTAAGGTTAAATATTCAGGGAGGCAGATAACAGGTATATGGGTGTAACAACCAGAATGAAGTCAGTACTCTTTCTATTGATAGTCTAGTTATGAAAATGTGGTAATACAACCTTATTAATTGGGATTGTAAATAAGTAGTAAGGTTGAATTATAAGATTTTTAAAGAAAGTGTAATTCATTATTTTAATGTGTAATAATATTTTCCATCTCAATGTATAATTTAAAAGGTATCCTTCCTGCCGAAACCGGTTTGGCTCAGTGGATAGAGTGTCGGCCTGCGGACTGAAAGGTCCCGGGTTCGATTCCGGTCAAGGGCATGTACCTTGGTTGCGGGCACATCCCCAGTAGGTGATGTGCAGGAGGTGGCTGATTGATGTCTCTCTCTCATCGATGTTTCAAACTCTCTATCCCTCTACCTTCCTCTCTGTAGAAAATCAATAAAATATATATATTAAAAAAAAATTTTTTTTTAAAAGGTATCCTTCCTGACTCACTTTGATAGTAGAGAAGGTGATGCATGCAATTAGCATAATGGCCTTTATCAATGATGTACCTCATTAGGGAATTTGTAATTCTATATAATAAAAGGCTATTATGCAAATCAATTGAATGGCCAAAAGACGGATCGCTATAACGTGCACTGACCACCAGGGGGCAGACGCTCAATGCAGGAGCTGCCCCCTGGTTGTCAGTGCACTTCCACAGGGGGAGTGCTGCTCAGCCAGAAGCCAGCAGCAGCACTAAGGATGACCAACTGATGGGGAGAGGGCCTAAGCCATCAGTCAGACATCCCCTGAGGGCTCCAGAATTGAGGGACCCTCTCGACTCCCCTACCCCAGTGATGATTTTCGTTCAACAGGCCTCTAATATAGATATAAATTAAGCTTAATCAGTTTTATCTTATATGCTAAATAAACCTCCCCTATATTATAGTTCAATGAATCTATGTAATAATTTTTTGTTACACATAGTGAAAGGTGTATCCAGAATGTGAACAAATAATACTTCTTTCTTTATAATCTTAAAAGAGATTAGAAACCATAAAAATCCTCTTTTTTTTTTTCTTTTCTTATTTAATATACACTGGTGAAAAGGATAGCTGGTCTTTTTTCTATTCAACATTCTTCAATACCCCAACTTTAAATATTTATTGAGCACCTACTATATGCCAGGAACTATTCTAGATAACATGTAAATAGAATATAATTTTTTTTTAAATATATTTTATTGCTTTTTTACAGAGAGGAAGGGAGAGGGATAGAGAGCTAGAAACATCCGATGACAGAGAAACATCGACCAGCTGCCTCCTGCACACCCCCTACTGGGGATGTGCCCGCAACGAATGTACATGCCCTTTGACTGGAATCGAACCTGGGACCTTTCAGTCCCCAGGCCAACACTCTATCCACTGAGCCAAACCGGTTTTGGCCATACAAATTCTTGACCTCATAAATCCTATATTCTGGTGTAGAAGAAGATATGAGTCTTTCATAAGAAAAATACTTGGTCAAAGAATAAAGGAAGACAGCAGAGGAAAGTGTGTGAGCAGAGGAATTAGCAAGTGATGTCCTTGAAACTGTAGCTTGCTTGTCATGTTTGAAGAATAGCAAAGAGAACAGTATGACTGGAGTGAGTGAATGTGAGAACAGTCAATGAGGTCATAGAGCTAACATGGGGCCAGATCATGAAGACCTTATAGGCCATTTTAAGGGTTCAAATTTGTTCTGTGAGTGGAATGCAAAGCTATTGGGGTGTCTCAGCTGGCAAGTGATAAGATATGAATTTTTTTTAATCCTCACCTGAGAATATATTGTTTGTTGTTGTTTTTTTCTTTAATCCTCGGTGATATGTATCTGTTTTTAAATTGATTTTTAGAGAAATAGAAAGGGAGAGAGCTAGAACATCGATGTGAAAGACAAACATTGGTTATCTCCTGTATGTGCCCCAATCAGGATCAAACCCCCAACCCTTTGATGTATGGGATGAAGCTCCACCTGACCTGGGCTTTTTTTTTTTTTCTTTCAGTTTTATTGAGATGTAATTTATACATCACTGTATGAGTTTAAGTTGTGCAGCATAATGGTTCTACTTAATATAGTATGATGTGATTACTGCAGTAAGTTTAGTGAGCATCCATCATCTCATATAGATATATTTATTCTTAACAGTATCACTCTGGCTGCTATCTTGAGAATAAATAAAGGTAGGAGGCAAGGACACAGTTGAGGAGATCAGTCAAGAGGCTATCACAATCCTGAGATAATGAAGATTGTGGGTTTGCAAGGGAACCTCAAAAGTTTTCTTTTGTTAAGTTTAAGATGCCTATTAGATGTGGAAATAGACATACCGAGGAGGCTAATACACAGTTTAGAGTTCAGGGAAGATATCAGAGCCAGAGAGGTCAGAACTGGAGAAATAAATTTGAGAATCTTTATTATATAGATCTCTGAAAGTGAAGGACACAAAGGGAAGGGTTATAGGAAGGGGGGTGGGGGGAAGGTTCGAAACCAGATCCCTGGGGCATTCCAGCATTTAGAGGTTGAGGAAGTGAGCAGGGACCATTAAAAGGTAGTTGGGAAAAAAACTACCAGAAATGCACGAGGGAGTTTAGGGTTGCAGGGTATCTATTCAACCAAGTGAAGACAGCATTTCAGTGAGAAATTGGTCAATAATATACAAGCTAAGAATGACCATTGGATTTAGCAATACATAGAGATCATCAGTGATATTGAACAATTTGGTTGAATTGGGGAGGATGAGATTGGTATGGGGTCAAGAGAGAATGAACAGTGAAATTGGAGACAGCAAGTACAGATTAAGTCCTTTTACTAAGATATTTGGCTATTAGAAAGCTGTAGATACCATGACACTTCACCCCTAAAAAAACTTCAGTGTGTAACTTCCAAAAGCAAAGACATTCTTCTACATGAGCACTATGCCCTTACTACTCTAAGATAATTTAATATTGATAAAGCAGATTTCTCACTCATTCCAACAGTATTTTTTATAATTGTTTTCTGATGCAGGATCACTGACTTATAAAATATCTGTAGTAGTTGGCTTACAGAATACCCAACAATCTGAATTTCTCTAATTGTTTTTAAAAAAATATATTTTATTGATATTTTACGGAGAGGAAGAGAGAGAGAGAGAGCTAGAAACATTGATGAGAGAGAAACATCGACCAGCTGCCTCCTGCACACTCCCCACCGGGGATGTGCCCGCAACCAATGTACATGCCCTTGACCGGAATCGAACCCGGGACCTTTTAGTCCGCAGACCGACACTCTAACACTGAGCCAAACCAGTTTCGGCTGAATTTCTCTAATTGTTACCTCACAATTCATGTAGAAACTTTTTCGCAAGAATTCTCCACAAATGACGTTGTATACTTACCATTGCATCATATCAGGAGGCATTTAAAATCCATTATCCCATTATTTGTGCTGTTAACTCTGCTCACTCCATTAAGGTAGTGTTCAACTGATTTTTCCATTGTAAAGGCACATTTTTCCCCATTGTAATGATAGTAAAATGTAAGTTGTGTGAATATTCTGTTTCCCAACATTTTACCTGGTTAGCCTTCATTGGTGATTTCCTGCTTCACTCTATTATATTGTTTGTTGCAAAATGCTGATTTTCTCCTTCTGTCATTCCTTCTACATTTATTAGCTAGCATTTCTAACTAGTGCTGATAGAGCTTCCTCTTAACTGCCAAGGCCAGCCTGACTGGTTGAACCAGGCTGAGGAAGGGATGTGGGAATTGAGAAAAGAAAGACAGGAAAGGGGGATCAGGAGGACTATAGGTCATCGGCAGACTGCAGCAAGTTTATTAACTGCGTAATGCCTTGTATGCACAAAACACTGAATAGGAGGTCTGTCAAGAGGAATGTATTCTTTGTTCCTCTTAATCTCTAAGGGAGAGACAAAGCAGAAGGACAAATTCTCAGTGCAGCAAATCTCAGTAAATAGTTACAGACTTCTTGGTAAGCCGTGAAAGGTTGCTCTCATTCTACTAATAACTGCCATCCAAACAAGTCTGGGAGAACTGTGTGGGTAGGGACCCAGCCTTGCTAGTCCCTTTGGGTGCAAGGACCGTGTCAGCTTACACCCGGTCTCCAACATCTAACTAATGGAGCTTTCTTTACACTCTTTTTAAGTTATTATAGACACATAGATTGACAGATCTTGAGTTTTTCTATAATAGATCACAGAGGAATAGGAAGGAAGCTGGAGGGGAAAGTGAGATCAAGAGAGCATTTTTCTTCAATATGGGAAAAATAATGGCATGCTGTATGCTTCTGGGAATGATCCACCAGAGACAGAGCAGGAAATGATGCAGAGAACTGCATTCTGAAGTAGACAAAAAGAGTTGAAATATTTTTGCACAGGTGGAGGAATTAGCTTTCAGTTAGATGTGCATGGACATTTCATCCATTGTAACAGGAGAGAAGGCAGATAATGTGGTCACAGAGGGCAATGGGTAGAAATGATGGTGGGAGCTTGTGTTACTCTTACTTGTATTTTCTTAGTGAAATAGGAAGTAAGGTCATCAGCTGATAGTAGAGATAAAGGAGGAGAAAAAGGTTGAAAAAAGTAGGTGAGATAATTGTCTGAGAGTGGCAACTTGGGGGGGGGGATTAAAATTATTGCTGAAGAGCAATAGGGTGCGCTTGAAATTCATGGTCATGTATAGTAAGATGAATCAATATACCGTAATTATTTTTTATTTAGCCACATTGCTGGAGTAGTACAAACATGGAATAAGGAAAGAGTTGAATTAAGCCAGACTAGAAGTTTTGTCAACCAAGTATGACCAAGCAAGAGAGGGACAAGGGAGTTGAGGACAAAAGAGTGATTGTAATGATGGACCATCGTGTCTGTGTTGGATTAGGAGGGAAATGAGGTTATGCTCAGGACGAGGAATAGGGGAAAGTGAGAGGATTGTTGGATTGTAGATCCCTAGAATTGTTAGCCTTGGGATGTGAGAGAGAATAAAATAGAAAGATTGGAAATAGTAGTGAAAGAGTAGAATACAAATTGAGATTATGGTGAGTTTGCAATTTTTCTTAATGACATGTTCTATTTATGATTCCAAGAATAAGTTTCTGAGGATGAGATGAGTATAGTGTTAGAAGGGCCATCTGTGAGGGTATTGAAATCACCAAGAATTATGATTAGTATTGATTGGAGAGAGCAAGCGATTAGCCAAAGGGTTAGTATTAGAGAGAGCAAGCAATGAGCCAAAGCTTAGCACGTCAGTAAATGCTATCTGCAATAAAGAGGGATTGAAGGTAGTATAGTTTTCTACATGATGTTCAAAGTTGCAGGCTTTGGGCAGGAGGGCAAGCAAGTGAACTGGGGTTGGCAGTGAGTAGCAAGGACAGATTATAGGAGAGAAAAATTCACCATTTTAAAGGGGTACAGGAGAAGCAGTGTCCCCAGAGGAGAACCAGGTTTCAGTAAGACTCAGATTAGCAGGCAAATGGATATAGAGGATTTTGTTACTGGCTGCTAATGACTGCTTATGACTGATTAATGTGTAGAAAAGTTTCATTGTTGAAACTCCTATTTTTTAGGAGAAGGGATGATTTGGAAGTTGTAGACTTCTTCTGGTGACACATTTAAATATGGATAAAGGGTATAATAAAATTGGTACTGATGGTCTTTGGAGAGATTTTTGTCAGCAACACCCAGTGCTTTGGATACTTACTCATTCAAATGAGTTCTGGATGCGAGGTTTCTTGTCTCTGCAAGAGGAGTGCTTTCTTGGCTCTCACTTGTTGAGACAGGAAGTGGGGGTGCAGCTCTTCCTTGTTCTACTTTCTTATTCTTTCCTCTGCTCTTTACAGTTGTAATTCTATTTTTATTCTGGTGTCTGCTCTTATCCTTTGTCCATCCTTTTCCCCTCCTTTATTCCTTCTCCATTTCTCTGTCCAGTATCTCATTGAGAAGCTTAAACACAGACAAGTATCTGTGGCCATTGTATTCAGAAATAAAATATTTTTGAATCAGTTGTGTATTCATTTTCCTAGGCAGCCCCGTTTTAAACATTTTAATGTCAAACATCTCAAAGCCTGTTCACTATTTACTTTTGGCTATATCTCTATTTCCATTTATTGCCAACGTATCCATTATTTGAAATATATTCACAAAAATGTTTTTTTGGTTAGAACTTTTAAAATAACCAGATGTTTAAAATTTTGAGTTGAATGTAGAGAAAAGCATTAAATGGAAAACCTGAACTTGAAATAATCTAGAAGGATCTGCAATTTGGTGATGGGGAGGAAACCAGTTTACAATGCCCTATCCTAGCTTATTTACAGTTAATTTAGTGGCTAGAATTTTAAAAGTTAGGTTTGCACTCTTTCCTTGAATCATCTGTAAACATGTTAACTAAAGAACTTCGTAATATAACAAGTTGATATTTAGTATGCAAAAAAAAAAATTTCTTAATCACTTGTGGAATCTGTTTTAAAATAGTGGAAGCAGCCGAAACCGGTGTGGCTCAGTGGATAGAGTGTCGGTCTGTGGACTGAAAGGTCCCGGGTTCGATTCCGGTCAAGGGCATGTACCTTGGTTGCGGGCACATCCCCAGTAGGAAGTGTGCAGGAGGCAGCTGGTCGATAATTCTCTCTCATCGATGTTTCTAACTCTCTATCCCTCTCCCTTCCTCTCTGTAAACAAATCAATAAAATAGTGGAAGCAGCTAAGGTTATCAAAAAACGTTGCTAGCACATTTTCTCAGTACCAGTAAATTTCAGAATTCCCTGGATTATTTTAAAGATTATATTCTCTCAATAATACTAAGATTTTATTTAAAACAAGTTTTTCCAAGAAGCCTTTTTTTAAAGATCTAAATAAAAAATAGGATATCTTTATATTATTAGTAGTTTCAAAAAGTCTTAATACTTCCATACTTAGAAAGTTTCAGGTTAATTGTTCTGCTGTTTTAGGATCCAAATTAAATATGTAAATCATAACAGATTCCGGATTGAAGTATCTAGGATGATTCTGTTCACATTGTCCTGTCCTGCCTTCTCTGCACATGTATCACATCAGTTGTATTGTTTGCATCTGTTGCTACTATTTCCAGACAGTAGTGCTTTTTTTTACTTTGCCTTAGATTTACAGTCTGCCTGAAGTCAGTTCAAGAAGAGAGATTGTTTCATGTATTGTTTCCCACAGCCCACAGCTATGCTGATTTGTTTGAAGTTGTGAATTCTTTTGTCTTTAAAGCAGAAATTTTGCCTATTCTATTTGAGGTTGTTCCGTGTCATTATTCTATATACTAACTGCCTGACTAGCAAACTGTCATTTTTTCTCACACTTGTTCCATATGTTATTGTAACACAGTTCACTTAGCCTACTTAACTTTTAGCAGTTTCATTATTGCTATTGTTTTTTTCCCAAACTGGAAAGTCTTATAATCTCAAATTTACTACCTTAACACATTCATTTTTTCCCTAAAATTTTTCATTGTATTAACATACACCTAAAATTTACCATCTTAACCATTTTTAGTGTACAGTATTCAGTATATTCATATTGTTAAACAACTATCACCACCATCTATCCATCTCTAGAATTTTTTTCATCTTTGCAAAACTGAATCTCTGTATCCATTAAATAATAACTTCATTTTCCATTCCCCCAGCCCATTGCAACCTCCATTCTTCTTTCTGTCTATAATTTTGTACCTCATGTAAGTGGAATCATACAGTGTATTTTGGTGACTGGCTTATATCATTTAGCAAAATGTCCTCAAGGTTCATCCATGTTATAGCATGTCAGAATTTCCTTTTTCAGGCTGAATAATATTCCATTGTTTATATGCCATATTTTGCTTATTCTAGCCATTGATAGGTTGCCTTTATGTTTTAGCTATATAAAACATTCTTTTTTACACATCCTCAACAGGTACATAGTTGATTATATTGTATCGCTATTTCTCATTCTCCTTTTTTGGTTTCATTTCTCATATTTATTTATACATGTTTTTAAATAATCTTTATAATCAAACTAGGGGCCCAGTGCACAAATTCATGCACCTTAAAAGGAACTGTGGGCTTTAAAGCTGCGGTGGGCACAGGGCTGGGTCATGGCCCTCTGCACCCCGTCTGGCCCCTCCCACTGCGGCCCCCAGTCCCCTGATTGCCAGCAGCCCCATTCCTGCTTATGCCTGCTCCCACCTGCTGATGGTGTGGAGCGATTGGGGCAGCACCAGCAGCAGGTGCAAGTGGGACCAGCGCCATCAGCGGTCCAGGCAGGACTGCGGCACACAGAAGCAAAGAATTTTCGGTAACCACCAAAGGTTCGTCATGATAACAGCAAATGATGCCTGGCATTGATCTGGCACCCCCACTCACCTGCTCCACCGTCCCACCACAGCCAACACCCGTCATGTTCCACACACACCCTGGTGGTCAGCTCACATCATAGCAACCGGTTGTTCAGTTACTCCACCATTTAGTCTATTTGCATATTAACCTTTTAGTATATAAGGATGCTTGCATCACATTCCATTATGTTTCTAATTTATAAGTTATGAATAACTCCTAATAGTTTAGGCTCTTTCTGATATTTTGCCATTGTGGATAACATAGTCTTATATTGAATTTCTAGTTTTAAAAATCTATTTTTTATTGATATCAGAGAGAGGAAGGGAGACAGAGAGAGGGATAAAAATGCCAATGATGAGAATCACGATTGACTGACTCCTGCACCCCCTGTATTGGGAGTCAAGCCCACAACCTGGGCATGTGCTCTGATTAGGAATTGCACCATGATCTCCTGGTTCATGGTTCAATCCTCAACCATTGAGCTGGGCCAATTATATATATTTCCATCTTATTTATAGTATTTCTAAAAAGAATAGTTTCATTAAAAAAGGAACAAAGTACTGAATCATGATCTTAGTTCCAAGATGGCGGCACAGGTAAATGCCTAACTGTATCCTCATTCAACAATTTCAAAAAATACAACTAAAATAAAAAGTGGACATTATCCACAACTACAGGAAAGTTGACTGACTGGAAATTATACAACTAGAAGGAAAGAGAAAAACAAGGAAAATCAGAGGAGCTGTAAAAGCCTAAGGTATGGAGACACGGTGCATGCGTGGAGAGAGGACAGAGCCGGAGAGGAGGGGGCAGCTGAGTGCCTGGCTGGTGTTCCCTAGCGGGAAGGAGATAAAAGCTCCGGACTGTGCTGAACCCCAACTCCAACTACACTGAAGCCCAGTTATGGCCGAGACCCTGGGGTCCCAGGCTCATACAGAGGGAATCTGGACTGTAAGGCAGAGGCTCAGGGGAGCGGCGAACGGCAGAGCCCCAGAGTCGCACACATTTCGCACAGAGGACAGATGGTTGGTTGGGCCGCTGGATTGCTTTAGCAGGAAGGAGACATGAGCTCCATACTGCTCTTAACCCCACTTCCAACTGCACTGAACCCCAGTTGTGGGCTCGTTGGGGGAGACACTAGACTGGTAGCAGGCGAAACTCTAGGGTGCCTTTCTCTCATAGGTACTTGCAGCAAATACCAAAGGACACTGAGGTACACTGAGACTCAGGAACCTCAGAGGGCAGGGCTAACTGGAAGCCAAGGCTGTATGCTCCACCCTGAAACTCTGCCCCATCCAAGCTGAAAACAGGTTTTTGCAGGTTTCCATCTAGTGGAATAAGGCTGTCTCCTGGCATAGACACAACTAATCCTCCCAACCTACCAACTCAGGGAAGCAGCGAAAATGCCGAGTCAAGGAAACAGATCACAAACGAAATAAATGGAGGACAAAAAGCGACTGGATATAGAGTTCAAAACCACACTTATAAGGTTGTTCAAGAATCTCCTAGAAAAGGCTGATAAAATAAATGAGACCTATGAGGATATGAAAAGGGTTCAACAAGAAATAATAAAGGATCAACTAGAAATTAAGAATACATTGTCTGAAATAAAAAATATTATACAGAGTCCTAAAAACAGAATGGAAGATTGTAAGAATCAAGTCTAAGATTTGGAACACAAAGAGCCAAAGGACACTCCTTCACAGAAGCAAGAAGACAAGAGAATCCAGAAAGTTGAAGATAGTGTAAGAAACCTCTGGGACAACTTCAAGCGAACCAACATCAGAATTATGGGCATCCCAGAAGATGACAGAGAGCAAGATACCGAAAATATATTGAAAGAAATAGTGACAGAAAACTTCCCCCACCTGGGGAAAGAAATAGACTTACATGTACAGGAAGCACACAGAACCCCAAACAAAAGGAATCCAAAGAGGACCACACCAAGACACATCATAATTAAAAATCCAAGAACAAAAGACAAAGAGAGAATATTAAAAGCAGCAAGACAAAAGCAGGTAGTTACCTATAAAGGAGCACCCATACGACTGTCAGCTGATTTCTCAACAGAAACCATGCAGGCCAGACAGGAATGACAAGAAATATTCAAGGGATGAATACAGCCAAAAAAAACTCTACCCAGCAAAGCTATCAGAATCGAAGGCCAGATAAAGAGCTTCACAAATAAATTTAAGCTAAAGGAGTTCATCACTGCCAAGCCAGAATTATATGAATTGCTAAAAGGGGTTCTTTAGGAAGAAGAAGAAAATAAAGATAAAAATTATGAAAACAAATACGTAACTATCAACAAGTGAAACTAAATACCAAGGGAAATAAAAATCATGATGAACAATATTAACTGGTGAATATAATAGAATCAGAGGTATGGAAGGGGAGTGGACTGATGATTCTCAGGGATATGGGGAGTGGCGGGGCGGGGTGGGGCGGGAAGAGACTGAACATAAACTGCACCTATGGATGAGGACAATGGGGATGGGGAAAGGGCAGAGAGTTGGATGGAAACTTGGTGGAAGGGAGCAATGGAGGGGGGGGAAATGAGGAACATTTGTAATAATATGAACAATAAAGATTTATTTTTAAAAAATAAAATAAAATAGAAAAAATAAAATAAAAAGAATAAAGTACTGATATATGCTAGAAAGTGGATGAACCTTGAAAATATTGTACTAAGTTTAAGAAGCCAGTCACTAAGACCACATTTTAAAAAAAATATATTTTATTGATTTTTTACAGAGGGGAAAGAAGAGGGATAGAAAGACAGAAACATTGATTAGAGAGAAACATTGACCAGCTGCCCCTTGCACACCCCCTACTGGGGATGTGCCCACATCCAAAGTACATGCCCTTGACCGGAATCGAACCCGGGACCCTTCAGTCCGCAGGTCAACGCTCTATCCACTGAGTCAAACCGGTTTCAGCACTAAGACCACATTTTTTATATAAAATATCCAGAACAGGAAAATCTATAGAGACAGGAAATAAATTGGTAGTTGTAGGGGAGGAGGTATGTTTTGGACTATCCTTTTGCGGAGAGAAATAAAGTTTCTTTATGAAAAGATGAAAATGTTCTAAAAATGGCAGACTGAAGAGTCCCAGGTTCGATTCCGGACAAAGGCATGTGCCTGGGTTGTGAGCTTGATCCTCAGTAGGGTTTATGCAGAGAGTGGCCGATCAGTGATTCTCTTTTATCATTGATGTTTCTATCTCTCTTTCCCTCTTCTTTCCTTTCTGAAATCAATAAAAATATGTGTGTGTTTTTTAAGAAAATGTTCTAAAAATAGACTTTGGTGATGTTTACTTATCTAAATGTACTAAAATCCGTTGAATTGTACACTTTAAATAGGTAGGTTGTATTATATTAGCTATTTTTAAATCATTTGGGATTGATTTTTTTTTCACTCAACATTTATTGCTGAGATTTATCTGTATTTTTTGTATCTAGCTCATTCATTTCACTGCTTTATACCACAGTTTGTATATGCATATTGTTAGATACACATCTGGGATGTTCTTTAGTGTTTACTATGGTGATTTATGCTACTATGAACATTTCTATACATCTTCTGGTATGTGTTTCAGTATTTCTGGGTATTTATCAAGGTGTGTAATTGCTGGGTCATAGGGTATGTGAGTGTTCAGCTTTACAAGATGAAACCTAAATTCTTCTCCAGTATGATGGTATCAGTTTACATTCCCATAAACAGCACTTGATTTGCATTTCTGTTATCACTAATGAATTAAAACATCTTTTCATATATACATATGGGCCATAATGTTTCCTCCTCAGTAAAATACTCACATATCTATCTTTTGACCATTTTTCTGTTACATTATTTGTTCTTTTTCTACTGATTTTTAGGAATTCTTTATTTATCTTTGATACAACTTCTTTGTCTTTTATAGGCTAGCATGTCTCTTCTATATGTAACTATACACACACACACACACACACATACACACACACAGTTTCTTGGACGTGTTGTCTAATGAAAAATGTTCTTGATTTTAATATCAAATAATCTTTTTTATTTATTTTTTATTTTTTTAATATATTTTATTGATTTCTTACACAGAGGAAGAGAGAGGGATAGAGAGTTAGAAACATCGATGAGAGAGAATCATCATTCAGCTGCCTCTTGCACAACACCTACTGGGGATGTGCCTGCAACAAAGGTATATACCCTTGACCGGAATCGAACCTGGGACCTTTCAGTTCACAGGCCTACGCTCTATCTACTGAGCCAAACCAGTTTCGACAGGAGTTGATTTTTTTAAATATTATATAAGGGATCCAATTTTATCTTCTACATAGAAATTTTTTTATATTCTGTTCCATTTATTGAATATCCTTTCTCCCAATAATCTGGCGTATCAACTCTGTCATATACCAAAGTTTCAAAATTACATAGATCTGTTGCTTGGCTCTCTTTGGTCTAATTGTCTATCCCTGGCACAAAAGGGGTCCGAGCATCTATCAGTACTTGAGCCAAATTAAGCAGAGACCAAATAGGGTGAATCATATATGAATGTTTATTCCAGTGTTTCCCAGACTTTTGACATATGTGTACCCCTTCCATAATTTTCATAATGCTGAGTACCCCTTGTCAAAAAGAAAATGGTTGTATTTTAATAACAATCAAAATATATTTATTTTGTCTTTTTTTGGTACATACACAAAATAATAATAAACAAAATAAAATTATTCATAAAATATAAATAAAAGTTATATTATAAATAACATTTATTTGGATCAATGAGAAGAATGAAATTGACTTGACTTGTGAGAACGTAGAATTAGGCGCAGCTAAGCACGGTGCAGTGCATATCCCCACCAAACTCTTCCTGTACCCCTGGGGGTACGCGTACCACACTTTGGGAAACACTGGTTTATTCCAATAATGCTGGCAGTATGGAGAGAACATCAGGTCATCCTGTAAATTCTGCTCTAATATCTCCCTACTAGCAGCTGGTTATATAGTATATGTCTAAGGAAGTAAGGCTTACATGCAAGGGGGAAGTGGGATGAGAGATGGGCAAGGTAATGGCTGCAGGGTCCATAGTCCGTGTGTCTCCTTCCAGGATCTTGAAATCCAGTAACAAGGTACTATATTTAATTTTCAGTGATGTTAAAACCCAGCTCTTCCAGATCCTGGGACTGGAGAAAGGTCAGCATTCCATAAGCAAACTCCAGGAGGTGGTGTGGGTCCAGGGTCTGTAAGAAAACCTCTTATCTGTAGTTTAATAAGGTGAATCATCTTTAAAGAACTGTGGTCCTATTCTTGTTGCATGCCCTTCCCCCCATTAGTACCACACTTCTTAAAACTGGATGAAGAGCGCTAATGATGCACACACATTCCTATCTGCACTCTGGGCCAGTTTATATGAGGGCTCTGTGAAAAACAAACAAACATCACTACCACTAGCAACAACAAAATTTGAAAGAACTGTATATCCTCAGGGGAGAGCTGGGTTTTACTTAGAGCAAGAACATAATATTCAGAATTGTATAATTGGGTTTTTACTGATGATGTATTGTGAATTCCAGAGAATTTAGCAGTAGAGAATTGAAGAGAGAAAGGATATGGCGGCAAAAAAGTGGAAATGCTGTTAACTTCAGAGGATTAGAACATTAGGGGGAACTTGATGATTAGGGGCTTTTTGTGGTGACCAAAATAAACAGGAATAAAAGGCACAAAGAGGTTATTCCTGGTGGGCTCCAGGCAGATTTTAATGATGATGCTGTTAATGTTGAGGATTAGGGATGGAAAGGGTATCTGCTGGTGCCATGGATGTGCCACACCAGTTCCCTTCTTAACCCCTTCCTGGGGAGGATCAAGTTTACAGTGAGCACTAGAGACTTCCCCTTGACTCCTGTGGACAGAGTTACAAGTGAGGAAGCCAGATAACTAAAGAACACACTATGTGAGTCCCAGGGCCCACGGGCTCACTCTTGGACCCTGTCAGGAAGGGGTTAGCCTTGCTCCTCAGTGCTGCCCTTTGTTCCTACATCTTAAAATAGTTTACTGTTCTGAGTTTCACTATGATGTATCTAGGTCATTTTTTGCTTAATGTTTTTATATTGCTTAGAATTAATTGGGTACTAAAGATGAGTATCTTTCATCAGTTTTGAAAATGTCTCAGCATTTTCTCTTAAAATACTACCTTTTCTTCATCTTCTCTACTTTCTCCTTCTAGAAATACTATTTTATATGTGTGGTACCTTCTCATTCTCCATGTGATAACTCATATTTTCCATACCTTTGAATTTATGTAGCATAATGGGTAATTTCTTCAGTTCTTTCAGTTCATAATTTTTTCTTTACCTCATTATAGTCTGCTGTTAACTTGGTCATTGCCTTTAATTTCAGTTATGTTATTTACTTCAGGAGGTTTTTTTTCCTCCCAAGTCTGTCTCATACTTTTCATAATCTTATTTTTTTTAATTTCCTCTTTTGTTTTTTTAATGCGCTGATTTTATATTCTGTATCTGAATAATTCCAGAATCTATAGTCTTTATAGGTCTGACTTATATTATTTTGTTTCTGCTTACTCTGGTTCATATTGAATTTTGATTGTGATCTCATTGTTCTTGGATCTTTACCTATGGGAATTCTTTAAGACCTGGGTCAAAAGTGCCTCTTTTATAGAGTATTTGCCAGGTGCCTAAGGGCATTTCCAATCCAAAACCAATTGAAACCAAATTTTTGGATTGGGGTGTTTTGGCCCACACAGATAGTGAGAATTCCAGCCACAAACCCATGGCTTGTGGGCTTGTACTTATAAATTCCGGGGGGGTGGGGGTGAGTATTTTTACTTTCCTTGTTCTGCCCATAGCCAAAGCCCAAACTGGCATTATTCCCTCTGAGTTGTCCGAGGAGGAGGAGCACCCACTTGAAGGCACCTATTAGGATCCTGGCTTCATGGTCATGATCTCTGATGGGACATTCCACCATGATGTGGCTCTCAACATTGTCTCCTGTCTCCTGGGCCCATTAAAACCCAGATCTGTACTCTTCTATAGCAGTTGAGTGTGTGCCCCAGGGAAAAACTTCCTGCTCTGAGCTAGTTTAACATTTCTATCTGAGCTTTCTTGTTGTGGCTGGACTCTTAAAAATTCCTCTTTTTTTCTTATTTCTTAGCCATATTGAAATAGCATTTAGGCAACAACATAAAGCATTTACATTTATTTATTCAGCATATAGTATCTTCTCTGGATACTTCATTGAATGCTATATGAGAATTATTTCTCAAACTAGCATGCCTATATACTGTTAACCTTATTATTTGTATTATAGCTGTCTGTGTTGTTTCCATGTAGTAGATATATAACAGTATTACCTGCATACAAAGGGCATATGTTGGTTCTGCCTGATTAGTAATTTTTGCTGTTTGCTACTGTTCCCCAAGACTAGTTGTTACTTTACTTTTTAATTTCATGCATTGTTTTTTTTGTTTTTTTTTGTTTTTTTTTTAAATTTTATTTTATTTTATTAAGGTATTTTCTGTGTACATAGTTTACCATTGCCCCCCCTCACCTCCCATTTATGCCCTCCCTCCCCAGAGTTCTGTGTTCATTGGTTGTACTTATGTTCATGCATACCAGTCCCTCGGTTGTTCTCCTATCTCCCCCCAGGTCTCCTTCCCCTCCCCCCTGTCATTTGACAATCTGCTTGTTTTATAGTGACTATCTGGGGACCCCATGAATAAGATCTGCTCCTCATTTGGCAGTCTGCTTGTTTTATGGTGACTATCTCAGGACCTTATGAATAGAGTCCGCTCCTCCTCTGGTTTTCACCGCCCCTTCCCCTGGGTCCCACTGCTTCCCCTGGGACACACGGCTCGCCCGGGGCACACTGCACCCTGGGACACTCGGCTCACCCGGGGCACTCGGCCCCCTGGGACACTCGGCTCACCCGGGGCACTCGGCCCCCTGGGACACTCAGCTCACCCGGGGCATAATTTCATGCATTGTTGCTCCCTGTCCATGAGGTTGGAAACAAATTTGATGAATTTATGCTTTTATTTTCACTTTCATTCAACAGACATTAAGTATACCAGGTTCTCCACTGGACACTAGTTACCTTTGGTGCGGGGAGGAGCTATGGCCTCTACCCTCATGGAGCTTGCAACCTAGTAGAAAGATAGCCATTAATAATAATAATTCTTAAAAATTACACAAATAAATATAAAGTTCCAACTGTGAAAAATGGTACAGAATAAAAGAATATAGTTTATCTTATTCATTATGCTTTAATGGTAACTCTGCATGTGTAATCACTTGATTACCATGGAGTAAAAAAACCCACCTCTGATAAAAATCCTCATTACTAATATGGACCTATTATCCCTGTGACCTTTGTTATTTATATAAGTAAATATGCTTTTCCGTCTCCCTGACAATTGGGGGTAACTGGTCATTTTGAAGGAGTGCCTTTGATGCCAGTTTTCCTCAGGACATGAGTGGTAGTTTTCTCTTCTACCCAGAGTGAATTCTATCCAAGTTGGGAGTTTGGGTGGTAGCGATTAGTTACATTTCAAAAGCTACTTTTGGAACTTAGTGTTAATATATATTGTCTGGTTTAAACATATCACTGTAAATAAAGTTTGAGCTGTAAGTGTTCGTAAATATTCTCTGGATCCTAAGTCTTCATAAAATATAAAGTCCCAGTTTCAGCCTGTATCAGAAATCTTAAAGCATGCATTTTGGTTTTTTAAAACAAAACCCATTATGCTACTTGGAAGTCATTCATGTTCTGCCCCTTGAAGATCTTTTGAATATTTCAAATGAGTAGAGTCAAGAGAAATGTATAGTCTTATTTTAGTTTATTTTCAAAGGATATTCTAAAGTATGTTTCTATGCATGCAAATTACCCAAATAATTCTGAATGGATTGTACTTAAATTATTATTGTCATAAATATGTCATCTGTGTTCATGGTTGGCTTTGAAAGAGTCTTTTTACCCCTTATTTGTAAGATTATTGATGCTATTTTTAACTAATCTGGCAGTCCTTGAGTATACATTAAAAAATTTTTTAAACAAATCTGTGCAAAACTTAAAACATAGTTGTTTTTCATTCATATAGTGGCTGCTCTCAGATGAAGCTAAAACTCGCTGAAGAATGTTCTTGTGTGTATGCCAAGAGGCTTCTGGGATGGGCATATTTTTGAGAATTTAGAACATAAACAACTGTAATCTGTGGCAAGAGATTTAAATGACCTCATAATGACGATGAGAACAAAGCATTTTTAAGTTATCATGGGGCTGTTAATCCATGGCAATGTATTTGTCATTCTACTATTTTGGTGTATTATGTGAAAGCCCAGAAAAAAAATAATACAGACAGCATTTAACTGAAGATGCTGTTTATTGTTGTAAACAAACTAAATGCCAGAAAAATATAAAATATTTCCTGGGAATAAATATTTCATGAATTATTCTAGAGCTATAGGACCTTTAAAAACCACATGAATTGCTTTGGGATAAAGGCCATTTATTTAGATGTTAAAGTTTTGATTCATTTTCTGTTGGAGAGAACATGTTCCAAACATCAAAGATCAAACAGTTGGCTTGAAATAAGAATCCTTCCTTCAAGAGAGATCAGTTAAGTGCTTAAGTACTTAGTCTGTGTCTGGCACTGTCCTAAATATTATGGAATACAAAAGAAGATGACTTAAGTTGCCTTTGGTCTAGTTGGAAGAAAAAGCATACTCAGATGAAACTTCTAAAGTGGAAAAGACATTATATAATCAAATACCAAAAGAACCCCATATCATTTATAATATAAATAATGAAATAGCCTTTGTTTTCAGAAATGTCTTCTAATAATTGTCTAGAACAGTGGTTTTCAATGAGGGGTGATTTTGCCCCCCAAGGGGACATGTGCTAATGTCTGGAGACAATTTGTATTTTCACAACTGGGGCTACCGGCTTTTAGCGGGTAGGCTAGAGATGTTGCTAAAAAATCCTACAATGCACAGGATTATCCTTCACAACAGAGAATGTATCTGGTCCTAAATGATAATGCTGAAATGAATAACCCTGGTGTAAAAATGTCTGTGTTGATCAGTTTTGAAGTTCTTGAAAATGAACTCCCCTCTTCCCGTAGACCTCTAACAGCCCCTATAAATGCTCTTTAACTAAGACCCTTGGATCCTTAACTCCCTGAACATACTATGCAAGTTTTTTCAGTACATTGTTTCAGGGAGGGATTCCACAGCTTTTATCAAATTCTCAAGTTATGTCCCAAGAAAAGCCAAAACAGCTCCATGTCTGTTATTGCCCCTAAAGATCTTTCAGTAGATTAAGATGTGGAGGTTTGGAAGACCTATGTAGTCCTATGTGTGTTTGTGTTTTATTAACAACAACAACAAAACTTAAAAGTTTTTAAAAATTAAAAGCTTTAAAAATAGAAAAAAAAAGCTTATAGAATAAGGATATTAAGAAAGAAAATATTTTTGTGTAGCTGTATAGTGTTTTTATGTTTTAAAATAAATGTTATTATAAAAGAGTCAAAGTAAAAAAAAAATAAATAAATAATGCCCTGACCTGCTGGCTCAGAGGTTTGGAGCATCATCTCACACACCAGAAGGTTGCAGGTTCGATTCTATGTTGTGGAGTCAATCTTGGTCCGGGCACAAATGGACGGCAACAGATTGATGTTTCTCTCTCACATCCATGTTTCCCTCCCTCTTTTCCTCCCTCTCTCTTTCTCTCTAAAATCAATGAAAACATATTTTCGGGTGAGGATTAAAAATTCTTTTTAAGTTTATAAAGTAAAAATGTTACAGTAAGCTAACATTAATTTATTATTGAAGCAAAAGATTTTTTAATAAATGTAATGTACCCTAAGTGTACCCAAAGTCTACAGTTCTATATAGCAGTAATTTTCAAACTTTTTCATCTCATGGCACACATTAACTAATTAATAAATTTCTGCAGCACACCAAAAATATATTTTGTCAATCTGACAAAAAATAGGTATAATTTTGATTCATTCACACTGAACAGCTATTGTTGTGTCAACTGTTGTCACTTTTTTATTTGACACTCTAAGGGAAAAGAGATTAGTGCCCCTGACTAAATAGACAGGTATGCATGTTTTAAAAATTCTTGTGGCACATCAGTGTGCCATAGTTGAAAAATCACTGGTGTTTAGTATTGTCCTCACCCTTCACATTCACTTACCACTCACTCATTGACTCACCAGAACAACTTCCCAGTCTGTATGTACCATTTTTAATTTTGTTATACCATATTTTTATTTTATACCATACTAGAGGCCCGGTGCACGGGGTCCCTTGGCCTGGCCTGCAGGGATTGGATTGAAATCGGCTCTCCGACATCCCCCAGAGGAGTCCTGGATTGTGAGAGGGCACAGGCCAGGCTGAGGGACCCCACCGGTGCACAATTGGGCTGGGGAGGGACTGCAGGAGGGCTCCAGGGTATGTCTGGCCCATCTCACCCAGTCCCAATCAGCTGGACACCAGCAGCAAGCTAACCTACTGGTCAGAGTCTGCCCTCTGGTGGTCAGTGCACATCATTAGTGATGGCCAAGCAGCCGAATAGTCAAACGGTCGGACACTTAGCATATTAGCCTTTTATTGTATAGGATTTTCTATGTTTAGATATGTTGAGATACACAAATACTTATCATTGTGTTACAGTTGCCTACAGTATTCAGTTCAATAACATGCTCTACAGGTTTATAGAAGCAATAAGCCTAGGTATGAGTAGGCTATACTATTCAGGTTTGTGGCCTTCTACGATGTTCACACAACAAAACCGCCCAAAGTGAATTCTCAGAAAGTATCCTTGTTATTATGCGATGCATGATTATAATCAGAGAATGCATTTGTTGGGAAAATATCTAAACATGATACTTAATATTTTGGAGTAATAAAATCTTTCTTAATTTTGGAAATTATACAGTAGTAGAATACCTTAAAGATTATTATTTAAACGCATGTAATAATATAATACTGTACATTTAGCATGTGAAACTCGCTTATGTCCTGACCCTTTGGCATAATATATGTTATTTCATTTTGTTATTTGAAATCAACGTATTTGGTAAGGATTTGCTGCTTTCTCTCCAATGGAGATCCCAGTTTATATTTCCTAGGTGTTGTGTATCTCTTGATTCGGTCAAAGATTTGGACCTAGGTACAGTGTATCTCTTGATTCAATCAGAGATCTGGACATGGTTTTATACACTAAACATTTCTCCTAAAATCTGCTCAGTAAATGGAATTGTGTTTTTCTTATAAGCAGCATTTTAAAATTGAGAGTTATGTTTCTGATTTGGCATCCAATGAATCAGAGATCATACCAGCAATATGTCATAAAAACAAATCTATATAACTTTGAGTATACATAGAATATAATACTTTTCTAAGTCATAGAAATTTGGGGATTAAATCTAGGTTTAAAAGCCATGAAAGGGACCATGGAGATCATCTATTATACTTGTTTTATGCTTCCCTTCGGGGCTCAAGATTCAAAGTACTACTTTTAGTTGTATATATTTGAATTTCTACCAAATATGTTCTTTGAGAGGAGAAAATGGTGTATTTGGGAGGGGAAGTTGCATGCTTTTGATCTAGACCAACCTCATTTTGCAGGTGACAAATCTGAGGCCCAAAGCTTTAGATTTTACTCATGGGCTATACATCTCTTTATTCTAAGTCAAACCAGCTTTCCAGATATATCTAGTAATGGTATTTAGGATAACCAGGAATTCACATTTCATCTGTTTAGCTTCCTAGCTACATGTTCTTAGGCAAATTACTGAACTCTCAATCTCAGGAAAAATGGGAATTATTATATCTTTAAGATTGTCTTCACTGTCTTAGAATTTAAAATGTATCTGGGAAGATTATCTGAATTGACCATGTCAGCATTTTGAATCATTCTATTGTTGTTTTATAAAGGGATTTTATATCATATAAATATGAAACCTCTTCTTCCCCAAGCCCAAAGAAATACTAAAAGTAAAACAAACATCTTTATTATTAAAGGGGACCACACAGTGGTCATATTTTCTGAACTTTGACAATAATGAGGGTCTCCATGGACTGATATTATGAGCCTTGGGACTTTTTTTTTTTTTTTTTTTTACCTTCTCTTGCACTCCAGCTATTACATAAGCCACCTAGAAACATTCAGGAGCTGCAGAATACAAGAAACAAAGACCTTTACAGTCTAATGAAATATAGGAGCAAATAACAACATTGAAAGAGTTAAACCATACAAAGTGGAATGTGAACTTAGTGGTCCTTTTGATCTTAAAGATGTGGCCTCACAGAGTGCTTGAGGAGTGATTATGAGAATGCTTTCTTCCTGGGGTATTGCAGCAGGGGTTGTCCTACTAATCAGCTTTTGTTAATGACCTGTTCCAGGATTACTAGAATCTCAAAGCAATTAGTATAGAGAAATGAAATGTGAGGCTAAATAAAGGATTTTTCTTCAGTGGCTTGATCATATATTAAGTTAATGGGTTTATTTATTTTGGTTTGGTTAGGTTTATTATTGTTTGCTACTAGGAAATACTTTGATATAAGTCGATTCTACATTATTTTGTGATCTTATAGTATTGCAAAATTCACTTTTGCATTTTACATTATTATCCCATTAAATATATATAAAATACCTTTTTTGTAAATTACATTTTAAATATAACTATTTTTATGTTTTTCCTTAGGTCTTAAAGAAAGTGCAGAAGAGATGGTCAAAAATAAATTGGAAGGAAAAGATAATCTGACCCCTTGGGAACAATTTTTAGAGAAGAAGAAAGAGAAAAAAAGACTGAAAAAGAAACAAAAGGTATCAAAGATAATTATGGCCAAATACTCATTGAACAACAACCATGTATGAAACAGTACGAGGTGCTTAGCACCTGTTATCACACAGTGTAACCACTCACTGGAGTAGGCCTTATTACCATTGCAGTTTTAAAAAAGACGAAAAGGAAAATCCAATAGATTAGGTGTTTTCTATGAGGCTACATAATGTTATACAATGTCTGGTAAAAACCCAGAGCCACTTTAATCTACAGCCGCTGTACTCTAAAATTTTGCATTTAGTTCATGTCTGGATATAAAGCAGCTTGATTCTCTCTTGTTTTTGAGGAAGAGAGGTACATACAGACTTCTTTACTTGAAGATGTATGCACATAAAAGTTGTCATTAAGTCATTGCAGAGCTAGCTTCTTAGTGATAGCAGAGACCACTTAAGGGTTTTGCCACTAAAAATACTCTTGTCACCAAGTGCAGCATTCTAGCAGTAAAGTCATTTTCTTAAGATGGTATCTCATAATTTTACAACTTGAGGGATCTTAAATGATTAGTTCTAGTCTGTCCCTGATGTTTTATAGTTGTACAAAATTAAGTGATGTGTCTAAGCCCAAAATCCAGCTCTCTCACTCTAGTGTCTCTCTACTACACTGTGTTCTCTCTCTCTTGTACTTTCGTAAAGCTGTGACTTTCGGTGCTTATAAAGATAGCTACAGAATTGAATGATACAATGGAATACATTGATTTTTGTACTCCTATAGTCAGTATTTCTGGAAATGGCTAGGGAAAGGGTAAGATCCCTACCCCATTATTGGTATGCTACCTCTCCTTCCCTAGAACTTTCTTTAAACTCAGTAGGCAGAATAATTTCGCAACTCATTGAGCTATCAGTTTATTGGAAGACTTACAAGTGGGTCTCTATAGAGTCGGAAAGTAGTTCCTTTTTTCTGAGACCTTTAGCAGCTATTTGATTTTATTTATATAAAATAAATTATAACTTTGATTTTCATTTGCTAGGCGCCTTCCCTTCATTAGACTAAGACTGGGCATGTTTTACTAATAATATTAAAGTACACCCAGTTTGTTCCAGACTCCATGCTCTGTACTATACTTGGTGATGCCAGCAGATCCCTTCCAACTCCAAAGGTTCTCCATATGTGCAAGGATTTCAAGAAATTTTTTCAAGTTAAAGTTTTCCAATTTTCTGCTCTGTGACTTTAATTTTGATATTGAGAAATGATTATTGAAGAAATGAATATGTTTATGTGCCATGGTTGATAGTAAGTATAGCTTAAATCTAAAAAAAAAAAAGTTATACATGAATAGATATGAAGTTAGATATAAATATTCCATAATCTTTGTTAGAAACATATTATTGCTGAATCTGTTATAATATTTTAGTGAAGACTTTAGTTGCCCGGTTCTTAAAAGGATATTAATATCATAATTAATGTATTTGGGCTTGTTGGGTCTTCCTCAGCATGCAGGATGATACTTAGCAATGTGCATTCTAAATGCTTTTGTGAAATTGACTAATGTTTTAAATTCCTGGGAATAAACTCAAATCTGATCTTAGTTCCCATATGTTCTATTTATTTTATAGACTTGAATTTTTAATTAAACATGCTAATTTGGTAGATAGCCTATTCACATTTGATTAGCAGAAATTTAATTAAAAGATTTGCTTAAAAATAGCCCAAGAGTTTTTAGAGGTAGATTGTGGATTTAAAAAGATATTTTTGAAATTTGGGTGATAAAAACAAACAGGGAGCTATCCTTACTGCTTTACATTTATTTTAATTTTCAAAATAACCATTATTTTTAATTAACCAACATATAGTGTTTTAAATAATAATTTAAAAGATAACCCTATCAGTTTAGCTCAGTGCATTGAGCATCAGCCTATGGACTGAAGGGACCCAGGTTTGATTCCATTCAGGGGCATGTACCTTGGTTGTAGGCACATCCCCAGTGGGAGGTGTGCAGGAGGCAGCTAATCGATGTTTCTTTTCTCATTGGTGTTTCTAGCTCTCTATCCCTCTCCCTTCCTCTCTGTAAAAAATCAATAATATATATATATTTTTTAAAGATAACCCAGAATGTACTACTTCATACTCTTAATATCACACTGCTATTTCTCAATTTTCAGAGAGAGAAGGCCACTTGTCTTCACTGATTAGCCATCTGAAAGTATTTTCCTCCTTTGAATATCTGTATCATTTTATTTTTGTCTGGCTTGAATTATTACTACTAATGTATATGTCTATTTATGTCTAATTTCTACTAATAGATTGTAAAAATTTTTAAGACATAAACCGTATATCTGATAACTTTCATTTCTCCCCATTGCCTTACACAGTTTTCTGCATTTATTAAGTGTTTCACAAATATTTATTGAACAAACAAAAGAATAACTCATACTTTATAAACTGAACAACTAATTAACTGGTTTAATTAAATTATTTTAATTTAAATGTGATTTGAAAGAAATTATTTTCCTTCATGTATACACTAAGTGGCCAGGTTATTATGATCTCTGAACTCATAATAATCTGGCCACTCAGTGTATACATATATATATATTAGAGGCCCGGTGCATGAATTCGTGCATGGGTGGGGTCCGGCCAGACAGGCCAAGGGAAGGGGACATGGGCAGTTGGCCAGCCTGCCTGCTGGTCAAACACCTGGTCAAGAGGACAATTTGCATATTAGCCTTTTATTATATAGGAGGATATACACTGAATGGCCAGATTATTATGTGTTCAGATATAGATATATAGATAGATACATAGATACATAGATACACACACACACACACACACACACACACACACACACGATGGTCCTTGTAATAAACTGTATGTGTTTTACATTCAACCTTAGGCTCTTGCTGAAGAGTCCAGTGAAGATGAACTTCCTTCTGATGTTGATATGAATGACCCATACTTTGCTGAAGAAGTTAAAAAAATTGGTAAGCCAGCACACATTTATAGTTTTCAATTTGAATCTAAAGAAGAAAGGTAACATTGGTTGAAACAATAGAAGTTACCCATTCTTTTAAAATTTCTAGAATTTGTATACCTCTCTTAGGGCCTTATAAGTAGGTCTGTCTTGTAGGGCATAACAATTGACCAAATAAAAAGAGTTGGCCTGCTCCCTTTACATGCAAAGAGTAATGTCATTCCAGGAGGTTTTGGGTAACATGATTAATTTAACAGTTTACTGGGTAATCCTTTCTGGGAAATATCCTTATAGATAAGTTGACTATAAAAAAACTGAAAGAAAATGGAATAGTCATCTTTTTGTGTGCTTTCACTGCTTTTTTTTTTTATAATGCATCCACTCTAGGTCTCTTTGCAAGGCTATGAAGAACTGAAAGTATGAAATAAATTTGTTCAGTGGATATGTTTATAAATTTAAAATATTTACATGGTTTATGTGGAAGTTTTTCTGCTCAGATATACAAAAACATCCATGTTTCATATATATATATATTTTTGCATTTATTCTGCTTCATTATAACTGAAAAGCAACTTCCTCCCCTCTTTTTTTGAATTCCCTAAACCAGTGGTCTGCAAACCTCGGCTCATGAGCCACATGCAGTTCTTTGGCCTTTTGACTGTGGCTCTTCCACAAAATACCACATGTAGGTGCGTACATACAGTGCGATTGAAACTTTATGGCCCATGCGCAGAAGTTGGTTTTGAGGCCTGGGTGAGTCTATTTTGAAGAAGTGTTGTTAGAACACTCAAGGGGCCAAAGAGCCACATGTGGCTCGCGAGCCGCGGTTTGCCGACCGCTACCCTAAACTATCTGGTATTTGATTTCCTATATCCACAGAGTCTTATTTTCATTGCCTATGCACCACTCATTCTTTTCTAAATGCTTTTATTCTTACCTTTTTGGTATGTATAAATGTGTGCAGTAAGGTTCAGGCCAGAGTTGGACAAGTCAGTGCAGAGACCACTATAAGCATTTTCCATTCCCTCTCATGCATTTTGCTTTGCCCTGATCTGAATACCACACACATGAACCCCAAAGGCTTGCTCCTGGAACAACCCCAAGCTGGCATTGTAAAGAGAAGGATTTTATGTTTTCCTGCTTCTTGTCCCTTGTGACTAGTGGGCCAGAATAGTTCTCAACAGGAAAGTCAAAATTGCTCAAAATTATTTCCTGGTTGTTACAGCCTTTTAGCACTGACATTTTATTGATGAAAAGGAGATCAAGATGAATAAAGTCTATTATAGGATGTGAGATTCTTAGGAATTGGAAAGGGAAATGGAAACTTAGCATGTTCTGCTTTTTATCATACCTGAGCGGTCATTTCTAGATGATGATGGATTTTAGTCTTATCCTCTGATTTCAGGAAACCAAGTTTATTATATGGAGAAATGCAAAGCATTATAGTTTCCTTGTTCTCATTCCAAAGTGCTTCATTTGGCATGTGAAATCTGGTCTGATTACAGAACTCAGTTCAGAATTCAAAGAGTAAGTTAAATAGTTTGATGGCTTGGAGTAGCTTATTTCTTGGAATCAGCACATTTCAATTGTGAATAAGCTTTTTCTAAAGTTACTGTCAGAAATTCCAAGTGAAAGTATAGATAAAATTTGCTTACTTTCAATATATTTTTGATTTCAGAATTCTGCATAGGAGTAATTATATATGGGCTTAAGTTATTGTTGTTTTTTAAAGCAAAAAGGATAATGGAAAGGCTGATAACTTTTTAATATAAAACCTAGCACTAAAATATGGTATCTTGCCATGTTTGTTTACTTATTCTATCGAGTAAATATTTTTGAGTGCCTACCAGGTGCTGGGCACTCTGCTAAGCTAGACATACAACAGTAGTAATATAGGCAAAGTTATATCCCTTGAATCTATAGTTTTAGGGAAAATATGCTAAACTGGCAAGCAAATAAGAATAGTTGAGAACTGCCGAGACCGGTTTGGCTCAGTGGATAGAGCATCGGCCTGGAAACTGAAAGGTCCCGGGTTCGATTCCGGTCAAGGGCACGTACCTGGGTTGCGGGCACATCCCCGGTGGGGAGTGTGCAAGAGGCAGCTGGTCGATGTATCTCTCTCATCGACGTTTCTAACTCTCTGTCCCTCTCAATTCATCTCTGTGTAAAATCAATAAAATATATTTTTTTAAAAGAATAGTTGAGAATATAGTCAGTGTTTTAAAGGAAATGAATACAGTAATATAGAAGATAAAATGGGGTGGAATAAGGAGAGTAGCTTACTTTACATAGGTCAAAGAAAAAAGGCTTCTCTAAGGTGGTGACAATAGAGCTAACACCTGTAGAATAAGAAATAATCAGGCATAAAGATGCTGAAACTGGTTTGGCTCAGTGGATAGAGCATCGGCCTGCAAACTGAAAGGTCCTAGGTTCGATTCCGGTCAAGGGCATGTACCTTAGTTGCGGGCACTTCCCCAGTAGGGGGTGTGCAAGAGGCAGCTGATCGATGATTCTCTCTCATTGATGTTTCTAACTCTCTATCCCACTCTCTCTTCCTCTCTGTTAAAAATCAATAAAAACATATATTTTAAAAAAAAAAAAAAAAGAGCTGGGGGAAGAGCATTGCCAATGAGAGAAAACTGGGTAGAAAGACTATGAGATGAGAAAGAACTTGCTGTGGTGGAGAAATTGAGACAGCAATATAGCTGGAGCATGGCCAGGCAGTAAGTTTGGATGCTGTTCTTTTGACAGTGGGAAGTCACTGAAGGGTCTTTAAGCAAATATGTGACATGATCTGGTGTATATTTTAAAATTATTCTGCTTCCTATGCAGAGAACAGATTAAAGAAAGACATTGATAAAAGCTGGGAGATTGGGATTTTGCAGAGGTCTCGACAGGAGATGATGGCTGGTTTTGATGGCATATTAGTAATGGAACTGGAAGGAAAAAACTGAGTAGGATTTGATATATGTTTGGCATGTAGGCTTGCTAATTTAGTTGGATAAGGAAGAAATTTAGCATAATTCCTAGATTTTTTGTTTGAGTCTCTGGAAGAATGCTCTTCCACTTACTGAGGAAGGAATGTAGGAACAAAAAGTTTGGGTGGAAAGTAAGATCTATAGGTTTATTTTGGATATAATTGCTTTGAGAATCAATTAGATATCCAAATGTAAACATTAGTGTAAGAGATATGCTGAGTAGTCAAAGTATAAACATAGATTTCAAATCAATACAATAGCATTTCAAACTGTGGGACTGGAGGTAGAAAGCATTGATTAGAGAGAAGAATGCAGGATTGGACTGTCACTCTATTATACTAGAGAAGGTACTGCATGGAAGGTAGCAGGAAAGCCTAAGAAACTTTCGAGGAGCAGCATTAATGTTTGGAAGGGTGTATATATATTTCAAACCCCATGGTTGAAGACAGATATATTTCAAACCCGATGGACTTGGGCATTTATGATACCTTTGCCCTAGGAAAGCCCATAGAACTGAACTTACACTCTTCAAACTAGGGAGGAACTGAGTTCATTGATTAATGCCAGACATGGTGTTTGGCTTGGGTTAGGAGCCAGTTTAAATGCCAGAAATCTTTTCTAATTTTTCCTTCTCTTTTCCCCACTTAGACTATAAACTTGCTATAATTTGTATATTTTTTGTAAACTTCAAACTTGACATCAAATGAGAATTTCGAAAATGTAATATACTTAATAGAATGAAATAAAAGTTCTTGTTTTCTGTCTTTCCTTTCTGGTCAATGAGATAATAACTTCTCCTTTTCCTCTCCCTCTCCCTCTCCCTCTCCTCCTCTCTCCCCCTCTTCTCCCTCCTACTTGGCTCAGTAATAAACAATATGGAAAAAAAAAGTTCTTGTTTTCTAATTGCATAAGCTCCTTATTAACATTTTTATGAAGTAGGAGTGAAATAAAGTATATCACATGTAAATATACCCCATTAAAATGTATCCTTTGTCTTGACTGACAACTTAAGATATTTGAAAAACCGCCTTGAAAATTTAATAATATGGTATCACAGATTTTATTCACCCGGTATGTGAAATGCTTATTGTGTATTTCTCATATGTTGTTTTACAGTTTGCAAATGCTTTTATATTTATTCTGACCTCTAATCCAAACATCAGCCCACTTTATAGATGAGTAAACTGAAGCTCAAGAAACATAGTTGAATTGTGTAGGACCAGTGGTTAATGGTAGAACCTGAACCCTAATGGGTTCCCTTTATATTTTGTAATTCTCCAAGTATATGGTGTAGATCAAAGCCAGAGATAGGACCCATATGTAAAAGAGCTGGACATGAGTAATTCCTGGATTTCCAAGCAAAGCCAGCATGCCCAGGTCCAGAGAAAGATTAACAAACTGCATCTGATTATGGGAAAGTGATTTTGAATGCAGGAATTTGCTACAAAAAGTGAGTTGATAAGAGGTTTATCATTCCTGTCTGGTCAGTACTGAGACCATGTCTGCCCTCCACTGAATTCTCTTAACTACTCTCTCATAACAAGTGCTTAACTAAACCCTCTGGATGAAGGTTTTTATAGGAATAGTTCTATGACATTATAAATAATGAAAAATGGAATTTCTTTTATAGATAATCATTTTACAAATCAATTTATTGCAGCACATTTTTTTCCATAGATGTGCTCTGTTACATTTTTTGCTTAAAGGGATATCAGCCTCAGTAGGAATTTTTTTTTAGATTTACTTTTAAAAAAGTAAAACTCTAATACCTGATTTCCAGACTCTGTTAGTATTCATCTTATTAGAGTCAATCCATATGTACTTTTTGTAACAGTCCTAAGAGGTGTGTGTGGTTTCTAACTTGCCAAATAATTCACTGAAAAATAAAGATAACTGCAGAATAGGACTTTTATTTCCATCATACTCTTCATTTAACTTAGGTCTGAAAACTTTCCAAAAGGAAAAAGATAAATTAAGATGTGCCCTCTTAATACGGTCTTGTTAACAGTGTAGAAAGGATCTCTACACATTATTTATCTTTTGGCTAAACAGTTCAGTCTAGCACACAGTAAATTCTTTGTGAGCAAAGACATTTTCATCACGCTAAAATTGGATATCATTTTTAACCCTGACCATCTTGGAGCTTCTTTTTTTCCTCCCTTGCTGCAGTCTTCCTTTCAAGTTTATTTTTATGACTTTTCACCAGGTTGTTATAAAATCCGGAACAGTTCATTGTGGGCTCTTTGAAATTATTTCCCACAGCTGTATGTGAAGATCTTTATCTCTGTTATGTATTAATCAAATACAGCCTGACTTTTTTCCCTCCCACAGAATGATCTTCAATATTTGTCACTAGTCCGTTCACTTCAAAAGGAGCTCTTGCCTTGAGAGCATAGGAACTTAGGGCGTGGGAGTCAAACCAAAAGAAAGTGAAACCTTGACGAGATACATATATATATATATATATATATATATATATATATATATATATATATACAGAGAAAGGGGTATAATCTTAAAGTAGATACATCATTCCCTGAAAAACATTTGAAATAGGAGCAAGAAAGATTTTCATCCCTGGGAAGAGGGCTGCATACAATAGTACTTCTTATAAGAAGTGCAGGCAGATGCCTTGGTAGCGTGCAGGGTGAACCAGCAGCTTTTTCATGCTGGCATGCTCTCGGCTGGGCACAGCTACGTAAGTACAGCAGGGACCCAATGCACACAAACCAGTTCTTAAAGTCTCTCTACTTAGGCTTGGAATGTTACTTCACATCAAAATGCATTTTAAATGGAAAGACTGTTGCAGGGAGAATATTTGATAGCAGAGGAGGATAGTGTGGTTAACAGGTGAGAGCCTGAGCCACAGTGCTTGGATGTGAATTATGGTTCTTTCACTTACCAAACTTGGGAATAATTATTTAACCTCTCTCTGCTTCAGTTTTCTCATCCACAGAATGGGGATCATAATAAATAATAGAATCTGTCTCATTTTATGAGGATTAAATTAGTTAATATATGTAAAGACTAGAGGCCTGGTGCACATGTTAGTTTATTGGTGGGGTCCCTCAGCCTAGCATCGGGATCGGGCTGAAACTGACTCTCCAACATCCCCCAAGAGGTCTCAGATTGCAAGAGGGTGCAGGCCAGGCCGAGGAACCCTGATCGGGGCTGGGGAAGGATGTGGGAGGTTGGCCAGCTGGGGAGGAACCGTGAGAGGGCTCCAGGGCGTGTCTGGCCTATCTCACTCAGTCCCTATTGACCGGACCCCAGCAGTAAGCTAACCTTATGGTTGGATCATCTGCCCCCTGGTGGTCAGTGCACATCGTAGTGAGCAGTTGAGTGGCCTTAGCATATCATTAGCATATTACACTTTGATTAGTTGAACGGATGACTGGACACTTAGCATATTAGGCTTTTATTACATAGGATACTAGAACAGTACTACTCCCTGACAAAGTAAGTGCTGTGTAAACATTAACCATAAAATTCAGAGACCGGTGTTTCTTTGCATTGGAAAGACAGAACACAGCTTATTTTTGTAGATTCTGAACCCTCTTTTCAGACTAGTCTTTCACACCTTATCACCCTGAAACCAACTCCCATTGAATTCCTTTCACTCCAATAGCCACAAAAATAGGAAGAAAAAAATAAGGCCTCAACCTGATCATCAGGGAGCCTCATCAGATTATCTTAACAGTATCAGCAAACACTTTATAGTGCCATGTGGCAGGCATTAACTAAGCTCTTAACATGTACTAATTTACTTAGTCCTCAAACACCCTATGAGATAGGTGCTGTTATTACTATTATTATAATCCCTATTTTATAGACAAGGACACAGGTACAAACTGCCACAGCTAAAACCCACTGGTAGAGCCAGAATTTAAAGCCAAGTCACCACTCCAGAGTCCGGTGCCCTTACCTGCTGCACATTCTCCCTCCCATTGGGATGAGGACATCTCAGCTGACACCCTGTGGCCTCTAGAAGTCCTGGAGCCCCTCAAAATACAAGCAGTTTTCCAGTCAGGACCAGCTCTTACCATAAGTGATTTTGCCTCATAATAGAGTAGGAAGTTAACCAAAGGTCAAATTTGTCTTGAGACAAGGAGAAAGGGTTTTGTTTAACTATTACTTACAGGTAATTACTCTCAAATTGTTATAAAGATGAAGTTTTCATTTTGCAGATGAGTTTAAGTAGCTATGCCCCTGTATTTTCTCATAAAGTTTTTTTCTTAATGTTTAGCTCATTAACCTATCTGCATTTTATTTGCCTGTAGATTATGGGGTAAGACAATAAACTTAATTTTTTTTTCAGTAATGTCTGATGCTACATCTTTTATCCTAAGCTATAGGCTATACTATTGTTTTTCTGTATTTTACAGCACAGTATCTTTTGTAGTACATTTTAGTAAACTGTATCACTAGTATATCAAATCTATCTTGTTAAGTCTTTATAAAGATTTCCTTGATTGGAATTTTATCTAGAATTTTGTGAAATGTATATATCTTATCATGACTGGATATAGAATTTTATCAAATGCTTATTCTATATGTATTGAAATGATCTTACCGTTTTTCTTTCTCAATTGATAATATAATTATACATCACTTTCAAGAGAAATTGCTTTTTTATAACATTCAGTCACCCCATCCAGAAGTATTATATTTATTCCATTCTCAGTAGTATTTTTTACGTCCTCTAGTTTCTACACATTTATTGATTATTTCTAGATATCTTACATTTTTGTTTCTACTATAAACATATTGTTGCTGATAGCCTGTAATTTTTAACCTCCAATTTTGTTTGTTATAAAAGAAAAGAAGAAATCAGTGAAATCTGCAACAGATGGTCCATCTCCAGAGGAGGAAGCTGAAATAGAGAAACAAAAGGTAAGCTATCATAAGTAATTTAAATGAAGTTCATCTGAATCCCATAATACAGACTTTGCTTTTTATGGTTTATAAAATCCTAATTTCTCTCATTGTTATTGTAAAAATCATAAGCTTAATGTACAAAAGTAAAGCCTTTTCTTTGAAGTGCACTGAACTTGTGACTCCAAAGACCCATAGCTCAAAGTAAAAGGTAGTTTTGCTGAGGCAGGAATTGGAGCCAACAACATCCCTATGACTGACATTCACATCTGTATCTGAGAATGAGCCTGGCTGGTCACTTAAACTCTGCATTTAAATGTATCTTTTCTGTTCTCCATTTATTGCATATACAGGAATACTCATAGAGTTAAGGAGCACAATGATCATCTCTCTTATGGAAAATGGCTCAAAAAAGAAAGCCAACTATAGGTGCAGTGATGAAAGTAAAAGAAAATTAAAGCAGTCTAAAGTAGTAATATTACAAGATTCACAAAAGTCTGACAGTATATTCTGTATTTTCTCTAGTGTACATCATTGTTTACTTGGTTCTTGAGGGTTCACATTTAATCCCATTGTGTGTTGGTAGAAAATACCTATTTATGGAAAAGATAATATAGTTCAGAAGCAAATATTAAAATATATCACTTCATAGAAACATATCAGTATTAAAACAATAAAGGCAAAAAAGGCAAAAGAAAAATAATTTCTTTTCCATATTTTTTATTGTTTGAAGGATTACAAATAGTAGTACATATGTCTCCTTTTTTCTCCCTTGACCTTTCCCCAGCCTCCCCTTCCCTCCCCACCCCGCATATGCCTTTACCCCCCCCCCCATGTCTTGTATCCATTGGTTATGTTTATATGCATTTATATAAGACCTTCTGTTGATCTCTTATAGCCCCCAACCTCCCTTGCCTTCCTGCTATAATTTGACAGTCTGTTCAATGGTTCTTTATCTCTATAACTATTTTTCCCCCATTTCTTTTCTTTCAAAAATCTTGCAACTGCAGACTAGAAATAAACATATAATAACAAAAAAAGTTTGAGTCCCAATTTCAGTGTTAACAGTTCTGAGACCCATTTTCAATGTCAAATAGTTCCTTATATGAACATGCCAGCAATATCTGGATGATGGACAGATGGTGGCAATGCAGGTCCGACCCTCTCTGGTTTGGTCCTGGGCAACCTGCAGCAATGCACAGCTGCTGACTGCTAGCGTGGCCAGGCGTCTTCCATCTCTGGGCTGTTTCTCCTCTTGTCTTCGTGGTTGGAGCAGACCTGACAACTCCTCTCTGTTGTAGGAATCCCCATGGTCTGGGAGTAGTTTTCTGAAAATATACAGACATATTCTCCACCAAAAGTTAATAAAGGAATCTTTTCTATAAAATTGACTCGGGATCTTTTATTTTTGTCCAAACGATTTTCCTTTGACTTGTTTTGACACCATATGTGATTTTCATGGGTGTCTCACTATTAGCATTACAAATGAAAATTAATTTTCTACAGTAAAAATTTTCTAGATATAATTTACTTACAGGATATTTTCCCTTACATGATATTACCCTATTATCCCTCCTTTTTTTTTTTTTAATGGATGCTTTTGTAAATTTTGTAATGTAGTCTTGATAACTTTATATTTTAAGTTTTTGCACAAAAATAAGACTGCTTTAGGTTCATTTCATGTTAAACAGTTTTACCGTGAGATGCACTATCAATAGAAATTTTAGTTAATACTTTAGGAACAGCTTTTTGTCCAGCACACTTAAATATTCTTGGATGTTCACTGATTTCTATTAACCAATTTAAATTAACCTGAAAACTTGATTACTATTTTACTGTCAACTTTAATACTCTAAAAACAATCTTAGTTTGCCCTGTAAATATTAGTGGAAAGGATTATTTGCATTCTTGAGTAGGCCCTGAATATTCCTGGTGCTAGGCTGGATTTAGATATAGGGCAGCTGCTGTTGGCCAAGTCTCCACCTGTTACCTGGGTCTCCATCTGAGCTGGGCCAAGTCTCTGTCTGTTACCTGGGTCTCCATCTGAGTTGAGCATGGGAATCGAAACAGCCATGAGAGCAGGAAATTTCTTTTTGTTAATATACTTGTTTAAAGAGTAGTTTGTATCACAAAATACTACATTTACTATATTTAGTATCACTGCATTAAAAGACCAAAGTGAAAATGATAAATCTTTATTTGGGTGACTTGAGGACTCATTCCTACAGCCTACTAACCAGTTACACTAGGTAGTCTGGTTTTTAAATACAGATTTTCACCCTTCTCCTGCTCTCAGTGATGTTGCTTCTGAAGCTTTTATCTGTTGCTTACAGCAGTACAAAGATCTCTGGGTTTCTTTGTGAGTTTCAGTAATCCACGATCAGTTTACAGATAACAGATGTTATCCTGGATCATTTGTGACTGAATTCTCCTTTCCTGGAGGGCATTTCATACTCCATATTCCTGTTAGGGGAAGAAAAACATCCTTGTACATTTGAATTTTTTTTCTCTCTTTATAGGCTGAAATGGCTTTGCTCATGATGGATGAGGAGGAAGAGAACAAGAAACACTTCAATTACAACAAGATTGTGGAACACCAGAATCTAAGCAAAAAGAAGAAAAAACAGCTTATAAAAAAGAAGGAATTATTAGAGGATGACTTTGAGGTAACTAGGGACCGATGCCATTAGCCTGTTTAAGCTGGTGTTGACTCTAGAGCAGGGGTGGGCAAACTTTTTGACTCAAGGGCCACAATTAGTTCTTAAACTGGACCGGAGGGCCGGAACAAAAGCATGGATGGAGTGTTTGTGTGAACTAATATAAATTCAAAGTAAACATCATTACATTAAAGGGTACGGTCTTTTGGGGTTTTTTTTAATTCAATAGTTTTACTCACCGGATCCGGCCCGCGGGCCGTAGTTTGCCCAGCCCTGCTCTAGAGTAAGGTCTGCAGATAAAAATTAAACATGGTGAAAGTCAACTTTGAGATGTCTTAGGAAGGACCATGGAGCCAAAATTATCATCTTAGTCCTATACAGCCAATTTAGCACCGGGTGAAGTAGCCGGCTTGTATTTTGGTGGCCATGTTGCACTACATTAAGTAGCTTTCAGTGTTAGAATCACATGCAGTGTGATGCTCACTTGGGAAGAATATACCAAGTGAGCCTAACTGAGAAATAGCAGGCTCATGTCACAGTGTCACTCTCACTGTGGCCAGTGGCCAGAGCAGTAAGCCATGCTTTCTTACTTGCTATTTTTTTTGGTTCCATTACTCTCTCTCTTTTTCTTCTTTTTGCTAAATACATATTTCTAATGACCACATAGTCCTTAAGCATGAGTTTGAGCCCTATGCAGAAAACCTACAAACAGCTGCCAGGAACTACTTAATGACTTCCACCTGTTAATGTGGAAGACTAGACCCAGAGGATGTGGGGAAATTTTGATTTGTTCAAAGAATGGAGAGGTACATACAGATAATTTCTAAGTAACATATAGAGGGATTTTTTTAGGCCATTCTGTAATACACATTTCTATACTAGTAAGTCAGTTCTATGTATGTTTTTTGCACTTTTCAGTGAATGGTTTTCTTATGAAAAGTTAAAGTCAAAAAGAGATCTTTAGTCAAACCTTATTCTGAAAACTGCCTTTCCGCTCCAGCCCAGAGCCACCTTTCTGCCTTCCCACACTGCCCAGAGGCCCCAAGCATCTGGGTGGTGCAAAACACCTGCATTGTCTTCATGGCAACAACACAAAGCATCACACCCTGTCCCCACCGCTCAGGGCTTGCATATGCACATTTACCCACCATATTTATTGGGTTAATTTGCGTAGTCACTCCTGATTAGCTGGTGGGCATCACAAAGGTATAGTCAATTAGCATATTTCTCTCTTATTAGGTAGATGAAGTGATCCCCTCGCTCCCCAATAACAACTCATTGACTTCAAATTTGGCCCCATTTCTGGGCCTTTTGGTTTAGTAATTTAATTTCTTTTTATTTTCTTTTTGGATTTACAGGTAAATGTTAAGGATGCACGGTTTCAGGCAATGTATACTTCCCACTTATTCAATTTGGATCCTTCAGATCCTAACTTCAAGAAAACAAAAGCTATGGAGAAAATTCTTGAGGAGAAAGCCCGGCAAAGAGAACAAAAAGAACAAGAACTAACTCAGGCAATAAAGAAAAAGGAGAGTGAAATTCAAAAGGAATCACAAAAGAGGTCCATTGATCCTGCCTTGTCGATATTGATTAAATCGGTAAAAAACAAAACAGAGCAGTTTCAAGCAAGAAAGAAACAAAAAGTCAAATAACTGTATGTTGTTTCCTTTTATATTAGGAATGTGATCTCCCTACAGTTTACAGAAGTGGTAGAAAGAATATTTATTGGGAACAAAGCTACCTTTCAAGAATATGAATAAAGTCTTACTCTGACCATTGAAAAATGTCTCTTGTATATAATGGTTTGACCTAATTGTGGATGATTGACATACTTGTGCTCTACATATTAATTATAACTAATTTAATTATAATTTAAATTGTAGTATTTATAAACTACTAAATTTTATATTTTATGAAATTCGGTTCATACTAGAAGATTGTTCTAAAATAGCTTTTTAAAAAGACTTTTTAATTTTATGTGAAAAAATAGAACACAGTGCTGATTTATTTTTATAGCCCTAATGAAATGGAAGCCAATCACTTTCTTTGTTGTTTGGACATGCTTATTATAGTTGGTTTATGAAATTAATTTGTAAATAAAAAGTACTAAGTATTTTTATTATTTTATATATCAGTGATTTATTTCATTTTAAGCATCTCAAACTACTCTCTGGAAAATATCTGAAAAACTTTCTTCTTTAAGGGGACAATTCCATGAAGAGGCAGTTCCAGGTTTTCATTGCTCTGAAATTTTCATAGCTCTACAATAATTTTTATTTTATGTTTTTTAGTAACAAAATTCTTACATCTACCCTTCAGATTTTTGGAATGCTTCGAGAATGGATTTGCTGCTATAGAGTTTAAGGAATCTTTTTTTTTTTTTTTTTAAATTAAAACATACCTTCAAGGCCTGGATCTCATCTAGTCTAGATTTTATAAACTATTCACTGTCCACTTAGAAAAATTAGGTGTGCTATATAAATAAATGAAAATAGAAACCAAAATGGTCACATGGAACAAATGATAAATATAGTAGCTTCTGAAAGACATAGGAATTCAGCCAGCTTTGTGGTTAATAGCTAATTTGACATTTTTTGGTATAAAAATTCAAGTCTACCAATGCAGTATTGCCCTGACTTGGGATCAAACCCACAACCTTGGTGTATCAGGACAACACTAACCAACTGAGTTACCTGGCCAAAGCAATATAGTAATTTTTTTTTAAGAATATAAGTATGTAGCCCTAGCCCAGTGGTCAGCAAACTCATTAGTCAACAGAGCCAAATATCAATAGTACAACGATTGAAATTTCTTTTAAGAGCCAAATTTTTTTAACTTAATCTTTTTCTAACGCCATTTCTTCAAAATAGACTCACCCAGGCCCTGGTATTTTGTGGAAGAGCCACACTCAAGGGATTAAAGAGCCCTGGTTTGCCACTCATGACTAATGAGTTTGCCAACTACTGCCTAGCCGATTTGGCTCAGTGGATACAGCTTCAGCCTGTGGACTGAAGGGTCCCAGATTTTATTTCTGTCAAGGGCACGTACTTTGGATGTAGGCTTCTCCCTGGTCAGGGCTCATGAAGGAGGCAACCAGTCAATGTGTTTCTCTCACATCAATATTTCTCTCTGTCTTTCCCCCTCTCTTCCACTCTCTCTAAAAATCAATGAAAAAATGTCTTTGGGTGAGGATTTTTAAAAAATAATAATGTACAGCTGAAACTGGTTTGGCTCAGTGGATAGAGCATCAGCCTGCGACCTGAAAGGTCCTGGGTTCGATTCCGGTCAATGACATGTAACCTTAGTTGCAGGCACATACCCAGTAGGGGGTGTGCAAGAGGCAGCTGATTGATGATTCTCTCATCGATGTTTCTAACTCTCTGACCCTCTCTCTTCCTCTCTGTAAAAAATCAATAAAATATATATATATATATATATATATATATATTTTTTTTTTTTTAATGTACATATATAAAACTTATCAATGCCCTAGCCCCGTGGATGACAAACTGCGGCTTGAGAGCCACATGTGGCTCTTTGGCACCTTGAGTGTGGCTCTTCTACAAAATACCACAGCCTGGGCAAGTCTATTTTGAAGAAGTGGTGTTAGAAGAAGTTTAAGCTTTAAAAAATTGGCTCTCAAAAGAAATTTCAATCATTGTACTGTTGATATTTGGCTCTTTTGACTAATTAGTTTGCCGACCACTGCCTTAGCCGGTTTGGCTCAGTGGATAGAGCGTCGACCTGGGGACTGAAGGGGCCCAGGTTCAATTCCAGTTAAAGGTTGCATCCCTAGGTTTCCAACTCGGACCAACTTGCAGGAGGCAGACAATAAATTATTCCCTCTCATCATTGATGTTTCTATCTCTTCCTTTCCCTTCCTCTCTGAAATAAAAAATACATTTTAAAAAGTGATATCAAGATAATAAGTGTAGCCCAGCCAGTGTCGCTAAATGGTTAGATCATCAGCCTTCACATTAAAGGGTCTCGGGTTCAGTTTCCAATCAAGGGCATATACCTGGGTTACAGGTTTTTAAAAATGTATTTTTATTTATTTCAGAAAGGGGAAGAAAGGTAGAAATATCAATGATGAGAATCATTGATCGGCTGCCTCCTGCACACCTCATACTGGGGATCAACCCGGCAACCGGAGCATGTGCCCTGACCAGGAATTTAACTTTGACCTCCTGTTTCATAGGTTGAGGCTCAACTACTGAGCCATGCTGGCAGGGGTTGCAGATTTGATCCCCTGAAGCAACCAATGTGTCTCTCACATCAGTGCTCTTTCTCTCACTCTGCCTTTCCTTCCACTGTCTCTAAAAAATCAATGGAAAAAATATCCTCAAGTGAGGATTAACAACAAACAAAAGATAATGAGTGTATATATAGGCTTTGAAAGAGAAAGGGAAAAAAGACATTTAAATTACTCATATAACAGAAAAATGCAGAGTATTGTACAGGGAATTGGGTTTTTCCTACCATAAACAACTGATCATTCAACCAAATAAAGCATTGTTCTTGTTTATCAATGTGAACTTCCTGATATTTATTCACTTTTCTTTGAAAGATCATGAATCGTAATGTGTTTATGAATTTAGTCTGGAACAGTTATGTAATTTTTTATATTTCATTTATGCAGGAAAAGACTTGTTTCTTCTAAATTGTTTATAGTGTAGGGATTACTCAGTTTGACTTCAAGGTTTCTGGGAAACTTAGCCCTTTGGTTTTTAATTGTTTTGCTTTGAGTTTTTGTTTTTGAGCCCCATTTTTTTTAAGTTACTGTATTTAATTATAAATCTAATTTTCTTAGGCACATAATTATAACAGGTAAGTTGAGCACGTAACTTATGCATAGCCCTAGTTCCTTTTCTCAAAGAGGTGGTATTTTTTAGGTAGAAAAAAAAATCAGAATAGCATTATGAGGTACTAAAATAAACATTGTACATCAAGAAAGGCTGTCAATAAATAATTGCTGGTTGTAACACTCTGGATAAAAAAAAATGGCCACTGTTACAATTCAAACAATTGGAGGATAGTTTAGGTGACTTCAGATTTTTTAATTGATTTTTAGATAGAGAAAGATGGAAAGGGAGGGAGAAACTATGTGAGATCACATCGGTTAGCTGCCTACTGCTTGCTCCCCATTAGTGGTTGAGCCCACAGTCTAGGTATGTGCCCCAATTGGGGATTGAATGGGCAATCCCTTAGTGTACTAGGATGAGGCCAAACCAAAGCCCCGACAGGTCTGGGCTACTCTTAGGGTCACATTTATTTGGATTTCTTTTCTTTTTTTTTTTTTTTATGTTGTTGGGACCATAGAAAATAGGTCAGCATTATAGTATCCAGAGTCATAAATGACTCAAGACCAGTGAAGCTCTGGTTTCTGTGACTTCTTTTATATTTATAACTAGAGACCCGGTGCACAAATTCGTGCACATTGAAAGGAAATTAGAAGAAATATTTTAATATTGCCATTCACCCTTCCTCTATGATAGAAGTGTCAACCAAATTCATGATCAACAATGACAGATTGAAGCACATACATGCAATTGGCGCCAGCTGGAGCTTTATATGTATCATGCATGTGCAAGTCAACTTAGCCTTTTATATGTCCCATGTAATAAAAGCGTAATATGCTAAGCGTCCAGTCATCCATTCAACCAATCATAGCGTAATATGCTAATGATATGCTAAAGCCATTCAGCCACTCGCTATGACGTGCACTGACCACCAGGGGGCAGGCACTCCGACTGGTAGGTTAGCTTGCTGCTGGGATCCAGCTGATCCAGTTGGGATTCAGGGAGGTGGGCCAGACACACCTTGGGAGTTCTCCCATGGCTCCTCCCCCAGCTGGCCCATTCCAAATATGCAGCCAAGATTGAGGACCACTGTAGAAGGAAAAAGAAAGCCCATTTTCTGTTTGGCCCACCAGATCAGAAACAAATGAACTAAATATCAATTTGATTTATTAGCTCTTGCTGCTTTATAAACCACCCAAATTTAGTGGCTTAAAACAGCAAACATTTATTATTTCTTATGAATCTACTAGGGGCCCAGTGCACTAATTTGTGCATCTTGAAAGGAACTGTGGGCTGTGAGGCTGCAGTGGGCACAGGGCCAGGTCTCAGCTCATACTCTGCACCCCTAACTGCCCCCCCCCACCTCCCCCTTGTGGCTCCTGGTCCCCTGTCTGCCGGCAGGTTCACTCCTGCTGCTGCCACTCCCATGCACTGATGGCACCAGCCCTGCTCACACCCACTGACAGTGCAGAGCAATTGGGGCGGGGCCAGCACCATCAGCAGGTACAATGGCGGCTGCTCCCCCTCAGGAGCAGGGGGAGGTGGAGAAGCCTTGAGGGGTGATGGGGGCTGGCAACTGCTTGCACCTGCTGAAGGTGCCTAGTGATCAGGGTCAGTGCTGAGCACCAGCAGCGGGTGCAAGTGGTGGCTCTGGCGCAGGCAGCAGATGTAAGCACTGGGTGGGACTGAGGCATGTGGAAGCAAAGTATTTTCAGCCAAAACCAGTTTGGCTCAGTGGACAGAGCGTCAGTCTGCGGACTGAGGGATCCCAGGTTCGATTCTGGTCAAGAGCATGTACTTGGTTGCGGGCACATCCCCAGTGGGGCTGTTCAGGAGGCAGTTGGTCAATGTTTCTCTCTCACTGATGTTTCTAACTCTCTATCTCTCTTCCTTCCTCTCTGTAAAAAAATCAATAAAATATATATTTTTAAAACTTTTTTAGTAACCACCAGAGGCTCGCCCTGATGACAGCACCCAGCGTCCTGCCTTGGTCTGGTTGCCGCTCCCACCCCACCCCCTCACCTGCTCCACCATCCCACCACAGCCAACACCTGCCATGATCCGTGCATGCCCCCTGGAGGTCACCACACGTCATAGTGACCAATTGTGTGGTTGTTTGGTTCCATCATTGGGTCTATTTGCATATTAGGGTTTTATATATATAGATGGTTTGGCTAGGCAGTTAGGATCTAGGCCAGCTCAGCTGCTGAGCGGCACCTTGTTGGGACTCCACGTTAGATTCTTCACATGGTGACAGAAGGGTTCCCAACTGCAAGAACGAAATCCCAAAAAGACAGGCCAATAAGCCAGGACAAGCAGAATAGGGAAACTGAGACATAGCTAAACAGCAGTTTGCAGCCACCTAGTAAATCCTATCTTCCCTAAACCAGGGACTCTTAGAGTAAGTGGTTTGCACTTCTCCCCAACCAGAAGGTAAATAGCTTAAATCATCACCCTACCCAGGGAGACAGTAGAAATCCAATTAGTGCCATTTGCCAACCACACTCAAGGATAGATGAAGTTAAGAGAATAAATTTCATTTAGGTACATCAGCATAAAGCTGATGAATATTCTATTAACCCTCCCCTAAGACTCCCCGGGCTCCTGTTGTGATTTTTTTCCTGCTTGAAGTCGAGAACCCACACTCTACAGGCTGGCCCTACGCAGACCCGCAGGGCCAGGTCCCCTTTCCCGTAACTCCAATGCACAAGTACACTCTCAGAGACTTGTCCACTGTCAACACCGAAATCAACAGGTGGCAATGTCACAATTCAAAAAGTCACAAAGAGACATGAACAAATTGGGGTCCATGATTAAAATAATACACACAGGTTTCTTCTTCTGTGGAAAGGGATTCAGTGTTAGGTTTCTCCAATTTGGGGTGTTTACAAAGCTGCTATTCATGTGTAGGTGTTTGTGTGAAACACAGATTTCTCTTGGGCAGATACTAGGAGTGGAATCCTGGCTCCTACAATAAGTATATGTTTAACTTTATAGTAAACTGCAAAAGATTAGTTACCATAGTAGTTGAATTATTTTGTATTCCGAACAAGAATATATGAGTTCCAGTTGGTCCACGTCTTCACCCAGAAGCACTTAAAATGGCCAGTTTGTGTTCTGTTGTTGCCAATCTAGTGTGAACTGGTGTCTTCTAGTTTTTTAAATTCGTATATCATCTTTTCATAAACTTATTTCTCATCCACATATATTCTTTGGCTAAGTGTTCAGATTTTATGACCATTTATAAAAATTGAATTACTTTTTCCCCTGTCATTGAATTATAAGAGTTTATTCATCTAGATACAAGAACTTTATCATATGTTTGATTTCCAGATATTTTTTCCTGTCTTTGCTTGTCTTTTCATCCTTTTAATAGTTTTTCATAGAACAAAGTTTTTAATTTTTATAAAGTCTAATTTACTTAACCTTTTTTTTTTCCTTTTACAGACTATCTTTGGTGTCATATCTAAGAATACTTCTACTAACCCTAAGTTACAGACTTTTCTCCCCTTCTGTTTACTTTTAAAAGCCTTACAATTTTATGTTTTACATTTAAGCGCATACTACATTTAAAATAATTTTGGGGTAAAGTGTGAGGTTTCAGTTGATGTTAATTATTGTTATTATTTTATTTTTTAAGTATGGCTGTCCAACTATTACAGAACTGTTAATTAAAAAGACAGTATTTCTCCATTGAATTGTCTTTGTTGTTGTTTTTTTAACCAACAATCAGTTGGTGAACTACCACAACTCAATCAAGATGAAATAGATAACCTGAATAACACTGTTAGTGTTAAAGGAATTAAATTTGTAATTCAAAAGTTTGCAAAAAGAGAAATTTGCAGCCCCAAGCTTTAAGGAAGAATTTTTACCAAATATTTACAGAATAATTAGCACCAACTGTACACAATTTCTTGCAGAAAATAGAAAACAGTTTTCAAATTATTCTATAAGACCAGTATATCCTTGATATCAAAACCAAAGATGGTACAAATAAAACTGCAGACTGATATTCATTGTTATGGACTTATGATTAGTTGTGGAGAATCAGTCTGCCTCAAGAATTCAAGCATAAAAATCCTCAACAAAATTGAATCCAACAATGTATAAAAAGAATTATACACCATGACCAATGGAGTTTAATTCCAGGTATGTAAAGTTGACTCAACATTGAAAATCAATGTAAGCCACTATATCAACAGGATAAAGAAGAAAAATTATATCCTCATATCAATTTTGAGAAGTATTTGACAAAATCCAGCATCTCAACATGAGGTAGAGATGTTAATGCTCTACAACGTATTCCAAGTGTTTTAGAAACAGTCTTACACATTCCCCTGATCTGTTATTTTGAGCTCTGAAAATTTTAACATTTTAATACAGGTTTTATATCAGCTCTTTAAAGGTACATGATTACTACTCTGAACATTAGCCTAACTATCATTTTCATTTCTTAGAATTTTGAAAACTTTCATACTGTTGTATAACCTCTATGAAAATAAATTTTTAAGTGTTTCACCAACTTTCTTCCAAAAATGCCAACTCATTTTGACCAGAACAATAAATATATACAGTGAAGCACTCACTTCTCAGCTCATTGAACACGATTTCCCAGTGACAAAATTGTGTCCTTCAAATATTAAATCTATTTGAGTATGTATTCCAAGTATATGAGGCACATTCCTAACTATTTCCCTAGTCTTTCGTGTTGAAATCTCAGAGATACTTTCACTTTTGTCCAGTGATTCAAGCTCATTCATTATAAATTCCAAATGTTTATACACCATAACACTAACCTAAACCCTAACCCTAACTATAGCCCTAACTTAGCCCAAACCCTAACCCTAAACCTAACTCTAATACCCTAATTCTAACCCTAAACCTAATTTTAACACTAACCCTAATACTAACCCTAACCCTAGCCCTAACCTTAACCCTGACCCTAACCCTAATCTTAACTCTAGCCCTAACACTAGCGCTAACCCTTGCCTAAATCTTTTTTAATTTTTTTATTTTATTAAGGTATTATCTGTGTACATTGCTTACCATTGCCTCACCCAACTGGAAGTGTTTTCTTCTACCTTACATATGTGGAGGGCAGGGAAAAAATATAATCAAAAATTTTTTTCTAGTCGAATCATATTAATTCTGTAAAGGAAGGAAACTTAATATTTACTAAGTGTCTACTAAGTGATTAGTGGAAATTTATTTCTAATGAGTGTCTATCAAGTAAATTAATGTTTATTGAGTGTCTATGAAGTAGCTCCTGGGAGAGAGCAAACAAGTCAATCAGCCAGGCTAGAGAGCCCAAGCCATTGTTTGGATTCATTGGTGACATGCTGGCTGGTAAGTTATTGAAGAGAGTCAGGCATCACAGAGAAAGGAGATGAAACAGTCAGGAAGAAAGATGCAGGAATGAACCACCATGAAACACCGAAGACAGAGAGAAAGTGGCTGCCAAATTGTATTTCCCATAATTGAGACCTCAAGGGTCCCTGGTAGCCTTACATAAGTCCATCTTTACTTACGTTAGCCTGGGAAGATTTCTGTCTCTTCCTAGTCATCGTTTTCTGAGATAACCAAATGGGGTCAGTTTCTAACGACTTTGCTGGTAAGGTTACTCAGGGCACAAGATGCAAGTTTATTGAAAACACTACATTTTCACACAAAAAATAACTGTGTAAGTCATTCTAGAAACAGATAAAGCTTTCCCTTTAACTGAATTCTCAGTCACTCTCCTTGGGTTCTATACAACTAGTCTCATTTCCTATAGTTTTATTCATAAAATAATCCTATATAATAAAGAGGTAATATGCAAATTGACCCTCATGTTGTAACACTGTCACAAGATGGTGGTGCACACAGTGGGGGGGGGGGGGTAGGACCAGGGTTCTCGGCTCTGTGGGGTGCAGGGGTCCTGACGGCCACTTCACATGGCTTCTGCTAGGGTTTCTGAGGCCCTGTGTGTGCTCCACAGGGACAAGGCTTGGCAGCCTTTCAGTGCCGCCTGGAGCTGGGGCATCAGGGCTGCACTCCAGCACTTGGGGTCATCCTGCAGCATGCTGGCTACGCAGGGCAGACTCCAGGACTTGGGGAAGTCCCATAGTTTGGGTAGGGAGGTGTGGGGGGAGGTGAAGTGGAGGGGGTCCTGGATCTCACTTGATTTCGGGTAATGTGTCACTAATAGTAAATAAAGCTGAAGCATTAAATACCTACGTGTTTTGACTTAGGGAGTAATACAAATAGTACTGCTATGGTGGACATACTTGCCATTTTGCTAGGCACATAACAAGAAAGGAATTTCTGGGTTTCTGGAGATACTAGTACATATTTTTAGCTACATCCCTCAGAACAATGGGATGTGATAAGAGCGGTCCCTTTAATGGACAAAGAAGAGGTGCTAAGCTTCCCAAGCCTTGTCAGACTCTTGAGAGAGGCATATGGCTACCTGAGGACAGGATTTTGGCTGATGCAGAAAAGATATACATTTCTAACTTTTATGTTGTAAAACAACTTCACCAGCAGAAGTTCAGAAACCCCAGAACTAAGGTCTGCCTGGTCCAATCTAAGCTTCATTCCACTTCATTGCATTATAAAATCCAAATTCACCAGAAACAGGTCCCACTAAATATAGACTAGCAAGGTACTGTTTCAGAGTGAACTAACCTTGGATTTGGTTGGATAATACATAAATGCTGTATTAAAAAAAAAAAGAAAGAAACAGGTCCCACTATACTTCCTTTTTCTGCTTGTAAAATTTACAGCTGGGTGGTTGACTTCCAATGTCTCTTTCATTGTTTGATTTAGCATCAGGCTTTGCTCTGGAAAGCAAAGGCTATTTTTCATCATTTATACCTTTCTTGGGATTTTCGGGTCAAAGATTATAAGCTGGGAGCTGGCAACATAGCATAGAAATATCATCTATATTTGGATTTTTGTGGGATTTTGGATAACTGTGCTTACTGTTGGGTTGGATGTTTGTATTTGGCTCTATCTTAACATCCAAGGGTATATTAAGCAGGATAATCTGTCCATGGAATATCTCTGGAGGCACTGACATCTTTTTTCCATCTGAGTATTTTTCCTTCTGCATAGCGTTCATTCTGCCCTAAAAGAGAGCAAGCAGTTACCCAAGAGAACACTGGTTTTTAATAACTGAAAAACAAGTAAGCATTTTTCTTCTCATTTCACCTGGGGGAAAGCCTGACACAGAGAAATTACATAACTTTCCCAGATCACACACAGAGTTCATAGCAGAAGTGGTATTAGAGCTCAGGACACATCTCTCTCTGCCCACTAACCCACCGTAAAATGTCCCCCAAGGCATGCTGGGTCCAGATTATCTCACCAAGACTTATCAATGGGCATGACTATTTTGCCTAAATCAGCCATATTCATTTCAGCATATTTATTAAGTGCTAAACCTGTGTAAAGTGCTACGACTCATTTTTAAAATTAATTGAGAGAGAGAGAATCAGCCCATTGTTCCACTTATTTATGCATTCATTGGCCAATTCCTACATGTGCTTTCACTGAGGATCAAACTTCGGGATGACACTTCAACCAACTGAGCTACCTGGCCAGGGTCTCCGACTCATTTTAATAATTGTCCAATATGGACCAAACCATCAGACCGGTCATGTTCACAGAAGCAGTGATGTCCTGCTCATCCCACTGATCAGCTTCGTCAGCTTCACAGGGGTTATAGTTATCTGTCTAGTGATGGAAGTTCTATTTAATAATTCATCACTGTTTCCCTCAAATGTGTTTTAGAAAAATGTTCCTTGAAAAGCCTTTTAGGAGAGTTACCTTTGAAAGTCCTCCAGAAATTTGCCACATTGGCGACTAACGTAATAAGTACTGCTGGGTCAGTTCTTCCTCCAGCTATTTCTGTTCCTTTTGTTGACTAACGGTTAAAACTGCAGCTGGTGTAGAGTCATCTTGAATGAAATGCATTCTTGAATCATATTATGTTTGGCAACATGCTCACACCCTGGGAGGAAAGACAGAGCCCAGGAGGGCTGAGGGAAGAGCTACTCACATCTGCCATCTCAGAAAGTGGAACAGACGGTGGGCAGAGCCACCAAAGCAGTTTAAAATGCTCCTGTCCTTTGTGTATAAGCTGTGTGTCCATGTGATGCAGCCCCACTATGATCAACCCGAAACTCAGGCTCCCATTGGTTTTTCTCTCTGCACTATTCTAGAAAGATATCTTAGTTATTATACTTTGGCTTACGTTTCAGAAGCCAAAATAGATTAAAAAGGAGGAATTATAAAGGTATGGAGGTATCTGGCCAAATCAGAAGATGAACCTTAATTGGTTCTCTTCCCAGTGTCCATGTCCCTCCTGTCCCCTTGCCAATAGTGCCAGATTTCTCCATGGGGACCTGTGTGGGTCTGGGGGTACTGACTCCAGCTCTAACACTAGGGGTGAGACATGTGACCTAGACTTATCCAATCAACAGAGTTCAGTCCACTTGCCACAGTGATTCATGCAGATATGGGAATGTGACTTACATACATCCAATAAGCATGTCTCATGGGACTTTGGTGGGAATTCTGAATATCTTTCCATCTGAAAGAAAGAAAAAATATACTCTGAGGGCTTGTCATAGTGAAGAGATGCAAAAAAGCCAGGTCCTTGGAAATATCACTGATCCACTTGATCAAGTCTCACTTGAAATGAGATTCCTCCATCTTCTCAGTTATATAAGCTAAGAAAACCTGACACAGAGAAATTACATAACTTTTCCAGATCACACACAGAGTTCATAGTAGAAGTGGTATTAGAGGTCAGGACACCTCTGTCTCTGTCCTTTCTTCCTCTCTTTTTTTTCTCTGTTTCCCATCATACCCACCTCTGCCTCCTCTCTTCCTGTTCCTTCCTCTCTTTTTTGTCTTCTCCATCCTCTTGTCTTTCATTCATTTGGCCATATAGCTAAACATGGTTCCCCCAAATAAATGATAGTTCTATATTTACCTCAGTTCAAGCAAACAGGCCAGATTGAATTAGAATGTCTTGCACCAATATCACATTTCTGGAAATCAGGGATTTTAGTGGCTCCATCCACAGTAGCCCCAAGGCAAGAGTTGGAGAGAAAAGATTCAAGAGGCAGAAGGCAATACAAACTCCATTGTTGATCCACCACATCAGTTACATGGAGGGAAGCTGGAGATAACTCAGATCAAATTTGTTTCCTAATAAACTGGGTGAGTCATGGACCCCAAGATCAAAATAAACTGAAGGTGATGAAATATTATTTTAAGTGGAAGATAGGTTGTCAGCAGATAAACTCTCCAATTACTTTGGTTTTTCTTCAACAGAAATCAGATGAAACAATATCCTTTTGAAGAAGTATATGTGGTGCAAGATTTCATCAAGTAAACCAAAGGCAATTCCTAGAAGCCTTTTGAAAAGAAAATACTAAAATTCCTATGACCACAAGAGATGAAAGATGGATGGCAGGAAGCAAATGGTGAAAGAAGAAATAAAGAGCAGCATTTGTGTTTGGGAACTTCTGTTCAGAAGAGTTGCTAAAAATGATTGCCCATTGATTTAGAAAAGTTCTGGTTTCCAGAATTATAATTCTTTCACAAATAAAGTACTATGAATGTCTTCAAACCTGGCACACACAAAAAGCATTTGGTTCAAGACTCTGTGTTATGATTATCCTGTTGTGATGGTAGACACAGCTCAGGAATGTTCTGTGCTTAGCTGAGCTCATTCTTCTGGTTCAGAAATGTTGCAGATTCTTATTCATTTCAAGTTTCTTAAGGACAAGAGATTTTTGAACTTTAGAAAAGTTTACTTGGCCTTGTTTCATAAAGGTGTTCTACAGCCCTGGTTGGTGTAGCTCAGCTGCTTGGGCATCGTCCCCTGCACCAAAAGGTTGCCGGCTAAATTCCCAGTCAGGGCACATGCCCAGGTTGCCCAGGTTGCGGGCTCATTCCCGGTCGGGGGCATGCAGTAGGCAGTCTATGTTTCAATCTCATTTCGATGTTTCCCTCTCTCCCTCTCCTTTTCTCTCTCTCTAAAATACAATTTTTTAAATCTAAAAAAAAAAACCCACAAAGAGTTGTTCTTTGTGAGCATATTTTTCCTCCCATCGATTCCAAAAACTTAGCAGTCAGGCTTCTTTCACGTTGACAGAAATGCAATCCAAACTAGTTCTAGCACAAAAGAGAATTTGCGTATGTTTCTGAAAAGTCTAAACATGGGTATGCTTCAGGCATATGTTTATATTTTGTCATTAATAGATTTTAACAAACATCAAGATTTCAGATGTTCTAATACATGTACACCTATGTTCATAGCAGCATTAGTTATAATTGCCACAAGGAGGAAACAGCCCAAAGATCTATCAACAGATGAATGGATAAATAAATTGTCATATATCTACACAATGGAATATTATCCAGCCACAAAAAGGTATGAAGTACTTGTTATGCCCAGACTTCGTGATCCCCAAGGACCACCAGGGAGCCGAGTCCGATGCAATAAACAAGAGAGCCTCTTCCATGCTAGCGTGGGCTCCGTTCCACTCACACCAACAGCATGGCGGAAAAGAGGGGGAACTTCAACAGGTCAAGGAGTTTTATAAGGGTGGTGATGTCACTGCTTTGGCTGACCCTGATTGGTTGGGTGAGGGCTAGGGTCATTACACAAAATGGAGGATAGCTCCGCCCTGTTCTGCCCTGCCCCACAATACAAAATGGAGTCAGGAGTTAGCCTCGCCCTACCCTGCCCTCTCAGTACTGATACATGCCACAACATCGACGACCTGTAAAGACATATTATACTAAATGAAGTAAGCCAGACAGGAAAGAGCAAATATTGAATGATATGAAGTACCAAAATAGGCAAATTCATAAAAACAGAATAAGTTTGCCAAAGGCTTGGAGAAGGAGGAGGTGAGAAGTAAATGCTTAATGAGTATAGAATTTCCTGTTGGGTGATAAAATGTCTTGAACTAGATAAAGGTGGTGGTTGCAGTGAGAAGGAAAACCCCTATTTTATAACAAACTGCTGTTTAGAATTCTCTGCTGTTTCTAAAAATGTTGCTTTCTAGTCTGCTTTAGCCTGTTTGAATAATGATGAAGATAAACTTAGTTGTGTAGGGCCCCAAGATTGAGGAAGTGACCTTCCCCACTGCCTGTTCCAGGATGTGACCTTAACGGTTAAAGATTAGACAGGGATGAGGTCAGTTCTTTATGGTTGAAGATTAGTCCCCAGAAACTCCCTACCCTGAGGACTTGCCCAGAGGAATGGGAAGGGGAGAGACTAAGGGGCTTGCAAGATTAAAACATGTAATTAACGAGCCCAGCTACCCTTCTTGGAACTTCCTTGTTCCCTTCTTCCCCCTCCATGTGTAACCCCACCTGCGTGTGGTGTTTATTTCCTTGTTCCCTTCTTCCCTCTCCATGTGTAACCCCACCTGCGTGTGGTGTTTGCCTTTATAAACTCATGTTCTGCAGTTACTCGGGGCTCCAGGAGACAGCTCTGTTGCTGTCTGCCTGAGAAGCCCCTGCGCTTGTACTATTAAAACCTCATGCTTTTTGCATCAAGTTTCGGTCTCGGCGTTTGACATGGGGTCGTCGCCCCCTCCGTCGGACTCACAGGGGGTCTTGGGACCTTACAGTTCTATGACCTTGTAGGCCGGAGACTAGATATGCCCATTCTCTTAATGCCATGCCAGGTGCATTTTTAATTGGATAGAACTGTTTTGTTTTCAAGGCCAGCATTGAGATAACCACTAAATGCACATAGGGCTGGCTCTTTAATAAAAAGGGAAGTTATGCTTGTAGCCTTGCTTAGAATTTGAATTCACTTTCTTTAAGCCCATCAGGCGATGAGTAAAGTGAGTCTCTCCAAACTCTCCTCCTGCATTGTTTGATTGTTTGGGAACTCTGTAACAGCAAAATACTGTCAAAGTACTGAATTATTCACTTTAAAATGGTTAGTTTTGTGTTATGTAACTCTCAATTCAGTAAAAAGTAAAAGTAAAGGGGGGGAAACTGTTTAAAAAAATTTAGGTGATTTGCCCTTAAAGATAGGTTTTCAATAATTAAAAAAATACTTCCAACAATGGTCATAATTATAGTTGTGCTCTTATGGTTTTGCCGGAAACTGATTATTGTCTTACTAATTAGAAAAGTGTGGACAAAGAACCCGGAAGGCTGGTCAACCTTGAAGCTCTGAAAGGTCAGAGTCAACCACTCCCTATCTAATTGAGACATTGGTAACTGAGGCAACTTCCCCACCAAGTAATCATGTAAATCCTCACTGATAAAATAATCTGCCTGTTACTGGAATTAATTACCTGCCTAAGAGCGACGGGTGTATACCAAACCTGAATAAAAGGGATGGCAAGGCCAAAGCAAGGTGGTAGTCCTCCCAATATTCCCAAATTAGTACTTTTCAAAGTCTCTTTTTCTAGAACCCGAACCTTGAACCGGAACTCACGTGGTTGTGGGACGTGAAAGGGGCTCCCACATGGTTGATTTGTCCCTTGTTTTAATTTTTAATTTTGAAGAAACTTGAGACTCAAAGTTGCAAGAATAGTATAAAAAATGTTCCATCTACATGTCACCTATATTCCTTAACTGTTAAAATGTTACTGCATTTGCAAACTCTTGGAAAAGAGAGATTTAAGTAATGGTTGCCAGGGGCTGGGATGGGGAATATAGGGAGATGTTGTTCAAAGGGTACAAACTTGTCATTATAAGAACAATAAGTTCTGGAGATCTTTGTAAGCATGGTAATTATAGTTAATAATACTGTATTGTGTAGTTGAAAGTTGCTAAGAGGGTAGATCTTAAACCTTCTCACCACAAAAAAGAAATGGTAATATGTGATGTAGTAGAGGTGTTAATTAATGCTATGGTGGTCACCATTTGGCAGTATATAACTGTTTAAAATCAATAGATTGTACACCTTAATTTACAGTGTTACATGTCAATTATATCTCAACGAAGTTGGAAAAATAAAAGTAAAACGCACTGCATTTTCTTGATGATCTACCTATCATCTATCTAGCTATCTAGACTGGGTATGTATTTGTTTATATATTTACATTATTTTGTTTTTAAGGAGGCCTGCAACTCTAATTTTATGTGGTTCTATAAACAATAGTAGCAATTGAGGTCGAGGAGCAACTATGCGTGAGAACATCTATAAATTATAACCCCAGAGGTCCCTGCCTTAAGTGAACCCTCGATGCCGTCCTCATGGGTCAGAATGGTGGAACGGGGGAGGGGTGAGAAGGTGGTGGTTGGTGGGAGAGGAAGGTTCTGGCCCTCTGAAATAACTTGGCAAGCGATGGCTTTCTGCCAAGGTGAGTGCTGGGGACCACAGCACAGGAAACAGAGTACATGATGGCCCTGCCCAGCTCCCTAAGGATGGGGACCTGCTCATCAAGCCACCAGCCCCATGTGCCCATGTGTCTGATTTTTCTTTGAATTGTGTTTGCCGTCCTTTGCTTTTGAAGATGACACTGCCGGTAATGCTCCCCAGCTGGGGGAGCAGGTGTCACTGATAAGACCAGCGGGCCTCAGCGGTCTTCCCACACTGGAAACAGATGGCGTTTCCTCTTTGTTTGGGAGCTGTGGTTGCCGCTCACTGTCTCGTGTGAGGAGCAGTTGGTTTTTAGACTTGTGGACCGGCTCGTTAAGAGGCGCCTCATTTCTCATCCTCCCATGTGCAAGCGCCTCCCTAAACCACAGTAGATGCTTTTCCTCCCAACACAGCGCTGTGGGACGCTCAGTCATAATGTGGGAAGGATATCCCAGCTTCATTCATATTAATGTTGTTCATGTCATTTATTTTATAAATCAATTACATACACTTTTAGTTGGTTTAAGAGGTTCTTTATGAAAGGATAAAGAATATCAAAGCATAGCTGCAGAATCCACTGAAGAGAATATTTTTGGAGAGTTATCTTGAAAATAAATGCCAGGCTGGCTGGCGCAGCTCAGTGTTTGAGTGTCAACCTATGACCCTATCACCATTGGATTTCCCGTCAGGGCACATGCTCAGATTTCGGGCTTGATCTCCATAAGAAGGTGTGCAGGAGACAGCCCATCAGTGACTTTCTCTCATCATTGATGTTTCTATCTATTTCTCCCTCTCCCTTCCTTGCTGAAATCAATAAAAATCTATTTAAAAAAAATAAAATAAATGCCATTGTGCATAAAATAAAATGAAGAGTTTAACAGCAGCTTTCACACTTGGAAATCTGCATGACTTGAGTTTATACCACTTCACAATTAAAATTCAGCAATGTCTCATCATCAGGCAAATCACACAGAGAGATCTGAGTGTAACTCCCTTCATTTTAAGCTCCCTGGAAGCAGACCCTGAAACAGGGTTCTTAGTGCCAGAAGTGTGAGGGATGGGGTCCTAGGAAACACTGATGGCGGAATAGGGAGAGAGATGGACGCAAAGGAAGCTGACCGATGGTGAGTTGGTTGATAGACAGGTTACCACTGAGGACAACTAGAGCTTCACCCTACTGATGTAGTTTTGGGGATAGCACAGAACAATCACTTTAGAGTGATTCTCCCATCCTGGGGTGTGGGAGGGTAGGTGGTGGTGGTGGGGGGGGGGCTAAGAAATTTACAGACCAGTTTTTATTTGAGGGCTGTTCAGGGGCCTGCCTGCAGGTAGAGTTGGAGAGAGCCTGGTCTAACTGAGAAGCTGCAGGCAAAGAGATTGAAATGCTGGCAGCTGGAATTTAGATGGGCTTGGACGAAGATCCAAATTCCCAAGGAAATGTGGTAGAATCTGCTATCTACGAAGTAGGTAGGATTCATAGTTTTACTGTTTTGCTACTTGGATAACAAGGTTAGAGACTTTCCCATTGTATACTAAGGTTCTTCTGACTACAAGTTCTTATATTGAAAACCCACTCTGCCCAGCCAATGTAGCTCAGTGGTTGAGCATTCACCTATGAGCCAGGAGCTCTCGATTCGATTCCTGGTTAGGGCACATCCCCAAGTTATAGACTTGCTCCCTAGTGGGGGTGTGCAGGAGGCAGCTGATGAATGATTCTTTACCATCATTGATGTTTCTATTTCACTCACTCTCCCTCTCCCTCTTCCTATCCCTCTCCCTCTCCCTGTCACTCTCCCTCTCCCTCTCACTCTCCCTTCCTGTCTCTGAAATCAATAAAAACATTTAAAAAAAAAAACCACAAAACACAACTCAAATTAAAATAAGCAGAATATAGAATGTATTGGCTCCTATAACTAAAAAGCTCAGGGGTAGGTCTTCAGGTTCAGCTGGATTCAGGAACTCAACCCATGATAACAGCACTATACTCAGGCCATCCTCTTCTCTGCATATTTACTCATTAAATATTTCTTTCCAGAAACTACACCAAAGAACTAGTTGACAGGTTACCTTTTGAATAATATAATTCAACTGAGAAAGTAAATTACCTGTGGACAAATTATAAGTTAACTAAACATAATTAAATATTAGTAAGTAAAATAAATAATAATACATTTATACATATATTGGGGGACTGTGACAAGCTCTAAAATTTGAATAAACCTATGTAAAAAGCAGCTAATTAAAAAACACACACACCCTAGAACCATGTATCTTATTTCTTATTTAAGTTTCATGTGAGACTTCACTAATTCTATCACTCTTGCTGGTATTTCATCAATGGCTCAGTAGTTCAAAATCTCATTCAGAGAATTTCAAGTAGTGCCTGTATACCTAAGTGGCATGTCACATCTTCTCTGTTGGATTGTGGTTACTCCACTGCAGCAGACCCAATGACTATTTGGTATATTACCTACATAAATTCTTTCTTCATCTAACCCTGACACAGGGTGTGGTCCTCACCCTGTCCCAAAATGCTGATGTCAGACTGCCCAAATAGAGCCCAGGTTAATAGGAGTCAGGAGGTGACTGGAGAGGGACTGGTTCCTGGTGGTGAGTCCAGCAGAGCACGGCTGGAGTGGCAGGTTGTGGAAAATCCTGAATGGAAGAAAGCTGTTGTTAGTTCTAGGGAAAGTAGGAGCAGGTGCCATCGGATGCCAGGATATGGGGAACCCAGGAGCGTAGCTGGCACAGAAATGAGATGAGAGAGCATTTTGCAAGATGGAGTCCCTGGGAAGCAGACTCTGAGATAAAGTCTGGTGTGTCGGATGTTTATTGAGGAGTGTCCTTGCCCCAGGAGAAGAGGGGAAGGAAGCAAGAGCAGAGAGAGGGAGACGTTGAGCTGCATGGAGCTAAGGACAGGCTCAGCCAGTTCCTGGGAAGCTCAGAAGTCAGAATGGGTCTTCAGAGCTGTCCTGAGTCAAACTGAGATGGTGCTCCAGCAATGACTAGTCATTGGATGGGAGTTGTCCCAGGAAGGGGGTGGTGGCCTTGGATGAGGCAGCTCCCCCAGGTTGAAGCAATCCCTCAAGCATAAATTACTTAAAAGTCTATCTTCTGAGCTTCAGATCTCTGTAACTGCCGACTTGAGAAATGGAGGAAGAGGTAGAGAGCCAGGAGTGGGAACAGGGAGAGCAAGATGATGAAGGTGCTGCAGAAAAATCACAGAAGACTGATGCCAGAGTCCCAAAGCCAGGCCACCAGTCTCACAATTTTACCAAGGATAGATCATTATCCTAGGAATGGCTTCACGAGAAGTGTACCCCAGAACTTTTAATGTTCTTGTGACTGCCATTCTTTTGCCCAACAGCCCTCCCCATGAATGTCCTCATATTTCATACAGTTGTGTGAATGTGTTTCTTCCTTTTGCTTTGAAAGTTGATTTTCTTCGTCTTCTTGTATTTCATAGTTCAGTGTTTATGGAAAGATGTTTAGGAATTAATACAAAACCAATGCAATTTAAAGATCTCAGAGCCAAAAGACTTTGGAAGAAAGATTTTAAGCCTTCAAAGTATAGATGGCAGCCAAACAGCTTCAGCTATTGAGATATTTTTGGGCAGGAAAACACTGGAATCTTAGAATGAGACTTTCTTCCTCTCTGTTTCCCTCTCCTGTCTCCAAATTGTTCCATAAGTCACATATTGAAATGAAGAAGACTTCCAAATCGGATTCCCCAAACTATGCTTTTACCTCCAAAAAATTTAGAGGAAGGAAAAACAAAGAGAAAAACTTCAGAAGAATGAAATTGTACATTTGTGGTGTTGGAAAGAGTACGGGATGGGAAGCCAGGAGACTTGGGTTTCTGGTCCTAACGTTGCCACTGAAAGTAGCTGAGTGACCTTGAACAAAGCACTGACATTTCCTTGGCCTCTTTTCTAAAAGGAAGGGGCCTGGGCATGGTTATCTATACATCCCCTCACCCACACACTGCTGTTGCTTTTCTTTTTAAACTTTTAAAGCAGTTTTATTCTTGGTTCTCCTTCTTCCCAGTAAGTTTTTTTTCTGTGGGGCAAGGTTGTTTTCTGTCCCTGGATAAAAAACTTGGGCAGCTGGAATAACTTTTCTGGTAACTTGTAAGTCTAACTTTTCCTTAAATGCTGAGATTCTATTATTGACATAATTAGGAGTAACAATAACACGCATTTGCAGAGCTATGTTAAAGTCAGCAACTTACCACATGTAGTAATTCATCTGATCCCCACATATGTTGACAGTCTTATGGAGTAGGCTAGGCACCATTTTGCTGCTTGGGAAAGAAGTTTAGATACATTTAGTTCCTTACACCGTGTATTAGGGCTCTTTCAATCACAAGTTCTTCCTAAAAATCACAACTTAAACCAGCCTACTCAGGCAGGTCTTCAGGTTCAACTGGATCCAGAAACTCAAACTGTGACGTTAGCATCTTATCTATTCTCCATAATCTAGTCATTCTCTCCTGTGTATGTTTTTTCATTAGAATTAACAGTATTTATTTGAAAACCTGCTATGTGTTAGTTATTGTTGTAGGCCCAGCGGATACAATGCATAAAACATTGTATTTAGAACAGTGACTAAAACATGGCTATTTTAATATTCATGGAACCTATCTTCTTACATTTATGAAAGTTTTTATAACATGTATATTCTAGTGGAAGGAGAGGACATAAACAACAAATAATGTGTACTATGTCAGATCGTGATAAGGACTATGAAGACGATTAAATCAGGAAAAGTGTGAGGAGATAGGCATCTATTCTTTTTTTTTTTAAATGAACTGATTGTTTTTTAAATATATTTTATTGATTTTTTACAGAGAGGAAGGGAGAGGGATAGAGAGTTAGAAACATCGATCAGCTGCCTCCTGCACACCCCCACTGGGGTTGTGCCCGCGACCAAGGTACATGCCCTTGACTGGAATCGAACCTGGGACCCTTCAGTCCCCAGGCAGACTCTCTATCCACTGAGCCAAACTGATTAGGGCAACTAATTGCTTTTAATCCTTCCTTCAACCCTGCCTCTTCCCCTCTAAATATCACATTATACTTCCCTTTAATTCTTTTTTTGTTTGTTTGTTTAAATCTTCATCCAAGGATATTTTTTCCCATTGATTTTTAGAGAGAGTGAATAGGAGGGAGGATGGGGGGGGAGGGGGGAGAGAGAGAGAGAGAGATCAATGTATAAGAGACATTGATTGATTGCCTCCTGCATATGTTCCTGGAGACTGAACCTGCAACTGAAGTATGTATCCTTAACCAGGAATTGAACTCTCAACCCTTTAGGCCTATTTCAGTACAACAAACCACTTCAAAACCCATTGGCTGAAATCGACAACCATTTCATTATCTCATGCTGCTATAGGCTGACTGGCATAGTCAGGCAGTTGTTCTCTAGTCTTACTTGGGTTACAAACAGGTGGTGACTGAGGATGGTCATCTGGGATTCACGGGCGATGCTGGGACAGCTGGGTATCTTTATCTCTCTGTGTGATGACAAGGCCTCTCCTCTTCACATGGCATCTTTTAAAAAATATATGTTTTATTGATTTTTTACAGAGAGGAAGGGAGAGGGATAGAGAGTTAGAAACATCGATGAGAGAGGAACATAGATCAGCTGCCTACTGCACACCCCCCATTGGGAATGTGCCCACAACCAAGGTACATGTCCTTGATCGGAATCGAACCTGGGACCCTTGAGTCCATAGGCCGACGTTCTATCCATTGAGCCAAACCAGTTTCGGCTTCACATGGCATCTTATATGATTTCTCAAGCAAACTAGCCCACCTTCTTAAATGGCAGTTCAAGGCTCCCAAAGCTAATTGTTCCAAGAGGGAAAAATAAAAGATAGGAGTCCTCTTAAAGACCAAATCTGCAGGGTTATTTCTGCTCAGTCTATTGGCTGACACCAGTACCAGGCCAGCCCTGATTCAATGTGGGAATAGGGAATGTAGGCTGACCTTGCCCCAGACAGTAGGGCTGGCTCAGCAGTGGCTGGAGTAAAATAGGGAGCTGAGAAGTTATGAAATGAGACATGAGGTTATGTTTGATATAGGTTACATTTTGTTTGTTTTTAAAACATGTTAAATTGATTTTTTTTTTCATAGAGGAAGGGAGAGGGATAGTTAGAAACATCGATGAGAGAGAAACATTGATCAGCTGCCTCCTGCATACCCCCTATTGGGGATGTGCCTGCAACCAAGGTACATGAACTTGACCGGAATCAAACCTGGGGCCCTTCAGTCAACAGGCTGATGCTCTATCCACTGAGCCAAACCAGTTGGGGCAACATAGGTTACATCTCTTAAACTTATCTGCCAAAGGACCCCATTTTTCAGATGGATAAAAGTGCCTTCCATTATCCCATATTGCCAACGTTGTTCAGTCCAGACTTAGGGGTTCATAGATCTAAGTAGACACTAAAGACACTGTTATATTGAAGCAATAAAAACCACCACCTCTCAGTTATGACTGATTTTTTACAGACTGTGTTCTTTCTGACATCATGGCAGAGTCCATCTTAGCACTGATTGAGCATCACCCATGGGAACACACCTGCACAGAATCCCCTTCCTCCTGTATACTCAGGGTCCTGGTTTGTGGTGGACATAAGTTAATTGCCCACATAGCCTAATTTTTCCTTCTACTTTCCTAACAACACCCCACTTAGGAATTGGGTGACATTGACCCTACTGTCAGCTCGAGAGGTGAGCTACGTTGGGTTTAAGGCAATCCGTTCATTCTATATGCTAACACTAGGGACTGGGTTAGAGACAACACTCAGTGATTTTTCTGGATACAGATGAGGGAGTGTGTCACCTCAGTTACTATTGGTAGCCACCTTGTAACCACAGAGAGAGCCAGCTTTGGGAAGAAGCCAACATGTGGATGTAGAGTTGCAGCTCTAAGACTGAGTTCAACTTAAATCCAGATTTCTCAAGTTGCCATGTGCCAATAAGTCTTCTCCCTAGCTTAAATCATTTTGAGCTTGCTTTTCTGTTGTTGGTAACTGATTGCACTCTACCTTATTGCTCCTTGGAAAAACATGACCAAACAGACTCAATTAACCACATAAGCTTTATGAGATTAATTGCACGAGGCTTTGTTTTATTTGGCATAATTTCACCATTTCCCCATTTGCTCACAAGAGTAGAAATCTGGCTCCCTTCAAAAATCTTGGTTGGAGGAATCTGAACAGAGAGGCCATTCTTTAAGAATAGATTTCCCTCCGAAACCAGTTTGGCTCAGTGGGTAGAGCGTGGGCCTGCGGACTGAAAGGTCCCAGGTTCGATTATGGTCAAGGGCATGTACCTTGGTTGCAGGCACATCCCCGGTAGGGGGTGTGCAGGAGGCAGCTGGTCGATGTTTCTCTCTCATTGACGTTTCTAGCTCTCTATCCCTCTCCCTTCCTCTTTGTAAAAAATCAATAAAATATATTTTTTTTAAAATAGATTTCCCATTTAGAGGAGCATTCTACAAAATAATTGGCCCAAAATAACTGACTCTTTAAAACTGTTAAGGTCATGAAAAATGAAGGAAGATCAAGCAACTATTCCAAATTTAAGGAGGCTGAAATCTGACAATTGAATGCTACATGGAATCCTGGATTGGATTAGTGATTAGAAAACGAAAATTAGTTAGACAATTAGCAAAATTTGAATAGGCCTGAAGATTAGCTAATAGTATTGAGTCAATGTCAATTTTCTGATGATAATAGATCTGTGGTTACATAGGTTGTCAACATTTGAGGAAGCTGGATGAGGTCATACAAGCATATTTGTACTATTTTTACAATGTTTTTGAAAGTTGGAAATTATTTCAAAATAAAAAGTTGAAAAAATTTAAATTAAAAGAATAAAGAACAGGTTTGGAATGATCCTTTTTTAATGCATTGATTGGAATTTCCATTGCCATGACATTTGGTGAATATGGAGAGGATATGAGTCTACAAAACTGCCTGGAAACACATGCATTTGCAAGACTTGGAATTCACAGTTGTACCCTGGAAAACGCCAAGCTGAAGGCAAATCTATTTTTTTTATGAGGCCTTATTAAGGGTCTCTGACCTGGGCTTGGAAGAATGCAAAAAATGTTTTGGCTTGAGAGTAAGACAGATGTCAATCCAGAAAATGTTAAAAGCAGGCAATTGTTCAAATAAGACTTTCCGCCTCAGGTTGGAGAGCAAAGACTATTTGACAGAGAAATGCAGAAGAGGTTCATCTGAGCGGGTTGTTTTGGCGCCGGTGGGTGAGCTGAAAGCCAGCATTTAGAATGGGCGAGCTGGAAAGTAGATTTGGTGGAAAAAGATGATTCACTCACCAATAATAATAGTGATAAATACTGCTGACAAGAAACTTTTAATTAGCAAATGGAAAATAAGCCCAAGACACATATGCCGAGTCCCTTAGAAGTGAGGTCAGAACAAATTCTTTTCAAAATGGGAACATTTGCAGTAGCTCCTGCCCTGGAGTCTATTGATCCTTTTTTTTTTTTTTTTTTTCATGTTGGAAATATGTTCTCCTCTCTTTCAGAGGAAATCTAATTACTTTCCCGCTGAGTTAACATGAAGATTATTCTGAAATGCATCAGAAAAAATCACTCACAGAGCATTTATTCCTTTCTCCAAGTACAAAAAAGTATCTTAAGTTTTATTTTTCAGAATCATTAACTATGATTCTGATTCATAGTCTGCAATTGGAAAGGAGGCCAGGACCAAATTCTGGGAAGTGAGTTCACTCAAAACTTGGAGACTTGTTTTGAGGACTTCCTGTTCTAGAATGAGGCACTGGCTGGGGTGGAAGATATGGAACCCTCAGGGCACTGGGGGGTAGGGGTGGACGCAATGTTAAAGTTCTGTGCATAACACCTTTGCCTGAATGTCTGCCTCAGAGGTGGGCCAAATCTCTGATTTTATCTTTATTTTTTTCTACCTGTTGACAGCAAATTTCCTTAAAAATCTTCTATACTCCTAGTTTCTCCCTTTTCCTTTCTCTTCTTCCCTTGTCTTTTCACTCCTTCTCAGGTCAGTGACCACAGTCTTCTTTTCCATTGTCTGGAGAGTTTAATTTTGCATGATTCTAGGGACTACGGTGTTGAGGAGAAGAAAAAAGTGACAGCCAATAAGTATTATAAGTCTTCCTCCCATGGAAGCTTTCTGGGCCCTCCAACTCCAACTCCAGGTCCCATCCAGGGATGGTTTAACCAACCAACCAAACAAACAAAAATTATCATTTGTATCATTCCCTTGAGAGCCAATGCTGATTTACAACCAGGCCTCACCCCTTGCTTAAGTCTAAGCCCCATTTACCAATGTCCTTGATCCTTCTTTTATACCCTGGAGGGCCAGGAGTTGGTTGCAATATTATTATTATTATTATTTGTTAATCTCCACCCAAAGAAGATTAGTTTTCAGAGAAAGTGGAAGGAGCGGGAGATGGGGGAGAAGAGGGAGAGAAATATTAATGTGAGAGAGACACATCGATTGGCTGCCTCCTGCATGCACCTCAGCCAGGGCTAGGGATTGAATCTGCAATCCAGGCATGTGCCCTTGACTGGGAATCAAACCAGAGACTCTTCAATGTATGGGTCCAGTTTCCTCATGTGTAAAAATGGTCATAAAAAGGTTTGAATCAAACTTGGGACCTTTCAGTCCGCAGACCAACACTATCCACTAAGCCAAACCGGTTTTGGCTGTTAAAAGGTTTTTAAACCCCATACAGCGATGCAGAAGGAAGTTGCTGTTGTTGCCTTCTGATTATAGAGTTCCCTACCTATCTCCTCAATGAGAAAGAAAAAGAAAAGGAAAAAAAAAACTTTATGGAAAGATTGATTGCTAGTGGCCATTTCTGGCGAGCAATGAACATTTCAATAGGAACGGGAGGGAAAAGTACAAGATTTAGGCTTCTTGAGGTTTTTGGCTCAGCCCCCAGGTAGTCATGATTCCCAAGGTTGGCCAGCAACACAACACGGTCACATCTAGTTAGGCTTCGTTGAGATGTTATGGAACATGCGTTGGAAAGAGCGAGCTGGCTGTGATGCACCTGGGACTCCCAAGAATGCTGCGGAAGCTCAGCCAGGAGAGGCCGCGGAGGCGTTCCAACCTTGGGAACGGAGTGGTTATGCGAACCAAGTGTTCCTATTTGACTGGACATCAGAAAAACGGCTCGGCTAGTATGGAGGTGTAGGCAGCATGTGTGCCGGGCTGGGCTTATCCTGAGCGACTTCTCCTCAGAAGTACTGCCAGGCTCTTGGTAAGTCCTACAGTCTAACACAGAGATTGGCTCTGTCCCCAGTTTTTGTCTTCTGGACTGCACCTTTCCAAAACAAACCCTCCTGTATAAGTACTTTAATGAATGAATCTGTTACTACAGATTAATGGATGGCTCCTTTTTAGAGTCAACAACCTCCTTCCCGAAAAAATAACAGTAGTTCCCAAAGTGTGGCATCCAAACCTATGGCAGCAGCAGCAGCAGCAGCTGCAATTATCTGGGAACTTAGAAATGCAAATTCTTAGGTTCCATCTCAGACCCATGGAATCAGAAACTCTGGGAGTGGGACCCAGCAATCCGTGTTTTGACAGGCCCTCTGGGGGATTCTGAGCCACACAAAAGCTGCCCTATGCCGTCTTCTTTGGCCCATTCAAAATCAGAGCGCTAACCATTCTTCCCTCTGCTCTGCGTTATCAATTTCTCCTTCTCTATTGGATCATTTCCATCAGCACACTCATTCGTGCTGCTACTTTTCCCACTGTAAAGCAAACATTCTCTTTTTTATTTTTTATTTTTTTTAAAATATATTTTATTGATTTTTCACAGAGAGGAAGAGAGAGAGAGATAGAGAGCTAGAAACATTGATGAGAGAGAAACACCGACCAGCCTCTTGCACACCCCCCACCAGGATGTGCCCACAACCAATGTACATGCCCTTGACCAGAATCAAACCTGGGACCTTTCAGTCCACAGGCTGACGCTCTACCACTGAGCCATACCGGCTTCGGCAAACATTCTCTTTTTTAAAAAACAAAACAAACAAATATATATATATATATATATATATATATATATATATATATATATATATATCGATTTCAGAGAGGCAGGGAGAGGGAGATAGAAACACCAATGATGAGAGAGAAAATTATCAATTGGCTGTCTCCTGCATGCCCGCCTCTGAGGACTGAGTCCACAACCTGGCATATGCCATTGACTGGAATCAAACCTGGGGCCCTACGGTCTACAGGCCAATGCTCTATCCACTGACCAAACCAGCTAGGCCCTAAGGCCTGACTTATATCCTTTTATAATAAACCAGTAAGTAAAATGTTTGTAAACCATTGTAATAAATTAAACCCAAGGGAGAATGTGGTGTTGGAACCTCCAGTCTACAGCTAGAGGATCAGAAGTACAGCTGACAACCTAGGCTTCTGATTGGCATTGGGACTGGGGCAGGGAGGTGGGCAGTCTTGTGGGACTGAGCCCTTAACCATTCAGATGTGACACTGACTTCAGATAGATAGTGCCAGAACTGAGTTGAATTGTAAGACGCCAGGCTGGCATGTGAGAATTGATTGCTGTGGGGGGGGGGAAACCCCGCACATTGTAATTGGGTGTAGGATCCTAGCTCCCTCTTTTGTTCAAAGTCAAAGTCCTTCTCCTCAGTTGCCTCTCTGCCTCTTCTCCGAAGTCTCTCTCCTTGCTCCTGCTCCAGCTACACTAACCCTGCTCTTTCTTGAACCCTTCAGGCTTGCTCTTGCCTTATAGCCATTGAACTGGTGTTTCCTTCATTTGAAGTGTCTGGGTCCCTCCATTTCTTTAAGTCTTTTCACAAATGTCAGTTTTTAAAGTGAAGCTTACCCTGTCCACCCAAATAAGCACCACCACTCCATCGTACATACCTGCTCTTTTTTTTTTCTCATTGCACTTACCACCTTTAACATAGTATATTACTGCCCTAGCTGGCTTGGCTCAGTGGATAGAGCATCAGCCTTCGGACTGAAGGGTCCCAGGTTCTATTCCGGCCAAGGGCACATGCCTGGGTTTCGGGCTTGATCCCCAGTAGGGGGTGTGCAGGAGGCAGCCAATCAATGATTCTTTCTCATCATTGATGTTTCTATCTCTCTTTCTCCCTTCCTCTCTGAAATCAATAAAGAAATATATTATTAAAAAAACACACAAAAAAACAAAAAACACCACCAACAAAAAACCATAGTATATTACTTATCTATCTAGTTTTTTTGTTTGTTTGCTTGTTTGTTTTTTTGCCTGCCTCCCTGCACCCAAATATAAGTTTCACAAGGGCAGAGATCTGTCACAACGAATCCCCAGCTCCTCAGAGCAGTGCCTGGCACATGGTCAGCACTCAGTAAGTATTTGTTAATGTTCAATTGGATGAATACGTGAATAAATTACCCCGTGAGTAAATGCATGTGGAGTTATTTGGGGCCTCTGTGATACTGACGTCATCACTCCGTGTCTTTGATCTTAACGTATCTTGTCCAGAGGAGCTGGAAGTTTTCCTCCCGTTGTCATAAACCCATATGGATCTCATTTCTTATTACTATCATCACTGAACATCATAGCTCCGAAATCCCAAATTAAAAAGAATATAAAAATGGAAAGGGAAACAGAAAAGGAAGCTGAACACTCCAAGCTGAAAATTGCAAGGGGAGCTAGCACGTCTAAGCCTGAAAATATTCACTGTTGTTGGTGTTAGTTTTGTGCTGAGGCCAGAAGGAACGGATGGGACTTGACACATGACAGCAGTCAAGTTCAGTATACAGAGGGTGGGGAAACATACAGAAGACCCTGGTGACAGCCAAAAGGAATGGCAGGACATTTCAAATACAGATCTTGGGAATCAAAACTGAGTGAATAACAAATGCATCATGACTGTAACACATGAGCAGGTTTTGCAGTTTCTTCAGAAGCAGCCTTGGACCTAGAAAGCAAATGGTATCAGTTTCCTATTGTTGCTGTAACAAATTATCACAAACTTGCCGTTTTCAGCTTCTGGTGGCTGCTCACACGCTTTGGCGCGTGGGCTTACTTCCATCTTCAAAGCCAGCTATGGCGATTCAAGTCTTTCCTACTTTCTCACTGGAAGCTTCTGGCTTCGTCCTCCACAATTATTTATACTGTGCCCATCTGGGAAATCTGGGATAATCTTCTATTTTAAAATCAGCTGATTAGCCACCTCAGTTCCATCTGCAACTGTAATTCCCCTTTGCCTTGCACAATAACATTTTCAATGATTCTAGAGATTAGTACATAGGCATCTTTGGGGGAGGCATTATTTTGCTTACTACAAACCTGAATCACAACAGTTTCTTGCTTATTTGTTTAGAGATGAGTTCTAGGAAAAAAACAAACAAACAAACAAACAAAAAAACAGGTCCAGTCTCCCTTTATCCCTGTTTATCGCTGGCAATTAAAGTGTTGAGTACCCAGAAGCTGTGAAAAAAATTAATATGACTGATGAAAAACTAGGAAGTATCTCTGGCCAACATTCAGGAAATATTTATTGAATGGAGGATTAAAAAGTAGAGTGGAATTAGAGGTGCTTTTACTGGCATCTTCCAGCCGGAACATTTAGGATCGTTTGGGGGCAAATAAGATTACTTTCTACAATTTCCTATCTGTCATTATGTTTTTGTTTGTGTTTAAATATACTTTTATTGATTTCAGAGAGGGGAGAGGGTGAGAGAGATGGAAACATCCATGATGAGAGAGAATCATTGATTGGTTGCCTCCTGCATGCCCCCAACTTGGGATCTAGCTGCATCTAGCTTGCATGTGCTCTGGCTGGGAATCGAACTGTGACCTCCATGGTCCATAAAGGTGGATGCTCAACCACTGAGCCACACCAGCCTGGCAATATATTGTGAACCTTGGAGATAAGAATAGAGACTAGAAGAAAATTATACTGTGAATCAAATAATAATGTCTCAGAGTTTCTCAGTAAATAATTTTGAACTTGGGTAAATCTATAGATATTTTTCTACTTGCCTGCTTTCTGGTGGTATAGATGATTTTTGTAACTTTCCAATCGATCTTCATTTGGTGTCTCTTTCCCAGCTTCCATGAGTTAATAATGTATAAATAAGCACTGCATGAATAATGCATGAATCCATGCATTTGTCATCAGTAACACCCTCCCTGGGACTCTTGAACTGACCTTGACAGAAGATAAATGACCACCCTGCGTCAGGAGTCTTGTTTTCCCCTCTCTTAGAGATGCACTTTTTAAAATATATATATATTTTATTGACTTTTTACAGAGAGGAAGAGAGAGGGACAGAGAGTCAGAAACATCGAGAGTCATCCATCAGCTGCCTCTTGCACACCCCCTACTGGGGATGTGCCCACAACCAAGGTACATGCCCTTGACCGGAATCGAACCTGGGACCTTTCAGTCCGCAGGCCGACGCTCTATCCACTGAGCCAAACCGGTTTTGGCGAGATGCACTTCTCGATGTTTAGCTGTGCCCAGCACATAGTAGGCCTCAATAGGTATGTGTGGGTTTATAGATTGGGTTAATCGTCTGTAAAATGAGTGGTTTGGAGCAGAGGCACTTCCTCTGAGGCCTTCCATGGGGTTCTTCAGAAGCAGGCCCTGAAACAAGGATGTGTGTGCATATCATATGTTAAGGCAGGACTTCTGAGGAGACAGGTACGGGAGGAGGGGGACAAGATGATGGGGAAGAGGAAGAGGCCAGGCAGAGGAGTGACTTAGGGCAGAACACCAGCCTCCCCTTGGTCCCACGGGGAGGCTCTAGGCCGGGTCTAAGCTATACCTTAGAATTTGTACTTTCTCAAGGAAAGGGACATGGGCCTCTTACATTCCAGCACCAAAGGCCACCCCAGGGGAACATGAATTCCCAATTACTTGCAGCTCTCAGCAGAGTGGACAGAGTGGCTGCAATAGCCCAAAGGACGGCCTCCAAATAGAGCCCCAGGGCCAGCTGTTATAAGCAAAAAATACAGAAGCCAAGAGAGGGGCACCGAAATGGGCAAAGAAATTTGAGGGGGAACTAGGTGGAGCCCCAACAGTGTTCACTACAGCTTCTTCCAGCTCTGCAATTGTAGAAATAGACTGTAAAGTGACACCATGCATCCATGTCAGTATGTGCAAAAATTCACATTTTGAGAGTTCTAAGAGACATGCACCTTAACTTGAGGTGCATTTGTCTTTAATAAATATAGCTTTCTGTGGGGGAGAAGGGGGAAGACATCTGTAATACTTACAACAATAAAGATAAATTTTTAAAACCATAAAATAAATGTGGCTTTGCTCCCAGGAAATAAAAAATTTTCCAGTTGTAAATATGGCTTTAAATGGCCATGGTCTATATAATTTCTGCATTTAAAAAATTCCATTTGGTTGTTTCTAGGGTTATTTTGGACTTTCCTAGTCCAATCTATTATACTTGTAGAATTGGACTAGAAAAATACAGTTGACCACATACCAGATCCAAATGTTCTCCTCATCGGCTATGGTATTAATTTGGTTTAATATTGATGTTTTGGACATTATTCATGGCATGGTTAGGAAACCATAAAAGTAAAACTTGAAGCATATGCCTCTGGCTCATTTCTGAACAAATATCTCAACAATTAAAGTAGAAAATAACTGAAAATAAAAGAAAGTGAAGAGGCCCATCTCCTTATGATCCTGGGACCACAGAAGGTAGAATAGCCTCTCAGAAGATTAAGACATTTCACTTACCAAGTTTTAAATTAATCTGGTTTCCACTGAGGGCAGGTCAAAAGGCACTTGAAAGCAATGCGACGTGTTGGTTTTGGATCATTTTAATGTTAAAACACATATTTAAGCCATTTACACAAGATAAACTAACAATTTTTTTGGCCCAGGGCCTGCCAATTACAATGTTAAAAGAGCAGCATAAGAAACCATGAGTTGTTTGGGATGTAACTTGAGCCTGTTCTTTGGGCCAGCAGAATTGTGAAAGACCAACATGTTCCTGGTTTAGACCAGCTTGTTTCTGTAGGCTTATGGGCTTCTGTGTGTCAAAATACTCTTGGAGCTGTTTATCTCTTTGTCTGAAAAGTGACTGGCAGGGTTACTAAGATACCATTTGGCCCACAGAGTTACAAACAAGACACCATAACTCAAGTCACCTAGAAACCGCAGTAACTGGCTATTAAGTGTACCGCATGCACTTCCTGTCAGCCTGGGGATGTTGATGATGGTGGTGAGGGGGAGATGGGGGTACATCGCCAAGCTCCTTTTTCGTTACTGGAGCACCTTTTTTGTTGCTGGGGGCTTTTCGAACTGGCCTTTCCTTTTTCCTGGATCTTGTTCCTCCAGATCTGGGCTCCTTTCTTCACTGAGATATAATCCAAGTCACCTCTTCTACGAGGCTTTCCTAGGTCAAATCTAATACTGTTTTCCCTGACATACAGACATGCCTGGTGACATGACTCCACTTTATTTCCTTCAGAACACTCAACACCGACAAAAGTTATTTGTTCACTTATGTTTTTTGTTATTTATTGTGGGCCTCTTCTATGTTATGGGTGCCAATCTCTCTCTCTCTCTCTCTCTCTCTCTCTCTCTCTCTCTCTCTCTCTCTCTCAGTTTGAGACGGCTTTCTGTCACTTCCAATCAAGAGTTCTGACTAATAAATAGTCAAAATTGAATTTAAATACAATTCTCACAGTATTTGGGATTTGTCCATGGTTACATGGCCAATGAGTAGCAAAGCTGTGACCCAATTATATATCTCCTAACTTCCAAACCAATTCTTTCCTCCTCATGTATGGAGTCTCTTGACTCACAGTCCAACGGCCTTCCTTTGCCTTCCCTGGGTCCATCCTGTGCCATGAGGGGCCCCCATACATGCACACCACAGCCCCTCCAACACACCACCATGCCTCTGAAGGCTGAGGAATGGCAAACAAAAAGAGAACTGGTTGCAATTTATTTTGAATTTCATTTTTTAAAATTATATTGATTTATGCCTGGATAGAAAAATGGCTAGATATGTGATAAATCAAGTACATTTAAATGAATGTCATTTTGTTCACATAAATGTACTTGTAAGAAGGTAGAATCTAAGTGATGTTATGCCCAGATTTCGTGATCCCCAAAGACCACCAGGGAGCCGAGTCCGATGCAATAGCAGAAAGCCGGCATTCCGGCATTCGGACTAGTCTGAGCTCTGTCCCACCTACACCAGCAGTGGTGTGGCAGAAGAGAGAGAGCTTCAACAGATCAAAGGGTTTTATAGGGGTGATGATGTCACTGCTTTGGCTGACCCCAATTGGTTGGGTGAGGGAAAGGGTCCAGTTACAAAATGGAGGATCAGGAATTAGCCTCGCCCTGCCCTTTCAGTGGTAGATAAATGGGTGCTTGCTTTTTAATTTTTTAAAGTTACCTGTGTTTTATCGCTTCTCGGCCTTTTGGCTAAGATCAAGTGTAGTAAAGTTACCTGTGTTTGAAAATTTTCATCACAAAGATTGGAAGAAACACACAAAAAGAGGAAAGAATTGGTTTGGAAGTTAGGAGATCTATAATTGGGTCACAGCTTTGCTACTCATTGGCCATGTAACCATGGACAAATCCCAAACACTGTGAGAATTGTATTTAAAAAATAGCTTGACTATTTGTTAGTTAGGACTCTTGACTGGAAGTGACAGAAAGCCATCTCAAACTAGGAAAGGAGAGGAGAGGAGAGGAGAGGAGAGGGAAGGGGAGGGGAAGGGGAGGGGAGGGGAGGGAAGGGGAGGGGAGGGGAGAGAGAGAGAGAGAGAGAGAGAGAAAGAGAGAGAGAGAGATTGGCACCCGTAACCAGAGGTAGGGGGCTTCAAACCAGACCATCTGAAATTTATCCCCATTTCCTGCTTTTTTTCATGTGTTAGTCTTAGTTTTTTAACTTCAGATGGACTTTCTCCATGCAACAGGGCAGAAGAATGGTCACGGATTATACCTCGTTCCAATTTAGTAACCCCACATTCTCTCTCCAAAAATCCAGGGGAAAACTTGGATTGGCCTGGAATGAGTCATGAAATTAGATTTACCCCCAGGATTGGCATGTAATTAGCTAGGTGTGGATCATATGCTCATACCTGGGCCAGTCGGTCAGGACACTTTGGCTGAAAGGTTCAGCACAGCCACATAAAATGGAGGGGAAGGGGGATCACTCTCCAAAGTCCAAGGGACATCATTACCAGGGTGCAGGGGTTGGGAAGGGATGACGGAGAGAGAAAAGAAAACAGATGCTTACCACGGCCTGGGCTCTGTAAGGAATCTTCTAGTGGTGATATTTTATAAGTGCTGATCAGACATATTCCTGCGTACCTAAGTAGATGTTCACAAGATGTTTTTCAAATGAAAGGATATAGTAAAAAGCCATGAAAATAACAAATTGTTTAAAATGTTAGAATGGGAAAGCTCTTTAGAGATCAGCTGATCTAACACCTTCATTTCACAGATGAAGGAAAATGAGGCCCCCAAAGGGTAAGGGATATTCTCAAGGACACGCAGTTACAGCTAGAACACAAACGTTCTAATACCACGCTGCCTTGCAACCTCTTTCAAGCCTTCTCATTTCAAACAGATTCCCTTTGCCCTCAACTCTCAATAGATTAACCATCAGCTAATACCTCCCAGGCTAATCCAGACCAGCTAATAGTAAAGAAAACAGGGGCTAGAAATTACAAAGACAGGAAAAGAAAAAAAGAATCCACTTTTGTTTAATTGTTATTCTAATGAGTTAAGCCTTGGATTCAACATAGGCAGGCTCTTCTAACAGAAAAGAAGACGGAGCGGTTGGCTGCCCCCACCGCCAGCTTGTGGATGAAAGTGTGTTTATACAGCTGGGTTGGTCCAGAAGGAGCCAGGGCTGCAAACAGTTGGTAAGCAGGCCCATGGCAGGCGACAGCTGGGCGCATCTGTTTCCCATTAGAGACACTAGTGCTGTCCTCTGACCCTTGGGCCCAGCTCCCCTGGGGGCCTGGGAGTGCTCCCAGGTCTCAAGGTGCTGACAGCCAACTCACTTGCTAACACATCCTAAGGGTACTCATGGGTTAGACAGCTCTAGTCTGGGATTTGGAAGTAAAGCTCAGAATTCAGATAGGGCTGGTGAAGTTATTTATGATCAGCGCCTAAAGCACACTTTAATTCTGTAGAAAATTTCTGTCAGAAAGAAAAGGTCTTCTATTTCCTCTCCCTTTCCTCCCTCCCTCCCTCCCTCCCTCCCTCCCTCCCTCCCTCCCTTCCTTCCTTCCTTCCTTCCTTCCTTCCTTCCTTCCTTCCTTTTTAGCTAAGCAAGGATATTGGAAGAGAAAGCTACACTTAATTTTTATAGAAAAACAGAATTATGCTGCTTCTAATTTCCCTACAGCCATTAGCCACATTGGTCAGCATCTTGAAAAACATTTTTTTTGAATCCTGTCTATAAAATGAGCCTCATGTAAATGAATATTCAACTTTGATAGTAATCAAAAGATACGACTGAAAAAAGTATGCCAGTCATAGTTGGATCCCCCTGAATACAGATCCTGAGATAGGAACTTAGGTGCAGGAAGCTTTAAAAAAACAAAATAAAACTTTTCTGTTGAAGCTATTACATATGTTTCCCCCCTCCCCCTACTCTCCCCCTCCCCCTTCCCTTCCTCCTTCCCCTTCTCCCCTTTCCCTCCTCCTCCCCCTCCCCCATTGACCCCTTCTAGCCTACCCCTGACCCTACCCCAGATCTTCACTATCCTGTGAAGCATTTTTTAAAAAATCCTCACCTGAGGATGCTTTTATTATTATTATTATTATTAATTTTTTTTTCGGGGGGAGGAAGTGAAGAGAAAAATTGATTGATCAGTTGCCTCCTATGTGTGTGTCCTGACCATGATAGAATCTGCAGCCTCCTGGGTATGTGCCCTGACTGGGAGTTGAACCTGCAACCTTTTGGTGTAGGGGACAATACTCCAACCAACTGAGCCACCTGGCCAGGACACTGCAGGAAGCTTTTTGAAAGGTGGTTGTAGACAGCAAAGGGGTGGGGGTGGGGGGGTGGATGGTGAGAATGAAGAACAAAGTAGGAGGAGGAAAAGCCAATGTGTAGTAGCTTCATCAATTGCTGCTGCAGGCAACTCAGGACTTAGTACCCCAAGAACACAAAGAAGTCTAAAAGACACCTTTCAGAAATGGCCTGCAGAACAGAAGGCTGGAACACTTAACACCCTTCTTTGGTTACAGGTTGCTCCTGGGGTGTGTATTAACTTCCAGGCTATGCTTCTTGGGCATTAAGGCTGAGTAAGCTGCTGCAGCATTTCTACCTGGGCCAGAAAGAAGAACACTGGGAAGCTACAGGCCAGAGATGAAAGCAGCGGTAGTCATGGAGATAAAGTAGGGATACCAGAGACATCTGAGAGCAAAGTGTGAGGAGCCAGAATAAAACCAGGTTAACTAGATTAATGGTCGATTTGCATAAGGAATTCCGTTATACTATCCTCTCTACTTTTGTATATCTTCAAAAATTTCCTTAATAAGAAGTAAAAAAGAAAACTTCTGTAGCTTAATACTGTATGCAGATTTCTTTAGTGTCATCTTCATTCTTAAAGAACCACTGCTCTTCCCAATACTGTCAGATTCACGCTTCTTTGTAAACATTTTAAAGAATGGAGAAATGTTTTTGGTTCTAAACTGCATAAAATAATGAATGTTCATAATTCCAAATAAAGGGTAAGCTTTAGGTTTGCTAATAGTGCATTAAAATCACAGAAACAAACAATGTAATATAGGCAGATATTAAGAAAAGTATAGAGGGGGGCAGGATCCTGACTGGTCCTTTTATTTTAGGCAAATTTACATTGAAAGCACCTTGGTTGGCAAAATCATTAGTCAACAGAGCCAAATATTAACAGTACAATGATTGAACTTTCTTTTGAGAGCCAAAATTTTTAAACTTAAACTTTTTTTTAAGGCCACTTCTTCAAAACAGACTTGCCCAGGCCATAGTATTTTGTGGAAGAGCCACACTCAAGGGGCCAAAGAGCTGCATGTGGCTCGCGAGCCGCAGTTTGCTGACCATGGCTCTAGACCAAGCATATCAAACCCACAGGCTAACACGTGCCAAATAAACGGGCCGGGAGCTTGACATGCTTACCCCAAACAACGGGCATCTGCTGTCTGTGCAGCCTAGCTTTCATGTCCCCTACTCTTAGAAAAGTTTCCCAATACCCTTCTTTCATTTTATGCAGTTTAGTGGGATTATGAGTTCAAGAAGTCCAACTGATTCAGGTTGTTTTCCTGAGCAGGATGAAAGGGTGATTTCTTTCCTGAGTCCTTGTCCAGATGGATTCAGAGAATGAAGCCACGGGCAAAAGGTGGTAGATGAAAATAGTGGAAATTTATTGGAAGCAAATACAAACTCCCACCTAGGGAGGGCGTCTTAAGGGGGGTAACCCCCAAAACCCCCTTTCCTAAGGTTTATGAATGCTGTAGTTCTTTGTTTCTTGATACTCCCTTCTAATTGGTCATTCTTTTTGCAGATTATCAGCTTCAAAGCCAAAACCCAATGTGGTGACCCCCCTCTTTCCCTACCCCTGATCTTATAACATTTTTCTATCTCCTGTGGAAATTGGTTTTCCTCTTTCTCCCATTTGTCAGCATCTCCCAATCCTCTATGAAGGTTTGTTTCCTTCCCCCCATACCCCGTGGCTTTTCCTTATCTTCTGTGAATGGATGGCTTCCTCTCCCCTTACCCTGTAGCAACCCCCCCCCCTTTTTTTTTCTTCTGTGAATGTATGCTCTAAGCCTTCACTTATGCATTCCTCCCCCATGTACCCTCTTTATTCCTATGACTCTGTAAACCTGCCTATTTTATCCCTAAAATTCCTTCCACAACTATACTGTGACCTCCATGCTGTGAGGAAGCTCAGGTTGCATGGAGAGGCTTCATGGAGAGAGCGAAAGTTGGATAGCAGTTAGCGCTGCGGCAGCAGGGAAGCCCCAATCCCAGAAAACAGAGCTCAGACAGCAGGGAATGGAGGCTTTGTTCACAGGGTGATGGCGGGGGAAGCCCTAGGTCTGGCAAGCAGCTCAGGCAGAAGGGCATGGAGGTTTCCACAGCAGCGGGGAAGCCCCAGGCCCAGCAAAAAGAGCCCGGACAGCAGGGCTTGGAGGCTTCCGTAGCATGGCAGTGGCAGGGAAGTCCCCAGACATGGCAGACAGCAGGGCTTGGGGGTTTCCTTAGCAAGGTGGCAGCGGGAACACCCCAGGCCCCACAGACAGAGCCAGGACAACAGGGCATGGGGGCTTCCTTAGTGTGTCGGTGTTGGCAAAGCCCTCAGGCCTGGCAGACAGAGCACACTGCAGGCATTGGGGCTTCTTTCGCATGATGCATGGCTCATGGCGAGGCAAGCAGAGAACGAAGAACAGGGCATAGGGGCTTCATCTCCATGGCTGCAGCAAAACCTCCAGGCCCGCAGAGAGCAGAAAACCATGGGGAGTGGGCCTAAGCCATCAGTAGGACATCCCCTGAGAGCTCCTGGATTGCAGAGGGTGCAGGTTGGGCTGAGGGACTCCCCGTCCACGAATTTAATGCACCGGGCCTCTAGTGCATGAATGGTCACTGAAATACTACAGAGCAATGAGAATACTACAGAGTAATGGTACTGAAATACTACAGAGCAATGAGAATAAACAATGGACTAATCTCAAAGCATGATGTTGATGGACATAATAGAGTTCACACTGTGAAATTCCCTTTACATAAAGTTCAAAACCTTGAGGAGAGGTGGTGATTTCTTTCAACTTGGTCTGAGTGATTATGCAGTATAGTCACTTTGTAGAACCATTAATCTATGCTTTTATGTTAAATATCAGTAAAATGGTAAAAAAAAAAATTTTCTTTTAAAGTACCTTTACTTGCCCTATCCATTTTGGCTCAGTGGATAGACCGTCGGCCTACGAACTCAAGGGTCCCAGATTCTATTCCGGTCAAGAGCAAGTACCTTGGTTGTGGGCACCTTCCCAGTAGGGGTTGAAGCTGATGTTTCTCTCTCATCAATGTTTCTCTCAATCCCTCTCCCATCCTCTCTGTAAAAAATCAATTAAAACATATAAAAAAATAAAGTCCCTTTACTCATGAAGCTAACCATTGAGGAGAGATGGTCAATAATCAATATAAATAGGAAAAAATTATAGAGTATTAGTTGAAGCAATGTGCTGCAGAGATAAAGAAGAAGGGGATAAGAGGACTAGAAGGGGAATGTGATGATCCAGAAATCCTATTCCTAAATATTTATCCAAAAGTATTAAAAATAAGATCTGGAAGAGATAGCTTCATTCCCATGTTCATTGCAGAAGTATTCACAATAGCCAAGATATAGAAACAATGTAACTATCTGCTGACAGATGAATGGGTAAAGAAAATGTGGTATACTTGTATACGTGTGAGAGAATATTAAAACTTTAAAAAAAGGAAAGCCCTTGCAGGTGTGGCTCAGTGATTGAATCAGGAGGTCACCTTATGATTCCTGGTCAGGCATATGCCCTGGTTGCGGACTCAATCTCCAGTAAGGGGCGTGCAGGAGGCAGCTGATCAATGATTCTCTTCCTTTCTGAAATCAATTGAATATATATATATATATGAAGGAAATTCTCACCTTTGTGATATAGAGGACATTATGCTAAGTGAAATAAACCAGTAATAGAAGGACAAACACTGTATGATTCCACTTATATGAGGCATTAAAACAGTTAAACTTACAGAATCAGATAATAGAATGGTGGTTTCCAGGGGTTGAGAAGAAAGGATATGGGGAAGTGTTGTTTAATAAATGTAAGTTATATAAAATGTGTGCACTTAAAATTTTGTTGAGAAAATAGATCTCATGTTAAGTTTTCTTACCTTCCCCCTCATCCTTCAAATAAACAACAAAGGGACACAAGAAATCTTTTGCAGATGATAGATATTTTTATTATTTTGTGAAAATAGTATCAAAGGTGTATGCATGTGTCAAACTCAGCAAAATGGACATATTAAATATGTGCATTTTTTGTGTACTACATATACCTCAATAAAGCTGAAAAAAATAAAACAATAGTCAGAGAAAGGCAGTTGAGGTGCTAACACTAGTTTGATTAAGTAAATATCATTTAATCTTCACAACAAGCTTATGAGTGAATAAGGGAATGTTACATATTAAAATAAGTTATGGTAGGCAAATGTGGAGAAAGGCACTAAGTTAAACAGCCAAAATGGGTAAGACAGTTTGCTGTTCAGGAAATATATTTTTATGGCCATATGAATCAGAGATGATGACATGGATGGCCAGATAATTCATAGAGAGACAGATAGATGGACAGACAGACTACATGTATAAAAACAGAGATGGCTACCGAGCTTTCTATAACTTTGATAGTCTTTGTCAGGGCTCAGAAGACAATGTGTTTGTTGTGACCAAAGCTTGAATTGAGAGTCAAGTAATATTTGATTTGTCTTGCTCAAGTTTTAAAATTATAAAATAAAAAAGAATGTGATATTTATCACATTACATAATTATAGTACAATATTATTGCCTATATTGATTATACTGTGGATTAGCTCTTTATGGCTTATTTACTACTTGTTACAATTTGCACCTTTGAACACCATTAATTTTATCTCTTTCATCCCCTGGTAACCACCGTTTTACTGTTTGTTTTTTTTCTCTCCAGATTTAACTTTCTATATTCTATACTAGAGGCCTGGTGCACAAATTCGTGCACTAGTGGGGTCCCTTGGCCTAGCCTGCAGGATCTGGTCAAAACTGGCTCTCTGACCTCTTCTGAGGGGTCCCAGATTGCAAGAGGGTGCAGGCCAGGCCAAGGGACCCCACTGGTACACAATTAGGGCTAGAAGGGACATGGGTGGGGTCCAGGGCGTGTCTGGACTGTCTTGCTCAGTCCTGATCAGCCGCACCTCAGCAGCAAGCTAAACTACTGGTTGAAGCTACCCCTGGTGGTCAGTGCATGTCATAGTGAGTGGTTGAGCGGCCTTAGCATATTATTAGCATATTATGCTTTGATGGATTGAATAGCTGACCAGGCTACTGGACACTTAGCATATTAGGCTTTTATTATCCTATATAATAAAAGCTTAATATGTACATTGACCGAACCATGAAACGACGAGTCACTATGATGCACACTGACCACCAGGAGGCAGATACTCAATGCAGGAGCTGCTCCCTGGTGGTCAGTACACTCCTACAGGGGGAGTGCAGCTCAACCAGAAGCCGGGCTCATGGCTGGCAAGCACAGCAGCATTGGCTGGAGCTTCTTCCGCCTCTGCTGCAGGTGAGTGGTAAGGAGTGAGACTGTGAGAGGGACATCTGACTGCCGGCTCAGGGAGTGGGCCTGAGCTGGCAAGAGGATATTCCCTGAGGGGTCCTGGACTGCGAGTGGGCACAGGCTGGGCTGAGTGGAACTCCCCCCCACCCCCAGTGCATGGAATTTCATGCACAAGGCCTCTAGTATAGGATTTAATGATATCCTACAATTCTTCTTTCCCTGTCTGACTTATCTCACTTAGCATAATGTGCTTAAGGTCCATCCATGTTGTCACCAATAGAAATTCTCCTTTCTCAAGGCTGAATAATATTCCATCGTGCGTATACCACATATTTTTTTTTTAAATCTATTCATCTAGTGATGAGGATTTGGATAGTTTCTATATCTTGGTTATTGTGAATAATGCTGTGATAAACATGAAAGTGCATATATCTCATCAAAATCCTATTTTTATTTTCTTGGGTATATACCCAGAAGTGGAATTGCTGGATTATATGATAGATCTATTTTTTAAAATATATTTTATTGATTTTTTTACAGAGAGGAAGAGAGAGGGATAGAGAGTTAGAAACATCGATGAGAGAGAATCATTGATCAGCTGCCTCCTGCGCACCCCCCCACCTGGTATGTGCCCACAACCCAGGTACATGCCCTTGACCGGAATCGAACCTGGGACCTTTCAGTCCGCAGGCCGACACTCTATCCACTGAGCCAAACCGGTTTTGGCTGATAGATCTATTTTTAATTCTTTGAGGAAACTCCATATTGTTTTCTACCCTTTTACTTTTGACCACAGAGAAGAATATTAGCAGAAAAATACATTGGATAATACAAATGTTATTAAAATGAATTTGAGATTACTAGCAGTTGAAAAGTCTTTCCCATATAATTTACACACATTTTTTATCTAGGAATTCTCATTCCCATGCTTGTTCAAAACTGCCTTTCTGATTTTTTTCTTGATTGCTGGAGGCACAAATTCTTCATTTCTCTTCTCTCTTCTGAGGAACTCCTTCCATCATCATCCCCATCCCACCTCTACAAGTAAGCTACAGAGCAAGTCCCTGGAGTTCTGTGGTCCTTACATTTTAGAAGCACCAGAACCACTTATAGGGCTTATTAAAGCATACTGCCGGGGTTGCTCAATGGTTAGAATGTCAGCCCACACACTGAAGGGTTCCGGGTTGGATTTCCAGTCAAGGGCAGGTATCTGGGTAGCAGGTTCAATCCCCATAGTCCGGTCTGGGAGCATTGGGAGGCAACTGATCCATGTGTCTCTCTCACATCAGTGTTTCTCTCTTCCCCTTCCTTCCACTCTATCTAAATCAATGGAAAAAACAAACAAACAAAAAAACCCTCCTTCAGTGAGGATTAACAACAACAACAACAACAACAAAATAAAACAATATGACACAAGGTTTCTGATTTATTAAGTCTGAAGAGAGGCTTAAGTATTTGAGCCCAGGTAATGCTGAAGTTGCTGGTCTGGGGACCATACCTGAGAACTGCCTTATTCCTTTCCGTCTGCTTTCCAAGGCAGGTTTACAAGTGGCCACATAGGATTCTTGTTGGTTACAAGGAAACATTAAAGGGATTACATTATGTTACTTGATGGTAAAAGAAAGGCCACCCACACTTTCGTTCTCTCCAGGGCAAGGCTGGTTCCCACTTCCCACATGCAATCCAGGGAGAACCCCAGTTTCCCCTCCTGTATATTGCAAGAATTTAATAAAATTAAGCTCCCAAGTGACAGTTTTCTGATTTTGTTTCCTCTCACATTGCTAGCCATCCAACCACTGGAATCAGATGCAGTCACATCCTGCCTGCTCGTTAAGGGGTGGGCTGAAGAGATGCAGGCAATGGAGCCACTCAGGACAGAACGAGGACCCGGGTGCCCGTCCCGAAGGCACCTAAGCGGCCAGGTGCCACGCTCTGGAGCAGAGGGTGCAGTTAGAGCCTCGCGGGGAGCGTACGCTTCCGGCCACGTGATACCGTTGAGCGCCAATGGGAGGGCTGGACGTCAGCCCCGCTTCCTCACCGTGGCAACGGGCTGGTAACTATTTCCGGTGCTGTGAGGGCTCGGGGCTGATGCGGGTGAGTGTCCTTCTTCCCACGCTGTCCGCGCGGCTGCCGCTGCCGCAGCCGTTCCCTCGCCGCGGCCCGTGCGCTCGCCGGGACCTTCCTCTCCAGGGCCGGGAGGGGGCGGCGCGCGGGATGCCCCTGGCCTGGGCGGGGTGGCGGAGCGGCCCGGAACGCTCCTCGTCCCCTCGGTCGCGCGTGGGGCCCACGCCGCCTCCCCCCCCCCCCACCTTCCCAGCCGTGGCTCCCGCGTGGCGGCCGCATTCCCTCGCCGGGGAAGGGGGTGTCTGTGGGGGGGAGCCCTCGCTGTCCGTCGCCCACTGTGCGGTCTTCGGCTGCGGGTTTCTCCAGGTCGGGAGGCTCGCCGGAGAGCCGAGGGTGCGCGCTCTGGCCCCGCGTGTGATCGAGGCCTGGTTAGAGGCCGCAGGACCTTAGCACTGGCCGCCCAGTCGGAGGAAGAGGACCGGGCAAGGACCGAGAAGAAGGAGGAGCGGCTTTTGGAGAGGAGGGTGGAGAACTGGAGCTGGAGGTGCCCTGGAAGTAGAGGGCACCGAGTTTCCGGAAGGGGGAAGGAGGGAGTTCAACTGCACCGGCCTCCGTTAGGGGAGGGAATGAAAGGTATTTTGGGGACCACGTGACCGACATCCTTCAATATTTAGCTAAGGAGTTTTTATACGCTCAGGAGTTGAATAATTTCCTTTTTTTTCCCCTTCTTGTTTTAAATAAAGCTTTCCCTCCTCCACTTCTAAGAAACGGTGCATACTTATTAAAGAAAATCTGGGAAATGCAGAAGTATTTTAAGAGAACACCTTTAGTTCCACCAATCCAGCATTTTTAAAAAATCATTCTTTGTAATTTTAATTTTAAAAAAAATATATTTTATTGATTTTACACAGAGATGAATTGAGAGGGATAGAGAGTTAGAAACGTCGATGAGAGAGATACATCGACCAGCTGCCTCTTGCACACCCCCTACCGGGGATGTGCCCGCAACCAAGGTACCTGCCCTTGATCGGAATCTAACCTGGGACCTTTCAGTCCGCAGGCCGAAGCTCTACCACTGAGCCAAACTGATCTTGGCATTCTTTGTAATTTTCATAGCATATTCTTAACCTACTTGTGATCATAGTGTATACATGAAAAATAGGATTGCAGTTGGCCATATGTATTCACGCATTAATGCAGATTCAACCAACCACAGATCAAAAATATTTGGGGGGAGGGGGGAGCTACATTGTAAAGAGCATCCTTGGATTTATCTCCGGGGGGAGGTCTTGCAATTACTCTCCTATTCCTAGGAAGGACTTTGTAACTAGAAAGCGTAATTTTTGTACATTGCATCCGTGATATGGATAGATGTGTTTTTTTCCCCCCTGAGATACAATTCTCATACCATAACACCCATTCTTTTAAGTTGTAAATTTGATTTTTCCAGCACTATCACCACTATCTAATTCCAGAAAATGTTTATTGCCTCCAAAAAAAAACTGTACCTTTTATAGACACTCCTTTTGCTTCTTCGGTCCCTGGCATCCATTAATCTACTTTTTGTATCTGTGGATTTTTCTATTCTGGATATTTCATGTACATGGAACCATATAATATGTGTCCTTTTGTGTCTGGCATTCCTTTTTATGGCTGAATAATATTCCATTATATGAAAATGCCACATTTTGTTGATGGACATGGGTTGTTTCCACTTTTTGGCTATTATGAATACTTTTACTTTATAAATATCCATGTACAAACGTTTGTGTGGATGAATGTTTTCAGTTGTGTGTATACCTAGAAACAGTTTCTGGGTCATACAGTAATTGTTTTTGAGTAACTGTCATGTTTTCCAAAGTGGCCTGCACCAGCAGGATATGAGTGTTCAGATTTCTCTTTACCCTTGTTAATATTTATCTTTTTGATTGCTGCCATTGGTTGTGAAATCGCATGTCATTGTGGTTTTGATTTGCATTTTCTGGATGGCTGAAAATGTTGAGCATCTTTTCCCTTCTTGGCCTTTTGCAAATCTTTGGAGAAATGTCAGTTTAATTACTTTGCCCTTTTTAAAATAAAAACTTTTTTTAATTAAATAAATCTTTATTGCTCAGATTATTACAATTGTTTCTCCTTTCTCCCCCTGAAATTTTTAAAAACTTATTTTAAAGTTGTATGAGCTTTTTACATAGTCCAGGTAAGTCCCTTATCAGATACACAATATATAATATTTTCCTTCCCATTTTCTCCATTTTGGGGAGTTTCTTTTCACTTTCTTGAATAGTGTCCTTGAAGTGCAAAATTTTGGTGTTCACTTTATAGTTTTTTGGTTGCTTGTGCTTTTGGTGTCATATCTGAAACCTTGTCAAATTTAAGGTCATGAAGAGTTCTCTTTTTTTACCTAAGAGTTTTATAGTTTCACCTTTTGCATTTAGGTCTTGATACATACAGAGTTAAGGCCAAGGGGGAGGGGACATGGGCAGTTGACCAGCCTGCCTGCTGGTCAGACTCCTGATTGAGGGGACAATTTGCATATTAGCCTTTTATTATATATGATATGCACTGAGTGGCCAGGTTATTATGCATTCAGAGATCACAATAATCTGTCCACTCAGTGTATAGGTTATTCTTATTTTAGGCATTTTTCTATGTTGGACATTTAGCTCACTCTCTTTTTTTAATTATCCTGTGTTAAACACAACATTAAAGGCATAAAACATTTTCTGCATTTGAAGTTATTTTGGTAGAAAGTGTTCTCAGAAGTGGAATTACTGGGTCAAAGATGAAATAAGTATGCTTTGGAGCTTACTTAATGGGGTATTAAACCTTCAGTGTCATCATGATGGTAAGAACAACAAAACTTTTCTTTATTCAGCTATAGCTTCAGGGCTGGATTTCTGTAAAAGCTTTTTTCTGTAAGATGGATTTCACAATTTCCTCTTTCAAATGCTTCTAAAAGACTAAGTAAATCTAGAGCAAAACTTCCAACATAAGGGGCAGACAGAACATGTGGTAGTTTTCTAAATGGGTTAAAGGGAAAAAAAATAGTGTCATCACATGCAGTAGGAAAATAAAACAATCTTTGAGAGAAATGGGGTCAAAATTTAGACCTTAAATCAATGCCATGAATGTCCCTGAAGCAAAAGCAGTGTTTTATTCTGAGTTTCTCTCCTGGCCTTGATAATCAGGTTAATTACATTCATTGTGGTCTCAGAGATGGCTAATTACATATTCTCTTCGTAGTGTAGTACCTAGTTTAAAAAACGTTCAAATACAAAAGGTTAGTAGGAAAAAATTCAAGTTTCCCTTTTATCCTTTCCTCTCAATCTCCCAGCTCTCCTTAGATGTATCCATGGTACTGTTACTTGTGCATGTTTAGTTTATGCACAGAGTATCTCTGGAAAGATAGTATATACAAATTATACATTTTAAGGTTCTTGATACTGACAAATGCTTTTTAAAAATGGTTACATCAGTTTATGGTGGCAATTGCAGTGCTAGTTCGAAATATTTCATTTTTGTTTGTATTTCTTTGACCATTCTTTCCTTAATATTGGGATCTAGTTTATATTTCCTCTTTTATGAATTGTCTGCTCATGTCTTTTGGCACGCTATTTGTTTTTATTGGAGCTGTTCTTTATGAGATTTATTTTTGCAGCTTTTTTTGTGGATGGATGTTTTATGTTAGCCTGGACTTGAGAAAAGTTAAAATGCTTCTTGTAACATTTTTGCTAAGAGGTATGTGAGCTGAACAAGGGGTCAAGGCAGTAAGGAAAGTTAAATGCTTGAGGGAGAAATCAGTAGGATTTGGAAACTGGGTACAGTTGAAGATGACTTCAAGCTGATTTAGAAAAGGATGGTGCTATGAAGAAAAATAAGAAGGAATGTGGAAAGACCAGATATCTGGGGAAAGATGAATTTGTTTAGGGCAGCGTAAGAGTGAGGATGATCCAGGTTGAACTATCCAGACTTGTGACTAGAGCTCAAGAGACAGAAGATAAAGCGTTAGGAATCATCTGGTTTACTAAGAGAATAGTTTGAAAGGTTGGTGGTGGATCAAATTGCTGAAGGAGACATTTGAGAATAGGTCCATCTGCCAGTCAGGTGAAAGACAAAGTTGGGAGGCATCAGGGGGCCTTGAAGAGCTAGCTAGCACTGTTGATTGGTGTGCTTGCCAAGAAGAGCAGGGTATCTAGAGAATCAGAGGTTGCAAGCAGAGGATTTAAAAAAAGGCTATGAGGTTTGGTAATTTGGAAAATACACATCTTATGGATAAGGAAATAATTTATGGGAAGTAAGAAGTTTTTCTTTATTTCCAAACAGCTTTATTAAGATAGAATTTATTTGTCATATAATTTACTCACTTAGAGTGTATGATTCAGTGGTATTTAGAATTATGCAGCCATTGCCACAATCAATTTTGGAACACTTTATTGCCCCCAAGGGATCCGTGCCCCTGTTAGCAGTCCTTCCCTAATCCACTCCATCCTTCCAGTTCTAGGCAACCACTAATCTACTTACTGTCTCTTTATATTTGCCTATGGTAGACATTTGATGTAAATGAAAACATACAACATATGGCCTTTTGTATCTGATTTTTTCATTATTTCCAAAGTTTATAATGCCATAGTATGTATCAACACTTCATTTCTTTTAATGGCTGAATAATGTTCCATTGTATGAATATATAATTTTTAATTGTCACCAGTTCATGCACATTTCTGTTGTTTTTACTTTTTGCCTTTTATGAATAATTCTCCTCTAAATATCCATGTACAAGATTTTGTATGGATATGTTTTCAGTTCTCTTGGGTTTATATCTAGGAGTGGAATTATGCAATTTTAATATACATGTTTAATGTTTTAAGCAACTGTTACAGAGGATGGACAAGTTACCAGTGTTTTTTAGAAATAATAAAACTAATTTTAATATCATCATTGGTAGGAAGTTGCAAATTGACATATTAAGAAATAAAGGCATGATAAAAATGGATCTATAAAATTGTTTGTTCGTTTTTTGTTCTATGAAACTGTAACATGTTAATGCATCTCCTTACATTGGAAACCTTTTTGTAATGGGTTCTTACCTAAAAAGTTAGCAGAATTGTTAGATATTTTTCTTGTGACTATATTAATGTATCCTTCATTAGTTTTAAATAGTGATTTCTAATAATGACTAAAAATGTGATTAAAAACATCACAGGGGCCGAAACCGGTTTGGCTCAGTGGTAGAGCGTCGGTCTGCGGACTGAAAGGTCCCAGGTTCGATTCCGGTCAAGGGCATGTACATTGGTTGCGGGCACATCCCCAGTAGGTGGTGTGCAAGAGGCAGCTGGTCGATGTTTCTCTCTCATTGACATTTCTAGCTCTCTATCTCTCTCCCTTCCTCTCTGTGAAATATCAATAAAATATATATTAAAAAAAAAACATCACAGGGATTTTTGATGCTAATCTATGTTCATGATTTAAAATTTACTCTTTTTTTTTAAAATATAAATCTTTATTGCTCAGATTATTACAATTGTTTCTCCTTTTTCTCCCCCATAGCTCCCTTCCACCCGATTCCCACCCCACCCTCTGCCCTTACCCCCTCCCCCCACCATTGTCCTCATCCATAGGTTATACAATTTTAATCCAGTCTCTTTCTGCACCCCACACCCCTTTCACCCTGATAATTATCAATCCACTCCCTTTCTTTGCCCCCGATTCTATTATATTCACCAGTTTATTCTATTTCTCAGATTTTTAATCCACTTGATCTTCTTCCTCTTCTTAAATAATACCTTTCAGCATTTCATATAATACTGGTTTGGTGGTGATGAACTCCTTTAACTTTTTTCTTATCTGTGAAGCTCTTTATCTGCCCTTCAATTCTGAATGATAACTTTGCTGGTTACAGTAATCTTGGTTGTAGGTTCTTGCTATTCATCACTTTGAATATTTCTTGCCCCTCCCTTCTGGCCTGCATGGTTTCTATTGAGAAATCAGCTGATAGTCATACCGGTGCTCCCTTATAGGTAACCAACTGCTTTTCTCTTGCTGCTTGTAAGATCTTCTTTTTGTCTTTTGCCCTTGGCATATTGAATATGATGTGTCTCAGAGTATTTTTCTTTGGATTCCTCTTGTTTGGGGTTCTGTAGGCTTCCTGTACTTGTAAGTCTATTTCTTTCACCAGGTGAGGGAAGTTTTCTGATATTATTTCTTCAAATATGTTTTCAGTATTTTGCATTCCTGCTTCTTCTGGCACCCCCATAATTCTGATGTTGGTGCATTTGCAGTTGTCCCAGAGGCTCCTTACACTATCTTCAACTTTCTGGATTCTCTTTTCTTCTTGCTTCTTCTCCAGAGGAGTGTCTTTTGGCTCTTTGACCTGATTCTTGTGTTCTTCCATTCTGCTGTTGGATCTCTGCATAATGTTCTCCAATTTAGTCAGTTTATTTATACTTTTTAGTTGGGTCTCATGAATTTTATCGACCTTTTCTAGGATATTCTTGCATCTATATCCTCTATCTCTTTTGTTTGAGGTCTATTTCCTTGTCTCGGCATTTTCGCTGTTTTCAGAGTTGGTAGGATGGCTTTGTGTGTTTGGTGCCCTATATGGCCCAGTGGGTCAGCCTCTTCAGTTACCTGAGGTAGACACTCTTGATGCTCCCCTTTGTGGACTGCATGCACAGCCTTGTTGTAGCTAAGTTTTTATTGTTGTGAATTGACCTTCAGGCCAGTTGGATGTGGGGATAAGCTGTGTCTACTCTGGGATAACTTCTGTATTGGAGACAGACTTATAGGATCAGACTTGAAAAACTGCAGAAGCCTCTGCTCAGCTTGGATGGGGTGGAGTCTCAGGGCTGGATTCTGCCCTGCCCTTGTACACTCGCCTGAGTTTCCGCCTGACCTCTGCCTTCTGCGGCTTCCCTGAGTTTCCGCCTGACCATCCCAGGTTCCCTGTGCAAGAGTGTGGGTGTCCCAGGGGCTCGCCCGGACTTGGGCTGGTCTCTGTAGTCTGGAGCTTCTGACTCCTTCCGCTACAGAGAGGCCGGCTCCTTGGTCAGGATTCCTTCTGCTACGGAGAGGTGGCGGTAGCCTCCTTGGTCAGACCTCAGCGCGTACTCACTCGCACACGCGACTGTAGACCCTGCCGGCTGTGGCTTCCGGGTCCTTGGTCTCCCAGTCTCTGAGTCTCTGGGTGCCTTTCTCTACAGTCCAAACTATACCCTTATGAGCCTGGGACCATGGGGTTTTGGCCAGGGTTGGGTTCAGTACAATCAGTCAGAAAGAGTTCCTTGCAAATGGGAATTCCTCCCCTCCCGCCAGGCAGGCATTCAGTGGCCACACTTGCTCTCCATGCACGAGCATCTCCCTACCTTAGCGCTTTGCGGCTCCCAATCTGATCCCTGAGCCTCTTTCCTTTTTTCTAGTTGTAGATATTCCACTCCGCCAGCTTTCCTGAGGTTTTGGTGAAGTTCTTTTTGATTTTAGTTTTTTTGTTTTTAATTGTTGATGAGGCGGCAGCTTAGGAGACTACCTAGGCCGCCATCTTGGTTCTTCTCCCTCCTAAAATTTACTCTTTAGTCTTAAGTGTAGAGACCAAATACTGTGATTTATTTTTAATTTTTAAATTACCTGTAGTTTGTACAGTCCCAAAAGTTCAAGATTCAGGGAAACAAAAACAAAACGACATATTGGGCCAGTAGTATTGTTGATTGGCCATATTATTGTTTTTTTGTTGTTGTTCCCTATGTAGGAGAAATGTTGAAGAGTTTTCCCTCTTATTTCAGTTTTTAGTGGAATCTCATAGGCACGTCCTATTTTTGAACTTGGACTTAATTACCTTGTGTTCCTATAAATAAATAAATTTCTTCATTATATTCAGATTATTTAAATTAAAAGGTACAAAATCATGAACAGTAGCATTTTTCTTTTTCTTTTTCTTTTTTTTTAACAGTAGCATTTTTATATGACCTCTGTCAATCAGTCATCCAAATATACTGGTAAATACTATTATACTATTTTTTGGTATATTCTTCCAGATTTGTACTTTGTGTGTATTTATTTAGCAATATTATTTTTTCTCCTCTTCCTCAGAATATTGTACGGCATATAAATATTACCAAAACATCTTCAGGATCTGACATTCCATCATTCCATATTTATATATTAAGAACATTCTCCCCCCCCCCCCCCATGGCTGCTTTTATTTTTAACCATTTCCAATGAGACATATTGTTAGTTTATGTCTTTCCTATTATAGATAGTCCTTCAGTATACATTTGTAATTTTGTTCAATTTTGCCAATTTGTCCTTGTTGAATTGTATTATTTTCTTTTCTTTATTAACTAGAGGCCCAGTGCATGAAAATTCATGCACTGGAGGGGGTGAGTCCTTCAGCTCTGCCTGCCCCCTCTCACAGTCCAGCAGCCCTCAGGGGTGGGAGGCAACCCAGCGATCAGTGGAAGGCAATGCCCCCATCACACCTCTGCTGCCACCACTGCTGGCACCGCAAGCCTCGGCCGGCCCTGTTTACCTGAGCCTTGGGGGCAACCCTGGGCAGCTGGGCAGCTCCCATCTGAGGTTTACCTGCACTTTAGGCTGAATCTGGGTGGCTGGGCAGCCACCATGCGAGGCTTGCCTGTGCCTTGGGCTGGCCCGGGGCGGCTGGGGGGATGAGGGGACTGGGGCACTCCAGAGGCAGGCATGTGGAGTGGCTGGACTCGCTTGGGGCAGACCTGGCTGTGCCACGTGCCTGCCACCCCAGCAGGGCTGAGGGGACTGGGTGCCACTATCTTGTGGCCGTGGGTGCCACCATCTTTGTGAGGGTCAGTTAACATATTCCCTCTTTATTAGATAGGATTCTTTAAAAATATATATATATATATATATATATATATATATATATATATATATATATATATATTTATTGATTTCAGAGAGGAAAGGAGAGGGAGAGAAAAATATTGCTGAGAGAGAATCATTGATCAGCTGCCTCCTGCATGTCCCCCTCTGGGAATTGAGCCAGCAATCTAGGCATGTGTCCTTGACTGAAATTGAACCTGGGATTCTTAAGTTGGCAAACTGACACTATCCACTGAGCAAAACCAGCTAGGGCAGTGGTCAGCAAACTCATTAGTCAACAGAGCCAAGTATTAACAGTACAATGATTGAAATTTCTTTTGGGAGCCAAATTTTTTAAACTTAAACTTCTTCTAACGCCACTTCTTTAAAATAGACTTGTCTAGGCTGTGATATTTTGTGGAAGAGCCACACTCAAGTGGCCAAAGAGCCGCAAACTGGCTCAAAGCTGCAGTTTGCTGACCACTGGGCTAGAGCAAGTTGTATTATTTTACTAGAGGCCCAATGCACGAATTTGTCCATGAGTAGGGTCCCTCAGGGTGTCCTGCGGTGATCTGGTCCCAGCTCATGCCCCTAGCCTTGCACCCCTGCAGCTCTGCAGCCCTGCCTGGCACCTCATCTTGGCCTGGCACTGTCCTCTCACCTTCATCATCCCATCTGCGGAGTGATTGATCAGGGCTGGGACCCTTGCCTGGGCTCCCTCAGCACCTGGGAGCTGGGTGGTAGCCACGCGCCCTGCCATCACCTCTGGTTGCTGACTGCGGGTGATTGGTGGGGTAACCGGGCCCCCTTTCACACCAGCCTTCGCCTGGTGCCACCTCACCTCCACCATCCTACTGCGATCCTGTTCTCCTTGGGGCCCATCAGGGCTGGCGGGGCCTCCACTACTGCCTGCAGCCAGATTAATTTCACCGACATCTGCCATGTTCTGTGCTGCCCCCTGGTGGTAGTGCATGTCATAGCGGTGGTCGAATTCCCAGTCTCTGTCGAATGACTGCCCAAGGGAAAATTTGCATATTAGGCTTTTATTATATAGGATGCTGCCACCAGTAATGTGTGAGAACTGTTTCTCATACTCTCAAAACAAAGATGGTATCTTACTTTTTGATATTTGCCATCCAAGTTAAAAAATGGTATTTCAGTGTAGTTTTATTATGCATCTTTCTTTTGAGTGAGTTTTAGCATCTTTTGATCTGTTTAAACTGTTGTGTAATTTTCCTGTTAACTGGCAGTTGCCCATTAGTCCTTTTTTGTCTTTTTTTAGTCATTTGTTGGAACTCTTTATTTATTAGGTAGGTCAGATCTCTAATGGGTTTTGAGTTAAACAAAAACTGATGTTGGAGTAGAAGTTGCTTCATTTCTAATTGAATTAAAAACATTCCAGTAACCATTGTGAGCTGAAGGCCAGAGCTGTGTGCTGGATAGCCTGTATCCTTGAGTTCTTTTCCCAGTCCAGCAGAACTTTGAGGCCAGCATTTTTGGAGGAGTTTATTGAGATGACATGGTTTGCAAAATAAATATAATTCAGAGAATCTCCGAGGGATGGTAGGTTGCTCAGGAAATAACATTAATTCATCTTCTACATTTGATTTTTTTCAGACAAGCTTGAGAAGCAATGTTTTAAAATCTTTCACAGATGTATGTTAAAAAGCCTATTATGGCAAACTTTACTCATGATAAAATGTTGATGTTCTAATTTTTTATTTATGAAAAAATGCATCTGATGACAGAGTAGCTTGAAGATTAATAACCCATACTACTTGGATGTGTTTGTGTTTTAACTGAAGCTTTTAGTTTTCCAAAGTCTGAGTTTCTACTTAACCTGTTTTTGTGGGGAATAGTTGGCCCAAGCTCCTTTCATGGCTACGTCAGACATGACGGCCTGTATAGGCTGGCAGATGAACCATGATCATTTAAATTCAACTGACACATGAATAAATAGAAACCTATCTCAGAGAAATAACCAGAGTCAGTAAAGATAATTGAGGCAGGTCCTTGTGAAGTCTTTGGTAGAAAATCCATCCTTAGAAAGACAGGCACCACCACAAAGCAAAAACAAAAACAGGCATTTAAATTCACTGTTTATTTAATCAGCTCAGCACTCATTTGTAAAATAAAAATATTCTCTGTGTTTATGAATATATGTAAACATTTTAATATAACAGTATATACCATTTGTCCTTTAAATAAAATGTCACATAATAAAATTTAAATGGACTCTTTAACAAAGAATTAAAGTAAGTTAAAATACAATATTGCAGGGCTTCTCAGACTATATGTGGTGTAAAGGACCAGCTTAAAAAGTGTAAAGTTATTTGTGACCATTTCTTTTATAAAATACAAAACCAAAACCAAAAAGCAAAACCCAAACAAAACTGAAATATGGAAATGTGAATGTGAGATATAAATAAAAGCTCAAGTTTTTATTAGATTTAGCAGATAAAATTGTATAAAAAATAAATATTAAAAATCACGAGGAAATAGAAAAGAAATTCAAAGCTGTACATTATGTATTGAAAATGTACATATAAAGCAATTAATATATTAATAAAATAATTTAATTCAGGCTGGTAACAAACCCTGGTATTCAGACTACACTTTGCGTACACTGTCTTTTTGGTCTAGGCAACTAAATCACTTTAAAAACACAAATTATATTGTTGACAGTATTACAGTTGTCCCCCATTTTCTCTACTCTGACCACCTCTACCCAGGCCCCACCCCACACCCAGGCCTTCATCACACTATTGTATGTTCATAGGCTATGCATATATGCATATAAATTCTTTGGTTAATCTCTCCCTAACCTCTCTCCCATCTCCCTTCCCTCTGAGATCTGCCAGGTCTGTTCAATGCAGCCATATCTTTGGACCTATTTTGTTTGTCAGTTTATTTTGTTCATTAGATTTCACCTATAAGTGAAGTCATGTGATATTTGTCTCACTCTGATTGGCTTATGTTGTTTGGCATAACAATCTCTACATTTATCATGCTGTCACAGAGGTAAGAGATCCTTCTTTTTTACAGCCGAAAAGTATTCCGTGGTGTAAATGTACCACAGCTTTTTTATCCACTTATTTACTGACTAGAGACCCGGTGCATGAACATTTGTGCACTTCTGTGTGTGTGTGGGGGTTGATCCCTCAGCTTGGCCTGCATCCGAAACACCTCGAGGGATTTCCACCTGCTGGTTTAGGCCCACTTCCAGGGGGATAAGACCTAAGCTGTCAGTCTGACATTCCTCTGGCAGCCCTGGGGCACTTGGGGGGTATCTACTTGCCAGCTCAGGCCTGCTCCTGGGGGTATTGGGCCAAAATTGACAGTCAGACATCCCTCTGGCAGCCTGTGAGCTCTTGGAGGATGTCTGACTAATGGCTTAGGCCCGCTCCCCTGGGGGAACAGGCCTAAGCCTTTAGTAGGACATCTTTAGTGGTGCTGCGGAGGCGGGAGAGGCTCCTGGCACCACCACTGTGCTGGTCAGCATGAGCCAGATTCTGGCTGAGCGGGGCTCCCTCTGTGGAAGCTTACTGACCACCAGGGGGCAGATCCTGTGTTGAGTGTCTGCCCCCTGGTGGTCAGTGCGCATCATAGCAGCTGGTCATTCCAGGTCTTTCCTCTGTTAATATTAATTTGCATATTACTCTTTTATTATATAGAATGGGCACTTGGGCTCTTTGCAGATCTCAGAGTAAATAACGCTCCTATGAACATGGGAATGCATGTATTCTTTATGATTGGTGTTTTGGGTTTCTTAGGATATATTCCTAGAAGTGGGGTAACTGGGTCAAACAACAGTTCCATTTTCAATTTTTTGAGGAAACTCCATACTGTTTTCCACAGTGGCCTCACCAGTCTACATTCTCACCAGCAATGATGATAGCCATTCTGGCAGGTATAAGGTGATACCTAATTTTAATTTTTATCTCTCTGATGATTAGTGATGTTGAGCATTTTTTCATATGTCTTGGCAATCTGTATGTCCTTTTTGGAGAAGTGTCTATTCAGGTCCTTTGCCTATTTTTTTTCCTTTTTTTCTTTTTAAAATAAATCCTTGTTGTTCAGATTATTACAAATGTGTTCCTCTCCCACCCCCCTCCTCAATTGCTCCCCTCCATCAGGTTCCCACCCCACCCTCTTCTCTTTTCCCACCCCCCACTGTACTCATCTATAGGTGCACGGTTTTTGTTCAGTCTGTTCCCACACCCCCTACTCCCCTTTTCCCTGAGAATCATCAGTCCACTCCCCTTCCATACCTCTGATTCTATTATATTCAACAGTTAATATTGTTCATCAGGTTTTTTAATTCTCTTGGTTTTTAGATTTACTTGTTGATAGTTATGTATTTGTTGTTCATAATTTTTATCTTTTATCTTCTTCCTCTTCCTAAATAACCCCCTTCAGCAATTCATATAATTCTGGTTTGGCGGTGATGAACTCCTTTAGCTTTTTTAAATTTGTGAAGCTCTTTATCTGGCCTTCAATTCTGAGTGATAGCTTTGCTGGGTAGAGTATTTTTGGCTGTGGGTTCTTATTATTCATCACCTTGAATATTTCTTGCCATTCCCGTCTGGCCTGCATGGTTTCTGTTGAGAAATCAGCTGACAATCATATGGGTGCTCCTTTATAGGTAACTACCTGCTTTTCTCTTGCTGCTTTTAATATTCTCTCTGCCTTTTTTAAATTGGATTGTTTATGTTTCTTTTGTTAGTTATATGAGTTCTTGATATATTTTGGAATTAACTCCTTATGAGATGTATCATTGGTTAATATGTTCTCTCATACAGTGGGTTCCCTTTTCATTTTAATGCTGATTTCCTTTGCTGTGTAGCAGCTCTTCAGTTTGATGTGGTCCCACTTGTTTATTTATTTTTTCTTTGTTTCTCTTATCCTAGGACAGTAGTCAGCAAACTCATTAGTCAACAGAGCCAGATATCAACAGTACAACGATTGAAATTTCTTTTGAAAGCTACATTTTTTAAACTTAAACTTCTTCTAACGCCACTTCTTCAAAATAGACAGGTTGTGGAAGAGTCACACTCAAGGGCCAATCACAGTCCTAGGAGATATATCAGTGAAAATTCTGCTTTGTGAGATGACTGAGATTTAAGTGCCTATGTTTTCTTCTAGGATTTTTATGGTTTTGCAATTTATATTTAAGTCCTTTATCCATTTTGATTTTTTTTATTGTGTATGGTGTAAGTTGGTGGTCTAGTTTCATATTTTTACCTGTACCTGTTCAGTTTTCCCAACACCATTTATTTATTTCTTTTTTTAATTAAATCTTTATTATTCCGATTATTATATGTATTCCTATTCCCCCCCCCATAGCTCCCCTCTACCTAATTCCCCACCCCACCTCATGCCCTTACCCCTCCCCCCCGCCACTTCTTTTGTCCAATCTCTTCTCACACCCCTCAGACCCCCTTCCCTCTGAGAATTGTCAGTTCACTCCCTTTCTATGTCCCTGATTCCATTATATTCACCAGTCCATTCTGCTCTTCAGACTTTTTATTCACTTGATTTTTAGATTTGCTTGTTGGTAGGTATGTATTTGATGTCTTTTTGTTGTTCATAATTTTTATCTTTACCTCTTTCTTATTCTTCCTCTTCTTAAAGAATACCCTTCAGCATTTCATATAATCCTGGTTTGGTGGTGATGAAGTCCTTTAGCTTTTTCTTATCTGTGAAGCTCTTTATCTGACCTTTAAATCTGAATGATAGCTTTGCTGGGTAGAGTAATCTTGGTTTTAGATTCTTGCTGTTCATCACTTTGAATATTTCTTGCCACTCCTTTCTGGCCTGCATAGTTTCTGTTGAGAAATCAGCTGACAGTCGTACTCCCTTGTAGGTAACTTACCTGTTTTTTTCTTGCTGCTTTCATTAGTCGTTATTAGTCTATTCAGATGTTCTGATTCCTTCTGATTGATTTTTAGAAGATTGTATATTTCCATGAATTTGTCCATTTTATCAAAATTGTCCAGTTTGTTGGCATATAGCTATTCATAGTATTTTCTTAAAATTCTTTTTATTTTTGTGTTGTCAGTTCTTACTTTGCTTCTTTCATTTCTGATTTTATTTATTTGGGTCATCTCTCTTTGTTTCTTAATAAGTCTTGCTGAAGATTTATCAGTTTTGTTTATCTTTTGAAAAACAGCTCTTCATTTCATTGAAATTTTATATTGTTATTTTAGTCTCTATCATTTATTTCCAATCTGATCTTTATTATTTCCTTCTTTCTACTTCCCCTGAGCTTTTCTTGTTCTCTTTCTAATTCTTTTAGTTGTAGGGTTTTATTGTTTATTTGAAATTTTCTATTTCTTCAAGTATATCTGTAATGTTATGAACTTTCCTCTCAAGACTGCTTTTGCTGTATCCCATAGATTTGGGGTTGTTGTGTTTTCATTTTCATTTGTTTCCAGGAAATTTTTGATTTCTTCCTTGATTTCATTGTTACCCATTCATTGTTTAATAACCTGCTATTTAATCTTTGTGTGTCCTAATGTTTTTGAGTTTTTTTAATTATAGTTGATGTCTAGTTCCATGCCATTGTAATCTGAGAAGATACTTGGTATGATTTCAATCTTGAACTTGTAAATACTTATTTTGTGTCCTCACATGTAATCTATCTTTGAGAATGTTCCATGTGCGCCTGAGAAGAATGTGTATTCTGCAACTTTGGGGTGAAATGTTCTGTAAATATCAATTAAATCCATCTGATCTAGTGTGTCATTTAAGGTCGCTGGTTCCTTGTTGATTTTCTGTCTGGAAATTCTATCCAGTGATGTTAGTGGAGTGTTTAAGTTTCCTACTATGACAGTTTTGCTGTCCATCTTTCCCTTCAAGTCTTCCAGAAGTTTTAACAAAAGTATATTTAGGTGTTCCTATATTGGGTACATGTATGTTTACCAGGGTTATATAGTCTTGTTGGATTGAGACCACTATTTAGTAAGTTTTTTTGTCTCTTTTATAGCCTTTGTGTTGAAGTCTATTTTGTCAGGTATAAGTTTTTTTGTTTGTTTGTTTGTTTTTCCATTTCCATTGTTTGGGAAAATTTTTCCATTCCTTTACTTTCTTTCTGTGTGAGTCTTTTGTTCTGAGGTAGATTTCTTGTGAATAGGATATATTTGGGTCATGTTTTCTCATCCATTCAGCTATCCTATGTCTTTTGATTGGAACATTTAATACATTTACACTTAAGGTTATTATTGATAGGTACTTATTTATTGCCACTTTTATGCTTTATGCCTATGTTCCTCTCTCTTTCTAATTCTTCTTATAACAGTTGCTTTAGCATTTCTTGCAATGCTGATTTGGTTGTAGTAAACTCCTTTAGCCTTTTTTTTTTTTTTCTAGGAAGCTCATTATTTTACATTCAGTTTTGAATTATAGCCTTGATGGACAGAGTAATCTTGGTTTCAGATCCTTACTTTTCATTACTTTGAATACTTCATGCCTTCCCTTCTGGCCTGTAGTGTTTCTGTTGAGAAATCAACTGACAGCCTTATGGGAGATCCCTTGTACATATCCATTTCTCTCTTGCTGCCCTTAAGATTCTCTCTTTGTCATTAACAGTTGCAGTTTTAATTATGATATGTCTTGGTGGGTGGCATTTTGTGTTCATCTTGGTTGGGACTTTCTGTGCTTCCTGAACTTGTGTGACTTTTTCCTTCACCAACTTAGGGAACATTTGTCAGTATTCAAACTACCCTGTTTCCCTGAAAATAAGACAGTGTCTTATATTAAATTTTGCTCCCAAAGATGCACTAGGTCTTATTTTCAGGGATGCCTTATTTTTCCATGAAGAAGAATACAGTACACATTTATTGTTAAATGAAAATAAAGGAAATTTATTACCTGTGTACGGTACGGTAGTACGGTAGTTGTCAACACAAACCAGACAAACTGTGAATCCTACAGTATCAAGAATTTACTCATGTATTCAATGACAATCATGTCATCATTTTCTGGAACATCATCATAACAATCCAATTCCTGAATTTCCTGGTGAATTTCTTGTGACTCCATTTCTTTCAGAATCAGTGGAGCAAATCTCTCATGTTTAGCAATAGCACTGTGTTTAAATGAGTACTTCTTGTCAAGGTAGCCTGCTTGCAGTGCATTTGCAATGCAACTGTCAGTGATTTTCTTCCATGAATTCTTCACCCAAGTCACAACTTGCAGTTTAGGTTTCACAAAGTTTCCATACTGATTTCTCTCCATTCTATTTTCAGTGTAGTCATTAATTTCCATGCGCAAATTGTCTTTGAATGGCTTCTTTATTGCAATATCAAGAGTCTGGAGATAGGCCATCATTCCTGCGGGAATCATTATCTGATCTATTTTTCTTTCGTTAAGAAATGTCTTCATGTCTTTAGCGTGGTGAGTGCTGGCTGCATCCCAGACTAGCACGCCTCTTTGGCTCCCTTGCATAACAAGCAGCAGCATTAAATCGACCCACTTCCTTATAACTGCTTGTGTGGCCCAGGCCTTTTCAGTTTCAAGAATAAAAACGCCCAAAACACATTCAATCTTTTCCTTCTTGCCCTTAGAAATGATTAAAAGGTGGGATTTTAGTGCCATCCAGACGAATTGCCAAAATACAGGAAACATGTGCACTTTCATAAGCAGTGGAGGGAATGTACACTAAGGAGGCACCCCACTGTTCAATTGTTGTTTGAGATGATTGGCCCATAAACACTGCAGTTTCATCCATAGCAATCATGTTGGAAAGATTGTATTTAGAGAAGTCAGCATCATCAATAAAGCACTTGAATGCAAGTGCTCGCTTAATAACTTGAGTATCTTCCAACCTAAACGATGTTGTAGATCTGCTTAAAGACAGTTCACTTCGCTGAAGGAAATTATCCAGCCAGTGTTGTGATGCTTTGAAGTCTTCGGGGGCTATGTCAAACTGTGGTGCCATTGCAAGGGCAAATTCTTGAATCTGAGCCCTATTCACAACCAAAGTCTTTGCTCTCCTGTCAACAACCCATTCACAGATCAGGTCTTCCAGCTTGGAAAATAATGGATCAGGATTCCGACCTGATCCACACTTGGCGCTTTTTAGCATTTCCCTTGTCCACTTGTTCAATGAGGTTATCATACTCTGCTTGCCATTTTCAGACCAATTGGATACTCAACATCTTCTCTTTGCAGAAAGCAGTAAGATTTTGGCCCCAAGAGTCTTCCACGATTCCTTTATTGTACTCCATGGAGTAGCTTTTTCTTTTTGTGCTAATTTCTAGGGGTAAAAAAAAGGAATTGGGGTATCAAGGTGGGGGGAGGAGGATCGCTTAAAATGACACAGGGGAGATTAAAGGGGGGAATCAAAATGGCACAGGAGAATCAGAGGGGGGATTACCATTTTTGTAACCCCTTTTGATCCTCCTTTGTCATTTTGATTGTCCCCTCTGTTCCTCCTGTGTCATTTTGATCACCCCCTCTGTTCCTCCTGTGTCATTTTAAGTGATCCCCATCCCCCCACCCCTGTGCCACTGAACACCTTCACCAGATATCCCCCCTACCCCTTTATCAGACATTTACCCCCTGGGTCCTGCCTGGGGACTGTCACTGGGCTTGCTGGGGCCTGGATCTGGGCTACAGCAGGGTCTGCCACTGACTGAGAACCTTCTGTCATCATGAAGGTGGCTGCGAGCATCAGTTAGTGTCACCAGAGACAGACCAGCACTCACCATCTTTGCTGCGTCCTGTCCGCTCTAATCCTCCTGTTCTTCTACACGCATCTACGAAAGTCTCCTCCTTTCTCCTGCCCCATGTTCACCGCTCACTCTGACCTCTGCTCTGCCTCTGCCTCCACACAGCAGTGATGTCAGGACTCCGCGTAACGTCACTGGTTGCTAGACGCCAGTTGGGGTGGCCCTAGTGACCAGTTTATGGTAAATTAATTTTCATTCTGAGACAGAGCCTGGGGACCTTATTTTCGGGGGATGCCTTATATTTCACTCAGAAGGAAACTTTTAAGTAGGTCTTATTTTTGGAGGATGTTTTATTTTTGGGGAAACACTGTAGTTATCTATTGCTTGCTCACTTTCTTCTCCCTCTGGGATCCCAGTAATGTGGATGTTTCCCAAAGTTCCCTTAAACTTGCCTCATGCTTTTTAAGTTGTTTGATTTTTGTTGTTGTTTTGGTTTTGCTGCTCTAAGTGTTTTTTTTTCTTTCTAGTTGCTGATTTGATCCTTTGCTTTATCACTTTTAATTCCTTCTAGGGTATTATTTTTTTTAAATTATGTTTTTATTGATTTTTAGAGAGATAGGAAGGGAGTGGGATGGAGAGAGAGAAATATTGATAAGAGAGAAGCATCAACAGTCTACTGCCTCATGCACATCCCCTACTGGAGATTGAGCCCACAAGCCAGGCATGTGCCCTGATTGGGAATTGAACTGGTGACTTCTTGGTTCATGGGTTGATGCTCAACCGCTGAGCCACACTGGCTGGGTTCCAGTGTATTCTTTTTTTTTTTTTCAATTTTTATTATTTTTTACAGAGAGGAAGGGAGAGAGATAGTGAGTTATAAATATTGATGAGAGAGAGAGAGAGAGAGAGAGAGAGAGAGAGAGAGAGAGTTATCGATCAGCTGCCTCTTGCACACCGTGTGTGTGTCTCCATTGGGGATATGCCCGCAACCAAGGTACATGCCCTGACTGGAATTGGACCCGGGACCTTTCAGTCCGCAGACCGACGCTCTACCACTGAGCCAAACCAGTTTCTGCTCCAGTGTATTCTTGATGTCAGATATACTATTTTTCATTTCTGACTGGTTCTTTTAAAAAATTTTTAGAAATTGATTTCAGAGAGGAAGGGAGATGGAGAGATAGAAACATCAGTGATGAGAGAGAATCATTGTTTGCTGCTTTCTGTATGCCCCCCTTTGGGGATTGAGCCGGTAAACTCGGGTATGTGCCCATATTGGGAATCGAACTGTGACCTCCTGATTCATAGGTTGACTCAACTACTGAGCTATGCTGGTCTGGGTCTGACTGGTTCTTATTCTTGTTTTCTGTGTGTGTGTGTGTGTGTGTGTGTGTGTGTGTGTGTGTTTCTTCTTTCTTTTCCATGCTGATGTAGTTCCCACTAAGTTCCTTGAGCATCCTTATAACCTTTCTTCTGAACTCTATATCTGTAAATTGCTTTCCTCTGTCTCATTTAGGTCTTTTTTTCAAGATTCCTTCTTTTCTTTCTTTCTTTTCTTTCTTTTTTTTAAAAAAAATCTTTTTATTTATTTCAGAGAGAAAGGGAGACATAGAAACATCAATGATGAAAGAGAATCATTGATTGGCTGCCTCCTGCACGCCCCCCACTGGGGATCGAGCCCACAACCTGGGCATATGCCCTGACCAGGAATCGAACCAGTGACCGTGACCTCTTGTTTCCTGGGTTGACGCTCAACTACTGAGGTACACCCAGCTGGGCAAGATTCCTTCTTTTCTTTGGAGGTTTTTTCATGTCTCCCCCCTTCAGTTGTCTCTGTGTGTTTGTTGCTATGTATTAGCTATACATGCTATGATTCCCAGTTTTCATGGGGTGGCCTATTGTAGTAAATGTTGTGTGGGACCCATTGGTACAATTTTCTTGAACTTCTGAGCTATCTACTCTAGGAGAGATCCTTTTGTTTATTATTTGGACCTTCCTGTTGTAATTGGATCTTGATTGTTTTTGTTCCTTTCATGGATGGGATCTTCTGTCAGGCTGGTTGATTGTGAGGCTCAATGCCAACCAAATTGTATGAACTGTTTTACAGGTGCAGTCTCAAGGTAGTTTTTATACTTCCTTTTTAAAAATCTTCTCAGCAAGTCTTCAGTTGGTAATTCAGGATGAATCTAGACTCCCTTTTCTTACCTTCTTATATGTGTCCAGGGCTGTACGCAGCAGATCTAGGCAGTCATCTAACTCAGTGTTTATATTACTATTTATATTGGAAAAATAAATTCTGTCTTTTCTCATTTCTGACTTTTGAATAAAGCACAGATTTTACTTAACAGTGTGAATCTAGGTTTAAGTAATTTCAGTCACCTTACTCTTAAGACATATCTGTGTTGATTTTTATTATTTATTATTTTCTTCTTATTATTTTTTTGCTCACTATTCCCCCCCCCCACCATTTTTTATTAAGGTATTATATGTGTACATAGCTTACCATTGCCCCCCCCTCCCATACATGCCTTCCATCCCCCAGAGTTTTGTGTCCATTGGTTGTACTTATATGCATGCATACCAGTCCTTCAGTTGATTGTGTTGATTTTGAAATGTTCATTTTTTTCCTCAATATAAAATGTGTTCTGCCATTTTTATTGTTAAGCCAAGAAGATTGCTGAAAACTTCTGAGAAAAAATTAAAAACTTTGTGGTATAAGTTGCTTATAATTCATTTTATATTTCATTATCTGTTGAGAATCTCAGAAATAATGTTTTCATAAAAATTAACAAGTATTTGCACAAGTGTTACTTGAATTTCTTGGTTTAGTCATATAATTTTGTTTGCATTTTGTTTTACATTGTGCTATGGAGCATTAGGTTTTTCTTAAGTGTTTCTTCATAGCCATTGTGAAAATATATGTTGCTTTTATTTCTTTAAGCAGCAATCTATAGATCTTAAATGTTCTTATGGCACACAAAAATTTGTAATTATGTTGAGGTGCTAGATGTATAAACTAACCTTATTGTGGCAATCATTTTACAGTATGTTATGAGTATTAAATCATCGTCTTTTGCATGTCAATTATATAGCAATAAAGCTGGAAAAACAAACAAACAGCAATCTCAGTTTGGTGATGTAGCCAGCATTGCCCCTGATTCTAAAATATCCCACAGGTTATTAGCATTTGGTTTGCTGACAGTAGAAAGTGGTATTTAAGTTTTATTGAGGATTTCTTTAATGTAGATAAAATGAAAAGTAAAATATATTTGGACTTGGTATGAAGTGTATTTACAACAGTTCTTTTGTTTATATTACTTCAGGCAAGTACTGTTAGTGGACAGAAAGATTTAAATTCTAGCGTTTTTATAGTCTTTGTATTACCAAGTTAATAACTTTAAAATTTGTTTTTTTTTGAAAGCTATCTTTGCACTAATTTGTATAAATTACATGGGTGCTAGTACAAAGGAATGTATACCATCTTTGTTTTCTTTTAGGGTAATTCCTCTCCTGCAATTACTTTTGGATGGAAATATGCTTTTTTTTTTTTTTTTTTCCAGTAGAAGATGGTAAACTTGGAGAATGACCATGGAGAAGGGGATGAGTTCTGGAGAAGGGCTGTCTTCCAGATCATCTCAGGTTTCGGCTGTTAAAATAACAGCCAAGGAGTTGGAAACAAAGCAGCCCCATAAAGAGAAGCGAGGGGGCTTTGTGTTGGTACATGCAGGTAAGCTCTATGTGAGTGAGACAAAAGATGAAAATAATGTTGATTTTTCCCCCCTTGCCTTTAAGTACACTGAGAATTGAATTTCACCTTTGGAGAAGGCACAGTACTAGAAAGGAATTAGAACCAAAGAGAGTGACTTCAATATAGTGAGGTCCTCCCCTAATTTCCCGCTTGGAAGACCTTGATATGATAGCTCTTCTTATGTCTTCTTCACTGCCCAACTATTCTTTATTTTTTTTTAATATATTTTATTGATTTTTCACAGAGAGGAAGAGAGAGGGATAGAGAGTTAGAAACATCGATGAGAGAGAATCATCGATCAGCTGCCTCTTGCACACCCCCTACTGGGGATGTGCCTGCAACCAATGTACATGCCCTTGACCGGAATCGAACCTGGGACCTTTCAGTCCGCAGGCCAATGCTCTATCCACTGAGCCAAACCGGTCCCGGCTGCCCAACTATTCTTTACTTTTCCTTCCTTCCTTCCTTCCTTCCTTCCTTCCTTCCTTCCTTCCTTCCTTCCTTCCTAACTATTCTTTACTTTTCCTTCCTTCCTTCCTTCCTTCCTTCCTTCCTTCCTTCCTTCCTTCCTTCCTTCCTTCCTTCCTTCCTTTCCTTCCTTCCCTCCCTCCCTCCCTCCCTCTTTCCTTTCTTCTTCCCTTCCTTCTTTCCTTCCTTTCATCTATCATCTATCTATCTATCTATCTATCTATCTATCTATCTATCTATCTATCATCTAATTGTCCCCTTGGGAATTTGACCGGGAGACTGGCAGTTCGTCATTCACTATGATGTGTGCTGACCACCAAGGAGTAGCGTGGAACAAAGGAAGGCCCCGGCCAGCAGCCAGCAGCTGGAAGGAAGGCCCTGGCCAGAAGCTGGAAGGCCTCGATTGGCCCTGATTGTTGACCAGGCCTAGGGACCCTACCTGTGCACAAATGTCATGCACCAGGCCTCTAGTATAGATATATTTATGTAGTATTAAAACCCAAGTATTTTTTTATACTTTGGTTTGTAGTTACAAAAATAATCCTGTTGAAAAAAAATTTGAGTATGACCATCTTAGAGTCCATTTACACAGTCTTAGAACTAGTTTGCCTTTTTAATATGATATGTGAGAAATTCAGTGGCTTCAGGCCCATGGCTAGTTCCTGCCAAAGCCAGGTTGACAAATCCTTAAAGGTGTCCTTAAGTCCCAGTCTAGTGTGCTTGGCAATATATCAGCCTATAATCTCCCATTTTAGAGGACAACATAGACAGATACTGTGAAATTTAATCTTTCGGTTCTGTATCATTGAAGAGTTTGAGTTACAGAGCTGTGTACCTCTGCAAGGTCTGTTCAACAGGCTTTTTCTTTTTTCTTTTTCTTTTTTTTTTTCTTTAGTCATTTCTTATTTACCTGTATTCAGTTTCTAAAGTTTATGACCTCCCTGAAAGAAGAAGGAATGGCTGGGTCTCCTTTTAACTTTGCTCAGACAAAGAGTATAAGAGCAAGGTTAGCTTTGACCTGGGATTGAGGAGTGGAATTATTTCTTCTTGTCAAACTGGTGGACTTGTGGGAAGTCTTAGAAGATGAACAAAAAAGCAGATATATTTTCATTTTATTTCAAATGGTTGAGAAAAGATAGGTTAAGTTTGTGTCAATCTTCAGCCTCACACAAGGACCCAGGGGGCTTAGAGATGTAGTTCTTAACCTTCCTTATGCTGTACTCCTATAGGGCTTTGGGGCCTGGGTGGGGATGGGAGTTCAGAACTTTGATTAGAAGCCTAATTATCACAACAGTTTAAGGACTCTTGTCTTGGTTTCTTTCTTATTTACTAAACAATTAACCTTTTTTAGGGAAACAAATTTCAGAGTCATTCTCTTGAGGAAGTTGCTGGGTGTTTAGTAAGAGCCAGGGACCAATAGAATTTCTAATAGGCAGTCATGAATACACCATCAGTGAGGTTTCAGCGATACCCTGGGCTTAAATTCTAGAGCATGTAAACATTTGGGTAGTAGTGATAGTATTGGTGGTGCTTGTGGTTGTATAGGTATGCTGTAACACCCCCCAGCTTCAAATGCTAGTTATAAACTAACTAGTTTTATAAGGTTTTAAGAATTCTGGGTTCCCAAATAGCAGGTGCTTTTTGTTGGTCAACTGAGAAGAACTTGAAGGGACTCTTTTCCCTGACACTACTTGGGCTATCAACTCCAGACCAACAAACTCTTGACTTTTGGAGACAGGTGACCTTGATTAAACTTCTTTGTTACATGAGCTATTTCTAGTGCCTCTCCCCAGAGAATAGTTTTTGAAAAAGAAGATAAGGCATGGTATTAAAAAGGCTTCTGGTGGATAAAGAAGCAGCTATTAGACTTTTAAAGCCACATACAGTTAAGACAATAGTTTTATTGTTACTAGAGCATCGGTTTGTAAGAACTATTTATCCTATATAATAAAAGGGTAATATGCAAATTGACCCTTATGGCGGAACAACTGGTTGCTATGACACACACTGACTACCAGGAGGCAGACACTCAATGCAGAAGCTGCCCCTGGTGGTCAGTGTGCTTCCACAGGGGGAGCTCTACTCAGCCAGAAGCCGGCTCATGGCTGGCCAGCACAGCTGCAGTGGCAGGAACCTCTCCTGCCTCTGCAGCAGTGCTAAGGATATCTGACTAATGGCTTAGGCCTCCTAAGCCATTATTTGGACATCTGCCGAGGGTCTCCTGGGCTGCCAGAGGGATGTCTGACTGCCAGCTTAGGCCTGATCCCCCAGGGAGTGGGCCTAAGTCATCAATCGGACATCCCCTGAGGGGTCCTGGACTGCGAGAGGGGGCAGCCTGGGCTGGGGGGACCCCCCCCCTCCCACGAGTGCACGAATTTTTGTGCACCAGGCCTCTAGTATAATATAAGCAAGGTTTGTGACATTTTAATGAAAACTAATAATTGGTTGGTTTGTTCCACTACAGGTGCAGGTTATCATTCGGAATCCAAAGCCAAGGAATATAAACATGTGTGCAAACGAGCTTGTCAGAAGGTATAATAAAAACATTTCAGTTTTGACCATAAAAGAGCTTTACCTTGAAACTCAAAATTTTAAGGATTGATGTATAAAATCATCCTCGGTTTGGACCATCAAATAATTTTATATTTGTGAGGTCTTTGTTTTATTTTGTGTTGTTTTATTCTCCAAATCATGCTTAGATCTTTCCTTTCCTTTCCCGGATTAAAATATGTATTTTTAGAATTATGGACACATAATCATATATCTTTTATGATTAGTCTTTTAGTCTTTGCAAAGGCATTGAGCTATGTAGAAAACAGCTCAAAGGCATCCAAAATGTCTTTCTGTGAAGGTAAAAAAAAAAAAATACTAACAAATGAAAATGGGTGCTTTTCATCCTGTACGTTTTCCTTCTGTTTTTCATCATGTAGTTAGTATCATGGAAATTCATTGTCATTCCTGAGTTAGCTTTGCCCTTGTACTGAGTTGTGTGTTTTTTCTCTTTGGTTTTTGAGGTTTTGCTAAATTGTTGAATACTTAATGTGGAATAAGGAATGGAATCAGAAGAAATATTGTTTGTTTTTATTTTGATCCTGACTAAATACTCTTATAGGGAAACCCTTCATTTACTTTTACTTAAATAGAATGTTAATTGCGTATTGTATATCAAGTAAATGAATCTTTCAACCCTTTTTATTTCTATTTACATACCATTTAAAAGAAAGATTATACTTTGTTAGAGATCCAGGCTTTTGGTTATGAATGAAATCCCATAAACAAATAAGAATATTTTCTTAGAGAGATTTTTAAAAAAATTTATATTAAAGTGAAAAGTTCTCAAAGTGCTTTTATATTTTTTGTCCTTAATTTCCAAAGTGTGAAATCTTTTTATTATCTAAAAAGAAAGGTTTTTCTTATGTAGAACAACTATAGTCCTAGAAACCTAATACATTTGGAGTATATACTCAGCCTCCTCAATTTATACAATGATTGAAGTTCTTAAAAGTTTAATGCAGTTCTGACTGATCAATGATTTTCTCTCATCCTTGATGTTTCTTTCTCTTTTTCTCTGAAATCAATAAAAAATATATTAAAAGTTTAATGCAGTTCTGTTTTTGAGCTTTCTCTTTATTGACTAATTTGGAGCTTTAATAGTTCATTTAGCAATCAGCCTTCCTTTGTTTTTCTTTCCTCTCTTAATTTTATACTCAAGAAGCAAGGAAGCAAGGCAATTTTTATAGGCCTTTACTCTCTGTAATTTATATTACAAAAGAATATGATATGTGCTTGGCCAGTATGGCTCAGTGGTTGAGTGTCTGTCTATGAACCAGGAGGTCACGGTTTGATTCCTGGTCAGGGAACATGCCCGGATCGTAGGAGTTGTGGAGGAGACAGCCAATCAATGATTCTCTTTCATCATTGGTGTTTCTCTCTATCCCTCTACCTTCCTCTCTGAAATCAATAAAAAACAAACAAAAAGAACTATTAATTTTTTCATCTCAATATAAAAGATGTAATAGTATCAAAAATGCTTTTATTGCTGAAACCGCTTTGGCTGGAGAGTGTTGACCTGTGGACTGAGAGGTCCCAGGTTCGATTTCCGTCAAGGACATGTACCTTGGTTGCGGGTACATCCCCAGTAGGGGCTGTGCAATAGGCAGCTGATCGATGATTCTCTCTCATCGATGTTTCTAATTCTCTATCCCTCTCTCTTCCTCTCTGTAAAAAAAAAAAATCAATAAAATATATTAAAAAATGCTTTTATTATATGTAGGTTTCCATCTAAGAATTCTGAAATGCCTTTGTAATTTGGAGTTGCTGCTTTCTAAGTTAGGGATTGGGAGAGTAGTAATGAGAGTAAGTAGTAAGAAGAGAAATTATTAGCTTAATCTGACACAAACTGAATTAATATAATATGTATGGCCATTTGAATTGCCTTGTGATGAGTGAATTCCTTTTACTTTACTAAATTCCAGCCACTTTGTATTTAGTGGTTAGAATCAGCCTTGGGCAAACTATGGCCCTCAGGCCGGATCCGGCCTGTTCAGCTGTTCTATCCGACCCACAGAGCCGAAAGAGTGGAGGGTTCTCTTGCTCTCCCCTCCGCTCCTTCACTAGCAGCCCAAGATGAGAGTGCCAGCATGGTCAGGTTGCTTTTATTCCATCCCTTCGGTCCAGTTTAAGAACCCATTGTGGTCCTCAAGTCAAAAAGTTTGCCCACCCCTGGCTAGATTTCCCCCCCCTTTGTTTTAATTTGAATAATTTAAGTGAACTATATCAGACATTACCTGAATATAAATACTTTTTAAAATATAAATAATTTATATCATGGAGTATGGAATGGAAATAGTGATCAATTTTTATTAGCTCTAAAAATATCCTACACTTCTTTAAGCCTTTGGAAAATTTTTGGGTATGTTTGAGAAGTTGTGGTTTTACTCCCCACATACCTTCCGTCTGTTGAGCCTATTGGGGTGACACTTGTTAACAAATGTATACATATTTCAGGTGTAAGTTCTACAGCACATTATCTGTGCAACGTTTTGTGTGTTTACCACCCCAGCTCAAGTCTCCATCCATCACTATTTATCCCCCTCTTAACCTCCTCCACCTCCCCAACATGCCCCTCACAACTGTTGTCTGTGTTCATGAATCCTTTTTTTGGTGTGCTTAATTTCTCTATCCCCCCACCTTCTTACTCCCTTGACAGCTGTAAGCCTGCTTTCTACTTATGAATCTGTCTCTATTTTGCTTGTTAATTAATTTTGCTCATTAGATTCCACATATAAGTGAAATTATACAGTACTTGTCCTTTTCTGACTGGCTAATTTCACTTAGCATAGTACTCTACGGGTCCTTCCATGCTGTTGCAAAGGGTAAGGTTTCCTTCTTTTTTACGGCTAAGTAGTATTCCATTGTGTAAATGTTCCATAGCTTTTTTTATCCATTCATCTCCTGATGGGCAGTTGGGCTGCTTCCGAATCTTGGCCTTTGTAAATAACACTGTAGTGAACTTAGGGGTGCATATATTCTTTCAAAGTAGTGTTTTTTTTGGATATAGTCTCCAAAGTGGAATTGCTGAGTCACAGGCAGTTCTATTTCTAATTTGTTTTCCACTGTGAGTGCACCAATCTGCATTCCCATCAATAGTTTATAAGGGTTCACTTTTCTTCACATTCTTGCCAACACTTGTTTTTTGATTTATTGATGGTAGCCATTTTCACAGGTGTGAGGGGATATCAGAAGAATTTGCATTTTTCTGATGTTTAGTGATGTTGAGTATCTTTTTATATGTCTATTGGCCATCTGTATGTCCTCTTTGGACAGGTGTCTATTCAGGTCCTTTGCCCTTTAAAAATTGGATTGTTTGTTTTTTAGGTGTTGAGTCGTATAAGTTCTTTTTAAGTTTTGCATATTAGCCCCTTATCAAATGTATTATTAGTGAATATATTCTTCCACTCAGTGGGTTCTCTTTTCAATTTGTTGATGGTTTTCTTTACTATGAAAAACTTTAGTTTGAAGCCAGTGGTGTGGCTCAGTGGTTGAACATCAACCTATGAATGAGAAGGTTATGGTTAGATTCCCAGTCAGGAAACATGCTTGGGTTTAGGCTCAATCCCTAGTAGGAGACATGCAGGAGGCAACCAATCAGTGATTCTCTCTCATCATTGATGTTTCTATCCCTTTCTTCGTCTCTGAAATCAATAAAAATATATTAAAACAAAATAAAACAGACCTCCAAAAACTTTAGTTTGATGTAGTCCTATTTGTTTATTTTTCCTTTTGTTTTCATTGTTGGAGGCGATATAATAGAAAAAATATTGCTATGAGAAATGTCTGATATTTTACTGCCTGTGTTTTCAAGAAGTTGTGGTTTGACTATGAATAATCTCTCCCCTTGATTTCATAGGCAATTGAAAAGCTACAGTCTGGTGCTCTTGCAACGGATGCAGTGACTGCAGCTCTGGTGGAACTAGAGGTATTTCTTTTCTCTACATTTTATTTGAAATGTTTGTGAGTATGTTTGTTATTCTTAAATGACATGAAACTGCTGAGTTAGTCAACCAGCAATTATATGACCAGTGTTTACCAACAATATTAACTAAGTTGTGAAGAAGCCTGTGATATTGTTAGATTGTTTTTATTGGGGGCTTCTCTGAGTAATATAAGAAAGTTGAACAGCAATCAGACTCTCAAACCTCAGAGGGAAAGTAGGGGAGGGTGGGGGTAACGGGAAGAGATCAACCAATGGACTTGAGTGCATGCACATGGGCCTGGCCAGTGACCATGGACAACAGGGGGTGGAGGAATATGGGTTTGGGATGGAAATGAGGGGATAAGGACAATTATGTGATACCATAATTAATAAAAATAAAAAAAGAAAGTTGATTAAGTTTCTTTTTCCCATTTTGTGAGATTCATGAATATAAAAGTTACTAGTTACTTAATGTTACTGGATACTTACATTTCCTCCATATTTTTAGTAGGAAAATTCCTGACGTTAACTCCCCCAAAGTAATATGTTTAGAAAACAAAAATTTCCAACTATTTATAAGTGTTTTAAGTGGAAGGGAAAGTTTCCTTACCAACCTAATGGTTCAGTATATATTCTGAAGCTATGCTCTGTGAAGCATGTCTTATTCAACGTGGTTGTTAAGTTGGTCTCCAGTTAACTGCAGACATTGAGGAATTCAGTGGGGAGGAGCTCAAGTTTGCTGTAATTCTTTGTACTCCAGATTGAGGGTCTCTGAGCTCTCTTAGTGTGGAACTGTGCTACGAGTTTGTCCAGGTGATATTGAGGCCTTCAGAAGGCCAACTTCTGCTGCTCACACTTAGAGAAGATAGATTTTTTGTTAGTCAGTTTAGAGGATTAGAGTGGACAAATTGTTGGTTGAGAAGACTACTTGGGGAATCAAATAAGATGGGAAGATAGATGAGTTTGAGGGAGAAGGGGATGGTTAGAGTAGATCTTCCCAAGTTGACTAGATTGTGGCCCTTGTGTTTAGGCTCTCATATCAGGGCACCTACTCTGTCATGCCAGACCTTGCTTTTCCCTGTGAAAATTGCTCAGGAGTTTGCCTAAAGTCATAGTCGTTTTCTGTATATTCCCTTTCCGCAATCTGCATGGTTAGGGTTCAGGATCTGAAGAAGGGGCCATGCTCAAATGAAAATACTCTACAAGAAATGTGAATTTAGAAGGCATTGGGGGTCAGGCGTGTCTGTTTCATGAAGAGCATACCAAAACTGGGTCCCATCTTCTTTTATTCACTTGAATACACATTTTCCCTTTAGTAATGCATACAGGCATATCAAAGGTTGGTAAACAGTAAAAGAATTATCAGGGTAGGGAATTGCCTTCAGCCATTGAGCCCACAGTAGGGCAATATGCTGATTTTCAGCCCTGATGAATATCAAAAGTCCATTGGCTGTCCAATGGGTCTTTTTGCATTAATATGCTAATTACTGTTGATTTTAGTCTCTGTAATCTCCGATCTGCACTTTTGATCATGCTTTATACATTTTAATCTCTCCTGTTAACACTTTCATCTTGGTTTTAGCCAAGGAACATGCATAGTGGGCACCAGTTCTATTATAATTTGGTTCCAGAGGCATCTGACTTGGGGATATGTGGTCCTTTCCTATTGTGACTGATACCATTTCTACCATACATTAGCCATGTGTCTGTGGAACCTCACACAACTCCTTGATCCAGTTTTTTTTCATTATAATATGGGGATAATAATGCCTGCTTTACAGAGCTGTGAAGATGAACTGAATTAATATGACAGTCACTTAGAACAATGTGTGGTACATAGTAAGTAGTTCATAACTGTTAGCAATTATTACTATTATGAGGTGTTTAAGAAATGATATATATGAGATGAATATTTATAGTAACTATTAATAGCAAGTTTTATAATGTCAAAGAAAGGCTAATTATATATAGTGGATAAGAGGAGAAAAGAAGCCGAAACCGGTTTGGCTCAGTGGATAGAGCGTCGGCCTGTGGAGTGTAGGGTCCCAGGTTCGATTCTGGTCAAGGGCATGTATCCCTGGTAGGGGGTGTGCAGGAGGCAGCTGGTCAATGTTCTCTCTCATCGATCTTTCTAGCTCTCTATCCCCCTCTCCTTTCCTCTCTGTAAAAAAATCCATGAAATATATTTTTAAAAAAGGAGAAAAGAAATGCAAAAAAGAAGATTGATGTATACTTATCACCAAATCTTATCTTTACTTAGCACAAGCACACAAGGAGAGCTTCATCTAATTTAATTCAGTTGTTAATTGCAAATTATGTGCAGAAGGTGATGTTCTGAGATTACTGGTGTATGGAGTCATTGTGGATCTGGGGAATGAAAGTTAATGAATAGCTAAGGGATATAATGGCAAATAGAATACAAAATTGAGTAAAATGAAATTTTCCTTTTTATTTTCATGTTAGAATAACTTTAATTCCCCCAAGTCATACTTATGTCATATTAACTATTTAATTACATTCCTCCCCACTGAAGTATCAATCATATTTTAAAAATTTACTTATTTATACTTAAAATGATTTAAATTACATTTGGAATAATGTGTTGCACATAAGTAAATGAGCTTTATAATTTTCAATGATGACCTGTGTTTTTTAAGAGTATAGGCATGTAAAGTTTTTTTAAAAATATGTTCAATTATTTTTGATTGTTATAGAATACTATTCTGAGTGAGATTAGTGTACTTTCCCCATTGATTTATTAAATTTGGGGAAGAATGTCATTGAATTACCTTTAAAAATATCTCCTTAATGTGGAATCTTTGATTAAAATATATGTTAGTGCCGAAACCGGTTTGGCTCAGTGGATAGAGCATCAGCCTGCGGACTGAGTGGTCCCTGGTTTGATTCTGGTTAAGGGCATGTACCTTGGTTGCGGCACATCCCCAGTGGAGGGTGTGCAGGAGGCAGCTGATCAATGATTCTCTCTCATCGATGTTTCTAATTCTTTATCCCCCATTCTTTCTCTCCATAAAAAAAAATCAATAAAATATATTAAAAAATATATATATGTTAGTAGCTTAAAGACTAAGGCTAACCTGGAAGAATCATTCTGAATCTTAAAAACATGTTGGACCTGGCTGGCATGGCTCAGTGGTTGAATGTTGACCTATGAACCAGGAGGTCATGGTTTGGGGTGCATGCCTGGGTTGTGGCTAGATCCCTGGTTTGGGGGGAGGAGGGAGCAGAAGGAGCATGCAGGAGGCAATTGATCAATGATTCTCTCTCATCATTGATGTTTCTATCTCTCCCTCTCCCATCTTCTCTGAAATCAATTAAAACAAAAGAATTATGTTGGAAGTCATGTTATATTAGTAGTGTCTCCTACAGTTTCAGTCACCTTGCACAATTGTGATTTGTAACCTTTAAACAGGGTGAAGTTTTCTATCTTTTAAAAAATTGTTTTTTATTTATTGATTTGAGAGAGAGAGAAAGAAAGAAAGAAAGAAAGAAAGAAAAAAAGAAAGAAAGAAAGATTGATTGGTTCTTCCATTTTTGTATGTAGTCATTGATTGATTCTTATATGTGCCCCCACTGTGGATGGAATTTGCAACCTGGATGTATTGGGACAACACTCTTAACAAGCTGAGTTACTTGGCCATGGCTAAGTAGACTGAGGTTTTCAAATAAAGAGTTGAAGTATTGTAATTGTTTGGATCAATGGGAAGACATATGAAAATCAGATTCTAATGTTTTCAGTACTTCAAGAAATATAAGCCAGTCAATGAAAGAGAAACACCACATGTCCACACTCATTTATGGATAATAATATTATAAACTAATGAACAGAAAGATAGATATAGTGACAGTAAAGCAACAAGCAGGCTGTCAAATGACAGCGGGGAGGGTAGGGAGATCTGGGGGAGATAAGAGATCAACCAAAGGACTGGTATGCATGCATGTAAGTACAACCAATGGACACAAAACTCTGGGTAGGGAGGACATGTATGGGAGGTGGGGGGGGCAATGGTAAGCTATGTACACATATAATACCTTAATAAATTATGTAAAAATAAAATAAAATAAAGGCAAAGCCCTTTTTTCTGGTTAAAAAAAAAGTAGTACATAGCTTTTGATGTGGATAGCTTTTACATTTCATATAGTGAAAGGCAAATTGCATAGGCTCCTTTATTAAAAATATTTTGTTGATTTTATGTTATTCTAGTGGACCCTGCAGTTATTTCATTAATCCTAATAGGCTCCCTATGGTCAGGGGAGATGGTAATTAATAGTTGAAACTAGTTTATTGTCCAAATGCTTCAGCATTTAAAGGTCAAATTCTATTGGGCACAAGTTTTTATATCTGCCAGCTAAAAATAGTCCATTGTCTTTGGGTCTCTATATAATACTACTTTATAAAATAGTAATATGCAAATTAGCCATAACTCCTCTCAAGCCACACCCACCATTCACACCCACCAGCCAATCAGAGCAAGTATGTAAATTAACCCCAGCCAAGATGGCTACAGCCACAGAGAGCCGTTGAGAGAGGCTTGGGTTTCTCTGGCAATGGAAGCCAAGCTTTCCACACACCCTGGCTGGCCTACACCTTCACTCAAGGATACAAAGTTTCAATTATAGAAGATACATGAACCCCAACAGAAATGGCTAATGGCCACAGAGTGAGCAGGGGGCTTGGCTCCTGCAAAGTTTCAATTGTAGAAGGTAAATAAATTGCAGATACCAGGGCCTCCGCTTGGGTCACCAGGGGGCATGGCTGGCCTGCAAACTACCACAGGCCCCTCGCCCAGGCCACCCCACACTCCAAGGGAACCCCACCCTGATCAAGGACACCCTTCAGGACAAACCAGCTGGCCCCCACCCATGCACCAGGCCTCTTATCCTATCTAATAAAAGAGTAATATGCAGATTGACCATCACTCCAACACACAAACTGGCTACCCCCATGTGGTCAAAGATTCTGCTCCATGTGGATACAAAATGGCCAGCAGGGGAGGGCAGTTGGGAGGCACCAGGCCTGCAGGGGGAGGGCAGTTAGGGGTGGCCAGGCCAGCAGAGGAGGGAAGTTGGGGGCAAACAGGCTGGCAGGGGAGCAGTTAGATATCAATCTGGCTGGCACGGGAGTGGTTAGGCCCTAACCATTAAGGGGGTGTTCAGGCTGGCAGGCAGAAGCGATTAGGGGCAATCAGGAAGGCAGGCAGGCAAGCAGTTGTGAGCCAGCAGTCCTGGATTGTGAGAGGGATGTTTAAACAAACTAGGTTTGAGGTGCATGCCTGGATTAACATCCCTCAAGGTGTCCTAGATTGAAGAGAGTGCAGGCTGGGCTGAGGGATACCCCCCTACCCTGTGCATGAATTTTGTGCACCTGGCCTCTAGTCTAATATAATACTTACTTATTAACTCTAGGAAAATACTTTAAGAAGTAGCTTTTTATCCAGATGGCTAGAAATTTGGGTTATAAGAAAAAAAAATAAACCTATTGCATTGTCATATATTATATATTATTATATATAATACTAGACATCTGTTGCGTGACATTTATGTACTGGGGTGGGTGGGGGGGAGGAGGGTTGGTTCCTCAGTCTGGCCTGTGCCCTTTTGCAACCTGGGAGCCCGTGGGGAGTGGGCCAAAGCTTCAGTCAGACATCCTTAGTACTGTTCCAGAGGTGGGCTGCTGCACTCCCAGCTGTCAGCCAGGTTTGTGGCTGAGCAGAGCAACCCCTGTGGGAGCACACTGACCACCAGGGGGCAGCTCCTGCATTGAGAGTCTGCTCCCTGGTGGTCAGTGTGCATCATAGTGATCAGTTGTTCTGCCTTTCAGTCAATTTGCATATTACACTTTTATTATATAGGATTGTTACACATTTATCTCTGCATCCTCTTATGCATTTCTCTAAAACAGAAATCTTCAGAATGTCATCACTGCTGGATAGTCGATAGTTGGTGGATACCAGGCACCTCTGTGCAGCTGCAGGGTTAGGCCACACCCTCTTCCTTTGGCTGGAATTATTTGGGTGCCCCAGAGGGAGAGGGAGAGCACCAAGGACTGCTAGTCTTTGAAATGCTTAGTGGTTATGGAGATGATGTGACTTGCTGCTGGCATATCTAGGTTGGAACGGAACATTGGGAAGAAATGATCTGACCCCTTTTCTCTCACCAAACCTGTAGCAGGTTTACTTGTGAGATTTCTTAACCACACGCTGATCCCTATCCCACTTAATGTTTGCATTTTATTGCAAAAAAGTGAGGGTAACTGCTTTGCAGTCATTTCTGTTTATTTGGTAGGTTAAACATTACTTAAACTAATGAACATCTTCACTTGGCTGCATATTTTCTTTTCTTTTGCAGAAATCATCTCTCCATAAGCAGAGGGTAGCTGAGTATTTCCGTGGTTCCTTGTTTCCTTCTTCCCTCCCTCTCCCCATAGGGCTGACCACATTGAAAGACAGCTTGATGCATTTAGCTCACAAGTGCCCATTAACTGTAATGTGACTGATAAGTCTAATTTTAGACCTACTACCTTTGAAAGTTCCATTTTTCTCTTCTATTGATAATATCCTTTATTCTCTGTAATGGGAAGAGGTCCTGTTTTTATATATGGGAAGCAAGAAGTTTTAACCTTTTTCTTTTTTAGTACTTAAAATGTTTTATTACATGAAATTTGAGTTTTTCCTTTTAGATGCTCTTTTTCCTCTTCTTCAACATAGTGTCATTGATTATTTTAGTCAAATCCCTATTTTTCCTGTCTTTCCAGTATTTTAGCAGTATTTCCAGTGGTGCTTCAGTATTTCTGTGTATTCTACCTGTTTATAGAGTCTTTATGTTTCTCTGCATTTTTTGTTTTATTTTTTGAGGTGTATACACACAGTTACACTTCATGGAGTTGCATCCAGCCAAGTTTCCATGTTCTTCTTGTGAAGAGGCAGAGAAAATCACCTCTCCCAAGAATTTCCACCTTCTGACCAAGGGAAATGTGTCGTGAAGAGCTATACGCAGATGGAGGCAACTTGTTTGCTTGTTCTGATGCTAGAGCATTGCTTTAATTAGAAGACAGGCTGTGGGTGGCCATGTGCAGACAAAGAAGCACCAGACAAGAGCCCAGTTAGCCTGGGACAGTAAAAGTAAGTTGCGCTCTTTTAAGAACACTTCTGAGTACTGATGCTGATCTTGCCTTTCATACTAAGGGGCAACTTGTAACTTACTGTTTGTGCTTGCACATTAGGTACATCTGTTCTTTATCTGAGACCCTGGAAATGAAACTACTCTCTAGCACAAAGTACCTGCTTAATGGAAAAGCAGTGCTCTTTTTCCTTTCACTTTTCTTTAGACTTCAAAGAACCCTGAATGAATTACTACATCCTATATTAATTTTATACGGCATCAACACCATGTGTCAGTTTTTAACTAGGTCAAACCCTTAAGTACAGAACTTGTTAATGTTTTACTTTGTACTGATGGTCCCCCTTTCTAGCCATTTCTTAATGAACTGTATTCATCTTGGCTGAATCTGTAAGAAGATGTGGTCCAAGACCTATTCCCAAGGAACATGTAGCTTTGTATGTGAACCCTTATTTTGCTTTGGGAGTTGTTACTCTTCGAGAATATATTACATTTTGGAATTCAGTTTTGAGGTACTTTAAGCTACGTTTGGTAGTGTCATGGAGTTGATAGTAATCCTGTGCTTTAGCTGTGGGGAAGCAATTTAGACTTTTGGATTAAGTGTAACATGCCTTCTTGTCCAGTATTAATAGAGATATTAGATTTATTGACCTTTGGATTTATAGTGTGCATGTTGAATTGTGTGTGTGTGTGTGTGTGTGTGTGTGTGTGTGTGTGTGTATCTATATCATTTAGGCATCAATTTTATAACCTGATTTTATTTATTCATTTTGTGCTTTTGGTAATGAAGCAACTAGGCTAAGAAGAGTTTTCTGTGTTCAGCAAATCATAGGGCTGATGTCATTATGTCAAGCTGAAAGACTGCCTTTAGATTTATGAATTTTCGTTCATAAAACAAAATTCAGGCCCTTATTCAGAATCTGGAAAGGAATGAGAAAGTGCTATAATTTTTAGGAATCCCATCAAGATAACCTGATTTAAAGCAAAATAAACTATTTTTTAATTTATTTTCTCTATCATCTAATTTTTATATGGGTAGTAGGTTTTAAAGTAATGAAGTCTGCATTTCACTATAGGAAAACAAAGAGCTTAAGGTTGAATTCTAGGCATCTTTGTGCTTTGGCCATTCCAGCTGCCTGGGAGTTTGTACTGGCAGCCATTCTCACTCAGGGTCAGCCTCCTGCATGGTAGACACGCTTACTGACAGTTCGTGACATGTATATACTGTAACAAGGGCGTCAACACTACAACACTTATTAGACTTCTCAGAAAATTCAGAGTGAAGAGCTTATGTTTTCCTCTCTTGGAATATGTGCAGATGTTAACATTTTCTAGTGGGTTGGAAGTCTTTTTAATAAAAAGCACAGTTAAAAGTTTCTACTTCTAAGTTAGCAACCCCCTCCCCATTCTGACCATGTCCTCACCTCATGATAGAAGGATGGTTTAAGTTGTTATAATACCATGGTCTGTTGGGATTTTTTTGAGTGATATTTTCATATTATTGTCAGCATGGTTAAAAGGTGTAATTATTTAGGTTGCAGGGAAGTGAAAGTGGATGCCAAATTTAGCTTTACTAGAGCAGCAGCCACATTTGTCTTTTCCATTGTAGCTCATGTGGAAAAGACAATTCCAGGTACCACGTGTGCTAAGCTCTTCCTGGACATCATAACGAATCCAACTAAAATAAAGTTTAAAACTATTTCAGATGTGCAAGTCTGCTGAAGCCAATACTTGATTTTAGAGATTTGTGTTATATTTGACAAGTAACTCTTTGTACTGTGATCCTGTAGCTTTCAATTAAAAAAAATAAAAATAAGCTGCTGTGATATCATTTTTCTGCATAATTATATATGTTTATATGAACATTAGGCAGATTACTAATAGAAATGAGGTAAGGACAGATGTGCAGTGCTTTTTTATTAAAATATTTTAAATAATAAATTAGAGAAAAATATGTTGCCATTTTTGACAGACTATTGTATGCTAGATTAACATGTGCTCTAGTGAGCAAATGTCAACATTTGTGGCATTTATTCTGACTTTTCCTGAAGAGCTTGATGCTTCAAGATCATAAAATGTCCTAGTTTCTAATACATATGCTATTGCATGTGAGGTGTTTTTTTTTAAACAAACTATGTTTTCTTTTGTATAATTGAATAGCTAAAAAAATTAACTGTCACAGATACTAAAATTGCATATTCAACATACTGTATTTGACTCAAGTGTTCACAGTGTGATGCAAAGAAACGTTCTCTCAACTTGCTTCCAGGATAGCTAAGATATTATTACTTTAACACACGTTTAAAGCAGAGCACTATAACGACTTGGCTAGATGTAATTCTGGGCTAAGTTGAGTAATTTCCTCAGGCATTCCAACTTTGATCAACCACAGCAAGAACTTTCAGCGTGTCTGTAAAGCAGCCAGTGGATCTGTAAATATGTCCTGAGGTAGAGAGAAAAGAGAGAATGCCAGAAACGAAAGAACACTTTCTATCCTAAGAAGCAGCTACAGAATGAAAATGGAAACTTTTTGTTGTCCTAGGAACTCTTTTTAGGTAATTGAGCCTCCGAGGCCTAACTATGCCCTGTGGTTCTGTACTAATGAATGAAAGATACTTCATTTGGGCCTAATAAACATGTTTTCTGGCTAGCTCTGCTGAAATTTATTGGTTAAAGCCCATTATTTGTTACATATTTCATTTTTTATTAATATAATATTAATTGACTAAAAACCTAAACATAAACAATAGTATGTATCTCAGTAAAGCATGTTTTAATTGTTTTTAATTGGCTAATAGTTAGGTGAAAATATTCTTACATAACCCTGTTTTGGATAATAACTCTTAAGAACAGGCAGTACCACTAAATAAATAATCTCACATACCTTTTTGTTTTTAATACATGGGTGAAAGTAGATTTTCTGGTTTTTATTTTTCAGTCACCTGAAAATGAATTTGCAAATGTCTACAGGTTTCTGTAGGGAAGCATTAATTAAGAATATTAATATAAAAAAAAAAAAAAGCCGAAACCGGTTTGGCTCAGTGGATAGAGCGTTAGCTTGTAGACTAAAAGGAGCCAGGTTCGATTCCGGACAAGGGCATGTACCCTGGTTGCGGGCACATCGCCATTAGGGGGTGTGCAAGAGGCAGCTGATTGATGTTTCTCTCTCATCGATGTTTCTAACTCTCTATCCCTCTCTCTTCCTCTCTGTAAAAAATCAATAAAATATATTAAAAAAAAAGAATATTTATAGTGGTAAGTTAGTCTCTGCTGTATGGGAACTGCAACTTTCTTGTATTTTTAGACACAACATGTTCATATCACATGAAGATAACTTCCCCTGGAAATCATTTAAGGTGCAGTTAACAACTGCTTGCAAACTGGATTTAAATTGGATAATCTGTGTAGTTTTCTTTTCTGATCTTGTGTGTGTTTGTATCCCATGATATCAGATACCATGATCTCTAGTTAGCTTCCATTGTGAAAATTCTGCTTTTTTAGGTCAATGTGTATCAAACATTAGGAGGAATCCATAATCTTGTGATTTTCATGTTGCAGATACCTATTCTTCAATTAGTTAGTCATGGAGAGCAAGGTTAACATGGTTAAGGAAAATTTATCACTAGTGAAAAGAAGACTTTATCATGTTTCTCTTTCATTTCACTGAGCATTGTTTTCAGCACTGGACAAAGGGCAGTATAATTGGTAAATTTACACCTTTTAAGCCTTTACCCTGTATCCTAAGAGAGGTGCAGATAAATAAAGAATGGGCAAGTAGAGGGGAAGATGGAAGGGTAAGGCCTGGATAAGACAATTGTGATGTTCATAGGCAGGATACTTGAGTGGATTTCTGAGTTGGTTACCATGTTTCTATTTCTTTGTTTACCTCCCCTCCCCCCACTTTTTCTTCCTCTAAATATTGTCCATCTGAGCGGCATAATTTCTTTAAAACTTCATACTTGTTTAATTTCATGTGGTTATTGTTTTGATCTCGAAATCATTAAAATTTGCACTGAAAATGTAAGAGCTAACTTTTATAAAAACTACCTGGTATCTGGTATCTAATTTATAGATTGATTCTCATTATTCTTTAACTATTTTACCTGATTATCTCTTTGTCATATTTTACATGTTATTGAATGTTTATTTTCTCTCTCCCATGTAACTATATAAATTTTGCATGTGGGTTAAAAATCTTTTAAAAAGAATTTTATTCCGAACTACTAGCTCCAAAGAGAATACTCTCTGTTAACATCTTGATAATTGCAATTTACCATTGCATAAAGTTGTAGGCGGAGTTGTGTATACTAATGGTGAAAAGATATTGAACCTGGAACCCTTAGGTGCACAGATGCTGACACTCTAACCATTGGCAACACTATCCAGGGCTGAATCCACTACTTATTAATGAAAAGCAATGCAATGCTCTCCCCCCCCCCCCCGTGCAAAAAAAAAATCATTGATTTGCACATAATGTTTGTGGTTGCCTCTATGATGGTTATTGAGAAAGCTCTGTTTGTCCTTTCACTAGTGATTCTTTCACATTTTATTAATGTTTTTTCAATTCATCTAATTTTTCTCCAGTAAAAGTTGAATTCTGGCTTTCAGAGTGGTTAATTTTTATAGCTCTCATGACTTATTTTGTGCTGTCTTATTCTCCACCTCTTCTGTGCTGTAGCTGATAGATGCCTTTATAAGCATCTTTAGGAATGGGGTTTGCAGAGAAAGGGAAGGTAAACAGCTTATGAAGTTCATTTACTAGTAGGTCGGAGTTTCTCAAGATGAGGGCTGTGGTCCCCTTGCATCAGTTCACTTGAGGTAGCTTGTTCAGAAAGATGAAGGTTCCTTATCTTCACCAAACATGGCCTAAATCACAGTCTGTGGGGATGTCAGTCTAGAAATTTTCATTGCTGATTATTTTTAAAAACCTTTTAATTTTTAGATAACTATAGATTCACATGCAATTGTAAGAAGTAATATAGAGAGAACCCTTGGAACTTGACCCCACAATGGTTACAGTTTTTTAAAAATTTGCAGTTAATCTTTTATTTTAAAAAAAATTACACGGCAGTTTAAAGACTTTTGTCGAAGCGGAATATACATTTACAAAAGCATACACATTTATTGTAAAGAGACAATTTCTTGAAATTTTCAGAGTGAACATAGCTGTGTAATCAGCCCTCAGATCAGGAAAATAAATGGCAACTAATGCTGTGATCTTTTTATTTCTCCCTTATAGTCCTTTGACCATGCCCAGTACAAGAATGGTTTTTACTTTTTTAGATGGTTGAAAACCTGAATTATTTACTTTGAAAAAATTAGAATGTTCAAAGTAGGTTCAGAAAAAAATGGTTGAAAAATTTCAAAAGAATATTTCATGACACTTAAAAGTTATATGAAATTCAAATTTCAGTGTTTATAAATTAAGTTTTGTTGGAACATAGCCATGATCATTCATTTATGTATTTTTTCTGGCTGTTTTTACACTAAAATAGCAGAATTGAGTAGTTGTAGAATTTTCTGTGTGGCCTGCAAAGCCTGAACTATATTATATATCTGGATCTTTATAGAAAAGACTTGCCTTGGCACATAGGTGTCCAATAAATATTTTTTGACTGAATGAATCTTAACCTATACCACCACAGAAGACTCTTAATTGGAAATCTTTCAACAATCCAGTTCTTAAAAATTTGAGCTAAACAAAAAATATCCTCAATGAGTTCTTGGCAGTACATTTTCATTGGCCTCTGTTCATCCTGTAAATATTGAGAATTGATGATGAAATACCAGGGAATTTGTAATTCTTGGATAGTATCAGGTAAGATTGCTATATAGTACAAGTTTTACTAGTGTTAGTTTGAAAAAGACTATAGCAACAGTGGAATATACATCCCGTTTTTATTCTCTGTTGTAAAAAAATAAAAAGGATAGTTTGTTTCAAAGCTATTTGTTTTTTTTCCTTTTCCCATTAGCTTTATATCACTAAAGGAACCTGCTTATTTCAATTACATTTTGATATTTTAGCCTACTTAATTTTGGATAAGAGGCTATATTAACACAAATATTTTATTCTTCTATATTTCAATCACCTAATGATGTTTTTGTAGAGTTTGTACTTGAAAAACAGTGTGAATACTAATATATTAGTAATTTCCTATAAATGTCTAACTTAAAGTAAATTGGACAGACATAAATCTTTTTATATAAAAATAACTTTATAGTGTGCCAGTCTAGTTTTTCTGCATTTGAAAACTAAATTGGTTGCATCTGTAAGAGCTGTTAATAGAGGTCTCATAATAGATCTGCACCCCAGAGGTACAGTGTACCTCATACTCAGCCTTGCAAATAGTTCTTTTACGTTAGGCTTTCAGCAGTGGACATAAAATGGGTAATACGGATTGTGGTTTACAGTGCATTGCAGACCTTTGCCTTGGCCTGGTATTTCCAGATTTTATTAATAGGCAGGGTTTCCATGTTATGGTGGGCATGTAGCTCCTGGCTTGTGTCTTCGCCTTCCTGCCCTCTCTGTGCTGGGTTAAGCAGTCAAAGGGATCTTACTTTTTGTAAGCGTTGTTTCTTCTGAAAAGCAAGAATAAACTTGAACAAGATTTTGCTTTTAATAAAAACTAAAGATACTGCTCTAGCTGGTTTGGCTCAGTGCAGAGCATTGGCCTACAAACTGGAGGGTCCCAAGTTTGATTCCAGCCAAGGGAATAGCCAGGTTGCGAGCTTGCCCAGTAAAAGGCATGCAGGAGCCAGCTGATTAATGATTCTCATCATTGATGTTTCTCTCTCTCTCTCTCTCTTCCTTCTTCTCTGAAATCAATAAAGAAATGTATTAAAAAACAAACTAGAGATAGTATTGCCTGAATTTATTTTATTTCTCTTGTTTAATTGTGAAAAAATTGGATACTTAACACTCTATTACATTTTCCTGGCATTTCTCTATAGGATTAACCTGTAAGAATCAGTAAGTATCTGTTTGCTTAAAGGATTAGTGGTCACAATTATTATTATTATTTAAAAAAATATATATTTTATTGATTTTTTACAGAGAGGAAGAAGGAGGGATAGAGAGTTAGAAACATCGATGAGAGAGAAACATCGATCAGCTGCCTTTTGCACACCCCCTACTGGGGATGTGCCCGCAACCATTGTACATGCCCTTGACCGGAATTGAACCCGGGACCTTTCAGTCCGCAGGCCGAGGCCCTATCCACTGAGCCAAACCGGTCCCGGAAATTGGTCACAATTATTAATATATTTATATCTAATTGCATTGAACTCCTATTCATTCATTCTGCAAATATTTATCAAGTACTTACTGTGTGCCAAGTATTACTTTAGACATGGGGATATAGCACTTACACTTATAGACTTTAGATTCTATGGAGAGAATCAGACAAACAAAATATATGTAATTTCAGATAGTAAAAAGTGCTATAAAGAAGACTATCTAATAAAAGAGTAACATGCAAATTGTCCATACCTCCACTATACCCAAAGCTATGCTCACCAGCCAATTAGGAGTAAGTATGAAAATTAACCCAACCAAGATGGCTGCAGCCATGGAGAAAGCAGGAGAATTGGGTTTCCCCGGCAATGGAGGAAGTCAAGCTTTCTGCCTGCCCTGGCCTTCCTTGGCCTCCGCTTAAGGCTAAAAAGTTTCAATTATAGAAGATAAATAAATCCCAGATACCAGGGCCTCCATTTGGGTCACTGGGGGGGGGGGGGGAGGCCATGCCTAGCCTGCAAACCACCACAGGCCCCCTCACCCAAACTACCTCATGTCCCAAGGGAATCCCAACTTGATCTGGGACACCCTTCAGGGCAAACCAGCTGGCTCCCACCCATGCACCAGGCTTTATATAATAAAAGAGTAATATGCAAATTGACCATCACTCTAACACACAAGATGGTTGCCCCTATGTTGTCAAAGATGACTGACCCCATGTGGACACAAGATGGCTACCACAAGATGGCCAGCAGGGGAGGGTAGTTGGGAGGGACAAGCCCTGCAAGGGATAGCAGTTGGGGATGATCAAGCCTGCAGGGGAAGGCACGGGTGACGAGGCCAGCAAAGGAGGGAGTTGGGTGCAACCGAGCCTGCAGGGAAGGGCAGTTGGGAGGACCTAGGCCTGAAGTGGAGAGCATTTGGGAGTACCAGGCCTGCAGGGGAATGCAGTTAGCGGTGACCAGGCCTGCAGGGGAGGGTCATTAGGGGCAAACAGGCTGGCAGGGGAGCAGTTAGTCATCAGTCTGTCAGGGGAATGGTTAGGGGGTGATCAGGCTGGCAGGCAGAAGCAGTTAGGTGCAACCAGAAAGGCAGGTAGGCAAGCAGTTGAGAGCCAGCAGTCCTGGATTGTGAGAGGAATGTCTTACTGCCCGTTTAGGCCTGATCCAGGTAGGCTGAGGGACACACATCCCCTTGCATGAAATTTGTGCACCAGGCCTTTAGTAATAAAATAGTAGAGAGAAAAAAATTGGCTGGGGAAATGTTAAGTCAGTAAGGGGAGGGCCCTCTCATAAGATGTCATTTGAGCAGAGATAGGAACAGCATAAGGAAAAAAGCCATGGTCAGATGTTGGGGAAGGGAGATTTTGGTTAGAGGGAAAAGTATCCCAGTGTCACTTCTTATCACACTTCATTCTTCTTTATAATACTTATCTTCAGACAGCAGCTGTTTATATATACATGTGTTTCTATACACATACACAATCTGTGTTTATTGATTCTTTTCCCTACTAGAATCATGCACTAAACTTAGCACTTTAAAGGAATGAATGAACAAATGTGAAGGCCTTGAATTGGGTATGTTCTTGCTGTGCTCAGGAAATTGCAAGGAGTTCAGTATTGCTGGCGTATAGTAAAGGAGAGGGAAAATGGGAGAAAGTAAGTTGGGAAAGGGATGGAGGGGCCAGATCACATAGGGCCTTGTAAACTTTGGTAATTAGCACTTTGGAATTTATTCTAAGTATGATAGGAAACCGTGATAGGTTTTTGAATGAGAGTAATAGTGTCCAACAGATTTGTAAAGTATTATTGGCTTCTGATTGGGTATAATGATAACTAGTTGTACAAAATGATTTGGGTCAGAAGATAAATGAATATTTGAAAAGCTTATGCATATTATTTATAAGAGTAAAGTTAGTATATAGAGTGACCTGTTTATAGCAAGTGATAGATATACTTTTTGTCAACTTTATTGAAGTATAATTATATACCACAAAATGTGCCAATTTTAAGTGAGAGTGTAATGAGTTTTGATATATATATATATATATATATATATATATATATAATCATATTACCACCAATATAGTCATGATGCATATAACATTTAATGTTATATGCATTTAATCACCCCCCAAATTTCCTCATATGCCTATCTGCCATTGATTCCCTTTTCTCACTGGCCCCTGGTAACCACCCTGTTTTTATAATAATTTGGCCTTTTCTAGAATTTGGTATAAATGAAATCATACAATATGTGGTCTTTTGTGACTGGTTTCTTTCACTTAGTGTAATGATTTTGAAATTCATCTACATTGTTGGGTATATTAGTTAGAATTTTGTTCCCTTTAATCCTGAGTAGTATTTTATTATATTGTTACATCACAATTTGTTTATCTGTTTACCAGTTGATGGGCATGTAGATTGTTTGGCTCTTCTGATTAAAACTGATAGGAGCATTTGAATATAAGTCTTTATGCATAGAAATATACTTTAATTTTTCTTAGATAAATATTTAGGACTACAATTGGTGGGTCTATGGTAAGTGTATGCTTAACTTTAAAGAAAACTGTCAAACTCTGCCATTTTCATTCTCACCATCAATGTAGGCTGAAGTTCCTTCACATTCTTGCCAATACTCAGTATTGTCAGTCTTTTTAATTTTAGCTATTTCAGTAGTATCTTGTGGTAATAATTTGCACATCCCTAATGACTAATGGTATTATGCATCTTTTCATGTGTTATTTGCAATCTGTACACAAAATTGCACATTAAAAACTTTGCTTTGTTTGCTTTAATGAATTGTAATATATATATATATATTTTCTAGATACAAGTCCTTTATGTTTTGTTAAAATATTCTTCTATGCTGTGGCTTGATATTTAAAAAAAATAAACTTTTCATTTTAGAACAGTTTTAGACTTAAAGAAAAATTGAGAAGATAGTGAAACCAAAATTGTTTTGAATCTGAAAAACTCGAAGAATGAAGTCGCAGACAAAAACGACTAACCGAATCGAAGTTTATTGGGAGAAGCCAGTCCTGGAAAAGGTGTAACTGGGGTTCTAGGAACAGGCTCGTGTTCAGAGCTTTCTTTTCATGTTATAGTCAGGAGTAGTTTAGCATCCAGGCTAATTAAAATCTAATAGTCCATGTGGGAAAGCCCACATGGCCATAAGCCACATGGCACAGGGATGTCCTCCCCACAACAGGAATGTCAGGTATCCATTGTGTGCTGCCCTAGAGAGAAAGGGACAGAGGGTGTGTGTGTTTTTTTGTTGTTGTTTGTATATATGCTTGCCTCACTGCTTTATGATTGGTTATCTGCACGGTGTCTGTCTTAGTGTTATTCATACATTTTTAAGCTCATGTCCCCCACACATGTCCTTCCTTCCCAGTCCAGTTGGGATGTCTTAATAACTCCTCCTAGTTGGGTTTCGATTCTATTTCCTTGCCCCCATGGTCCTAATTCCTGACTACCTACCTTCCTTTTGTATCCTAAATAGTACAGAGAATTCCCATGCACCTAATACCTAATTTCCTGTTATTAACATTTTACATTAATATGTAAATTATTATTATTATTTTTTAATATATTTTATTGATTTTACAGAGAGAGGAAGAAAGAGGGATAGAGAGTTAGAAACGCCGATGAGAGAGAAACATCGACCAGCTGCCTCTTGCACCTCCCCACTGGGGATGTGCCCGCAACCAAGGTACATGCCCTTGACCGGAATCGAACCTGGGACCTTCCAGTCCACAGGCTGACGCTCTATCCACTGAGCCAAACCGGTTTCGGCATATGTAAATTATTCATAATTAATTAATCTATATTGACACATTAGTAGTATTAAAGTCCATACTTCATTAGATTTCTTTAATTTTTACCTAATGTAAAAGTTTTCAGTTTATATTTTTAATGCCTTTTCTTTCCTTCTTATCGTTTTTTTTCTTATACCTCCTTAAATATGTAAAGTATGATAATATGAAAACTAGTTTAACATTGTTAGCTAACATTGTAATTGTTTGCTAAATCTATTTGTGCCATTTCTAGGTCTTTCTTCATTGTTTGATCATTCTGGTTATGGGCCATATGTTTCTGATTATTTGCATGTCTCATTATCTTTGACTTTATACTAAAGTGGAGGCCCAGCACATGAAATCATGCATGGGTAGGGTTCTGAGGCCTAGCCTGCAACCAGGGCCATCTTCTGCCTGCTCGCCAGTCCTTAGTCCTGCCCCACCACTGCCCACCCTGGTTCCCCATGGTTCTCTGTTTGCCAACTACCAATAGGAACCTGCAGGCTGGGGGGTGCGGGGAACCAAGAGATGGTCAATGTACCTCATAGCGACTGGTCAAGCGGTCATTCTGGTTGTTATGCCATTATGGTCGCTGGGCTTTTATTATATAGGATGTTGTGAATCTTATATTTTGGGGAGTTGGATATTGTAGTATTTCTTCAAATATTATTGGACTTTGATCTAGGACACTGTTGTTAATTTAAATCACTTTAATCCTTTTGAGGCCTTGCTTTAAGTTCTTGTTAGTGCAGGTTTAGAGTAGCCTTCTTTCAGGCCCAACTCTTGAAGAATTACCTCCTAAGACTTTTCTGATATCCTCATTCTGGCTGATGGGACCACATCCTGTTCTCACCTCTGTGTGAGCGCCAGAAATTATTCAGCTTATTAAAGTGCTGTAGATGTTCTTTCTTTGACCTTGTTAGTTTTCTTAAAAGTATAATACTTTATTTAAAGACTATGGGCCTCTGGAGCTCTCACCATGTAGTTTTTTTTTCTTGTACCCTATTCTGCATATTCTAGTATTCCTGGCCTCCTTAAACTCAATGGTCTCCTCAGCTCTAGAAGAATATTGGCTTATTTTTGGGTTCATCCTTCTTGTGCTATGGCCTAGAAAGCATCTCTAGGAATTAAGTTGAAGTGTTTGATTTGTGTCTCTTCTCACATGATCAGAGTCCTGTGCTAGCAATTGAATGAAGTCCGTTTGACTCATATATTTTGTCTGATTTTCTACTTAGGAGAACAAATATGATCCTTATTATGCCCTAAGTGTCAGAAGTAGGTTTAATAGACATACTTTGAAGTTATAAATATATTTTGAAGTAGAAGAAATGTTTTTGGAAAAAAATTGCTTCTAAGATATTCAATTTTTTTGCATACTTTTTCCTTGTTTTACAAAAATGACCATCATGCAAGAGTCATTTTTAGAATAACTTAGTTCAGCTTGTGATTTTTAATTGGATATTATGTTGAATTTAATTTTTAGAGCTAATTAGCTGATACATCCTATTTCAAAGATTGTTGAGATAGTGTATATAGTGTGATATTGTTTATGTATTTTAGAAATTATTAAATATAGATGCTTCACATTTTTCTCACATTTTAACTTCTGTATTGTATACTTTGAAGATATACATGATTAGGCAAAAGAGGTAATTTAGATAGAATTAAGGGCATACCTTTACTACGTGTACCATTTAATAAAGTAGGTTTTTTTCAATAGATGGAGTTACACATATGTTGATATATATACGATTTGATATGTATGCTATTTTGTTATATTGACAGCAAGCTTCAAAACTTTATATGTCAAATTTTCTGAAGGTGTTGATGTCATAGATATTTTTATGCTTAAAAATGTCTAATTTCAGCCCTAACCGGTTTGGCTCAGTGGATAGAGTGTCAGCCTACAGACTGAGGGGTCCCAGGTTCGATTCCGGTCCAAAGCATGTACTTTGGTTGTGGGCACATTTCCAGTAGGGGTTGTGGAGGAGGCAGCTGATTGATGTTTCTCTCTTATTGATGTTTCTAACTCCCTATCCCTCTCCTTTCCTCTCTGTAAAAAAATCAATAAAATATATTTTTTAAAAATTGTCGAATTTTATGCCAAAAAGCACTTGCGGGAAGTTTTAATTCATTATTTTGAAGAAAAAGTTATCGTATACTTTGGGAAGCTTATGGTGAACATGTTTCATCTCATGATACTTGTGAACACTGGTTTAAATGCTTTAAAAGTGATGATTTCATTGTAAAAGACAAAGAACATCCAGATCAACCAAAGAAGTTTGAAGACCAACAATGACAAGCATTATTGGTTGAAAATGCGAGTCAAACTAAAAAACAACTTACAGAAAGATTAAACATTGCTCAGCAAACATTTTTGATCATTTACAAGCAATGGGAAAGATTTTAAAGGAAGGAAAATGGGTGCCACATCAAATGAACAAAAGACAAATGGAAAACCGAAAAGTCATCAGTAAAATGTTGCTTCAACAGCACGAAAGAAAATCTTTTTTTTTTTTTTTTTTTTGCATTGAATTGTGTCTGGCGATGAAAAGTGGATTTATTTTGAGAATCCCAAATGCACAAAATCGTGCTGATTCAGGTCAATCACCAACATTGACTGCAAGGCCAAATTGCTTCAGAAAGCAGACAATGCTCTGCGTTTGGTGGGATCAGGAAGGTGTGGTGAATTATGAGCTTCTAAAACCAGGTGAAACCATTAATACTGATTGCTACTGACAACAAATAATCAATTTGAACCACGCTTTGATCGTGAAACGACCAGAATGTGCAAGAAGACATGGCTAAGTGATTTTGTTTCATGATAACACACCATCACACACTTCAAAACCAGTTAAAGACACGTCAAAAGATTTTGCCAAACCTTGCTCCTTCAGATTACCACTTGTTCCAGTTGATGGCATATGTACTTTCTGAGCAGCACTTCAAAACCTATGAAAAAGTGGAAAATTTGGTCTCTGAATAGAATGGTTTGCCTCAAAACAAGAGAAGTTCTATTGGGACGATATCCACAAATTACCTAAAAGATGGGGAAATGTGTAGCTAGCAATGGACATTACTTTAAAAAAAATCTTTATTGCTCAGATTATTACAATTGTTTCTCCTTTTTCTCCCCCAAAGCTCCCTACTACCCAGTTCCCATCCCACCCTCTGCCCTTCCCCCCTATTGTCCTCATCCATTGGTTATACAATTTTTAAAATATATATATATTTTATTGATATTTTACAGAGAGGAAGGGAGAGAGATAGAGAGCTAGAAACGTCGATGAGAGAGAAACATCGACCAGCTGCCTCTTGCACACCCCCTACTGGGGATGTGCCCGCAACCAATGCACATGCCCTTGACTGGAATCGAACCCGGGACCCTTCAGTCTGCAGACCGATGCTCCACCACTGAGCCAAACCGGTTTCGGCTGGTTATACAATTTTAATCCAGTCTCTTACTGTACCCCTACCCCCTTATCCCCCTGATAATTATCAGTCCGCTTTCTTTCTTTGCCCCTGATTCTATTATATTCACCACTTTATTCTGATCCTCAGATTTCTCTTTCTTTCTTTCTTTCTTTCTTTCTTTCTTTCTTTCTTTCTTTCTTTCTTTCTTTCTTTCTTTCTTCCTTCCTTCCTTCCTTCCTTCCTTCCTTCCTTCCTTCCTTCCTTCCTTCCTTCCTTCCTTCCTCCCTTCCCTTCCCTTCCCTTCCCTTCCCTTCCCTTCCCTTCCCTTCCCTACCCTACCCTACCCTACCCTACTCTACCCTACACTACCCTACTTGAATTTCAAGTGGGACACTCTCTCCCATTGGTTTTTGTAGGGAAATACAACGAAGTGTTCTGTAGCACATGGCTGCAGACTGTCCAAATTTCTCAGGACCACACGAATAGAATCCGCTCCTCCTCCGGTTCACACCGCCCCTCTGGGTCACACGACTCCTCCGGGGCTGGACATTACTTTGAATAAAGCACTTTTAATGTTTCTCTTGAACTTATCATGTTTTCTTTGATTACAAAATCTGCATTATTAATAGTTACACCTAGTACTTTGCTTACAATCTCTGTTATATGCCTATAGAGACTTCTGATCTGGATTTTTTACTTTTCAAAATATGAAATAATCCAGGCAAGAATTTAATCTTCATCTGTTTTAAACCATAATTTTTCTTTAGTTGTGATCTCTTTCCCAAGATTTATAACTGATTTAGCTGAAATATTCACTTGGAAAGCCTTATTAGAAGTCATTATGCCTAGTTATGCACACTCTTCCCTCCATCTTATAAAATGCCTTTTCTTACTAATGATTTCATTTTATTTGTCTCTGAAATTTGTAAGTTCTGATTATTTCATCTTCCTTTCTGTTCTCCCTGCTATCATTCCATACCAAGTCTCCTCCCTTTCTTTTTCATACAATATTTACATGTCAGTTTGTATTTCTTGGACCAATATACTCATCTTATCTTTTATATAGAAAGCTTGATTGGCTTCTCAATGTTTTCCCAAATAACTCCAGATTCTCACAGTGGCATAAGGCAATTTCCATATTTGGCCCCAACCAACCCTTTTTGCTGAGTAGTATCTTCTATAGTTCTGACACTTTCCCATTGCTTTCATGTTGCTCACCTCATTTCCACCAACTGGAATTCCTAGCTCCTGGCTACTACCGTGTTTCCCTGAAAATAAGACATCCTCCGAAAATAAGACCCACTTCACGGAAACATAATACATTCCCTGAAATAAGACCTACCGCATCTTTGGGAGCAAAAATTAATATAAGACACTGTCTTATTTTTGAGGAAACAGGGTATTTGCTTTTGTTTAACATCCTTCTGTTAAACAAAAGTCTGCTGTTAACTTCTCTGTCTCATAGTGGGCTATTTCCTTTTGAGTACTGAAAATATTGATCATTGTTATCATTCATTTCTATTTACTTACACAGCCCTCTTGTTATTTTCTACTCTGTTATATTACTTTTAAAATTCTGTGGACAATTAAATTGTGTAACTGCATTAGGACAAAAATCCTGGTCTCAAATCTTTGACCCCTTTGCTCAAATTATAGGTGTATATCAGGAAGGTTTTAATGTTGTCAGTTTTTCTTAGATTTGGCAGAAATCCAGGAAACTGGGGACATTTGAAGATGACTTGGGGCATTTGGTGATCTTTAGGTTGATCCAAATTGCCCTGGTGGTACCAGTCTCAGCTCAGAACAGTTAATTTTCTGGACTGACTCCCGATTTCTGGAATGTGAGGTAGAATTGTTCATATGTTATGTTGGAGTAGGCCCTTCATTTATGCAGTGATTCTCTTAGTGTCTTTCCTTGCTTCTCCCCTACTCTTTGTAAAAAATGGAGTCTTTTGGGACTTTGTTCCCATGACATTTCTTTTTATTGTAAGATTTTATATTATTAGCCTTTTCACATATTCTCTTGTTGGAGATCATTGATAATGGTCTATAACAAGACTAGTGGTATATAGTTTTTAAAAACTGAATTCATTGTATTAGAAAAACAAGGTAGTGGTTTTTTTTTTTTGTAACTTTATTGGCTTTTTAAACTTTATTTTTGTTGTTGACACTATTATAAATGTCCTCATTTTGTGCCTCCCCAACCCTCCACCTGCCTTTTACCCAGTTCCAGCATCCCCTTCCCTCTGACCATCATTGCACTGTTGTCTGTGTCTACTTATGTATAGATTTTGTATAGACAATTCATTTCCATTGGATATATACCTAGAAATAGAATTGGTGGGTCAAGTGGTAACTCTAACTTTTTGAGGAACTTCCAGATGTTTTCCAAAGTGGCTAAGTACCAGCAATGCATGAGCGTTCTAGTTTCTTCATGTCCTTGCCAACACATCTGTCTTTGTGTTTCTTTTTGATGTTATTGTAAGTGGAATTGTGGGTGTGAAATAGTATTTTATTGTGGTTTTGATGTGCCTTTTACTGATGACTAATGTTGTCAAGCATCTTTTTATGTGCTTATTGGCTATTTACATAGCTTCCTTGGAGAAATGTCTGTTTACATCTTTTGCCCATTTAAAAATTCAGATATCTCTTTATCTTAGAGTTGTAGATTTTAAAAATATATCCTGGATACAAATATCTTTTTTAAAAATATATATTTTATTGGTATTTTACAGAGAGGAATGGAAAGAGATAGAGAGCTAGAAACGTCGATGAGAAAGAAACATTGAACAGCTGCCTCTTGCACACCCCCTACCGGAGATGTGCCCACAACCAATGTACATGCCCTTGACCGGAATCGAACCTGGGACCTTTAAGTCCGCAGACTGATACTCTACCACTGAGCCAAACCGGTTTTGGCACTGGATACAAATATCTTATGGGATAAATGATTCGGAGTTTTTTCCACCCTCTTTATGGTGTACTTTGAAACACGAAGTTATTAATGTTGTTAGTCCAGTTTACTTAATTTTTCCTTTGTTTCTTGTGCTTTTTGTGCCATGTAACATTTGCTCTTTATTTTCTTTGAAGGGATTTTATAGTTTTAGCTCTTTCATTTAGATCTTTGATCTCTTTAATTTTATTTTTGTATATGGTGTGAGATAGTCTAACTTCATTCTCTTGCATATGGATATCTAGTTATCTAGCACCATTTATGGAGAAAACTATCATTTATTGAATTGTTGTGGTATCCTGTTGAATTGACCATAAATGAGAGGCTTGTGTCTGTGCCCTCAGTTCTATTGCATCGATCTATCTGTTTATCCTCAGTGGTATGTCTGTACCATAACTGTCTTGATTACTGTAGTTATGTAGCAAGTTATAAAACCTAGCAGTGTGTTAGTCCTCCCATTTTGTTTTTCTTCTCAAGATTGCTTTGCCTATTCTGAATCTCTTGTTTTTCCATATGAATTTTAGGATTAAAATTTCTGCAAATAAAAAAGACTGCTAGGATTTGATAAGGGATTGTTTTGATTCAGATCCATTTGGGGACTATTATATTTTCAAGATATTAAGCCTTCTTGTCTATGTACATGACTGTCCTTCCATTCACTTAGGTCTTCAATTTTTTAAAAATCTTCATGTGAGGATATAATTTTATTGATTTTTAGAGAGAGGAAGGGACAGAGTGAGAAGAACATTGATGTGAGAAAGAAACATCAATCCATTGCCTCCTGTACTTGCCATGGCCAGGGATTGAACCCACAGTTTTTTTGTGAATGGGACACTCCAACTAACTAAGCCATCCACCAAGGCAGGTCTTTAATTTTTTTCGACATGCTGTGTAGTTCTCAGTTTACAGGTTTTATACTTCTTTTGTTAAATTTATTGATAAATATTCTTTTTGCTGTTATTGTTAAGTAGAATTGTTAATTTCATTTTTGGATTTTTCATTACTTGTGTGTAGAAATAAAATTGAGTTTTATATGTTGATATTATATCTTGCAGCCTTGTTGAACTTGTTTATCAGTTCTAATAATTTTTTTTAATGGATTCCTGAGAATTCTTTTGTATACAAGATCATGTCCTCTTCAAATAGAGGTAGATCACATTACTTCTTCCATTTCAATATAGATTCTCTTTATTTCTTTTCTCTCTCTCTTTTTTTTTTTTTTTTTGCCTAGAGTCCTGTCCAGAATATCCAGTATATGTAATGTTGAATAGAAGTGGTGAGAGTGACATTGTTGTACTGTATGTATTGTTCCTGATCTTAGGGGAAAGCATTCTGTCTTTTACTATTTTTTTAAAATATATTTTTATTGATATTTTACAGAGAGGAAGGGAGAGAGATAGAGAGCTAGGAACGTTGATGAGAGAGAAACATCGACCAGCTGCCTCTTGCACACCTCCTACTGGGGATGTGCCCGCAACCAATGTACATGCCCTTGACCGGAATCGAACCAGGGACCTTTCAGTCCGCAGACTGATGCTCTACCACTGAGCCAAATCAGTTTTCGGCTGTCTTTTACTATTTAAAAAAAATATATTTTATTGATATTTTACAGAGACGAAGAGAGAGGGATAGAGAGTTAGAAACATCGATGAGAGAGAATCATCGATCAGCTGCCTCTTGCACACCCCCTACTGGGGATGTGCCCGAAACCAAGATACATGCCTCTGACTGGAAACAAACCTGGGACCTTTCAGTCCACAGGCCGACGCGCTATCCACTGAGCCAAAGCGGTTTCGGCTCTGTCTTTCACTATTAATTATGCTGTTAGTGCTGTATCCTTTATTATAGTAAGGAAATTCCCTTCTATTTCTACTTTGTTGAATGGTTTGTTTTTCATGAAAGGATGTTTGATTTTGTCAAATTCATTTTCTGTGTTGAGATGATCGTGGTGTTTTGTTTTTGGTTTTTGTTCCTTTATTAACATGGTGAATTACATTAATATTAAACCAAACTTGCTTTCTAGGACCCCTCTTTTTCATGGTATATAATCCTTTTATGTTTTGTTGCAATTGGTTTGCTAGTTTTCCTTGAGGATTTTTGGTGACAATATATATACATAAGGTATATTGGTCTGTAATTTTCTTTCCTTATGATGTATTTGTTTTGTTTTGTAATCACAGTAGTATTACTATTATGTAATGAGTTGGGAAGCATTCTTTCCCTTTCCAGTTCATGGAACAGTTTATGAAGGATTGATATTAAATCTTCAAGCCTAAAGGTATTGTAATTTTTGTTTTTATCTCTTAGGATTCTCCTTTTACAAATGCAGGAATGGGATCTAATCTAAATCTCCTGGGTGAAATTGAATGTGATGCCAGCATAATGGATGGAAAATCCTTAAATTTTGGAGCTGTTGGAGCACTGAGCGGTATGTGGCCACTGTAAAACACTATCTCTGTTCTTTATAAAACTATGAATATTACAATTCCATGGCATTTAAAGACCTATTCCAGTTTTTTTCCACCATTCTTAATTGGAATAGTGTTGAAAGCAAACTTAAATTTTTTTTTTTTACTAAATTTAAGACATGAAATTTTACTGTATATAGTCTTTATTAGAGTTTGATCATTCATTCTCCATCCCCTTGAAGATTATAGACATTTCCCATGTGTTAGCATATTCTTTTAATTTTATAATGATTGGAAATCATAATTTTATAATTATTTGAAATAATGTATTTTTGTTGTTAAAAAATTCAAATGACATACAAGCATACCTAGGAAATATTGTGGCTTCTGTTCCAGACCACCTTTATAAAGTGAATATCCCCAGAATGTATCATATGAAGCTTTTGGTTTCCTAGTGCATATCAGAGTTTAAAAAAAAATAGGTCCCCTTGGAATTTCTATACACGCAATTATGTCACCAGTCTTGCTTCCCCCTACCTCCCAACATTTAAGTGTTTATTTTTTTTCTTGCATTATTACACTGGCTATGACATCCAGGACAATGTTGAATATAAGTGGTAATAGTGTGCATACATCCTTGCTTTTTTCTTGATTTTAGAGCGAGAACATTAAACATTTCACCATTTTGTTGCTGCTAGTAGAATTTTCATAGATGCTCTTTATCATATTTAGAAAGTTCCCTTCTAATCTTAGATTGCTGATAGTTTTTATTATAAATGGGTATTGAATATTATTAAGTTCCATTCTGCATCTACTGAGATATGAAATTTCTCCTTTATGTTGTTAAAGGAAATTTATGTTCCCTTTTTGGCATAAAATCTTCTTGGTCATAAGTTTTTATTTTTATATTTTGCTGATGTCAAGATTTTTGACATTTATGTTCACATAATAGGCTTTAATTTTTCTTTCTTATAATATTCTTTTCAGGTTTTGGAATCATGGTATGGCTGGCCTCATAAAATGAGCTAAGGATTTTTTTTCCTCTGACCTTTGAAAGAGTTTGTGTATGATTGGAATGATTTCTTTTTAATTGTTTGGAGGAATTCATTAGTTATTCTAAATTAGTAGTAGAGTTTTTGTGGGAAGTTTTTTAAAAAGGGATCCGATTTCTTTAACAGTTACAAGACTATATTTTCTTTTTCTCCTGTGTGTTTTTCAAGGAATTTGTCTTTCTTTTATAAGTGTTCAAATTTCTTATTCTAAAGACTTTTTTGTTAGCTTTCATTATTTATTTCAAGTCTTTAATTTCACTGTGGTCTGAAAACATATGCTTTAAGATTCCAAGCCCTTAAAGTCTTTTGAGACTTGCTTTATGGCCCAGATTATGATGTGTTTTTGATAAATGGTCCATGTGAACTTGAAAAGAGTCTGTATCTTATAGTTGTAAGAGTATGTATCTTATGTATCTTATCTTACATGTTTTACATGTCATGTCTATTTGATTATTCCTTTATTCCAATATTCTATATTCTTTCTGATTTGTATGATAGGTAAGAAATGGTATTTCAATTAGTTTTTATTTTCTTTTATTGTAAAATTTTATTGGTATTTAATGAAGTTTCCCATGTTTAAAGGCCATTTACATTTTTCTGTGAACTGTTTATACCTCTTGTGTGGCTTGCCTTGCAAAACTCTATAATGTTCTTTATCATATTGGAATTTAAAATTTTTATTTGTCAAATTTATTTCTCTTTTGTGGCTTTTGTATTTTGCATTTATAAGGTTTCTCTCATAATTATGAGTTTGGTAACCTATATTTTTTTCTAATATGTGTGCAATATATTTTTATTTAACTCTTATATGGATTATTTATTTTTCTGAAATGACCAACACATTGCCCCTACATAATTTATTGAATAACAATTTATTGAATAATAATTACCATTTATTAGATAACTATTGCATAATAGTTTTTTTCTCCTGTAGTTTATACAGTCTATATTAAATCATTTAATTCTCACAATAACATGAGGTCAGTACTTTTCCTCCTATTTTACAGATGAGAAAACTGAGACACAAGAGAGGTTTAGTAATTTGTCCATGGCAGTGGTCGGCAAACTCATTAGTCAACAGAGCCAATTATCAACAGTACAACGATTGAAATTTCTTTTGAGAGCCAAAATTTTTAAACTTAAACTTCTTCTAATGCCACTTCTTCAAAATAGACTCGCCCAGGTCGTAGTATTTTGTGGAAGAGCCACACTCAAGGGGCCAAAGAGCTGCATGTGGCTCATGAGCCGCAGTTTGCTGACCATGAGTCCATTGTTACTGTATCAGTCTGGGTTCAATTAGGAGACAGAAACCATACAGTAGTTTAAACGGGAGTGGTTTAATATAAATAATTATTAAATAGTGATAGAAGAGTAACTATATGAAGCTGGAAAGAAAACTCAAAGTGTATCTAGGGCAGAAGAATACTGAAGTATTAACTTGGAAGGGAATTCAGACCTTGTTGTAGAAGTTATGTTTGCAGCCCACTGTCAGGCAGAGAAGTTGCTGGGGCACCCAGGCCATTGTCACTGTGAGAGCAGGAACAATCTTGCCCGGCTCAGGTGAGCTTGGCCTGGTGGGTGGGCACCCAGAAGTCAGGAATCCATGGTAACTAAACCTCTGTTGTACAGGACAGCAATTGGGCTTTTGGCTCATTAGACAGTCAGCCAGGTGGAACATTTTGCCATGTGTGCCTGTCGGGCTGAGGAAAAGATGGGGGGGATCAGTGACTTGAGCTGGGTGCAGTCCTATTCTTTCTGGGGCTGTCAGCTATGCTGCCGTAGCCCGAATCAAGAGCTGGGGAAAACATGTGGTGGCCAAATGCTGGAGAAAACTGTACCTGCACTCACTTACCACTGGAGACTACCATGTGGGCCAAATAGTGGAGAAAAACTGGTATTCTCCAGGAGCTGAATAACAAGCCACCCTTTTCTCCTGCAGTGTGTCTCCAGTGCCCTCTACTGACAAAGTATATCAGTGTGCCAGCTGGCAAAGGAAACATTTAAAGGGCCCCTTTCCATTTTTACAGATCAGGCAACAAATGATGAATTTGTAGCTGAGAACCAATAAATTGATAGCTGGTACAATAGTAAAATAGTCAAATCCCCAGCACTCTCTGTGTTCTTTCTGCCTGTCTTATGTACCCTATCTATGCCCGACTCATTTAAAAACTATCTGTATCACATATTAAATATCCAAATTCATGTGTGTCTGTGTCTGAAATTTAGCTTTATTCTATTCAATTGATATATTTGTCTATTTTGTACTCAAACCACACTCTTTTCATTAGAATAGTTTTTAATTAAAATGATCATATTGGGTGAAGTCAACTTTTTTTTTTAATTTTCTCTTTCTTATGAATTTAAGAGTCAGCTTGGCATACTTCAGAATTTTTTTGAAAATTTGAATTAATAGATTTGAATTTATAAGTTACTTTGGTAATTGTTAATATCTACAATATTGAATCATTTATCCAGGAATATATTTAAGAGCTCAGAGACCTGAACTTTTCCATTCTTTGGTATTTTATACATTTTTGTGTGTGACAATTTTTTTTAAATGTCAATATGGTGGTCTTAATTGTAATTTTTATAGTTGCTTTATATCCCACTGCTGATTTTTTATTTGCATTAGTAGTATCCTGAGAGGCATCATAGCTTAATGGTTAAGGGCATGGTCTCTGGCATTAGCTGCCTTTGTTGAAATCTCAGCACTAATCTTGAGCAGGTGAGTTTTGTGAAAATGTTTCCTCAGTAATGAGATAGGGTTCATAAGGGTATTTATGTGGAAGTCTGAAGTGATCAATTAAGTAATCTGATTACATTTAAGAGATTGGCACTGAGCCTGACACATCCTATCTAGTAAAGAGGGAATATACTGACCATCACTCCTTCACAAAGATGGTTGCACCCAGAACTGAGGCCAAGTTCCCATAAGGAGACTTAACAAGTAATCAGGTGGGACCTGAGGCTACACCCTCCTCTGCCCCTATAGGGCTTGACAGGAGACGCCCTCCACCCTGACACCAGGACCTCAGACTGCAACCCCGTCCTGACAGGGTTTCACATGGGACCTCAGGCCGTGCCCTCTGCCCCATCACCAGGCCAGAAGACCTGAGGCTGCACCCCTCTGCCTGGCTGGCTTTGACAGGGGACCTCAGGCTGTGCCCCTCCCCAGCAGGGCTTGACGTGGACCTCAAGGTGCACCCCCAGTGCTGGGTCGGGGGAACTCAGACTGCACTGTGATGGGGGAACTCAGGTCTGAGGCTGATGGGGGACCTCAGGCCGTGCCCCCCACCCAGCGGGGCTTGACAGGGGATCTCAGGCCATGTCTCCCACCTGCGGGGCTTGATCGAGGATCTCAAGGCATGCCCCTCACTCCGGTCTGAGCTGGGGGACTTAAGGCCACTCCTTTGTCCTAGTGCCAGGCCAGGGGACCTGAGGCTATGCCCCTTGCCTTGCAGGGCTTGATAAAGGTGGACTGACCGGGTCTAGATGTAGCCCAAGAGGTGGGGGGGCAGGTCTGGGTCTCACGTAATTTTGAGGTGCATGTGGGTGGGCGGAGACTTGCCAACGGGTCCCATGGTATGCCCCAGACTCTGACAGGAGGAAGGTTTTCATGTGCATTTTACTATTTTCTTTCATCTCTGACACTTCTATTATAAAGGGTAAATAGCAATATTAAATTATTTCCTCTAGTTGATCCCCTTTTAATTTGCATGAATTTCATGCACTGAATCACTAGTATTAGATACTAAGTTATTATCACTGTCTTCTGTCCTTATCATTATTGTCACTAATGGCCTGGTGCGCAAAATTTATACACATTAAAAGGGAATTAATGCCTCCAATGTGCTCTGTCCTTCCTGCCTGGAAGGACAAATAACAAATTTTAATATTGCTATTTGCCCTTTCTCTATAACAGAAGTATCAGAGATGAAAGAAAATTAGTAAAATGTATATGAAAATCTCCCTCCTGTCAGAGTCTGGGATGTGCCGTGGGACCCAGAGTCAAGTCCCCACCCACCCATGTGCACCTTGAAATCGGTGAGACCCAGACCCAGCAGGCCCCACCCCTGTCAAGCCCCGTCGGGTCCTCAGGTCCCTCAGCCTGGCACCAGGCGGGCGTGCAGCCTCAGGTCCTCCAGCCCTGGCATGACGGCATGATGATCATTTACATATTAGCTCTTTATTATATAGGATATTTGTCATTGTTATTGTCTTCCTGATATAATGCCTTCACACTAATACTACCGCCATTCTTCCCAGATAAGTGCCCATTTTTCACTTTTCACATTCTGTTTTCCTTCCTGGAAACAATCTGAACCATACTTTAGGTTACAATCTGAACTATACTTTAGATAACAATCTTGTATATACTTGGTCTATTCTTCCTACCCTTACCTAGCTTGAAGAACTTCCTCTATATTCAGTCCTTTTTACAGGTGAGATTTTAAATATTTGGCCATTAATTTTCCTCCCCAATTAAATTTTAAGCTGTTTGTAATCATGCTTATTTATTTTTAATTTTTAAAATATTTGTATTAATTTTTAGAGAGAGAGGAAGAGAGAGGGAGAGAGAAAGAGAAAGATCAATGTGAGGGCACAAATTCAGTTGGATGCCTCCTGCAGGCCCCCCATCAGTACCAAGCCCACAACCTGGATATGTGCCCGGATGGGAAAGGGAACTGACAACCTTTTGGTGCATGGGACGATGTCCAACCATCAAGCCAAGCTGGCCAGGGCATTTCTTTAGAGGAAATATATGGTTTTGATTGTAGATGTCACATTTTCAGTTTATTTTTCTATTCTATTATTCTGAAATCTATTAAAAAGGAACCGAATTTAAATATGTATTATTTTAAATTCAGTTTTTGCTGCTATAGCATATGATAAAACACAAGAAGGTATGTCTTATATTTGTTCTTTTCTGCAATTTACTAGGTATTCATGTATTTGTTGATTTGTTCTGTATTGTTTATGATAACTAAGGATTTTTATTAGTATATAAAAGAGGAGTTTTCCAAGATATTTAAAACTTGTGTTTATTGAAATTGCCACAAAACTGAGTGGGAAACTTGAAGACTTTTTAATTTCATTTTCTGCTAATTTTATTTTATAGGAATCAAGAACCCAGTCTCAGTTGCGAACAGACTCTTGTGTGAAGGGCAGAAGGGCAAGCTCTCTGCTGGCCGGATTCCTCCCTGGTAACCGCTTTGTTCTGCCTGACTTTCCCTGGGTCTTTGGTCTTTGGAGCATGCAGTGTTTGAAGGCTATTTTTATCCTCAGAAGGTTGATGCTGCTGGTTGTACACTGGTGGTAGCTTGCCTTTGAGTTGAAGACTCACTTTGTTCTGTGATCTTTGTACACTTGATAGAACTCCGGATGGAATAGAATATTGTGGATTAAAGCAGAAAAGAGATCAGAGTTATTTTGGGTTTTGTAGTTGATTATAGGAATGTTTTTGCTGTTACTGAGACTCAACTGGGGTCTTTTTATTATGAAACTTTTCAAGTATCTTGTACATTCTAGTCCAGTCTAAACTAATTGTTAAACTTGAGGAGTTCTTAGAATAAAAGTACTTAATTTTTCTCATCTGCAGAAACACATTGTGACACTAAGATTAGTCAGATCACATCTCTTCTCCAGCATTAACATACAATTCTCATTAAAAACACTTTGAACTTTTCAAATAGTTCTAAGAGTTGAGAGAATGTTGTAAAGAGCCCTCATGAACCTGTCATCCAGCTCCAATAATTAACAATGCTTTTGCTCTTCATCTCTTTCATGCATATCTTTTTTCTCCTGAAATTTGAAAGCAAATCTTGACATCCTATTTTACCCTCAGATAGTTCTGTAAATTTGTCTGTTTGCATAGCATAACCACCATCCTGTTAGCATGCCTAACATTATTAATAAATATGCCTCAATACTGTCTCATACTCAGTATGTGTTCAGCCTGGTTGTGAAGGTTACATTAGTGTTCTGTGTGAAAGTTATTACAGTGGTACTGTAGGAATCACTTTGACTGTTATAATTTTAAGTCATAGAAAATAATTTTTGAAAAATCTTAAAATCTTTTACCTAAATAAATTAAAAGTATTCTTTTAATCATATACTTCTTAGGTGTTTAATCGTGGTATTAGAAAGGTTGATTATACAACATTTTCAAAGAAATGTTAATTTTTAATATTTGTTTTCAATAAAACAAGGGTAAAGGAAAGCAATCTCTAATATGTTTCATTATTTCCATCATGTTTAAGAAGTATAAAGTACCAATAAGAAAAAGACAACCAAAATTCTAAAAATTAATAAAGGATACAAATAGACAACTTATAGAAAAGAAAATATTGATGGCATATGAATATATGAAAAGTTGCTCAATCATAATATTAATCAAAGAATTGTGAATTAAAATGATATATTTTCACCTTACTTAAAGTAGTAAAATTAACTAATAAGACTAATTAGGCCAATTATAAGACTAATATCCAGTTTTGTTGAGGGTGTGGAAAAATAGTTTTTTTTTGTTGTTACTTGTGCTGGTGGGAACATACATTGATATAGCTAGTTGAGAGACATTTTTACATTATTAATTAATGTAAAAAATGACAATGCACATGCTGTTTGCTTCAGCAATTACATCTTAAGACAGAACACCTTTACATGTACACAGGAAGGCTTGTGCAGCAAAAGAGGGATACAGCAGAGTGGCTTGTATATAAAACTGTACACAACCTAGATGTTCATCAATGGCTAAGTAAAATAGTTTCTGGTTGTATTATTAACTACTCTGCAGCATAAATGAAAGAGAGAAACATTTACACTTAGTAACATACATAGATCTCTAAATTGCTGAATGCATTCAGTTTAGCTTACATGAGGGGATCTCTACATCCTTAGTGCTGCCATGGAGGCAGGAGAGGCTCCTGCTACTGCTGCTGTGCTTGCCAGCTGTGAGTCCAGCTTCTGGCTGAGCAGCGCTCCCACTCTGGGAGCGTACTGACCACGAGGGGGCAGCTTCTTCGTCAGGTGTCTGCTCCTTGGTGGTCAGTGCGCATCATAGTGACTGGTACCAATTTGGCAGTTTGGTCTATTTGCATATTAGCCTTCTATTATAGAGGGGATACACACACACACACACACACACACACACACACACACACACACACGGTCTGGAAAAAAAGTTACCAAACTCACTGTGATTATTTTTGGGAAGTAAGGAAAAGGGAACAAGATGAGGTAATTATCCAAAAGGACATGTGTAATATTTTTATATTTTCCAAACATAAAATATGTGGGGGAAAAAGTGATGGCCATTTTTTTATTAAAATGATGTCATATAGTAATCCTACACTTGTTTGGAACTAGCTATCTGGTTTTCTCATGTACATCGTTTTTCTGCTTTGTTCTTTGCTTTCATATTGTTTAGACTATTTTAGGCATTTTACATTTCCATATGAATTTTAGAATCATATGTCAATTTCTATAAATAGCTGCTGGAGTTTTGATTAGGATTGCAACATATCCATTTACTAAGAATTTCTTGAACTTCTCTGGACAGTGTTTTATAGTTTTCAGGTCTTACAAAGCTTTTATTCAATTTATACTTAAGTGCTTCATTTTTTTTAATTCTATGGTAAACTGTATATTTTTAAAATGTTAATTTTCAATAATTTGTTGGCAATATATAAATATATGAATGATTTTTATTATAGTGATGTTCTATCCTAGGAATTTGCTATACTTATTTGTTCTAGTACCACATTTATAGATTATATAAAATTTTCTACATGGATAGTCATATCTTCTGGGGATCTAATTTCACTTCTGTTATAATCTGGATTCCTTTAAATTAATTTATTTTTCTTTATTACAGTGGGTAGGACCTCTGAAACAATATAGACTAGAAATGTGAGAGTGGACATTCTTGTCTTGTTGTGATCTTAGGGAAGTAGCATTTGGTCTTTTACTATTAAGTCTGATGGTTGCTATAGATTGTTATAGATGTTCTTTTTTATGTTGAGGAAGTCCCTTTCTTTCTTTCTTTCTTTCTTTCTTTCTTTCTTTCTTTCTTTCTTCTTTTTTTTTGCTTCATTTATTATGTGTTTCTTAAAAGATTCATTTTGGCCGAAACCCGTTTGGCTCAGTGGATAGAGCGTCAGCCTGTGGATTGAAAGGTCCTAGGTTCGATTCCAGTCAAGGGCATGTACCTTGGTTGCAGGTACATCTCCAGTAGGGGGTGTGCAGGAGGCAGCTGGTCGATGTTTCTTTCTCATCGATGTTTCTAACTCTCTATTCTTCTCCCTTCCTCTCTGTAAAAAATCAATAAAATATATTAAAAAATAAAGATTCATTTTGATTATTTTAATGATAAACATCCATTCACTTTGTCAGAGATGACCCCACTCCTGAAGAACTGCATGAAGCCCAGCTGATGTAGCTCAATGGTTGAGCATTGATCTATCACAGTTCAGTTCCCAGTCAGGGCACAACCCCGGGGTTGCTGGCTCAATGCTCACTAGAGGGTGTGTAGGAGGCAGCTGATGAATGATTCTCTCATCATTGATGTTTCTATTCCTCTCTCCCTCTACCTTCCTCTCTGAAATCAATAAAAATATTTAAAGGGAAAAAAAAGATTCATTTTGATAGATATATGTTCATTTTCATTTTGTTCATATTTTTTATTTTTCTTCTTATTTTTCTTAAGAGACCCTTTAATATTTCATGTAATATAGGTTGTGATGAACACCTTTAGCCTTTTCTTGTCTGGGAAGTTCTTTATATATGTCCTTTGGTTCTAAATGATACTTTGTTGAATAGAGTATTCTTGGTTATAGGTTATGCTTTTCATCACTCTAAATATTTCTTGCCAATTCCTCTGGCTTGCAAAGTTTCTGTAATGGGAGTTCTCTTCTGGGTAACTAACTGCTTTTCTCTTGCTGCTTTTAAGATTCTCTCTTTTTCTTTAACCTTTGGCATTTTAATTATGATGTGTCTTCATGTGGGCCCCTTTGGGTTTATCTTGTTTGAGACTGCACTTTTGGGACGAGTATGTCTATTTCCTTCACCAGGTTATGGAAGTTTTCCATTATTATTTTTCAAATAAGTTTTCAATCTCTTGCTATTTTTCTTCTTCTTCTGGTACCCCAGTGATGTGAATGTTAGTATGCTTGATGTTGTCTCAGAGTTTCCTTACACTATCTTCATTTTTATATTTTTTTCCTTTTTGCTATTTTGATTGGGTAGTTTTTACTTCCTTATATTTCAAATTGTTGATTTGATTCTCTGCTTCATCTACTCTACTGTTTATTCCTTGTAAATTATTCTTCATTTCAGTTGGTGTATCCCCTTCATTTCTAACTTTTTTTAAAAAGGTTTCAATGTCTCTTTCTTTTTTATGGTTCCTATGACCTTTTTTATGCTGCTGAAGAATTCTCTCAAGTTCCCGTAAGTTCATTGAGCATGCTTGTAACCAGTTTTTTGAACTCTGTATCTAGTAGATTGCTTGTCTCCATTTTGTTTAATTTTTTTTTTGGCCTGGAATTTTCTTCCTTTTTAAAAAATGTTTTTATTTGGGATGAGTTTCTTTGTCTCCTCATTTTGGCAGCCTCCCTGTGTTTGGTTATGTGTATTAGGTACAGCTGTTACATCTCCCAGGCCTAATGGGAGGTGCCCTGTAGGGTCCCATGGCATAACCTCCCCCATTACCGTTACATCTCCCAGGCCTAATGGGAGGTGCCCTGTAGGGTCCCGTGGCATAACCTCCCCCATTACTCAAGTTGAGCACTCTAGGTGTGCCTCTCCCCCCCCCCCCCCCCCCCCCCCCCCCGTGTATGCTTTCTACATCCTCCTGTTATCACTGAGCCTTGATTGATGCTGACACATCAATGGGAGGGATATATCACCAGGTCAATTGGCTGCAAGGACTGATTGTGACCACTGACTACCATGGAAAATCAGCTGTGCAGGGTCCTGCCTCACAAAATGACTTCAGCGGGCCTATTGCCTGCCAAGTCTGCCCCTTGAGTGTGTCACTTGTGGAGATGGTTGGATGGTGCTTTGATGTGGTCTGAAGCTATCTAGTGGGTACACTGGCTGTGGGGCCTCCTGAGCCTCCACCTGTATTCTGCCCAGGGTAACCCAACTCGAGCTACAAAGTGATCTATAGATGGATGCTACTTGTGCTAGGCTTGGAGGTACCCAGGAGAGGCAAAGCTGAGAACCATGGCCACTTGCTGCTAGTGCTGAGTCTGGGACCACTTAGTGAAAAGTATGGGGTACACTGAGACCAGATGCTGTTGGTTTGAGAGATTTTAGAAAAGTTTGAAGTATGAGCCAAAACAGAAACAGGTTGGGTAGGCCTGCAAGTTTGTTGGTATGGGGTCTCAGGGAATCACTAGGACAGGCAAACAGTGGTAATCAGGCTGATGGAGACTCAGATATGGTGCCTGCCTGCTAGCTTTGTAATGGGAGGGCTCAGAAAAGGAACAACAGGCTCTGCCAACACTTTTGTCCAGCAGAAAGCTGCCCCTCCAGCTGTGTCCTGATGCCAGACAATATCCCCGGTGCCTTTTGAGCTGTTGTCCCAGCACTGGATCTCAGAGGTAGGGGGCCCTTTAAGGGGAACTGTGTGGAATTCCAGCAGCTTTCCGTCTCTCTCAGCCACAGTCCCCACTGGTTTTTACAACCAGAAATTATGGGGACCTCTCTTCTTGGCAATAGAACCCTGGACTGGGATCTCTCATTCTTCAGGAGGGATCTCCACAGCCAAGATATGCCTCCCAATTTTTATCTGCCATACGTGTGTGTGTGGGATTGGCCCTTATCACATCTACATCATCCTACCAGTCTCTTCGTAGTTTATTCTTTAATTCCTTAGTTGTAGGGCTTCCTTTTAGATAGGTTTCAGGCAGTTCTGAATGATGGCTATTCTGTAGTTTGGTTGTCATTTTGGTGTGGTTGTGAGAGGATGTGAGTGCTATGTTTACCTATGTCTCCATCTTGACCTGGTGTCTATCTGAGGAAGTCTCTTTTTTGCATAATGTAAACATCTTTTCAAATGTTTTTCTGCATTTATTAAGATGAACTTATAATTTTTTTTTCTTGGTCAAAATATTGATTGGTTGATTTTTGGCTGTTAATTCAACAGTTGCATTTCTGGATTAAATTCTACTTGGTCATAATGTATAAGACTTTGTAAAGAATTTTTGCACCTATATTAATGAAAGATATTGGCCTGTTTTATTTTTTGGATATACAGGGATATATTTCTATATTTCATCAAATTTGGGAAATTTTTGCCTGTCATTTCTTCAGATATTTTTGCTGATAACCCCCTTCTCTTCTATTCTTTAAGACTTCAGTTACATATCGACTTTTTTTTTAAAATCTGTTTTTACTAATGTTAGAGAAAGAGGAAGGGAGAGGGTTAGATAGAAACATCAGTGAGAGAAAAACATTGATCAGCTACCTTCTGCACATCCCCTACTGGGGATTGAGTCCTAAAACAGCATGTGTGCTGGCCAGGAATCGAACCAGTGACCTCTTGGTTCATAGGCTGACGCTCAATCAGTGAGGTGCACTGGCCAGGCTCTATTTGATTTCTTGTAATAGTCCTATAGATAATTTGTTGACTTTTTCCATTTTTTCTGTTTTATTTTGAATAGTTTTCATTGTTGTTTTCAAGTTTAGTAATTATTTTTCTGAATATATAATCACCTGTTAATTCTATCTAATTTATTTTTCATTTCTGGCATTGTAGTTTTTTATCTTTCAGAAGTTTGATTTGCATCTTTAAAAAACTATCTTCCATGAATCTGCTTAATATGTTTAATCTTTTCGATAGCTTCTTGAACATATGAATAGAGTTATACTGTTTTAATATCTTTGTATACTAATTCTATCATGTTTACTATTTAGGGGTTGTTTTCAATTGAATGATTTCTCTCTTCATTATAGATTACATTTTCATGCTTTTTTGCATGCTTGGTAATTTTCATTAGATTCCAGACATTGTTTTATTTGGTGCTGGATATTTTTTTATTTTAATAAATATTCTTCAGCTTTATTCTAGGATATGGTTAAGATATTGAAAGGCAGTTTCATCTTTTCAGATCTTGCTTTATACTTTGTTACATGCGACTAGGGAAGCATCTAGCCTTGAGTTGATTTTGCTTTGCTATCCAGGCCAAACCCTTCTAAGTACTATAGCAGATGCACCTAGAGTGATTTTTTTTTTTTTTAACTTTAGTGGGAACAGGAGCTGTCTCTGGCTTTGTGTGAACTTGGAGATTGTTTCCTCTACAACTTTCACATTATTCTTTCCCATGCTCTGGTTAATTTCCTTTTACACACACTGATCTCTACTCAACTGAACACTAGAAGAGGACTCTGCCTCCTCTCTGGTACTTGCCCTTTGAACTCTGGCTACCTTGGTTGGCTTCTTTGGGTGTCCAACTCAGAGAAACTGCCAGGCACTTCCTGAATTAACCTTATTGTGCTGAGGCCTGGAAACTCCAGGCAGAAAGCTGGGGCAGTCAGAGGGTTTACCTTATTTGTTTCCTTTCCTTCAAGGATCACTTTCCTACGTTGCCTACTAACGTCTAAAAACTGTTGTTTTCTATATTTTGTCTGACTTTTTTTTCATTGGTTCAAGCAAGAGTGTAAATTATTTCCTTGTTACTCCCTCTTGTTCAGAAGCAGAAATCTTTCACAAAAGTTCACTGTATACCTACAGTAGTTTACAAAAGCTTAATTCCCTGAGTATCCTAGTGTATTGTTTCTTAAAAATACTATTCAATCTATTGTAGTTTATAAATTTATTAAATTTTTAAATATACTACTTTTGTTGTATGAACTTGAAAAGAAAATTTGAAACTTAAAGATTAAAAGAAACATAAGAGACCTGTCAAACAATATAGATTGAGTTGAATTTCTATTCAAACCAAACAGTTTATCAAACAAAATTAAAAACAGTAGCAAAATTTTATACGACAATCAGGGATATGTGAACATCTATTGACTATATTTTGAGTCTAAGGATTTATTGTTAATTGGTTTTTGGTGTCATTTGGTTATGTTGTGGTTATCTGTTAAAATAATTTTTTGAGATGTATGCAATATTTATATTTGAAATTCAATATTTGTGATTTGCTTCAAAATAATTTGAGTGGGGGTATAAATGAATAAGATTAGCAATCTATATATATAAAAGGCTAATATGCTAAGTGTCTGACCTGTTGCTATGACGTGCACTGACCACCAGGGGGCAGATGCTGGATGCAGGAGCTGCCATGGTTATTTACAGAGAAACGGCATCATGGACCTGGCGCCCACAAAGCAACACTCAGCTTCCCTCATGTGGGACACATTCACCTCCGCCACCCCAGAACCATAGCCCACCAAATCGCAGCTGACACTGCCAAGACCCAGTGGTGCAAAATGTGGCCCACAGCCCAGCCCAGAAATGGTGGCTATGGGCACTGGGTAATGATGTACCATAGCAACACATGGCTTCCTCTCCCTAGCGACTAGGCTCCTTGGAGTTTCTTCAGCCCAGGAACATGACTTGCTTTGTAGTCAGGTGGAAACATTTTACACTTTAACCAAATGTGTGTTAATCATTTTCCTGTGCCTCATCTCATTTGATCCTCACAGAAGTCCTAGAGTAGATAGATAGGAGACTCCTATTCTCTTTTCATTAGCTGGGAAACAGAGATTTAGAAAGCTTAGACACTTAACCTGACTGAAAAGGAATAAGAAATGGTGGACCTTGAAAATGACTTCAGGTTTTCTCACTACACAGAATATAGTCAAACACTGCTGTAGTTAAATATTTTACCACTTGTTCTCCCTGCATAGTCTATAATAATAATCTGCTTTGTGTTGATATTTACTGCTCTGTTGCGGACAATTACCTGAAAGAGAAACTGGGTTGCTTCACTGGGCTGGAAAAAGTTTAGCTACATCAGAAAGCATGTCTAATTAAGCAGGCTTATTTTATACTAGTAGCCCATTGTAGGAAGATTCCTGCAATAGGGCTTCCTGCTGTGCTCTCACCTTCCCCCCTTCTTCTCTTTCTTCTCCCTGCCCTGCCTGCTTCCCTTCTTTTTCTTCTGCCCCGCTTGCTTGCTTCTCTGCGGCTTCGCTCCCTTTTGCAGCACTTGGCTTTCTACTCTATCTTGATATGCAAATTAACCACCATCTTGGTTGGGTTAATTTGCATACTCTCCCTGATTGACTGGTGGGCGTGGCTTGGGTGTAGTGAAGGTGCAGTCAATTTGCATATTACTCTTTTATTAGGTAGGATATATGAAAGGTTAAGTTCACTGGCGCATACACATAAAGGGTGAACAGTGATATTAAAATATTTCTTCTAATTAATTTCCTTTCAATGTGCATGAATTTGTGCACTGGGCCACTAGTGTATTAATAATTGATGAAATAGGTTGATCCATTTAGCTCATTACACTATTCTTTAAAATGTATGTTTGAAAATTTCTGTAATACATTTTTTAAAAAAGAATTAAATTATTTTAAAATTTGTGTTATTTCCAAATATAGCTAGTTCTTCTTTATTTGTACTTTATGTCTGTAAGCTTTACTTAATAGCTACTAATTTGCCCTCAATTTTATATATTTGTGATGAACAAAGAAGTGATAGATAAAATAAATAAAAATCAGTTTTTATGTCATAGCAGAAGCTATCATTTTCTCCTATATCTTTTTCATTCAATAAAGAATTTGATTATTGGGGTCCAGGAGCATTCTTAAGAGTTTTCTAAATCACTAAGTTACACAGTTTTCAATTCTTGGTTCGTTGCAATGGGTGGTTCTCATCCATAAGATTTTAAGTCTCACTGTGTTTGCCCAGATAGCCCTTCTTGGGCCTTTGGCTGTGTTAGGCTTGCAGCAGCACCTACAGCTCAGCTTCCTGACGGTGTTAATCATTCCACCTCAGGGCTGGCCTCCCTGGAGTGCTACTGCTTTTTGTTTTATATCACTTTAGACTTGTCTTAATGTAAGTTAAGATGGGTATAACAGAAGGAAAATGTTGTCCTTCAGGGATTTTTGACACCCTACTTTATTTTTTTTATTATTATTTTTAAATATATTTTATCGACTTTTTACAGAGAGGAAGGGAGAGAGATAGAGAGCCAGAAACATCGATGAGAGAAAAACATCAACCAGCCGCCTCCTGCACACCCCCCAACGGGGATGTGTCCGCAACCAAGGTACATGCCCCTGATCAGAATCGAACCCGGGACCTTCCAGTCTGCAGACCGACGCTCCACCACTGAGCCAAACCGGTTTCGGCCCTACTTTATTTTTAACATCTCTTCAGTGTTTATTTAGCACTTACTGTGCTTTAGATACTATTCTGAATGTTTGGGATTATCAAAGAAAACACAGATTCCCATTCTTATGAAGCTCATAGTTTATTTAGAGAAGACCGAAATAAACTACTATATAATATGTAAATTATAAAGTATATGGTATGGTGTAAGGTGGAAAAAAGAAAAAATGTAAAAAGAGAATGAGTGGTTGGGAGTACTGGATAAGGGAGCAGTGTGTTGGGGTGCAGTTTTAAGTAGGTCTTTGTCAAGCACAGATACCGGAGCAGATGAGGGACATAGGCCTTTGGGAGAGCAGGATAGAAAGTAGTTAGGATGAAGGCCCTGAGGCAGGAGCCTCCATGGCATGTTTGAGTTTTTACAAGAGGCTGGTGTGAAATTAGCAAGGGGGCAACAGAAATAAGAGATAAGATGAGGGGCATCAGGATCAGATCACTTGGGAGAATTTGTAGATTCTTGTGAAAACTCCAGATTTTACACTAGAGTGCTCATGAAAGGTTTGCAGTTTTTGAAAAGAGGAATGCTATTATCTGACGTGCTTTACAAGGATGTCAGTGGCTGGTGAGAATATACTGGGGCGGAGGCAGAGCAAGGCAAGTATGAAAACAGTGAGGCCTTTGCAGCCAGCCAGCTAGCAGGTGATGGTGGCTCAGACCAAGGTGTTAGTAGGTGGTAATGAGAAGTGGTCAGATTTTGGGTAAATTGTAAAGATAGTGTTCAATAGGTGTGTTTTTAAAAACTTGATTGAGGTGAAACTTTTCTAAAAGCTTTTTTCCTTGGAGAGTCAGAAGACAAAGACATTTGAATTGGTACTGCATTTAATGTTCTGGAAAGTTTTGTGTATGTGTTTGTTTTTTTGACATGTATAGTTTTTTTGTTTTGTTTTTCAAAAGCTTATGTAGCTTTACAGGATCATTTAGTGATTTCAGAAGCAGTTCCTCCATTTTGTGTGATGGTGAACTACTAGACAAATGATTTTTATAGTAATTTAAGGTCTGATATTCAGTAGTCTTATTAATAAGATGACATCCAAATATTCACTTCCTATGAATATTGTAAAATACCCAAATTACTTAAAAACTTGCATAGCAGACAATGGCAGGTGGATTTTATTTAGAACCAAATGTATGAATGACTAAGAAACAAAAGATAAAATTAAGAATATTTTGTAAAATGCCATTGATTCCAGATACTGGGATTGAACTCAAAATGACCAGTGGGCCTACTGAGAATACTAGATTCAGCTCCAAATTCAGCTCCTGATCATGTAGTGTATTATTTCAGCATCTCTTTTACATCTTTGCATGAAGAGAAGTCATTTCTTATATCCAAATTCTGTTTCTAGTAGAAGGAAGCACTAAAAATGCTGTCAAGTCAGCTCAACTCACATCCGAGTTTCTATTTCAGTTATTCTTCCATTTGAACTCTATGTGGCAGCTTTTCTTTGCAGTTTCTTTCATCTGATACAAGAATTGGAGAAACTGTTTTATATTTTCGGAATCCTTTAGAATTTTTTTTTTTTAGTGGGAGTTTGAAGAGGTAAAGTTGTTTATTCCAGTTGGCCCTTCCTCCTCTCTTTTTTCAGTGCCCCCTCCATCCACACCTTTATGTTCATTGGAAAACAGTACATTGGGCTTAACGGTTTAGTTTTTCATTGGAACCATTTGGGTATGTTTCTGAGTGTCTACTTAGATTTTGTTTTGCCAGTCTGTCACCGATCTTCTTACTAACAATCAAATCTAAAGACTTCAATATGTATTGCTTTGAGTTTTCAGTGTTGGAATGATTAGAAGAATAGAAACAAAAAATAGGGAACAGCAAACTAATGAGTAGGCACTTGTTCAAGGAATCCATTACTAGCTGGCTGAGATCTTTAAGGAGTTGGCTATGGAAGGAGATGAAGTGACTGGTTATAATGGTAACTGCTTGCTATTATGTGTTAGAAAATGGGGTGGCTAATTATCCTGCATGCTATTTGAAACCTTTGAAAATAAGTCTTTTAGAGCTGGCTAATAGCATTCCTTTATTTACTTTCTTATGTTCAAATGTGTAGTTTGAAACTTAAAAATTACTTTTGGGACATCACTGTACTTTACTTCCTACAGTAAAAATGATCCTGAGGGTCAGGTATATATTTTTGTTGCATCAAGGCTTAGAAATGTAAGCACATCTCCTTGTTTTAGGGCTTTTCTAGATGTACACACTCCTTTTGAGTTATGTCAGGTGTTGTATTATATAAGAATACTATATCTGAAGACATTCACATAAACTTTGACTTTTAATCAGATTAAATAGATCTTGTGATGTCAGCTGAGAACATGTTGATTCAAGGCAAATCTTAATATTTTCCACTGGGGAATCAACTACTACATTGGGTTTTACTTATTAGTTATTACAAGTTAAATAACATTTCTTTCTTAACTTGGAAAAAATTTTAAAGAATTTTTTTGACATATAGGTATATTGTTATTTCAACGAAGTCTTGAATTATATCTCTATGCAAAACTTTTTTTTCCAGTTGCCTTACTATATTACTTAATTAAATATGTAGGAGAAGATGACACCGGGAATTTTTAAAAGAATAATTTTTCTGTTGTTAGCTTTTTAGTTGGAGAAGGAGCCTACAGATGGGCAGTAGATCATGGAATACCTTCTTGCCCTCCTAACATCATGACCACAAGTGAGTAAAAACTTTTCAAAATTAAGCTATATTAGCATATATACCTGAGAGTGTTACATTGCTTTTGACCCAGAGAGTACTGACATTTAAGGAAGAAAGCTTATCTGTTGAAATATTTCTAGTTAAAAGACACATGGAAAATTATTTGCTTTTAAGTTATGTTTATATTCCTGCGGTCCCTGCATTGCTGCTGCTGCTTCTTTTTAAAAAAATACTTTTATTTATTTTTTTTTAGAGAGAGAGGAGGGGAGAAGGAGAGAGAAAGAGGAACATTGATGTGAGAGCAGAACATCGATCGGCTGCCTCCTTCATGCCCCCCTATCCAGGATCTAGCCTGTGACCTGGGCAAGTACCCTGACCAGAATTGAACCAGCAAACTTTTGGTGAATGGGTCAACGCCCAACCAACTGAGCCAATCTGGCCTGGGCCCTGCATTGCTTTCTCATGTTTTTATAGAAGTATTGCTGAAAGGATTTCTTTTAGGTTACTTAAAATAATTACTACAATAAAACCGTAATACCACCCCTTCAGAGAGAAACCAGATCATCATTTAGCTGTCCCTGAGTTGAGGAAGGCCTTTCTATGTACCAAGTGCAAGAGAAGGAAAAACAAAAGTGACTGTGGGAGTTAAGACCGAAAAAATACTTATCATAAATATGACAAAAGGATACATGTGAAAAGGTTTACCTAATTAACAACCACACAAAAACATGTAATACCCCAGTAGAAAAAATGGTCAGAAGTCATAAGTAGGTAATTTAACTAATACAGAAATTTATATCAATTAAATTTGTTCTCTTAATTTGTGAGAGTTAAAAAAATATTACATTATTACCGGTAGATGTGTGGTGAACTGAACATCATATATTGTAGTTACACATGTGAATTGGCAAAAATTTTGGAGGATAGCTAAGTAGTATAGATCAAGAGCCTTAAACATATTCTGCTTCTAGGAACTTGTCATTAGAGATACAAAGGTTTACATAGAAGGGTGCAGTGCTCTACTTAACTGAGCCACACCGGCCAGGGCAAATTTTTTTTTCTTTTTTTTTTTTCATGGAGACACCTCACCTGGCACCTTAAGTCTAGAGTGGATGCTTAGTAGGCCTGCTGTGTATTTGTCATTGCTGGTCTTCACCTCACCGTCATTTGGGATTCCCTTTTTCTCTCTCCAAAATCACATTATCTGTTTCCTGAATCTCCTTAGGTTTTTTGTTTTTGTTTTTTTCCTCTGCAAGACTAGAAATAATTTTCTCTTAGGCTTTTGAAGAAATTCTTTTTATTTTTAAATTTTCAGCCTTGCTATTCAGTCCTTTGGCACACCCCCCCCCTTTTTTTCTTTCTTTTTTTATTGTTTAAAGTATTACATATACTAGTACATGTATCTCCTTTTTTCCCCACCATTGACCTTCCCCCAGCCTCCCTTACCCCCTGTCACATGTCCTCATCCCACTCTGCCAGTGTCTTGTGTCCATTGGCGCGCTTATATGCATGCATACAAGTCCTTTGGTTGATCTCTTCCCCCCACTCCCCAACACTCCCCAGCCTTCCTGTAATTTGACAGTCTGTTCGGTGCTTTACTGCCTCTGTATCTACCTTTTTGTTCATCAGGTTATAATGTTATTTTCCATAAATGAGTGAGATCATGTGGTATTTTTCTTTCATTGCCTGGCTTATTTCACTTAACATGCTCTCCAGGTCCATCCATGCTGCTGCAAATGGTAAAAGTTCCTTTTTTTATAGCAGCGTAGGATTCCATTGTGTATATGTACTATAGTTTTCTAATCCACTCTTCTACAGATGGGCATTTAGGCTGTTTCCAAATCTTAGCTATGGTGAATTGTGCTGCTATGAACATAGGGGTGCATATATGCTTTCTGATTGGTGTTTCTAGTTTCTTGGGATATATTCCTAGAAGTAGAATTATTGGGTCAAATGGCAGTTCCATTATCCTTTGGCATTTTGATTCCCAGTTTTTTTGTGGTGTATTCTTTCTCTTTGGAAGTAAGCTCTTAATCCCCATGTTCTTATTAACACAGTGAAGCATCTTGGGATGGGTCTTTTTTATTCAGCATTCTGGGTACTCACTTTGTTCCCTCAACAAAACCAAATGTCTATATGTTTCTCTTTTGTATTAGTTAGAGAGAAATCTTCCCAGCTCTGGTAGGGCAAAAACCAGTATTCTGGTTTAGATCAAGGGAAGGGGCTAAAAGACTTACCTTTTTTTTTTTTTCCCAGACATTTTATATAAATCCCAGTTTTAAGTAGAACCCTGATACCTGCCCCCAGACTGTACTTGATGTCCACTTATTTGGGGCCCTCTGGTTCAGCCTCTCCAGTGTTAACCTCATGTTTCCTACCAGCAGGAGGAGGGTTTAGGTGTTTTATCTGTTCCTTATTACAGCTTCTGCCAGTTTTTCTGTTTTCAGTTTCAGCCTGGCTTTCAGAGGTAACAGGTGCTTTTGTTTGGAGCTCTTCTGATGATTTTTGGTCAGATTAGTTTACTTTGGAAGAGATTAGTTTGATTAGTGATGTCTTGGTTACTAGTCATCGGGGTTTGTCTTTCTCTACTCAGTTACTGTGTATTCATCCATTTGCTTTCTGCTTTCTAGCCTTAGATTGGTATTGCCCTCCTCATTATCATCATCCCAATGCATGTCAGTCTTTTGTCCCTTTAAATTTCTTTTTGGTAAAGTTTTAGTAGAGTGGAGATGAACTTGCTCTTATGTTCAGTTAGCCAGTTTTAATTATTTTGTACTTCTTATTAATTCAGAACATTTATATAAAAAGGTGTTATAAAGCAGCTATTACTAGATATTTTGCTGATGACAAAATATTTTGACTATACATTAGTGTTTTGTGCTTATAACAAGAAATACACACATACACACACATATTGCTATAGATTTCTTGTGACCTACATAAGCAACTAACAAGAATAAGTAAGGTATTTGAAAGTTAAGTGATATATTCATCTATTTCTTTCAAAAAAAAGAATAGTGTTGATCTATAGTGAATTTAGGAGTAGAAATTCTGCTCTTCAATTGCTTCCAGAATCACATCAACCATCTTTGGCCTCCAAAATCAGCCAGCACCATTTTTGAGCTTAGCTCCTTCTTGCTGAGCAACCATGTGCTCCTAAACTTACCAGAATTATTCCACTGAGGTAGAGGCCACCATCAGCTCCCTGGTCTACATGCATTTGCAGGCCTCCTACACCTACCTTTCTCTGGGCTTCTGTTTTAACCACGAGGATGTGGCTCTGATGAGCCTGGGCCACTTCTTCTGCCAGTTGGTGGAGGAGAAGTGGGAGGGTGCCTGTTGTCTCTTGATACAAAACAAGTGCCCTCTTCCACGATGTATAGAAACTTCCCTAAATGAGTGGGGCCACTCAGGACACCATGGAAGCTGCTTACATGCTGCAGAGGAACCTGAGGCAGGCCCTTTTGGATCTGAATGTCCTAGGTTCTACCCACAGTTTTCATTATCTGAAAAGTCTTTATTTTTGCCTTATATTTTAAAATATATTTTTTGTTGTTGAATGTAGTCTTCTAGGTTGGCAGGAGTTTTCTTTTGTACTTCTTATTCTTTATTTTTTTATTGTGGTAAAATATACCTAACTTAAAATTCACTAGTTTAAGAGTTTTAATTTAGTGGTACCAAGCACATTCACAGTGTTGTGTAACCATCATGGATTTCCATAACATATTCATCCCCAAACAGAAAATTTGTACCTGTCAACCAAGTTCTCATTCTCCTTGTTTGTGAGCCCATAGTAACCTCTAGTCTATTTTTTTCCTGTCTGAATTTGTCTATTTTAGGGCCCTCCTATAAGTGGAATCATACTGTTACTGGCATTGGGTTTCTTGGGTTCCCCAAAATAGAAATCGAGAGGAAATCCCAGAGAAATCCCCAATCAGATTTTATTAAGCTTCTGCTCAAGCACAAGGGAGATAACACAGAGGAAAGGAAGGCCCCCTTGGACTGGCTCTTGGAAAGCGGGGTCCGGAGACTGGCTCTGCTTGGCTTGCTTTTATATGCTGGGGTCAAAGTGGGCTTGTGCAAAAGGTGGGCGTTTTGAAAAAGGCAGGCTTGCAGAATTTTCCATTTCAGGGTTGGTTGACTTCCTTTTCCAGCTGCATTGCCTGGCACTGTTGGAGCAAGATGGCAGACTGCTCATTGCTGCCACCCTAGGAAGGTCCTATAGTGATCAAACCTTAATCAACTGTACCTGCAGGTCAGTAGTTTAAGCAGGTAGTTAGAAGGAAGATAAAATTAGATACTGTATTTTTGAATGGGAGTGAAGGGATGGTGACATTTTTGTGGTCAGCTTTCCTCAAGTTTCTTTTGATCACCTGGTCTTCACTTCACTTCCGGGGCACCTGGTCTTTTCTGTTTTCAGGCCCAAGTTCCTATGCTGTCTCAATACAATGTTTGTCCTTTTGTGTCTGCCTTTTTCACTTAGCATAATGTTTTCAGGGCTCACCCATGTTGTAGCATGTTTCAGAATTTTGTTCTGTCTTATAACTGAAAGGAGGAAGGGAGAAGGAGAGAGTGATAGAAACATCAATGACGAGAGAGTGAGAGAGGGAGAGAGTGATAGAAACATCAATGATGAGAGAGACTCATTGATTGGCTGCCTCCTGCATGTCTCCCAATGGAGACCAAGCCCACAATCTGGGCATGTGCCCTGACTGGGAATTGATCTGTGACCTCCTGGTTTATAGGTCTATGCTCAACCACGGAGCCACATCAACTGAGAATCTTTTAGCACTTTTGATGATGCCAGTACATTATCTTTAGATTACTTTGTCTATGATTGGAAGTCAGACATTATTTTTATCATTGTTTCCCTGGATGTAATATGTTTTCTTTTTTCTCTTAACTGCTTTTAAGAATTATTCATTTACTTTTGGTTTTCAGCATTTTAAACATATGCCTAAGTGTGGTTTCTTTACGCCTAGTTTTTACTGTGCCTGTTGAGTCTGTGGGTTACAGTTTGTAATCAAATTAGGAAAAACTTCTCAGACTTTTTGTTTGTTAGTGTTTTCTCTCATTTGTTTCTAGGATTTCAGTTCTACTTACGTTAAATTATTTTGAGCTGCCACTTGTTATTGAAGCTCTTACTTTTTCATCCTTTTTTCTCTGTGTTTTCTGGATTCTCCATAGAAATAAAGGATCTATCTGTTTGTCTGTCTGCCTATCTATTTATCTACTCACCTTAAAATATTTATTATAAATGATTAGTAGTTATGGAGGCAGACAAGTCCCAGGATCTTCAGGGTCAGTCAGGAAGCTGGATTTTCAATCCAAGTCCAAAGGCCTGAGAAACAGGAGGGCCAGTAATGTAGTTCCAGTATGAAGGCTGGCGGGTTTGAGACCCAGAAAAGCTTATGTTTTAGCTCAAGGACAGAGGCAAATAAAAGTTTATGTTCTAGTAGGAAGGTAGTCAGGTAAAAGGAATGCCCTCTTACTTAGGGGAGAGTCTACAGTTTAGTTCTATGTATGCTTTCTACTGATTGGATAAGGTCTACCTACATTAGGTAGGGAAATCTGCTTTACTCAGGCTACCAATTTAAATGTTAATCTCACCCTCATCAAACACACCTTTATAGACATATCTAGAATAATATTTGACCAAATATCTGGGTACCTGCTGCCCACTCAAGTTGACAGAAAATTAACCATTACACTTTCATTTGTATGAATTCTGTTGAATTGTCTTAAAGTTCACTAATCTTTTCTTCATCAGTATCTGATATTAATTTTATATAATGATTTCAAAATATAAAATATAGCTTTTAGTTATAAAGTTCCATTTTTAAAAAACAATTTTCTTCTCTCTCTTGAAATTCCCATGTCTTCACTCATTATACTCATTATTAACATATTTGTTATTGTTATTTTAAAATCTTTGACTACTAATTCTAAAATCTAGGTCATCTGGGTCAAATTTATTGGCCAATATGAACATATAAGTTTCAGGTGTGAGTTTCTATGTTGTAAGATCTGTACGTTGCACTTAGTGCCCACCACCCAAAGTCAAATCTCCTATGGGTCAATTTCCATTGATAGATTTTCCCCCCCTTTTGACTCTGGATCATATCTTCCTGTTTAGTTGCAGATCTCATAATTGTTTATATTGCAACTCAGGCATTGTGGATGATACATTTTAGGTACAATGGATTTTTTATCTTCCTTTAAATGATGTTGAGTTTTATCCTAGCATGTAATTAAATTATTTGCAGATAACCTTGATGTTGTCATAGTCTGGTTTTAGGCTTTGTTAAACTGAGTCCATTTTAGTTTTGTTCTTAATCATAGACTTGTTTTCTTTCAAAGCTTTTATTTATTTTACCCTTATTTTAAAATTTTATCTTTATTGTTCAAAGTTTTATATATGTCCCCCTTTTCTTCCCCATTGGTCTCCCCCCCCCCCCAAACCCACCCCTTTCACCACATTATTGTCTGGTCAGACATGGGTATTTATTTTTTATTCCTAAAATATATGTGTAGGCCTTTCTGGGGTTTCTGTGGAAAGTCTCAAACTTTAAACTTTGTCTCTCCTATATTGAGCATTTACCAAAACTCTGTCAGCATTTTTGCTGTTGTTTTCCTCACTCTACTCTAGGGAACCCTGTAGCCATTTTCCATTCTTTTATCTTCACCTCTGAAATTCTGATATATATGTATAAAAGCCTAAGCAATTGTTCAGTCATTCAGTAGCTATGATGCTCACTGACCACCAGGGGGAATAGAGTCAGTAGGCTCCCACAACCAGCCTCCTGCAGTCCCTCCTCTTGGTTAGCCAGCCCCAGTGGGCCCGAGGACCGGTAGAGACAGTCCCATCAGCCCTGATCACCAGCCAGCCTGAGGAACCCCACCCATTCATGAATTTGTGCATTGGGCCTCTAGTTAAATATATAATAGGTCTTTTTACTTTATCTTCCCTGTTTCTTAATCTTCTGTGTTTTTCATCATTTTATCTTTTTAGGTACATTCTGGAAAACTTTTTTCTGCTCAGGCTTTTAATTTACCAATTTCTTTTTTAATATCCTGTCAGCTACCTGTCAATTGAGATTTTAAGTTTGGTTATCTGCTTTTTCATTTCTAGAAGTTCTATTTTTTTAAGAATCTATAATTTAATTTACTTCATAGTATGTAATAAGATGTTTTCATGTTTTTTTATTTACTCTTTAATCATTATAAGGAAACTTGTTTTATATTGTGCCTGATAATCCCATATATGTGGTACACATTGGCATTTTTTCTTCTTTTTCTTATTCATGGTGCCTCATTTCCTTGGCTCCTGATTATCTTTGACTGTATTGTTATTATTGCCCTTAAATAATTATTTGTATAGACTTACCCATGGTCTAGGATGAAGGTGTCTTTTTCCAGATAATATTTTTTGCTTTTACTTTTGCCAAGTGTATGTGCACTGTGAATGGAAAAAACACTTTCTCCACACCCCCCTCTTTTACTTGCATACTGCTGTCATACTCACAACTCCCTGTATCACTTCTGATATAACTTGTGAGGCTTTTCTACCCCAGTCAATTCTCTGTACCATCCAGGTGTCCTGAAATTCAATTTAATTCTGACACTAACGGGAGTGAGTACAAACCTCACAGGTTAAGGGCTCAGTTCCATAAGATTGCACTTCCCCTTTATTTTATTTTATTTTATTTATTTTAATTTATTTATATTTTAAATATATTTTTATTTATGTCAGAGAGGAAGGGAGAGGGAGAGAGAGAATGTCAAGGATGAGAGAGAATCACATGTGGACTGCCTCCTGCACATCCCACACTGGGGATGGAGCCCACAACCTGGGCATGTGCCCTGACTGGGAATCGAACCGTGACCTCCTGGTTCATGGCTTGACGCTCAACCACTGAGCCACACTGGCCGAGCTGCACTTCCCCTTTAGATGCCAATCACAAGCCCAGGTTGTCACCTGTGCTTCCAACTGACTGGCTATACATTAGAAGTTCTCATGGCTCCCTTTTTGGGATTTGATTAATTTGCTAGAGAAGCTCAGAAAACTCTGGAAAACAGTTTACTTACTAGATTACCAGTTTATTACAAAGCATATTAAAGAATATGAATGAACTGCCAGAATTAGAGATAGATACATAGGGCAAGGTCTAGAAGGTCCTGAGTGCAGGACCTTCTGTCCTTGTGGAGTTGGCATGTACCACCTGCCCAACACATAGATGTGTTCAGCCCCCTGGAAGCTCTCCAGGATTTGTACTTGAGGGATTTTTATGGAGGTTTCATCATGTAGGCATGATTGTACATTAACTCAATAGCCAGTCCCTATCTCTTTCCCCGAGGATGGGATAAGGCTGGATGAACGTTCCAAGCTTTTAATTATGGCTTTGTCTTTGTGGTGACCCACCCCATCCAGAAGCTGTTCAGAAGCCCACCAAAAGTTGCCTCATCAGAACAAAAGACATATGATCCTGGAAATTCAAAGAGAGTTAGGAGCTTTCAGGAACTGGGGTCAAAGACGAAGTGTTAGGATAAAAGGCTCTTATCACTTAGGAAGTTATAAAAGTTTTAAGAGCTCTGTGCCAGGAATCGGGACAAAGACCAGTATATTTCTATTTTACACACTATTAATCAGAATCTACTTAAACTTAGTTAAAAGTTAATTATTACCTGACCTACCCAAGTCACATGTTTACAAATCTATGCAAGGGACCCAGTCAATCCAAAATTTCCTTCCAATATTCCCCATCCCCTTTTCCTCCCTCCTCTTTCTACTCTCCTTCCTCATCCCCTCCCCCCCCACCTCCTATTATGCCATTATCTGGGAATGCCTGAATGTACTTGGTATTGGGATAGAGTTGCCAACCTTAGCAGTGTGTTAGCACTTCCATTCCCCAGTTTCCCAGCTAGGAAGTGTCTCCACTTTCAGTGAGAGAACTGCTACTTTTTAAAAAAAGTTTTCTTCTTTCTTTCTTTCTTTCTTTCTTTCTTTCTTTCTTTCTTTCTTTCTTCCCTCCCTCCCTCCCTCCCTCCCTCCTTCCTTTTTTCTTTTATAAAATGTATTTTATTGATTTTTTACAGAGAGAAAGAGAGAGGGATAGAAAGTTAGAAACATCTAGGAGAGAGAATCATCGATCAGCTGCCTCTTGCACACCCCCTACTGGGGATGTGCCTGCAACCAAGGTACATGCCCTTGACCTGAATCAAACCTGGGACTTTCAGTCCGCAGGCTGATGCTCTATTCACTGAGCCCAACTGGTTTCAGTGAGAACTGCCACTTTTAATGGGCTCTGGGCTTGATTTAGGTCTCTCCTTGATGCCATTATCAGAAAACTTTGGTAATATCTGCAGTGTTGTATTCTACTTTGTAATTTCACATTTATCAGTTGAATCTAATTGGCTTTTTATATCCGTATATTGTTTTATGTTTTTAATTATTATTATTTTTTTACTTTTAGAAGCTCTATTTGGTTCTACTTCAAGTCTTCCTATCACTTTATCATATTTTGTTCCTTATTAATATTTTCAGTATTATCCCTTTCTTTCCATGAGTATAAACATGTTTTATAGTCTGTATTTGATTATTTCAGTATCTGAGGTCTTTGTATGTTTAAGTTGAATTATGCTTGCTGATATCTGGCAAAGTTTTATTCTTTATGGTTTATTTCTCATGTGTTTTGTGAATTATTTTAAAACTATGGGCTCATTTGTTTCATTTAATTGAAACATAGGAATTCTCTGAAAGTGTGGTAGGTTAAGGTTTTTTTCCAGGGAGTATTTGCATTTGTGTTTTATGGGTTGTTGAGGCATTAGCACATTGAGATTTTTGAGTGTTTTTTTTTTTTTTAAATTTTAGGTCACTAAAATGAATTCTTCTCTAAACGTATCCGAACGTCCTTGATCATGAATTATCTAGGGAGACCTTTCCTCCCTTACATAAAAATCTAAGCCAGAGACTCACAAGTTTCCTGTTTCTTTGCATATGGTGGCCTTTACTGATTTTCCCTTTTACTGGGCATAGCACCTTTTGGGGTATGTTTCTTTTTTTGTGGATATTCTCCAATATGTTTCCTTGAGCTGCATTGTCTCCAGGTTTCACCTTTTGTCCTTTATGCACAGAGACTTTCAAAACTAAAGTTGGTGGTGGTATGCATTGGCAGATACCTCTGGGTAACATATATATATATATACTCTCAGGACTTGTGTCTCTGGATTTGACCTTTTTCTTACTTCTTTAACCTAAGGGTATTTGTCTTATTTTCCTACAACTTTTGCATGCATTGAAAAGACTTTTTAAATCTTCTATCCAACATTCTTAAGAATTTGTCTGGAAAAGCCTCTTCAGGATATGGCATCTGCCTCATTGCCCTAATATTTATCAAATGTCATTTTTAATGTTTCTTTTATAGGATTCAGTTTAGCTGCATTTAAAAGAAACAAGAGGAAACTAGAGCTGGCAGAAAGGGTGGAAACAGATTTCATTCAACTAAAGAAGAAAAGACAATCAAATGAAAAGGTCAGGAAGTATTTGAAATATTAATCATTAATGTATCTTAATGATATCTTTAATTTGCTTTTAGATATATATGCTTTAAAGTAGTATGATCCAGTAAAAATATTATGCATGCCACATGCATCTTCTAAATTTTCCAATAGTTACATTAAAAAACTAAAAATAAGCAGGTGGAATGAATTTTAATAATTTATTTAAACCAGTGAATCCAAAGTACCACTTAAAAATGTAACCAATGAAAAAATTATTAGTGAGTTATTAAACTTCTTTTTTTTAAGTCTTCCAATTCAGTGTGTACTTTACTCTTCTAGCACATCTTAATTAGACACTGAATTTTCATTATAAATATTTGATCTGTACTTGTATTTCATAATTGAAATACAAATTGAGATACATAGTTGAAAAAATATTTTACATAACAAGTTATTCCAAACACACTTAAAATTTTCCCATAATATAACTGAGTATGTTTTAAAATTAAAATTAATTAAAATGTAATAAAATTAAAAAGTCAGTATCTCATTTGCCCTTACAACATTTTAAGTGTTCAGTAGCTATATGTGGCTGATGGCTATTGATTTGGGCCTTGCAGCTTTAGATAGTGACTCTTAACTTGGTTGTTCTGGGGGGTAGAGTATGTTATAAAGAAATGTATATGTTGGGTTCATGTAGGGTTTTTACACATTCTAATTGCAGTTTTCTGTTTCTCATTGTTACATATTCTTTGTTTGCATTTCATGCATTTGTGTACCATCATGAGTCCATGTGTGGCATTTCTTAGGTGTTTGGGGGATGTAAGTTGAAAACCACAATGTTCTTGTTCAGTCTATGGTGGTGGTGGGGGGGAGGTTCATTAGCACATAGTTCGTGATGGGTGTCTCACATCACAGTCATTTGATGTGCTTTGGCATCTTATTAATACTGGTTCATGTTTTCTGTCATAGTTTTATATGGTATATATATATATATATATATATATATATATATATGTATATATATATATGCACAATAAATCCTCTTTCATAGCAGGAGATGTTTTTCCAGTATGTTTCCATATTGGACAATTAATAAAAAATTTTGGTTCAGATCTTTTTAGTTTTTTTGCTAGAGAAAAGTAAGAATTTAGGAGGAAAATGAACATTTTATTTTAATAAATAGATCTTAGTGAAAGTGGATGACAGTGTGGTTCTTTTTCTTGGGTTTTTTTGCATCCCTTGTGCTGTCTGAGTGAGCAAATTTAGAACTTTTGTTCCTTTTAAAATGTGTAATAAAATTTGCACACAATGAGCAATTTAATAATTTCTAGAAATGTATACTACCATAAAACCCATACACCTATCCAGCTAGTAGAAAATTCTGGTTCTTCTATACTTCTTCTCAGCCAATCATAACTTACCTACTTCTATTCTTGCCTTCCCTTTCAATGCATTTTCCACACTGAAGCCCAAGAGAACTTTGAAAATGTGGATGAGATAACATTGCATCTCTTCTTTTAACTCCTTCATGGCTACTCATTATAGTGTGTTAGAGTAGCTTAGATGTCAGAGATGGAAGTAAGTTTCAAAGTACAAGTTCCTCAGATCTCTCTGAGGGTGTATAACATTTGAGGTGACATCTGAAAAATAAGAAGTGAACTTATGCAGAGTCAGTGAAATAGTGTTCCACACAAAATGAACTGCATGTGCAGTGGCCCTGGTGAGGATTTGGCATATTAGAAGAATGGGGAAGAGGGTCGATGTGCCTAAAGCAGGCTAGGCAGGGGAGAGTGGTGAGATGAAGTGGGAGAGAAAGGTAGGTACTAACTCCTTTAAAATCCAGTAGATCATGGCAGGTAGATATCAGTTGGGATATCTTGAACTGTGGGCAATGGGGGTGGAGATGGAATGAGGTGAACATATATATCTTCAGAGTGCATGGAAAGACAGAAATTACTGATGCCTTAGATATTGGTAAGGAAGAGAGAGAAATTAAAGCTTTCAGCTTTAGCAGTTGAATGTTGTCATTTACTGGTATGAGGAGAGCTGGAGAAGGTGTGGCTTCATGATGATAGAGGTGAGAAGTGGAAATCAAGAACTTTCTTAGCCCATATCCCCTTAATGGGCTTGGAATACCAGTGCTTTCTATTTTTTACCATAAAATATGTTACCTGATGTCAGCAGTATCCTAAATACCCAAGCTAATAGCTCTTCTTTTAGTGTGCCATTTTCTTTTACTCCTTCTAATTGAATTATATGCCATTTAAGGCCTCATTATGCTAATTATTTTTATCATGGTAATTGCATAACTCATTGTCTCATACATACCAATGATTATTGAGTTTAAAATAGTTATCTGTTTAAAAACTAAGATTTGTTTGTTTGAAAACTAACTTGAAAAAATAGAGTTGGTTTATAAAGAAGATGCTATAGAATTAAATATGAGCAAGCCAGCTGTAAAAGGTTGAAAAAAGTCAAAAAAATCTAGAGGCATTCTGCACTCAAAATGCATGTTAGTGCCCTTATGTCCTTGTTCTGTGTTAGATAAAATGAAACTTGAAATCATAGGACAATTCAGTGTGTTGTAGATTATACGAGAAAGATGATATAGAACATTTATTTGTGGGCCCATATTCAAAGAAAATACTTTAGACTCATATGAAAAGATTGACTGATGAATGAACCTTTAAATAAAATAAAATATTTAAGGAATGTCTTTTTTTTTAAATTCCTTTTTTTTAACCAAGAGAATTTTCATCTTTTAAAAATTTCAACCAGTCACTCATCATACTGTTTAAGAGGATTTCCCATAAAACACTTGATATGGCATGAGGAACGATTAATTATTGAGTTTATTATATGGGTCTGAAGCTTATGCAGAGGTCAGGAGGGAGAGTCCCATTTGGAAATTATTGGCATTGAAAGGAATATAATTTGAGCTCACTTCTGAGTGAGAAGAGATAGAGTTCTGAAAACTGAACCTTAGGCCAGTTCAACATGTACAAGTGGGAGGAGAAACTAGCAAAGGAGAAAGAAGAGATAGCCAGTGAGGAAGAGATACAAACAGGAGGTATCTACTAGGAAGCCAAGAGAGGAATGTTTCAGTCAGTCAACACCTGGTTCAAATGCTGCTGAGAAAACAGTGGAAAGGACAGAGAACTGGCCATTGAATTTAGCACCTCAGACTGTGGGCCTGGATAAGGACTTTCTATGACAGAGTGGATTGTAGAGTAGTATGGGCTGGGTTGGTCAGGGAGAAGAAGGAAAACGATAACTCTTTTGAGAATTTTTGACATGGAGCCGTGAGAAGGAGGGAAAGAGGAGGGGGAGAGGAAGTGGGGGGGGGGGAGAGAGAGAGAGAGAGAGAGAGAGAGAGAGAGAGAGAGAGAGAGTCAGAGTCAGTCCAGACCATTGCCAATTACTTCTGTGAATTCAGTGAATAATTAGACATGTAGAGTTTCTGTTTTCTTACTTTGGAATGGAATTAGTGATATTCTCTCTAGCAGGGCTATTATAAGGAGCAAAAATGATAAGGATGTTCAAAGGCTTGGTGGCTGTCATTGCCTTAACCAGACACAATAGTCTTTGCTATTGTAGCCTTAATTTAAAACAAAATATATATTTTTATTGATTTTTTTACAGAGGAAGAGAGAGGGATAGAGAGTTAGAAATATCAATGAGAGAGAAACATTGATCAGCTGCCTCTTGCACCTCCCCACTGGGGAGTGCCCTCAACCAAGGTACATGCCCTTGACCGGAATTGAACCTGGGACCCTTCAGTCCGCAGGCCGATGCTCTATCCACTGAGCCAAACTGGTTTAGGCAATGTAGCCTTCATTTTTAATGTCACTCAGCCTAAAAGGAAGAAAATTGCTGCCTAGTTATTTACACTGGGTGGAATCTTGTAATGGAGAAAGAGAATGGTAAGGGAGGTAGGTTAGAGATTGGATGAAAGGTTAAATTTAGTTATTATTCAAATGGAGTTGTTGGTGAACAAACATCAGGTGTTAGACCAATGAAGTCAGACTGAATCTTGGTTCAGCAGCCTCGGTACTTGAGTTCTGGCTAAGAAAGAATTGAGATCCAAAACTCAAACTATAAGATAAAATTTATTTAGAAAATCACAGAGTTAGAAGAAGTGAGTGGGAGAAGAAATGGGCTCAGGAAAGTAGGTACAGAGGCAAAAGAAGGGCCCTTGGAGCTTAGGAGAGAAGTAACGGTAACACACCGGGGGGTGAAGAAGAGGAAAAGGAGAAAGGCAAGCTTATGCTCTCAAGACTGATTGCCCCACTGGGTCCTCCAATCTTAAGGGTATGTATCTGGAAGTCTTAGGGGAGAATCTCAACAGAATATTCACCACCTTTCTAGTTTTTTCCTTTCAGAGTTATGGTCTCCACTGATTGGTCAGCGCAATGCAGCTGACCTGAGGTCATTAGTCAATGCAGCTGGACCTGAGGTCAGCATTGGCATCGCTTGTCTGTTTTTGCTACTTTTCAGGGCCTGGAGCTGATACACAACTGAGCCTAGATGCTATCCTGCAGGGTTAATGCTTAAGGGAGTGGTTTGTGCAAGGTACCAAATGGGAGTCGCCTGAGGCCACTCTTTGAACTCTTGTTTCTCCTCTCAGGGGAAAACAGGTCATGGGATGGTCCAAACCAGTGGTTGCCAACCTTTTGGACCTCACGGACCACCGGTTGGCAACTGCTGGTCCAAACTCAAGTATAGTTTTGGTTAGCCAGCGATATGCTAGGGGAGGAAAGGTCACCTTGGGAGTGAGGTCCTTGTTTTTCCAGTTTTGCCCCTTGCTAAGTACCTGACCTTCTCTACCTGACCCATCAATCCTTGCTCTGCTCATGTCTATCTAACTGCTTACCACAGACTATTTCAGATATCTTAAGTGAAAGAAAAATATTTTTTTTATATTCAGAATAAATGAACTGTAATGATACAAAAGTAGTTGTGTGACATTGGCTTACAAAAATAACTGGGGCCTAGTCTCTGCCTTTAGGGAAGGGAGCTGGCTAGAGGCTTTGCTTTATAGGTGTGTATGTTATCTTGGCAGGTCTTATCTCATCCTCTCTAATAACAGAGAAACATGCAAATTGACCATACCTCTCTATGCCCACAAGCTACGCCCACCAACCCATCAGGAATGTGTATGCAAATTAATCCAACAAATATGGCAGCAGCCATGGAGCTGGATCCAGCAGGAGGCTTGGGTTGCCCCCAGGTGATGGAGGAAGCCAAGCTTCCTGCCCACCCTGGCCAGCCCTGGCCTCTGCTCAAGGCTACAAAGTTTCAATTATAGAAGATAAATAAATCCCAACAAAAATGGGAGCAGCCATAGAGCTAGAGAGAGTAGGAGGCTTGGGTTTCCCCTGGCAATGGAGGAAGCCAAGCTTCCCACCTGCCCTGGCCTACCCTGGCCTACCCTGGCCTCCATTCAAGGCTACAAAGTTTCAATTAGCTTGGGTCACTGGGGGGCGTGGCTGGCCTGCAAACCACCACAGGCCTCTCACCCTAAGGGAATGATCACCCTGATCCAGACACCCTCCAGGGGAAACCAGCTGGCTTCCACCCATGCACCAGGACTCTATCCTATCTAATAAAAGAGTAATATGCAGATTGACCATCACTCCAACACACAAGATGGTTGCCCCTATCTGGACACAAAATGGCCACCACAAGATGGCCAGCAGGGGAGGGTAGTTGGGAGGGACCAGGCCTGCAAGGGAGGGCAGTTGTGGGCGATCAGGCAAGCAGGGGAGGGCAGTTGGGAGGGTCACCAGGCTTGCAGGGGAATAAAGTTAGGGGTGACCAGGCCTGCAGGGGAGGGTCATTAGGGGAAAACAGGCTGGCAGGGGAGCAGTTAGGCATCAATTAGACTGGCAGGAGATTGATAAGGGGGTGATCAGACTGGCAGGCAGAAGCGGTTAGGGGCAACCAGGAAGGCAGGCAGGCAAGCAGTTGGGAGCCTACAGTCCTGGATAGTGAGAGGCATGTTTGCCCATTTAGGCCTGATCCCGAGCAGTCGGACATCCCTCGAGGAGTCCAAGATTAGAGAGGGTGCAGGCTGGGCTGAGGGACACACCCATCCTGTGCATGAATTTCATGCATTGGGCCTCTAGTAGTGAAGATAATAAGACAGGCTCCCAGAAACAAATAACTACCTAATATGAACCACTTGGGCAAAAATAGAGATATGGCAGGAAAGGACAAATAGCTGTTTTCTGAATCATCCTGTATTTAGTTTATTTCTCCCTGTCCTGGTCTGTGTAGTTTCAGTATAGTTTTGGTTAGCCAGCATCGACTAAGTCTGGTACTACTGTTTGTTGTGGCTACATAAAAGCAGCTGTGAGTAGGGTATGTAAATATAATAAAAAGAATACAGTGTTTTGCAACTTTATAATGTTCACATTTTATTAGTGTTGAAGGAGATAAATTCTGTCTTGAAAATATTTACTCAATATTTTAAATTTTTGTTGCGTTTTTATTTCTTTTTCTTTAAAAAGTAATTGGATATCATAACCGTAGTAATAGAAATAAAAAATAATGCAAGAAAACTATTTAATCAGCTTACTACCTCAATAAATTAGAGTGCTTTTGTTTTCCTTCCTCTGTGACATTGATATTTTATTTGATTTAGTTTAAAATACAGATGGTTAACCTATTGAATGCATTTAGCTGCAAACAATAAAAAACCTGACTGGCTTAGAAATGCACATTTGTCCCCCTACTTGCTGGCCCTCTGCCACACAGTAGAAGGATTGGTGGTGGGTTGGTTGCTGGCATTGGCTTGAATTTCCAATTATTCTAGGACCAACGTATCTGGGATTCTCTTGGGCGTTTCTCTCAAGCCTTTTGTTTTATGAACATGATATGGATCCTTCACTTTTAGATGTCACATTTGCATTCTAGGTGAGAAGGAGAGAGAGGAGGGTGGGAGTGGGGAAACTAGTTAGTGCCAGATATATCTGTCACTTTTTATCTGGGATGCAACTTTTTCAGAGTCTTCCTCAATAGGCTTCTCCTTATGTTTGGTAAGGTAGTGGAAAAGGGGAGCAATTCTACCACATGCGTATTCTTGGCTGCAAAGGAGCCTAGGAAATGGAGTGGATTGTTTTAAGTACTACCTCATAGTCATGGCATGCTTCTGGACACATTGTCTTCCCAAGAAAAATAGTTTTGTTGTCAAAAGAAGAGGAGGGGGGAAAAGAGGAGGAGGAGATTATTAGATAGGCAATTTGTAGTGTGTAGCATAAATGGAAACATTCTTCTTCATCTCCCTCCCCACAATTAATATGTCTCTTTTTACTACAAACATATTGGGTTAAGCAGCTAATGTAAATATAAATAAAATAAAAACATATTTTGTCTTGACTTTTCGGATATATGGATTTTAAAGATAATATTAAAAGATGAGGGGTATAAATATTTTTCAATTGTCTGTTCTTAGTCATTGGCATTTCTGTTTCATCTATACTTATTTTTTGTGACTGGAAGACATGCCGGAGAAGGAGAAGATTACTATGTAACTTACTATTGTGTACTATAAAAATAGTAGCTGTTTGCTTCCCCTTCTCTGGGCAGACCCAAGTCTTCTGGATTTTTCTTTTACCCCATTGTTTTCCTTATGATGTACAGACAGTTCATACTTTGCATGGTGATGTCGGACCATAAAATGACTGGACAAGCGGCAACTGTGCAAAGGTGTTTTTTTTTTTTTAATTCTTTATTGCTGGAAGTATTACATATGTCTCCTTTCCCCTATAGCAAAGGGTCTTAATGGCCAAAAATTACACTGTCCCATGACTTTTATTTGGTCAAAACATTAAAAACTCTCTTACTGTTGGTTATAAATGCATAGAATAACAAACAAAAATAAGTAGGTAAAACAAATAGTTCTTTAGTGTACTAATTTAAAACCTTAGAAGTGTTAAGAATTACAGTGTTTTACTTCTGTTATCAAGAGCAATTTGAATGGTATTTGCTTTCTTGTCATATAAGTTATTATTCGAGTGAGCATTTTTTTTTTGTCATGGGGAATTCTCAAAGTCCTTTTTAATTTTGAATCAGCTTTCACCATTTTATCCTTTGTACTTTACATGTTGTAAAATATCTTCCAGAGTTTTCTTAATGTCAGGTTTTTGGGCAATGCCTCTTCCTCTGGGTCCTCTTCATTTTTTTTTTTTTTTGTCACAACTACATTCTTATTTATGTGGGTACATTTGTCTTCACTAAGTTCCCATGACTGTTGGTCTAGAGCTGTGGTCGGCAAACTGTGGCTTGAGAGCCACATGTGGCTCTTTGGCCCCTTGAGTGTGGCTCTTCCACAAAATACCACGACTTGGGCGAGTCTATTTTGAAGTGGTGTTAGAAGAAGTTTAAGTTAAAAAATTTGGCTCTCAGAAGTAATTTCAATTGTTGTACTGTTGATATTTGGCTCTGTTTGCCGACCACTGGTCTACAGTCTCTTAAATGATAGCATGTTGAACATTCCATGGCCATGCATTTCTTCTATAACTTCATATTTTTTTCTCTTTTCCCCTCCTTTTTTTCTTTATTTATTCAGTTATTACATATGTGTCCTTATCCCCTCATTGCCCCCGGACTCCTACTCATGCCCTTACCCCTCCTGGTGTTTGTGTCCATTGGTTAGGCTTATAAGCATGCAAACAAGTCCTTTGATTGATCTCTTCCCCTTACCCCCACCTTCCCTTACCTTCTCTCTGAGGTTTGACAGTCTGATCGATCCTTCTCTGTCTCTGGATCTGTCTTTGTTCATCAGTTTATGTTGTTCATTATATTCCACAAATGAGTGAAATCATATGATATTTATCTTTCTCTGACTGGCTTATTTCGCTTAGCATAATGCTCTCCAGTTCCATCCATGCTGTTGCAAATGGTAAGAATTCATTCCATTTTTATAGCAACATAGTAATTCCATAGTGTAGATGTACCACAGTTTTTTAATCCACTCATCTGCTGATGGGCACTTAGGCTATTTCCAAATCTTAGCTATGGTATATTGTGCTGCTATGAACATAGGAGTGCATATATCCTTTCTGATTGGTGTTTCTAGTTTCTTGGGATATATTCCTAGAAGTGGGATCACTGGGTCAAATGGGAGTTCCATTTTGAGTTTTTTGAGGAAACTCCATACTGTTCTCCACAGTGACTGCACCAGTCTGCATTCCCACCAGCAAGCAGTGAGGAGGGTTCTTTTTTCTCCACATCCTCGCCAACACTTGTCATTTGTTGATTTGTTGATGGTTGCCATTCTGACAGGTGTGAGATGGTATCTCATTGTCGTTTCGATTTGCATCTCTCGGATTATTAGTGACTTTGAGCATGCTTTCATATGTCTCTTGGTCTTCCTTAAGTTCTCTTTCAAAAAGTATCTATTTAGGTCCTTTGCCCATTTGATTGAATTGTTTATTTTCCTTTTGTTAAGTTGTATGAATTCCCTGTAAATGTTGGAAATTACACCCTTATTGGTGATAACATTGACAAATATGTTCTCCCATGCAGTTGGCTTTCTTATTTTGTTGATAGTTTCTTTTGCTATAAAGAAGCTTTTTGTTTTGATTTAGTCCTATTTGTTTATTTTCTCTTTAGTTTCCATTGCCCTAGCTGTATCAGTGAAGATATTGCTTTGGCATATGTCTGAGATTTTGCTGTCTGTGGATTCCTCTTAATATTTTTATGGTTTCCCGTCTTATACTTAAGTCCTTTATCAGTTTTGAGTTTATTTTTGTGTAAGGTGTAAGTTGGTGGTGTAATTTCAATTTTTTTTGCATGTATCTGTCCAGTTTTCCCAACACCATTTATTAAAGAGATTGTCTTGGTTCCACTGTATGTTCTAGTTTCCTTTGGCACATTTTTTATTAAATTTTACTTCCAATATTATCACTTTTTGTTTCTGTGCTTCTCTTTCATCTTTCTTGGCCCATTCCCTCTTTTGATATCAAGTTTTGTAGGTCATGTAGATTGATCACTGGGAGACAAGGAAGTCGCACAACTACATGCTTTACTGTTGTGCACAGTGACCCATTACTGACATACTTGGGAGGAAATGACATGATTGGTCACTGGTCATGATCAGTGGTGATCTGTGAACTGAAGAGCTAGCCCCGGAGTTTGTGTTTTATGCAATTACTCATAGTTAATATACCATGTAACTGAAATTGAGCCAGGTTGTTGAGTGACTGCTATTATTTAACTAAACGGTGGTATCTAAAATTCATATGGATTGGAATTAGGCAAAATGGGGACTGTGTTTCTGTAAAGGAACCAGAACTATTTGTCCTGTAGTTTCCTTCAACCCAAGTGTTGCTGCTCACAGTTCAGTATGCTCCTCTGTCTTTTGTAATTCCTGCAAATTGGTCTCTGGATCTCCCCTGGCAGTATTGCCATGGGCTTTCATTGTTTTTAGAATATTTTTCAATAATTTTTGTGGTATATGTAATGAAATTATGACATGTGTTAAGTTTACTTATTTTTTGCTTTGATACAATAACAAAATAGTAGTTGTGTTGGTATTTATAATATTTGAGTAAAAAAACCTGTCTTTTGGAATAAAGTAGTTAACTTATTGGCCACTTGTTATTCTTGGCTTATGCCACAGGATGGACTGAGTTGCTACAAAGAGGAGATGTTCACGTTGGTAAAACAAACAGACTCAATTCACACCATAACCTAAATTTCATAAATATCAGTTTCAAACAGCCAGCCCTAAATATTACTGGAAGGGACTCTTTTATTCTTAGAGTATTAAAAGAGGTTGGGGGTATTGTTTGATCTCAACATTATTGATGTTTCAAGCCTTTCCTCCCCCCTCTTCATTTTTCACAAGCATATTGTCAAAATAGTTTCCATGTCTTTTTCTTTAATAACAGATTTTACAGTTGAATGTACATAGAATTCTTTGCCCCCTCCCACCACTTTTATGAAGTAATTTAAGTTTTCAATTAATTTCATTGGTTTTTAGGTAAAGCAGTTCTCATATAGTGTAGCGAAATAAAAGATAATCAGACCTTTCCCATTGTGTGAACATCTTTCATTCTTTAATTTCTAATGAACAAATTATAAAATTTAGCAGTGATTTATCTTGTGTCTTCAAAACCACTCTAAAGAGATGCTCCAACTTTTAATTTTGTGTTCTTTAGCCACCATAGAGGGACATCAAATTGGCCACATGTTTCACAAAGGAAATGTTGGGCCTTGCTTTGTGTGCTTCATATAAATATATTCTATTCGTTTGAAGTATATTGTGGGTAACATTTTCCCCTTTTATCCACCATCTTGAAATTATTATGTAAACGCTTAACTGTATCATACTAAATCACTGTATTTTTTGGGTGAGAGGTAGGTTAAGATCAAAGAAAATAAATGCACAAAAAACAACATGTTTTCCTCAGATTGTTCTGTTTGTACATGTGTACATGTCTGTGCCTTATGTGTACAGGGAAAGAAGTAATTAGTCTTTTATAGAAATTTACTTAATCTGGAGTTTTGTTGTTTCTCATGAAGGTGGTTAATGCATAGATGTATGAGAAAACAGGAGTAAAGAAATTTCTTTGACTTCTCTTACATAAAGAAATATACTTTATATATTTGTTTTTTGGTAAACTGAAAATTCCTTATTAAGTGATTATTTTCTATATAAAATGAATTTCTATGATTTGTAGGTAATATTAAATTACATTTACCTCACCTAGGACTTTCTTGACTACTGAGTAAGACTATAGAATTTATACGTAAATAGGTAGGTCAATGACTTAAATAAATGTATTATTAGCATTTAGATAGGTTATGGAGCCAGAAGACCAGCATTCCTTTGCAGTATAACTTGATGGGATTCTTTAAATGTCTATAGTTTGCTGTACTTTATGTAATTCAGTCAATTACTGAAATCTAGAACTTGAAACCCTTGAGAACTAGACTCCCCCTTCCTCCCTTTTCAGGAAAAGTTTTCATACAATGATATAATAGCTAATAAGTTGGGTTTCTTCCTAAGTCTTCCTTAAAGCCATCCTAAACTATGCCTTAAATATATCCTGGGTCAGAAAGTTATAAGTGAGATAAGGTTAAAGCAAGATTGAGGAGTTAATGAATCCTAACTGCTGTTTTTATTTTGTAATGAAAGTAACTTGTGGTTTTCCAGGAAGCCTGTTATAAGTTGACATCAGATATTGTCAGTCTTAAAAAATCTTCTCTCAAATTTTAATATTCAAGAGCTCTGTAGAGCCTCCTTTAAATTTAGTGTTTAACAGGATCAGAGGAGGGAAGAAAGAGCATCCTTTATTATCAATGGAATAGTCCCAGTTGATCTTGTATATAATGTAGAAATCACTAGACTGTTGCTTTTCTAAGAGGAAATACCTCCAGTGAATGGAATTTAATTGGGACAACAAATAGAGGCCTTCCCATGTGGGAATTGGCTCAGACCATGGTGTTAAGAGTATCCAATTTTTTTTTTTAAATATATTTTATTGATATTTTACAGAGAGGAAGGTAGAGAGATAGAGAGCCAGAAACGTCGATGAGAGAGAAACATCAACCAGCTGCCTCTTGCACACCTCCCACCGGGGATGTGCCCGCAACCAAGGTACATGCCCTTGGCCAGAATCGAACCCGGGACCTTTCAGTCCGCAGACCGACGCTCTACCACTGAGCCAAACCGACCTCGGCAAGAGTATCCAATTCTAAGTCAGAACTTTTAAATATCTCCTCATAGAGTATTACCGTGCATTAATGACCTGAGTTGACCCATCATATAGTGATGCTTGACAGTTATAGCTAATAAGACCAGTGGAATAAACCAATGCATGAAAAGATAGATGTGTGTGTCACACACACACACACACACACACACACACACACACACACCAATAATAAGGATGTTTTAAGATCAGAATATAAGAACCACTATTTAATTAGGTTGAAAGAAAACTATCTGTGAGTCTTTGAAGGCTTGATTGGACCAGCACTTTTCTGCCCTGGCTGGGTTGCTCATTTGGTTGGAGCATTGTCCTGTACACCAGAAGGTGTGGGTTCGTGGGTTCATTTCCTGGTCAGGGCACGTGGCCAGGTTACTGGTTCATTTCCCAGTTGGGTTCATGCAGGAGGCAACTGATTGAAGTTTTTCTCTCTCTGTTGATCTTTCTCTCTCTCTAAACCAATTAAAAAAAATAAAACCACAAATTCTTAGACTATTCTCAGTATACTGAATCAGAATCTGAAGGGATGGGTAAGGTATTGGCCAGCATTTGAGAATCATTGTTCTGCCTACTATGTCACAGTGGGCCTGGAAAAGCACCTGTCTAGTAATCATTGTTATTAGGAACACAGAACATTCTAGAAGATTTGGGAATCACATGATTGCATTCAGTTAATAACTTCATATTCACTTTCACTCAGTTCTCTCTGCTTCAGGGAGTCTGGAACTCGTTTCTCCTTGCTCGTCTCCATGTCATTGTCATTGTTCACAGGTACCCGACCCATTGCATCCATTTAATGAAACTTTGCTTTTTTATAGATTAATCTAAATTCAGATTTCCACCCCTCTTTTCATGCCCTAAATGGTTCCATGTGCTTATTACATAGTTTCACTTCTTAGACTTATCACACCCTAACAGAATGTCTAGATTCAAGCTTCACCATTCTCTCCATGATGACTGCAATAGCATTCTAACCCTGTGCCCCTTCCAGTCAGTTCTATACACAGCATTGGTGGAATCATTTAAAAGCGCAATTTGATTTTGTCATGCCCCTGCTTCAACTCTTCAGTCAGCTCCAGCTGCTCTTAAGAGAAAAGTATAAGCTCCTTAACAGAGCCCATAGGACTAGACAGGAGCAGGCACCTGTCTTTCTTTCCAACACTTTGTCCTCTCTCTTTCTGGGTCACATTGTTTGTAAAGATTCTTCTTGGGTCAAGACCTTTGTTCCAGATCCAAGGAATATTGTCTCTCTCCCTCCCATTTCTCATTTTAAGCTGTCATGTCTCTCCAACTGCCTTTCTTAGTGTGGTTATTTGATGCCATCCTCTTTCACTAGAGTTCAGGTTCCAGGAAGACAGCATTTATGTATGTTTTAGTTACCATGGTTTCTCAGCGTGGCATGTAATAAGTGCTCGGTAAACATTTGTTTAATGAGCACATGTGCTGTTAGTTATTTACTTTTGCTTGTTTTTTTTTTTTTTGATATATTTACTAACATGAAGGCCAAACCTTTTTACCGTATTTGCCGGCGTATAAGACGATTTTTGGCCCCGAAAAATACGTATTTGCCGGCGTATAAGACGACTGGGCATATAAGACGACCCCCTAACATTTCCACTAAAAATACAGAGTTTGTTATATACTCGCTGTATAAGACTACCCCCCACTTGGAGGCATATTTTTCAGGGCCAAAAAATCGTCTTATACGCCGGCAAATACGGTACTTGTGATGACTAGATGGTGGTAGTATCTTTAGAATGGGCTTCTCTAACTGCTTCTAACTTTTCTCTATTTCTCTTTGATCTGTGTATTTTCTCAAGACACATTTCCTTAAAATACTTGCATTGGTCATGTTGTTTTCCAGGAACAAACTTTAATATAATCTTTATTGTTTGTAGATTAAAACCCAAACTTTTTAGCCTGAATTTATGAACCCTCTTCAAACCTAGACCCAACCTACTTTTCCATTTTCTCTTTTGGAATAATCTTTTTCTCTTACTGAATGCATTTCTTTATTGATTTTTTTCCATGAATTTGCTGAATGTTCTCACTCCTAAGTTTTTACTCATGTTTCTTTTCCTTCATAGAATAAATAATAATAATATAATAATAATAATAATAAATACCAGATTCTTCTCTTTGACTACTGAAATTCTAACCCAAGTCCTCTTCAAGGACCAGCTCAAACGCTACCCAGATCAGAACATATTTCTCTTTTCTGCTTAGTACATGTAATGGACATGTTATTCAATAAATGCTTGTTGAATTGAATTACCTATTTTATACATTTGTCATTTTGAGATTATTATGTTGTATTTTACCATATTTGTGTCAACTCATGGAGCCATGAACATTTTGATTTTTTACTTTAGCACAGTACTTTCGTTCAGTGATCATTAACTTAAACATTTACAATTGATGATTTTAATATTAATTTTGAGAGAGAAACATACCAGGTTATTTTCTTTAATTGTAAGTATTAGGGTCTTTCAAGATAAGTTTGAATCTATTATTTAAGTATTTCAAACATATGTTAGTCTAAAACCATGCTTCACTTTAAGCAATAAGCTTATATCTGAAGATATAATGAAAAAGAGTTAATCTGAAAGATTAATAATAATACTATTGCACTTCCTCAATATTGTAGAGATATAAAGATTCTATATATGTAAGTGAGGGAAATAATTGTTGGGAAATATCTTAGACACAGCCACAGTATCATCTGACCACCACAAAGAGGTGAGGCAGGAAGTGCCCACAAGGGGGAGTGCCCATCTAGAGAAAATTGACTGAGCCTCTTTCCTGTTAAGCACATAAAATGGCTGTTTTACAAATGCACTTCTAGACCATGTCTGATGTTCTAGGAAAAAGAATGGACCCTCTCCACAGCAAGAATTTCTTCCCATTTTGTAGCACCCATTTATTGTGGTTTTGGGATTTCCAAGGAGGGACTGGGGACAGAATGGAAATGGGGTTGCCTTATAAGCTAAGACAAGTTTGTGAAGCTTGTGATTGTACTCCCCCCCCCCCCCCCCCCTCTGTTGAGATCATTTTCATTTTACAAGTTTTGTCATCTCTTCTGGGGTCATTTGCCCAAAGAATAAGCACTGCTTCATTTTCTTTGCTCCACTGATCTGTATGCCCTGAGGTTATGAAGAAGTCACCTTGCAAGTCACCTTGAGGAGTGCACAGGCTTTGAATGATGTTTGCACCAGAGGTCATGGCCTCTTGGGATTTTTGTTTTTTCTTTCTAGTACCTGTTTTATCTTTGACCTGAACATTATTACCAGCAACATTTATTGAATGCTCACCATGTGCAGGTTTTTAAAGTAGGTTTTAGGGAGTAAAGAGAGCACCCAGCATCTAGGCCCTGACCATTACATTTGGTCTAGGGGAATTAAACAGTAAAGGGAAATCATTCCAGTTGATATGCAGTAGAATAATGAAACCATCTATGAGAGCTACAGGAATGAGCAAGATGGATAACTAATTTTAAGCTTGCTAAGTTTCTCATGCTAGGTTTTATGGGAGAGGTGGAATTTAAGCTGAGTCCTAAATAAAAGTAGGAGTTGCTATCTAGATGGAGAGAAAGTGCTAGGCTTAGGAATCTGGGAGTGGATAAGCTTGTTACATTACAGAGTTTCTGCATGACAGTGGTTTCAAACTCAAATGCTCATGGGGGCGAGGCAGGTAGCCTAAATGTGTGAGCCAGTCTAGGGAGATGGAGCTGTTGGTGATATGTGCTCCATTCTAAGGTGTTCAGAAACACAATGTGTAACACCAAAAAACTTTGCTGTTCAAGGAAAACTCTGGTTTTGAAATCTTGTTATAATTGTGAGGACATGGCAGTTGATATGATTCAACTGTACACCACATTTAGCAAAGTAAAATAGGCCACAGGAATTAAGCCCATAGCCGAGGGGCTATGGATCACAGGGCTACTGATCAGGGATGTGAGGCTGTTGTTTGGAGTAGCTGAATGTCTGTCTACTTTTATTCATGCTAACTGTACTTAGGCCAAATTAGGGGACTATTTTGAAATATGTATGCATGGGGCTTGTCCTTGTGGCTAGTAGCATTAAATACACACTTTTGAATGTTGGTAGTCTTTGAGGTTAACTTAAATGGCATTAGAATTTATAAGATATAGTGCTTTTATAATTAATTTAGATTACATTTATATTTTAGAATATACTTAACTCCTCTTTGTAATTTTTGATATTATTACTTTTAAGTAATATTTTTTAAATTTAATTTTTTATCCTCACTAGAGGATATGTTTTATTAATTTAAGGGAAGGGAGAGAGAACCAGACGGAGAAACACTGATGTGATCAGCTGCCTTCTATTATGCACCCCAACTGAGCGTTGAACCTGCAGTCCAGGTATGTGCCCTGACTGGGAATGGAACCTGTAACCCATTGGGAGAACCAGCTTAGCCACAGTAGCCACGAGTCAAGTAAGATTTTAAGCAATTTAGGAATAAAAGGAGAAAAAGTATTTGGGTATTTTTTTTTCTTTTTAATGTGCTTATCTTTAGTAGTAAACATATTTATGATTTTGAAATAATTTATTTTTGTGAGTGTACTCTGAATTGTGTAGTCAAAGAGATACTGCTGTACTTTAAAATCACCTCAAATAAAACACCTTATTACTGTGTTATTAAAGTCAGTGTCAAATATTTGTTCTTCACTCTGGGAGAGGATGGAATTTAAATCCAGGTGAAATGACTCATTTCAATTGTCATGGTGTTTCATGGCAGGAATAGACTCCAGATTGTCCCAGTTACCTTTTAGTCCTTTATCTGTTATTCCCCACTGCTTTAAGACTCAGTTCAAAGGCCAGTGGAGCTCTGGTATTTAAAAGAAAAAGTGTAATTTTATCCAGAGAAGGTAAATGTATGCCCCCAAATGAAAGAAAGAACAGAGGTCCAGACCATGACCAGGTGTTCGTGAAAAGAGCCAAATTGGACAACTAAATTGAAAAAGGTTGTCTGCTCTTATTAAAGAGACTTTATTGCTGTCTATTTAATTAGTAAGGTCTTAGCTCATGCTTGTATGTTTTTTAATCTGCCCAAGTAATGAAGTTCATAGCCTATTAGTGAGTGTGCTGGTAGCATGTCGTGCTATCTCTGTCATTGAAGCACTATGATATAAGCGTGCCTGTGAAGTGAAACTCGCCAATAATCTTGATTCCCTCCTTCTCCCTTGAACACATTTCCCAGATGGTGATGACTGAGTTTAAGGAAGTGTAGGATGACCAGTGGAAAATGCAAAGTTAAAGTTGAAGTATAGTATGGGTATTACTTATTTAGAGTTTTTCAGAAAGCAATTTAGAGTTGAAGAAACTGAATTGGTTAGTCATAAATGAGAAGAATGTGATCTGATGCCAGATGATCTATGAGGATGGGAAGGCAGTAGAGAAGTGTTATCAAAAGAAACATTGAATGGAGGACTGTATGGCCAATGTCAAGACATAATTTCTTCATAGATAAAGTGAGAGGTTTGGTGGTAAGATCCTCAGAAGTTTGTTTTGAACAGTAGACCAAAGGGCTTGCAAAGCTTCCTGAAATAAAAGATCTTCTTTCTCAGGATTGCTGTGGCTTTTTATTTTATTTTTATTTTTATTCCATATGAATTTTTGGAGAGTTTGTTCTAGATCTGTGAAATATAGCGTTGCTATTTTAATGGGTATTGCATTGGATCTATAGATTGCTTTGGGTAGTATGGACATTTTAATGATGTTGATTCTACTAATCAATGAACACAATATATTCTTTCATTTGTTTATGTCTTCCTCTCTCTCTCTCTCTCTCTCTCTCTTTTTTCTTTTAAAGTCCTGTAGTTTTTCAAGTACAGGTCTTTTACCTCTTTAGTAAGTTTATTCCGAGGTATATTAATTTTTTTGTTGTAATGGTAAATGGGGTTGTTTTTTTAAAAAATTTATCTTTCTGTAAGTTCATTATTGGTGTATGTAAGAGTCATAGATTCCTGGGTGTTAATTTATAGTGTTTTCTTATAATCCTTTATATTTCTGTGGTGTCTGTGGTCACTTCTCCCCTTTCATTTCTGATTTTATTTGTTTGGGTGTTCTCTCTTTTTTCTCATTGAGTCTGGTTAAAGGCTGATCAATCTTGTTTATCTTTTTAAAGAACCAGCTCTTGGTTCTATTGATTTTTTTTTTAGACAATGTTTTTTATTTCTTCTCTGATCTTTATTACTTCTTTCCTAGTCCTCATGTCTTTGTTCATTTTTTTTTTTTTTTTTTTTTTTTTAGTTCTTTTAGGTGTAAGGCTAAGTTGTTTATTTGAGAATTTCTTGTTTACTGCTATGAATTTTCCTTTTAGGACTGCTTTTGCTGTTTCCCATAGATTTTAGGTTGTGTTTTCATTTTCATTTGCCTACCTCAGGTATCTTTTGATTTCTTCCTTAACCTCATTGTTAATCAATCCATTGTGTAGTAACAAGTTATTAATGTCTATGTGTTTGGGTGTTTTTTAAATTTTTTCATTGTTTTTCTTATAATTGATTTCTAGTTTCATATCATTGGTGGCTAGAGATGACATGTGGCATGGGGTCTCAGGTTATCACCAGTGCTTGATATAACTTCAAACTTCTTAAATTTGATGAGATTTGTTTTGTTGCCTGACATGTGGTCTGTCTTGGAAAATGTTTCATGTGTACTTGAAAATAATGTATTCTGCTGGTTTGGAGTGAAATTATTTAAAAACATTAATTAAATCCATCTGCTCTAATGTGTCATTTAAGGTGACTATTTCCCTGTTTTGTTTTGTTTTTTCTTTTTCCATTTTTTCCTGTCTGGAATATCTATCCAGTGTTGTCAGTGGTTTTTAAAAAATCCCATACGATGACTGTATTACTCTCAATCTCTTCCTTATGCCCATTTATATTTATTTTTTGTATTTAGGTGCTCTTTGTTGGGTGCACAAATGTTGACAAGGGTTTTCTCCTATTGTTATAGTGATCCTTTATTATTGGCCTTCTTTGCCTCTTAGGATAGCCTTTGCTTTAAAGTCTGTTTTGTCTGATATAAATATTGCTACCCCAACTTTTTAAGTATTCTATTAAATGAAATGTCATTTTCCATTGCTTTACTTTCAGTTCAATTTGAAGTGGGTTTCTTTCTTATAGACAGCATGTATATGGGTCTTGTTTTTTCTTTTTAATGCATTCAACAACCTATTTGTAGGTCCTTGTTTTTCATTACTTTTAATATTTTATGCCAGCTTATTATGGTCTGATATATTTCTGTTGAGAAATTAGCTCTAAGTTTTATGGGAGAAGCTCTTAGTTAACTATCTTTCTCTTGCTTCTTTTAAGCTTCTCTTTTTGTCTTTAATCTTTGCCATTTTAATTATGATGCATCTTGGTGTGGACTTCTTTGAGTTCATCTTTTTTCAGACCTTCTGCACTTCTGTATCTGGATGTGTTTTCCTTCACCAGGTTAGGGAAGCTTTTAGTCATTATTTTTTCAAATGGGTTCTCAATCCCTTGCTCTTTCTCTTCTCCTACTGGTACCCCTGTGGCATGGATGTTGTGATGCTTTATGTTTTCCCAGAGGTTCCTTAAACTGTCTTCATTAAAATTTGTTTTTCTTATTGTTGCTCTGATTGGGTATTTTATATTATTTTGTCTTTCAATTTACTGATTTGATCATCTGCTGTATCTATCTGTCTTTAATTCCTTCCAATGTATTCTTCATTTCCATTATTTTGTTCTTCATTTCTGCCTTTTTTTTGTTGTTGTTGAAGCTCTCAGTGCATCTATTCTTCTCCTAAATTTCTTAGGCCTCCTTATAACCATTGTTTTGAACCATGTATCTGGTAGATTGCTTTTCTTCATTTCATTTAGGTTTTTTTTCTTGGAGATTTTTTTTGTTCTTCCATTTGCTTCATGCTTCTTTCTCTCCCCATTTGGGCTGTCTGTCTGTGTTTGTTTTTGTATTTTATGTAGTTCATTATATAGTAGTTGTCCTGTGGGGCCCAGTGGTGCAGTCTTCCTGATCATCTGAGCTGGGTGCTCCAGATGTGTCCTTTGTGTGGGTTATGTGAGCTCCCCTGTTGTATTGAGCCTTGATTGCTGTTGCCATGTCTGGGGGGAGGGGGTGGAGGGTTGACCCTCAGGCTGGATGGTTGTGAGGTTTGGTCATGACCAAAGTGTAAGAGCTGCTGTGTGGGAGCTGATGCCATGGGGGGAAAAAAATTCTCCCTAGCATGTTGTGGTGCCTGCTGAGGCATTCCTTTGGTATACTTCTTATGGAGCTAATTGGATGGTGCCCTTTTGTGGTCTGAAACCAGCCCTTAGGTGTGCTGGTTCTGGGCCTTTTGGGAGGGACTCTGGTACAGGTCAATGTCGACACTGCCTGTGACTAGTCCTGGGTTACCATAGGAGCTACAAAGTGAATTATAGTTGGTATCTGCCTCTACTGAGCTTGGATGCACATTGGAAGGACCAAGCTAGATTCGAGGTCTGCTGCCACCAGTACTGGGTCTGGCACAGATCAGCAAATGGCCCAAGGCACCCTGAGATTCGCTGTCACCTGCCAGCCTCCCCTTAGGCTCACTGAAAGAGCCTTGGGCAGTACTTGAGTTGTATGTGGTAGGTTCTCAGGCAGTTACCAGAGAGTGGTGAGTGGTGTTCACCGGGTTATTTCAGTTTCAAATTCAGTACTTGTGCTTGGTCAGGGGCCACTCAGCAAAAGTCTCAGGGTACATGGAGGCCAGCTGCCACCTGCCTGGGGCCTTTGCAGTGGCATGGGGTCTCAGGGCATCACCAGTGTAGAGTTAGTAGAATTCAGCAGGCTAAAGCAGATTAAGATTTTGCTCTGTAGAGGGAAGGCTTTACACAAGAAATGTGTTGCTTGTTGGTCATGTAAGAGGATGACCCTCGCCCTGAAGCCCCACAAGTCAGTTTCTCCCTGTGTGTCTCTGGCACCTTGTGAGCTTAACTGAAATTCCTTGAGAGCTATTCAAGAATGCTGCCGTGCTGGCCCAGGCTGGCAGCCACTGACAACCTTCAGCCATAGAAAATTGATTTTCTAAAGAGAAAATAGAAAAGTTATTAGGTGTTCTTATATCCAGTTTCTCATTAGTTTCAGCTAAGCCAGATACATGAAAGTAGAGACTTCTAGCTAAATTATACTTTATTTATTCACATCTGTTATACTCTGAGCCCACAGTGGCTCCACTGAAGGGAGCTGGTTTGTGGGAGGTAGACAAGGAGCCAGATCTGGGTCTCCTGTAGCCAGAGCTATTATTCTATGTTTAGGATACTCAAAGATGTAAAACTTTATGCTGACATTGCTGTGCTGTCATGGAGAGCATTAGTCATCTGCTTTCCTTAAGTGGATGCTCACACCAACTTAATGTTGCCCACGAACCTAACAAAGGTGTATTAGAAAGTTTTGGTATGTATTCAAAAAAGGTATTTCATGCTTATTGTATTAAGATCATTCCACCTTGCCCCAGTTTTAGGATGCAATTATTCTTTTAAAAATATATTTCTATTTAGTTCAGAGAGGAAGGGAGAGGGGGAGAGAGAGAGAGAAATATCAATAATAAGAATCATTGATCAGCTGCCGCCTGCATGCCCTGTACTGAAAATCAAGCCTACAACCGGGGCATGTGCCCTGACTGGGAATTGAACAGTGACCTCCTAATTTATAGGTCGACTGAGCCACACCAGTAGGGCTGAGATTATCCTTGATTTTAGTTATTTGATATTGTATAATTCTATATAGAAGAAAAAACAAGTTAATGAGATAAGTAACAGATAGTGTCTTTTGCCTAATTTCAGAATTAGAGTGAAGGTTAGAGGCTTACTTTTCTGGTGGAAAGTATCTGAACTTTATTTTAAGGGATTTTTCCCCCTTTTAAACTAGTTTACATGTGTTATTTAATATAATTCTTACCATAACTGTGTAATAGTCATCTCCAATTTGGAGCAGAGAAAAATAAATCTTTTGACATTAAATCCAACAGTGATTACTAGTTTATTGGTTACTTCAAGAAAGCCTTATTTCAACGTTTTTCTTGACACATGTACTCTCTATTCTAACTTTATATACATGTATTTATTCTAAGGGAGCCATAGTTTTTATAGTTGTTTTTAGTCACAATTTTGTCAAGAAAGTAATGCAAATAGTGTGTTTTAGTCAAGGACAATAGGTACATGTATATCTGTGTGGTGCATATACTTTTAAGTATTTATGGAGTGTAAGAGCATAATAGTAGTTCTATATAGTAACAGTCATTGTGTGTTTTTTAAACTTTCTACGATTTCATTTCTGTATAAACAACTGTGAAATTATTAGGGCCAAAATACCAATGTTTGTCTTTCACTCACTGTATCTGCACTTCATAAAAATGCTTAAATATTACTTCATCATCTTTAAATTTGCTTTTCAGTTTGTGAAATCTGTGAACTAATTCTTGAATATTTATGGAACAATCCTGATTTTTTGCAGGTGTTGTAAGCCCTTAGGAATATTTAGCTTAATTTAGAACAGTATTCCCTATTTTTTGCTTGGTCTTTCATTAACCAAGTTACAGTAAATCTATCTATGTATAATCCTTTTGAATCTTTCAACAGTAGTTTGATTAGGTAGTTTGATTGATATGTGTTCTCATAGTGCATGCTATCCTAATTGAAATGCAAAGAGAATTGTTTTACAGATAGTGTATATCACTGTGTAGATGTTATGTGTCCCTGCAGTAACATTTTTGTTTTATAGAATGTTTGGATAGGGTCAACAGTCTCAGTTAATAAAAAATGAACTAATAAAGGATACTATCAACTATAAAATAAAATAAAATTTAAAAATTAGAACAGAAACAAGTAAAAGAGAAAGTATAAGTACAATGGGAAAAAACAATGAAAAAAAAGAATACTTTTTCTTAACATTTTTTTGTTATCAATGAGCAGAATTATTTTATAGTGTCTATTGTATGAAAGTTGTCCATTTCTAAAAACACACACATGTAAAATCATTAATTTAAAATACTTTGTAAGAAACTGGAAACACCAAATTAGAAAGGACATATGCACCCCTATGTTCATACCAGTATAATTTACAATAGCTAAGACTTGTAAACAGCCTAAGTGCTGACGAGTGGATTAAAAAAACTGTGGTACAGCTACACAATGGAATACTATGCTATGGTAAAAAGGAAGGAATTCTTACCATTGTAACAGCATGGATGGAACTGAAGAGCATTATGCTAAGTGAAATAAGCCAGTCAGAAAAAGATAAATATCACATGATCTTACTTAAATATAGAATATAATGAACAACATAAATTGATGAACAAAAATAGATCCACAGATAGAGAAACATTGATCAGACCATTAAACCTCATAGGGAATGTAGGCGAGGGTGGAGTTGAGGGGGAGAGATCAACCAAAGGACTTTATGCATGCATATAAGCCTAACCAATGGACACAGACAACATGGGGGTGAGGGCATGAGGGCAGGAAAGGAGGGTAATGGGGGAATAAAGACACATAAGTAACACTGTAATCAATAAAGAAATTAAAAATTAAAATACTTTGTAATATGTTCATGGCGGTGTGATCATGGTGATACACTGCCAATTGAGTGTTGAACAAGGTGGAGTTTAAATCTTTTATGCTGACATATGTTAGTCTTAGGTGGTTTAAGCTTCCCGTACAGCAGCTTTGTGCCTATAAAATTATTTGCCTCAGAATGAGTAGAGCAGGCATTTGGGAGATAATGATCCAGTTCGATGCCATCATATCTGCTTCTCAGGGTAGGGTTCATGGACCAGCAACATCAGCATTACTGAAAGGTGGTTAGATGTACAGTCTTGACCATTCCCAGATTCTTCCATCAGAATCTGCATTTAAACAGATTCTCCAGATGGGTTGTATCCATTTGGGCATATTAAAGTTTGAAAAGTCTTCCTATAGACAACATAAGACTTGGTATCTGGACAAGAAGCCAAAATTTCTGTATCTGAGGTTGCAGGGATATAAAGATTTAGGAGTTATTTCTTAGAATAATGAAACATAAGTTGAAAGTACATTTCTCTTTAAGGTTACTTACTCATTTACTTTGATACTTTCATCTTATTCATCAAAAAAGATAAACTTGATTTCATCCGTACCAAGTGAGCATCCCTGGCTATTGTTAAATCTTCCCCTAAGAAGTGGTTTCCTCTGAATTTGAATGAAATCGAGTCTTGAGAAAAGGAGATGTAAGACTGTGGGCCAGGCATTAGAATGGCAGAGCGTATATCATCACTTGCTAGGCTTGTTTTGTGATGTCAGGGATGCAGACATACTTTATTCCATCCTGATTAATGCATAAACATGTCCTAAATGTCTGCCATGTGCAAAATGAAACAGAGTGGATCAAATCTTTCCTCAGAGAGTTTACAATCAGCATAGGGAACTGTCCTAGAAAGTCAGGCAACCTGTCACCGGCAGAACCATGGTATTCTGGGATACAGCCTTATGGACTCATTGGCAAGGCTTCTTCCACCTGTGAAGGGAGAGTAGTAATTCAGTTCAGTCAGTTATGCCTTTTCCATTAAGGTATGTACTGTTATATCAGTATATTTAGGGGGAAGTAGAATTCCGAACAAGAACCAAAGGAATTCAAATGCCTAGATGTACCTTCTCCTAATAGACTTAATGAAATATTTGTTGTGGCATACTGTTTCTAAATTTTTCAGTTTGCTTTAAGGAAAAGTCTTTTGCTTTAGTGATTTCAGAACTCCCTTCAATTTTGCTCAACTTCTGAGATGGCTGTAGGAGCTCATTGACTTTTCTGGGGATTTTATTTCAAAACTTCTTAGCGAGGGATCCCTCTGTACAAATGAAGCCTTGCTCAGGAGTGTGAGCATGCTCCACACGGGAGGAGGGGCTGTTCTTGTTGAACCTGCCTATGTCTAGCTCTTTCATGTATACTTGGGGATGAGGATAGAGGTCTTAGGTTCCAGGGCACAATTGGAAACCAGTGTCCTAGTTTTAAGAACACCACCAGGACTGCTATTAATATAGAAAAATATATTTTTTTCATGATACCTTTTACCTCCCTCCATTCTGATTTTTATCCTGTAATACAGTTTTTCTTGCACAGGTGACCCAGAAATCTTCAAGATAGAAAGTCAGCTGGTTTTAGTCACTACATGTGAAATGCCTTTAAGCATGTGGGACCTGGGACAAGACAGAAATACAAAGATGCCTCTCAAGAACATACATTTTTCTGACATGCAATTGGCCAGCATATTGCTTGAGCAGAGATGGGGCCTTGCCATAAAGTTTCTCACAGGCAACGAAGCAGAAAAAAAATTATGGCACAGTGTAGTATACTTTAAGATTATAAATACCATTCTTTATATTTACTGTGCTAACTCTATTACTTTTAGAAATTTGTATATAATTTCAAAATACTAATAATGGCATTTCATCTATGCCACAGATCTTTTCCTCTGCAACATCTCAATTATGAACTTAATTCTTGAGACTAGGAAGGTGCTGAGTTATATGATAAATCATATTAAATTTTTCCCCTCCCTTAGAAAGGCATGTTAGACTTATTATGAGAAAAAAGCTTTTGTTCAGGATTTTTCAGTGGACAAAACAAATTGTCTTGAACAGAATTTAAATGGCAACTTGATAATAAATCACTTTAGGAGATTGCTAAATGTTTCACTTAAGGATTAGCTCAGATTTTATGACACCATTTTGCTACAAATTATTATGTAGTCACACACCATGCTTAGTGAATGCCCATTTGTTCTGCAGGAGAACGACTCAGGCACTTTGGACACAGTGGGCGCTGTGGTTGTGGATCACGAAGGGAACGTTGCTGCTGCGGTCTCCAGTGGAGGCTTGGCCTTGAAACATCCAGGGAGAGTTGGACAGGTGAGTCGTTGGGTTTTTAAACTGGCTTTATAAGTTAAAACATGGCATTTTCTGACTCACAAATTTTAAACGGTAGAGACCCTTTTTCTTTAGAAAAAATACATTGTTCTTTAACATTTATCCTATATAATAAAGATGTAATATGCAAAAGGTCTTTACGCCGAACGACCGCGTAATGACTGGATCACGGATCAGCAGGAGGGTGGGGCAGCCAGCTACTGGCTATAAGTGGGTGGCGGAGAACTACAGGAGGGGGTAGGACTGCAAGCTCTGAAGGGGAGGTGGGGGTACAGGAGACGGAGGGGGCGGAGCTACAGGAGGGCAGGGCAGCAGGAGGAGAGCTACTGGAGGGCGGCAGTGAGCTACTGACAAGCTATTGGCACATGGATTCGTGCGCAGGGGTACTAGTGTGCCAATAGCTTGTCAGTAGCTCACTGCCGCCCTCCAGTAGCTCTCCTGCTTTCTAAAATAAATTCTCATAGTAATAGGGCTCTTTCTGATCTTTGCCACTGCTAATCCTGTGTTTTACTACTTTGGACATGCTGGGCATATAGTAGACATTTAATAAATGTGTGTTGATTTCCCTTTTCTTTCTTTGTAAGTGTCATTCTTTTTAGGAGCAAGCTCTACCTGACTATTATTACTGCCTGCTTTTTAGGTGGGAAAGTGATTTTAGAGTTACATTTTGTATTTCTTCCATTCAAGGAACATTTGACCCCCTAACTTGCTCCTCTGATTAAGCATTTCAGCTATTTTATAGACTAACCAGTATGTCAGGTTACCACATATGATACCATTCAAGAAATGTGTTTATAAGGAGGGTCTAATGTATGTGCAACTGGCTTATTTCCAGTTCACTTGCACATCTTCGCCCTTCCCCCTCCCCTTGCCCCCTATCATCAGCCTCCAGGGCTATACTGAGGATGAAATTTAACAGTCTTTGATCTAGGAAGCTTTCTGAGTAGTATAAACCAATTTGGCACATTGCTTATAGGCTTAATAAATATTTGTTAACTGAACAAATGAATTGGACACCATCATGGGATCTGTTAAAGTAGTTGCAAGGGTCTGATTAAGCTCTGTATTTGGATCTTGGGTTACATGTAGAGCACTACTTGGCTGCTCTTTCACTTTATTTCTCATGTTTAAAGAAGAGTTGATGCCACAGTTGCTTTGGACATGGTGGTTAGTGAATGCTGGCAGCAGAGTGATCTGATTCATGGACGACATCTTTGCGAAGCTTCAAGTGTTGTTCCCTAATCTGCCCCTTATTGTGGATAAACTACTTGTGGTCCTTTGGGGGTAAAGAGAAGGGAAGAACAATTAATTTTGTGCAATTCTTTGTCTACTGTAGAAGGGGATTTATGGGGAGTCATTACTCAACATGTGTACAATGCTTTGAACTCATTATAAAAAGCCTTTGTCTGGTATTTTTCCACATTATAAAGTTCTGTGTATTTGTCGAGTTTGGAATAAGGAAACTAAAGTTGGCATATCAGTTTAGTTTTGAATGCCTTGGTGAAGAAGGAGAGAGAAAAGCCAGCAGAGCCCCCTTCATAGCTTTGCAATTCCCATGACTTTCTCACTGTTTTTTTTTGTTTGTTTTGGTTAACAAAATAGCAACAACCGAACCAAGGATAGTTCTGGTCTGTGTTAGCAGGATATTACATTAAATAGTCTTGAAGCCATTCTGCCACTGCAAAGAGGACTCTTCTGGATAAAGAAATACTTCCGTAAAGCTTAATGTTTATTTGCTCCACTTGGCTAGTTTATGAATGCACAGTTTGTGAGAGATGAAAACTCAGGAAAGGGTGTGGAGGAGAGAAGACAAGGTACTTGTAGCAAAATACAGCTGCTTAATTGGATTATATTGCTTAGAAAAGGAGATGCAATTTGCCTAGTCTGGAAATATGTAAGCATCAGATGAGAGGTAAAGAACTGTTCTTTTTGATAATCAGGACAGAGTATGACAAAATACATATGCAAAATTTAAGTGTGCTAAAATTAGATACTTTTAAATATATTTAAATGTACAAATATTTAAAAATTTTAGCATATTACCCTTCTTTAGATATATAATAACAGTTTAAGTTTTTAAATAAATCTGCTTCTAACTAAGGAGTGGAAAATTATCAGATGTGATTTCCTTTCCAAAGGTAAAGAAGTGGTTGTGGATATTGAAGAGATGAATCTAGACATTTTGGGTGGCATTAATTGGAAACAAAATAGGAATGATTTACTCATTCTTTTGTAAAATGGCAATTTGAATGAGAACTTATTTGCTTCTTCAGTTTACTGTAATAATTAGATGTAAAACTGGGACATGAGCATGAAATTTATTATATTCTTTGCTTCCCTTATCCCTTCCCCCTACTCAAATACAAATAGACAGTTGAGTTAAGTGGAATGGTTAAGAGTATGGACCTTTAATCTAATTCCACCTTTCCATTTACCAGTCTCCTTACTATGGACAATATTCAATGTCTTTAAGCTCTACTTTCCACAACTATAAATGGAGACAAATAGCTACCTTCTCCAAAGTTCTAGAAGATTAAATGATATGGTGCATTAAATTACTTACCATAGTCCCTAATGATAATAGCTATAGCCTCTGTTTATGCAATGTGTGACAGGCATGTTAATTCACATGATACTATAGCACTAGGAGGGAGGTGTTTTTATTATCCTAATTATATAAAAGAGGAAACTAAAACTCAGAGAAGATTAAATAATAATAATAATAGTAATATAACATATGATCTACTTTTACTGCATGATAATAGCTTTAATAAAATTTTACTGCCAAAAAGAAAGAAACTTTTAAAATTATTTATTTTAGGCCTGCTTAAGGTTGCTATATTTTATCCAAAGAAGTGGATAATAGAGAGACAGTCTCTGATTCTTTTATCTTACCTGTTTGTATCTTGGCCCAGGAACTTTCAAAAACTTACAAAATAAGACAACTTTAGGTCATAAAATTGAGGAGAAGTAGCCCAAAGGTAATTTGCTTAGAAGAAAAAAGAATAAGAATGAATGTTTTGGGTTTCTAAGAGGTATCCTTATGCCCTTATTTATTTATTTTATTTTAATTTATTTTTTTAAATAAATCTTTATTGTTCAGATTATTACAAATGTGTTCCTCTCCCCCCCCCCCCCCCCAATTGCTCCTCTCCACCAGGTTCCCACCCCAGCCTTTGCCCTTTCCCCACCCCTCATTGTCCTCATCCATAGGTGCACGGTTTTTGTTCAGTCTCTTCCCACACACACCCCCCCCCCCCGCTCCCCTTTTCTGCAAGAATCGTCAGTCCACTCCCCTTCCATACCTCTGATTCTGTTATATTCACCATTATATTATATTCACTATTATATTAATTCAGTTAATATTGTTCATCAGATTTTTTAATTCCCTTGGTTTTTAGTTTCACTTGTTGATAGTTATGTATTTGTTGTTCACAATTTCTATCTTTATCTTCTTCTTTTTCCTAAATAACCCTCTTCAGCAATTCATATAATTCTGATTTGGCAGTGATGAACTCCTTTAGCTTTTTTTTTAATTTGTGAAACTCCTTATCTGGCCTTCGATTCTGAGTGATAGCTTTGCTGGGTAGAGTATTTTTGGCTCTAGGTTCTTGCTATTCATCACTTTGAATATTTCTTGCCATTCCCGTCTGGCCTGCATGGTTTCTGTTGAGAAATCAGCTGACAGTCGTATGGGTGCTCCTTTATAGGTAACTATCTGCTTTTGTCTTGCTGCTTTTAATATTCTCTCTTTGTCTTTTGCTCTTGAGATTTTAATTACTATGTGTCTTGGTGTGGTCCTCTTTGGAATCCTTTTGTTTGGGGTTCTGTGGGCTTCCTGGACTTATAAGTCTATTTCTTTCACCAGATGGGGGAAGTTTTCTGGCACAATTTCTTCAAATATGCTTTCAGTATCTTGCTCTCTCTCTTCTTCTGGGACCCCCATAATTCTGATGTTGGTTTGCTTGAAATTGTCAAAGAGGTTTCTTAAACTATCTTCAACTTTCTGGATTCTCTTGTCTTCTTGCTTTGGTGGAGGAGTTTCCTCTGGCTCTTGGTATTCTAAATCTTTGTCTTGATTCTTGCAATCTTCCAGTCTGTTTTTAGAACTCTGTGTAATATTTTTTTATTTCAGACAATGTTTTCTTTATTTCTAGTTGATCCCTTTTCATATCATCATATCATTCATATTCTCATTTATTTTATCAGCCTTTTTTAGGAAATTCTTGAAAAACGTTATAACTGTAATTTTGAACTCAATGCCCATTCTTTTCTTTTCCTCCACCTCCTTCCTTTGTGTCCTGCCTCTTCTCTGCATTTCAGTTGTTTCCCTGAATTGATGGAATAGTTTTGTGTGCTAGGTGTTCTGATAGAGCCCAGTAACCCAGCCTTCCCAGTTACCTGAAGTGGACAGTCTTGGTGTAGCCCTTTGTGGGCTGTGTGTGCAGTCTTGTTGTTAAGACTTGCTTGCTGGTATCACTGGGAAGCATTGATTGATCTCCAAGCCAATTGGCTGTGAGGATCAGTAGTGTCTCAGCTAGGAGGGCTTCTGTACTCAGTTTGGATGGGGCAGAGTCTTGGGGTGGCACAGACAAGCTTTGGTTCCCTGTCAGCCTCGCCTTACTAAAGTCCTATTCGAGGTGAGTCCTGCAATATTGTTTGCAGGAACACGCACCTCTTTGGTAAAGGCGCAGACAAGCTTTGGATTCCGGTCAGTCCCTCCTTAGAGAAAGCCATCCTCCTGGAGAGCTTCTGTGCTCAGCTTGGATGGGGCAGAGTCTTGGGGTGGTGCAGACAAGCTTTGGTTTCCCTTCCGCCCCTCCCTGAGTCCTGCAGTAATGGCCACTGGCTTCACACACCTCCAAGAGATCTCTGTCTGCTGCCTGACAGTCCGGCCTCTCTCAGACTGGGGCCGTCTATCAGAGCAATAGGGTGATTCTGTTTTCCTTCCCGAACAAGAAAGCCAGCTGTGCGGGTTAGTTGTCCGCCCTCTCTGTGGGCCCTGAGTAAGCCAGCAGCGAACTCGGCCGCTCTTCCCGTGCGCCTAGAGCAAGCCAGTAGTGAACTTGGCCACTCTCTCAGCGCCTGTGAGCAAGCCAGCAGCAAACTCTGTGGCCGGCTTTTTGCATTCACAGTTCTCCATACCTTCACAGTTTCTGAGGCTCAGCGTGCCTTCTCTCTCCTTCTCAGATGGTAAAGCATCCTCAGCCAGCCGTCTGGTGCTTCAGGGAAATGTTTCCCCTGTTTTCCAGTTCTAAACTAAAAATTGTTGTGGTAGGCTACATTAGGGTGTCTACCCTATGCCGCCTCCTTTGTTTCTCCCTTGTGCCCTTATTTAGAGAGAGAGAGAGAGAGAGAGAGAGAGAGAGAGAAAGTGTGTGTGTGTGTGTGTGTGTGTGTGTGTGTGTGTGTGTGGTGTAGGGGGAATGAAAGGACAATAGACTAATGTCCAGGGTTTTCAGTGAAGGAAGAATGAGTTCTTCTCCTGAGGTCATGTGTTCTCTGAGGCTTTAGCTGACCCAGCAGCTGTCCCAGGCAGTGCCAATTGAATGGCTTATCATTCAAGTCTGCCAGTTTTCTTATGAAATCCATGTGCCGAATCCCTTCTGTAGACTTTCAGTTGCTACTCTGACCAGCTTTCTTATGTATTTAGGAAGCATAGTGTTTTCAACAGCAGTAATATCTTTCTACTGTCTGCTATATTGGAAGTGTTGTGTTCAGTTCTTGGTTTAACTTTTTTTTTTTTTTGGTGCTTATTATTAAAAAGCTTTATTGAGATATAATTCACATACCATATAATTCACCCATTTAAAGTGTATAACTCAATGGTTTTTAGTATGTTTAAAAGAAATGTGCCACCATCAGCACATCCAATTTTTTATCCAAATCATCTTTTATGTTTCTACATTAAAGATTGCTTTAATGCAATTCCTATAGAGGATGCTTTTCTGATCTAGTATGAATTTTTTTCAACTTACAGATTTTTTCCTTTATTGATTGAGGTATTACATATGTGTCCTTGTCCCCCCATTCCCCCCCCTCCCCCCGCCTCCACTCGTGTCCTCACCCTCCTTGAATCTATGTCCATTGATTAGGCTTATATGAATGCATACAAGTCCTTTGGTTGATCTTTACCCTTTCCCCCCACCCTCCGCTGCCTTCCCTCTGAGGTTTGAGGGTCTTGATCAGTTTTACTAAGAGGGCTATATTCATGACAACTGGGGATGGCAACTGTGGGTCCCGAGACTTCATTTCCAATTTTCCTTGGTTTTGTATTATTTCTCAAGGAGGGTGACTAGGAGAGTGGGGTGTGTGTGTGTACATTTTAAAGTATTGAGGAACAGTTCACAAATCTAGTATTCTTTGAATGAGAAAAGAATAATCAGGACTCTAGGATAGCTGTTTTTAAAAATTCATAGGTCTTTAGGAGGAGATTAGTACATTTCCAGAGAATAGAACCACACTAGTGGGCAAAAGTTATAATAGAGCAGATATTCCTATGCAATTGAAGGAAGAACTTTTCACCAATGGGAAGTGTCCAAAAGGGGGATATGTTCTCTTGTGAAATAGTGAGCTTCTCAGATTCAGAAGTGTCTGGGATATTTCATGGAGTTTCCTGCTCTTGGTAGAATATTAGAGCAAGTGAGTTCTGAAGTCCTTGTGAGAAAGAATAGAATGTTATAGAAAGCTAACATTTGGTTACCACTGACAGTCTTCTTCCTCTAGTCCTCAGAAGTGAGCTCCTAAAAAATAACAGTGCTATTTTAGCCAAGACTGGTTTGGCTCAGTGGATAGAGCATTGGCCTGCGGACTGAAAGGTCCCAGGTTCGATTCCGGTCAAGGGCATGTACCTTGGTTGCGGGCACATCCCCAGTAGGGGGTGTGCAAGAGGCAGCTGATCGATGATTCTCTCTCATCGATGTTTCTAATTCTCTATCCCTCTCTCTTCCTCTCTGTAAAAAATCAATAAAATATATATTTAAAATATAACAGTACTGTTTTATGGGAATATCCTTTTCCTCCATCAGTCAATCTGGATACTGAATGTATTGTAATGGCCTACCTCTTTTTTTTTTTTTTTTTGAAGAACTAATTTAAATTTTTTAAAACTTTGTATTGAATTCTCCATGTTGCTATGCCAGTTTAGCCATTTCCTTACTGATTGACATTTAGGTTGTTTTCAGTTTTTCATCCTCACCAAATATGTGCTATTTCACATTGTATTTCTCTAGATAGCTATTTAAGTTTTTGTTTTTTGTTTTGTTTTATAAATCTGCTTCTAACTAAGGAGTAGAAAATTATCAGATGTGATTTCCTTTCCAAAGATAGAGAAGTGGTTGTGGTTATTGAAGAGATGAATCCAGACATTTTGGGTAGTATTAATTAGAAACAAAATAGGATTGATTGGCCCATTCTTTTATAAAATCATTGTAACTTACTGTGTTCCTAATGGTTTGAGAATTATAACTCTGCTCCAACACTTCACAAAGTTATTACCTTAAACAAGTTCTTTCCTCTTTTCTTTATACCTGGCAGAAATCTAGCACAAGGGTGAGCATATAATGGGTCCTTTGGTACATAATTGTTTGCAGTTCCTATTGTTCCTCCCAAGGGACGCATGGGAAAGGTCCTCCTCAGTGGGGTTTCCTAGAGCATGGCAGAAGAGCCACTGGCATCCCAGCCTTCCAGGGCCCTGATGAATATAGCCGATTCCTGGCCTCGTCCTCAGACCACTGACATCGAATATTTGGGAACCAAGGCTCATGTCACCATGCTCGCCCCAAAATTTGACACACACCTCGTCTGAGAACCACTATTGTAAGGCAACCGTAATGATTTCAAGGGGCCAGAAGAGCAATTAGCTGACAAATTACAATGTGGGAAGATTTTTGAGGCGAAGAAAAATTACTATTGATAAAACTAAGAAACATTCTTTTGCTATTTTCTGAAAATTTTTAGATTACTGCAATAACTGAAAACATATTGTTAGAATGTTATTTGGATAGGTTTTATATAACCTCTGGTATTATTGCCTGGTTGTTATACATCATTACTAAATTTATTAGATGGGTATGATTTTGTCCTCTGTTGAAAGCCAGTAATCCTGTATAATAAATTGACGGAACCATGTATGCAAATGGACGGAACCATGGAATGGCCAGTCTCTATGATGTGCACTGACCATGGAATGGCCAGTCTCTATGATGTGCACTGACCATGGAATGGCCAGTCTCTATGACCATGGAATGGCACTGACCACCAAGGGGCAGACGCTCAATGCAGGAGCTGCTCCCTGGTGGTCAGCTAGAAGCTGGGCTCACAGCTGTCGAGCGCAGCGGCGGTGGCAGGAGCCTCTCCCACCTCCATGGCAGTGTTAAGGACCCCTCGGGGGATGTCTGACTGCCTCCGAAGGTTCCTGGACTGCGAGAGGGCACCGGCTGAGTTGAGGGACCCCTCAGACCCCCACATCCTGGATGTCGTACACTGGGCCTCCAGATACTTATAATATTTCTGTAATATTATATTTATCTATTTTCTTTTTTCCCCAGGCTGCTCTTTATGGATGTGGCTGCTGGGCTGAAAATACTGGAGCTCATAATCCCTACTCCACAGCTGTGAGTACCTCAGGTATTTGCTGCTTTCATGGCCATTTTTCATAACTTCAACCTTGTAGCTTATTTAATGATTAAAAACAATATTTTTATGTAAGCATGTGCTAAGATACTGCACAGAAAAGAGCACTGATGCATAAAAAAAACTTTGATATTTGAAAACTTTTAAGGACCATTTCACAATATAAGTATTACAGTGTAAATGATTTCCTAACATTTCAACACAATTCTGGGGTTAACTATAACTTAATAATATCTTTATGGGTTTTTTTTTCTTCTAAAATTACTCATGTTAGTGCCAAATTTAGATCACAGATATAAAAGTAGCAAGGCATTATTTTCTTGAGTAAAATGTTGACATAAAACTTATAAGGTGTATTTTGAAATGTATAATTTATGACATGCAATCCTCTGCACTTTTAATAAAATGTACATTTTCTTTTTGTACCTGTATTTAAAAAGTCATTATCATTTAGAAATGAGTGTGTGTGTATATGGGTGTATGTGTGTGTTTGGGGGGGTGATGGTGAATTTTAATAGCTGAATGGTTGGTGTCTAGATCCAAGTTTTTATGTGCTTGTGCCAGATGTACCAATACATTTTATTTTAATGTGGTGATATGCATGGTTGACACAATAATACTGATTTATATTGACAAAATAATATTGGTTTGGTTTTACCTATCAAGTTATAGCCCTAGGCCTTCCCCCCCATGGCTTCATAGTAAGAAAGATTAATATGTCTGCTTTTTCTTCCATTCCCTCTTAAATCCAATGGCCTTCTTCTCATAATAACTCTTGATTCTTTCTGAAATCTCTGATGTTGGTGGCTTTTTTCTATAAGTAGCATAGATTCTGGAATTTTTTTGGTTTGTTCTGCTTCTCTGACCTGCTCTATCTTTGCCTTTTTCACAATTCTTCCCATTGCTGACAACTGCAGATTTGGGCCCCCGCTATCTTGCCTTCATCTCACTGTGTGCATTCTCTTGGTGATTTGATATTATTGCTGTGTTCCCATGTCAGCAGTTATCTCTTAGGGTATATTTGCTTCTACTCTGGACTTTTTCCTTGAGGCCCATGTGAGTCATTACCTACTTCCTGTTGGACATACCCCTGTGGATGTCATGTATACATATCAAATTCAGCAGACTCAATAAAGTCTTTTTCTTATTCCCACTTCTTGGCCATCTTCCTCCTATATTCCCCCATCTCTTATTGGCATCACTATTTTGTTCTTTGCTCAGACTTGAAATCTGGATACCATCCTCATATACTTTTGATTCTTTTTATTTCTACTTATCTGACCTTGTCATTTCAGGTCCACGTTATTCTGCCTACCTATTGTAGCAAGCTGTCTCCTGACCTCGATTCATTCCTTTTTTCCCCTTTAAAAACATTTTTTCTTTCTTTCTTGAATTCAGAGAAAAAGAGAGAGGGAGGGAGAAAAAGAAACATCAATGATAAGAGAGAATCATTGATTGGCTGCCTCTTGCACGCCCCCTACTGGGGATTGAGCCGCAACCTGGTATGTGCCCTGTCTGGAATTGAACTTGGGACCCTTGTCTGAAGGCTGTCCTATTCACTTAGCCAAATCAGCTAGGGCTAGATTCATTCCTTGTATTAGTGGAAAAATTACTGTCAGCCAGTGGTCTATCAGGTGAAGTCCAAATGCAAATTAATGTTGAGTCTTAACCACAGTAATATAATTGCCAAAAAAGTTGTTTTCTGTTTTTTAATTTTGAAGAGATGAGTATAATTTTTAATTTAACACTGATAGCACATGGAAACCTATACACATAATATTTAAGAGTTAGCTTGTGCACATAATTAAGTATGGCCCCATATCAATGGAAAATTGTAGTATTTGAATAAACTAAAGTCTAAAATAGATACTGTATTTGCCGGCGTATAAGACGACTTTTTGGCCCTGAAAAATATGCCTCCAAGTGGGGGGTAGTCTTATACGGTGAGTATATAACAAACTCTGTATTTTGAGTGGAAATGTTAGGGGGTCGTCTTATACGCCCAGTCTCTTATACGCCGGCAAATACGGTATTTTTCAGGGCCAAAAAATCGTCTTATACGCCGGCAAATACGGTAATTCATTATTTCATCTTTATTTTCTTCAAAAAGTATCAGTTTGTATTATGTGTCAGTTTTATTGTTGGTCAATATGTTGTTTAGTAAGTTGATTTGTTGTTCTTTAAGTGTTACTCTCATGTCTAGATGTTAGGAAGCCTAGATTCTACATTTAAGCTGAAATTCTGAGAGCCTCTGTGTGTCATGTTGGAAGAGAAATTCAATTTCCTTGGGATATTGCACTCTCCTCCTTTCTTTTTTAAATTGATGATAAGGAAGTTGGGACAACAACACATTTATTGGATTTGATTCTGTTAACTAGGTGGAGAAAGCTAAAATTATAAAATTAAGGTATTTTCCTCTTTCCCATGGCTATTTCTTTCTTTGCCCGACTTGCATTAATTGAATATAGCTTCATATGACTAAAGATAAGTTTAAGTTTCCAGTTCATGACATCCATTGTAGCTTTTTAACTTGGATGCCCAGCTCACCTTGTTACATCCTTTCCAAGTTTAAGACGAACCATCATCAGCCCATAGAACCTGAATATATTAGAGATGGTCTGCAGTTCCTTCCATCTTTACCCTTATTTTTCCTGGGGCTGTTGCTATGAGTTTGACAATGGAAACACATGGTAGAGTTGGGTGTTCAGGTCATAAGAAAGGTGAAGCACAGAATTTTGCAATAGTTTGGCCAAAATAAAAAAGACTTGTGCCTTAGGCTGTTGCAGAAAATCCAGAGACCTGGCCCACATTTTAGGTTTTTAGTTTTGGAAGGTAATACTTGAAAGGCAGAGGGAAGACAGTTAGTTATGGTCAGGGTAGTGCTCTCCCAAGGCCACACAGGACATGGTCATTAGCCTGAGGGATAAACTCCAGCATCTTGCTCTCATCATTGGGTAGGGAGTAGGGAGTGAGGAAGAGGTTAGCGTGGCAGGGGCTGACCTTGCAAACTCTGACTAATGTTCTGGCCTCAGGGAAATTTGCCTAGCTAGGGAGGAGCAGAATAGATACTTGGGTCCTTGTTCAGACTTCCATGCATTGACTGTGACCAGGGCAAGGGATTAGATGTAAAACAGAAGAATATCTACCTTAATATTTGTGAAGACTTAATGAGTTAACATATGAAAGTACCAACAAACTTGGTCCTGAGTAAGTGGCTCATTATTTAACTGTATTTTGTTGAATATAAGTTATCATCTTTTATAATATGTTCCACTGTTTAAAAAAATACTAGTTGATTCTCCTTCTTCTTCTTCTTCTTCTTCTTCTTCTTCTTCTTCTTCTTCTTCTTCTTCTTCTTCTTCTTCTTCTTCTTCTTCTCCTCCTCCTCCTCCTCCTCCTCCTCCTCCTCCTCCTCCTTCTTCTTCTTCTAACTGTGGTAAAGACACGTAACATGAGATCTACCTTCTTTACAAATAGTTTTTTTTTTTTTTTTACCATTTTAACCTTAAAAAATCTAAGTATAGTTGTCATACAATTTTCTATTAGTTTCAGATGTACAACATAGTGATTTGACATTTATATACCCTAATAAGTGATCACCACAATAAGTCTAGTAATCATCTGTCATTGTACAAAGTTGTTATAATATTCCTGACTACATTCCTTATGCTGTACACTATATCCCCATTTCTTATTTACTTTATAACTGGAACTTTGTACCTCTTAATCCCCTTCACATTTTTCACCCACCCCCCCTACCCTTCTTCCCTCTGGCAACCATCAGTTTGTTCTGTGTTTATGAGTCTGTTTTGTTTTGTCTGTTCTTTGATTTGTTTTTTAGATTTCACATATAAATGAAATCATACGTAATTGTCTTTTACTATTTGACTTATTTCATGTAGCATAATACCCATGTTGTCACAAACGACAAGATTTTTTTTATGGCTGAATAATATTCCATTGTGTGTATGTATCACATCTTCCTTATTCATTCATCTATCAAAGGACACCTAGGTTGCTTCCATAGCTTGGCTATACTATATAATAAAGAGGGAATATGCTAATTGGCTATCACACCCTCACAAAATGGTAACACCCACAGCCAATAAAGAGGGAATATACTAATTGACTGCCACACCTTCACAAGATGGCAGCACCCACAGCCACAAAATGATGGCACCCAGTCCCCTCAGCCCTGCCTCATCCAGCTTCAGTCCCACCCAGTCCTCTCAGCTCCACAGGGGAAGGCAGTTTGGGGTGATTGGGCTGGCAGGGTGGACAGTTGGAGGTGATCGGGCAGCAGGGGAGGGCAGTTGGGGACGATCATGCTGGCAGGGGAGCAGTTAGGTGTCAATCAGGCTGGCAGGGGAGCAGCTAGGGGGCTATCAGGCAGGCAGGCAGAGTGGTTAGGGGCAACCAGACAGGCAAGTGGTTAGGAGCCAGCAGTCCCGGATTGTGAGAGGGATGTCCAACTGCTGGTTTAGACCCGATTCCTGTGGCAGTTGGACATCCCCCAAAGGGTTCCAGATTGGAGGGTGCAGGCTGGCCTGAGGGACACCCCCTTCTTCCACCACCGAATTTTGTGTACCCGGCCTCTAGTTGTAAATAATGCTGCAATGAACACAAGGGTGCATATCTCTTTTCCTATTAGTGTTTTTGTTTACTTTGTATAAATGTCCCAAAGTGGAATTACTGGGTTACATGATAATTCTGTTTGCAATTTTTTAATGAATTTCCATATTTTCTATAGTGGCTGTACCAATTTACAATCCCACCAACAGTGCATGAGGGAAGGTTCCTTCTCTCTCTCTCTCTCTCTCTCTCTCTCTCTCTCTTATATCCCAGCTGCCACTTGTTATTTGTTCTATTTTTATTTTTTTTATAATAGTCATTTAGACAGGTATGAGGTGATATCTTATTATGTGGTTTCGATTTGTATTTTCCTGATGATTAGTGATGTTGAATATCTTTTCATGTGTCTGTTGGTTATCTGTATGTATTCTTTGAAGAAATAGCAATTTAGGTCCTCATTTTTAAATCAGGTTGTTTTTTTGATGTTGAGTTTTATAAGTGCTTCTTATATCTTGGATATTAATCCCTTATTAGATATGTAATTTGCAAATACAGTTGTGCACTACATAACAACTTTTCAGGCAATGATGAACCACATATACAATAGTGATATATCATATAGACTAGTTATGTAGTAGGCTATTCCATATTCCATCTAGGTTTGTGTTAAGTACACTTTATGAGGTTCACACAATGATAAAATTACCTAACATTGCAGTTTTCAGAATATACCCTTTTCATTAAGTGGCATATGACTGTATTATCTCCCATTCACTAGGTTGCATTTTCATTTTGTTGATTTTTTCCTTTGCTATGCAAAACCTTTTTAGTTTGTTGTAGTCCCATTTGTTTATTTTTGCTTTTGTTGTCCTTGCCTGAGGTGACATATACAAAAAAACACTGTTAAGAGAAATGTCAGAAAGTTTACTGCCTATATTTCTTTTATGAGTTTTACTAGAGGCCCAGTGCACAAAATTCATGCATGGGTAGGGTCCCTAGTGTCTGCTGGTTGCTGGCTGCTGGCAGGGGCCTACTTTCCCCAGCTGCCAGCCAGGGCCTCCCTTCCCCAGCTGCCAGCTGTGGGCTGGGGCCTTCCTTGTTCTGTGCCGCCCCCTGGTGGTCAGCGCACATCATAGTGAACAATTGCACTCCTGGTCGGTCGAACTCCCAAGGGGACACTTTGCATATTAGATTTTGATATATATAGATGGTTTCTGGTCTCACATTGAAGTCTTTAGTCTATTTTTGAGTTTATTTTTATATATGGTACAAGAAAGTGGTCTAGTTTCATTTTTTTTGGCATATATCTGTCCAGTTTTCCCAGCATCATTTAGTGAAGACACTGGCTCTTCCCTATTGTATGTTCTTGCCTTCTTTGTTGTAGATCAAATGACCAGATAAGCATAGGGTTATTTCTGGGCTCTTTATTCTGTTCCATTGATTGAAATGTCTGTTTTTGTGCCAGCACCATAATGTTATAATTATTACTTTGTATGGTAGTTTGAAATCAGGGTGTGGGATACCATTAACTTTGCTTTGGCTATTCAGGTCTTTTGTGGTCCCATAAAAATTTTAGGATTATTTGTTTTAGTTCTGTGAAAAATGCCATTAGTATTTTGATAGGGATTACACTGAATCTGTAAATTGCTTTGGGTACTATGGACATTTTAATGCTAGTATTTCCCCCCCAATCCGTGAGCATAGCATATCCTTTCATTTATTTGGTGTTGTCTTCAATTTCTTTTATTGATTTCTTATTGTATTCAGAGTACAGGTTTTTCACCTTCTTGATTAAATTTATTTTAGATATTTTATTCTTTTTGATGCAGTTGTAAATGGGAATGTTTCCTTAATTTTTCCTTCTGATAGTTTATTATTGTGATAGGAACACAACAGATTTCTGTATACTAGTATTAATTTTGTACCCTTACATAATTCATTTGTTATAATTTTTGTGTGGAATCTTTAGGGTTTCTTATTTATAATATTACTAGAGGCCTGGTGCACAACATTTGTGCATTGGAGAGGGGTCCATCAGCCTGGTCTGCACCCTCTTGCAGTCTGGGATTCCCTAGGGAATGTCTGATTGCCACAGAGTGGAAGAGGCTTCCGCTACCACTGTTGCGCTCGCCAGCCAATGAGCCCGGCATCTGGCTGAGTGGTGTTCCACTTGTAGGAGCACACTGACCACTGGGGGCAGTTTCTGTATTGAGCGTCTGCCCCCTGGTGGTCACTGCATATCATGGTGATCAGTTCTGCTATTCAATCAATTTGCATATTAGCATTTTATTATATAGGATGTCATCTGCAAATAATGACAGTTTTACTTTTCCTTTCCAATTTGGATGCCTTCTATTTATTTTTCTTGTCTGATTGCTGTGGCTAGAGCAATACTGCATTGATCAAAAGTGGTGAGAGTAGGCATTCATGTCTTGATTCTGATCTTAGAGGAAAAACTTACAGCTTTTTACCACTGAGTATGATGAGTGGGTTTGTCATATGTAGTCTTTATTGTATTCAGGTATATTTTATCTATACCCACTTTGTTAAAAGGTTTTATCATAAATAGAGGTTGACTATGGTCAAATGCATTTTTTATGATATTGTAATATGATAGAGGTCCAGTGTGTGAAATTCGTGAATGGGTGTGTGTGTCCCTCAGCCAGCCTGCACCCTCTCCAATTTGGGATCCCTTGAGGGATGTCCAACTGCTCCAGGACTACTGGCTCCCAACTGCTCGCCTGCCTGCCTGCCTGTCTGATTGCCCCTCACTGCTTCTGCCTGCCAGCCTCATCACCCCTAACCACTTCTCTGCCAGCCTAATTGATGCCTAACTGCTCCCCTGCCAGCCTGGTCACCTCTAACTGCCCTCCCCTACAGGCCTGGTCACCCCTAACTGCCCTTCCCTATAGGCCTGGTCTCCCTCAACTGCTCTCCCCTGCAGGCCTGGGTCTCCGCCAACTGCTCTTCTCTACAGGCCAAGTCACTCCAAACTTCCTTCCTCTCTTGGCCTGGTCACCCCTAACTGCCCTCCCCTGCCAGCCTGGTCACCTCTAACTGTCCTCACTTGCAGGCCTGGTCCCTCCCACTGCCCTTTCCTGCTGGCCTGATCACCCACAACTGCCCTCCCTTGCTGGCCTGTTCCCTCCCAACTCCCCTTCCTTGATTGCCATCTTGTGGTGGCCATCTTGTGTCTGCATTGGGGCAGCCATCTTATATGTTGGAGTGATGGTCAATTTGCATATTACTATTTTATTAGATAGGATTTTTGTCCTTTGTTTTGTTACTGTGGTGTATCATGTTGAGTGATTTGTGGGTATTCAACAATTCCTGCATTCCTGGAATATATCTCACTTGATCAGGTTTATGATCCTTTTAATATATTGTTGAATTATGTTTGCTAATATTTGTTGAGGATATTGCATCTATGTTCATGATTGATATTGGCCCATAATTTTAATTTTTTGTGGTATCTGTCTGGTTTTGGTATTGGAGTAATTCTGGCCCTTTAGAATGAATTTGGAAACATTTCTTATGCTTTAAATTTTTGGAATAGTTTAAGAGGCTAGTTAATTAATTCTTTTTTAATTTTTGGTAGAAGTTACCTGTAAAGCCTGATCTTGGACTTTTGTTTGTTGAGAGTTTTTGATTACTGATTCAATTTTGTTACTGTTAATTAGTCTGTTCAGATTTCAGTTTGTTCTCCATTTAGTCTTGGAAGATTGTATGTTTATAGGAATTTATCCAGTTCTTCTATGTTATCTAATTTGTTTTGCATAATTGTTTATAATAGTCTCAAGATCTTTTGTGTTTCTGTGGTGTTGGTTGTAACTTCTCTTTCATGTCTAATTTTATTTATTTGGGCCCTCTCTTTTCTTCTTGATGAGTATGACTACAGTTCTTCTCAATATTGTTTATCTTTACTAAGAACAAGCCTAATTTCATTGATCTTTTCTATTTTGTTTATTTCCACTCTGATTGTTATTTCTTTTTTACCACTAACTTTGAGCTTTGTTCTTTTTCTTTTTTTTCTAGTTCTTTTAGGTGTAACCTTAGAATTTTTGAGATTTTTCTTGTTTCTAGAAGTCATATATCACTATAAACTTCCCTCTTAGACTTGCTTTTGCTCTTTCTCATAGATTTTGGAACATTGTGGTTCCATTTTCAATTGTTTACTTCCTCTTTGATTCAGTCATTGATCCATTGGTTGTTTAGCCTACGCATGTTTGTGTTTTTCTAGTTTTCTTTTTGTATTTGATTTCTAATTTCATACTGTTGTGTTCGGAAAAGATTCTTGTTGTGATTTCAGTCTTTTTAAATTTATTGAGACTTGCTTTATGGCCTAACATGTGCTCTATCCTGGAGAATGTTTTATGTTCACTTGAACAGAATGTGTATTCTGCTGTTCTTCTATGAACTGTTCTATTAAGACCTTCTGACCTAATGTGTCATTTAAGGCCATGGTTTCTTTTTTGGTTTTCTGTCTGGAAAACCTATTCATTGATAAAAGTGGGATGTTATTGTAATGTTGTATTACTTTTAATTTCTCCCTTTATGTCTGTTGATGTATATTTTATATATTTAGGTACTCCTAAGTTGGTTGTTTAGATATTTACAAGCCTTGTGTCTTCTTCTTGGATTGAGGCCCTTATCATTATGAAACGTCTTTTTTTGTTTCTTGTCTTAGTCTTTGTTTTAGTCTATTTTGTGTGATATAGGTATTGCTACCCCAGCTTTCTTTTTGTTTACATTTGCATTACAAATATTTTCTAATCACTTCACCTTCAGTCTGTGTGTGTGTGTGTGTGTGTGTGTGTGTGTGTGTGTATGTGTGTGTGTATCTGAAATGAGTCTCTAATAGGCAATATATAAATCTCACCTTTTTATTCATCCAGCCACCCTATGCCTTTTGATTGGAGCATTTAGTCCATTTACATTTAAAGTAATTATTGATAAGTATATCCTTACTGACATTTTGTTAATTGTTATCTTCTGGTTGTTTTGTCGTCCTTTTCTTACTCTTGTAATATCATGACTTTGTGTGTGTGTGTGTGTGTGTGTGTGTGTGTGTGTGTGTTATGTTTAGATTCCTTTCTCTTTACTTTTTGTGTATGTATTAGATTTTTGATCTGTGATGATCATTATCAGCTTTTTGGTGTGAAAATAATTTTTTTGAAGTTTTCTTTAAGTGGTGACATAAGCTCTTCTAGAAGAAAGGGAGGTATGTGGATATATTTGTGTCTACTGAATGCCTGGCACAGGGACTTGCATTTATTAAGTGCTTAATAGACAAGTTAAATTAAGATGTGCATATATATGGACAACAATATTGTATTATAATTATTAAACTTGCTAAGTGACTAGAATTTAATTATTCCAACCATTAAAAAGAAAGGATAATAATGGAATAGTGATGTTAATTATTGCTAAAATGCCAATCATATTGTAATATATAAATGCATCAGATTAATATGTTATACACCTTAAATTTACACAATGTTATATGTCAAATATATTTTAAATAAAAAAGGAAATGCATAGGTGATTCCTCCCTCTTCCAAAGGGTTGCTTGTTTTTTTCAAAAAGATTATTTATCATGAAATTTATTTAAATAGCATTTAAAAATTTGATTTAATTTGCCAAAACTATATTTAGACAGTTTTCCAGTTAACACCTCATATGCATAATGTAAGATACATCTGTGGTCTCTCCCTGGCTATGAAAAGGTAGAATAGATTAATAATTAGAAGGTCAGAAGGAGGTTGAATTTATGCTCCAGTTGAACTTAACATTGCTTTTTTATTACTTGTTTTTGCAATTTCTTTTATTTTTAAAGAGAAACGATGAGTCCAGGGTTTAAAAAATGGCAGCTGACTGGAGATCAGAAGTAGGCTTCAGTTCCCCTTCTTGAAAGTGTGCTGGCATGAAGGAAGGACTGCTACTTTGCTTCTGGTCTGAGGCCTAGTGATGTCTGATTTTCTAGGTCTTTTATTTTCCAGGTCTTGGCTCTGGGTAGTCCTAGAAACCTGAGATCTGTGAGGGTGTGGCCATGGCTTACCTGGAGCATGTTTAAAGGTGGGTGAATTAAAAGTGCATAGAATGAGACCAGGCTTTTGCCTTAATATTTCTGAGGCAGTGATTGGGAAGTTTGTCATCTCTCCTTGGTTTTTCAACCTAACAGCCACAGGTTTTCCCCTGCCCCTCTGCGGGCTTTGCTGCAAAACTTTTCCCCAGGGACCTTTGTCAGAAAGGCGCAAAGCAGCCTTCCCTGTGGGAGTGGAGTCACGTGACAGAAGAGTCAGTGGGAGACCATTGCTGAGACATTTACATGTGCCATGTAGTCATTGCTTTCTGGGGCCTACAAGGCAATGGGATGGCAGGCAGGAATCCATGTTTTTGCTTCCTTTCTAGAAGTAACTGTTTCTTCTCTTTAGTTCTCCTGTGTGTCACAAGAATTTTTGATGGCTTTGTCTCTTGAGTATTGTCTTGAATAAAGCCCTGTTCTACTCAGACTCAGTGTGTAGGTCACCTAAGAGGTTTAGCCTCCCTTTCAATTTTCTTCCCTTCAAAGTGAAACTTCAAGGGGTTGTCTGCACTTGAGGTATATATTTTTTTCTCCTCTAATTTACTCTTAAAATCTTCCTCAGTCAGATTTTTTCCTCCACCACTCCACCAGTCTATTCTTGTCAGGATGAACAATCACCTTTAAAATCCAGTGCTCATTTCTTAGTCTTATAAAGCAGCATTTGACACAGTTGCTTGAATGACTTGCTCCCCTTGGAAATACTCACCTTGATAGACTTCCAGGATACCATATTCCCTGGCTTCTTCCCACCTCACTCGCTGCTCCTTCTCCGTCTTTCTTTTATTTTAATGTTGCTCATCTCCCTGACCTCTCAATGTTGGCCTAGTTCTTGAACTTCTCTCTTTTTGTGTACCCACATGCTTTGGTATCATCATCCAGTCTGATGGGCCAAGTGCCATATACAGTATATGCTGACTTCCACATTTTTTCTCCACCTGGGCCTCTCCCCTGATCTCAGTTATTCAACAGCTTGTTCAAAGTCTGCACTTAATTGTCTACCGGACTCCACATATTTAGCATGCCCAAATATGAGCACTTAATCTTGCCCGTCCTTTTCCCACCTGCTTCTCTTGCAATCTTTTCCCCACAGCAAATGGCAACTCCAGCCTCCCAATGGCTCAGGCCAAAATCTTGGAGTCATGCTTGACCTGACACTCTTTTCTTTTATATCTCACCTACATCCAAAGCAACAACAAACCCAACAAAAAGCAAGTTTTCTTCTTGGCAACTCCATTACTACCAACAGATTTAAAGTGCTATCACCTGTAATCGGGATTATTGCAGTAGACCTTAGATGGCCTCTTGTTTTTTGACCTTTGCCCTTTATTCAATTCTCAACACAGGAATGGGTGTTCAAACCTAAGTTAAATCATGTGTTATACCTCTACTTTGAACTGTCCAGCTGCTTCCCACCTTACCCAAAGGAAAAGGAAAAGTCGTGATAAAGGGCCTAAGAGGCCTTTTATTAAGTGCTCCTCTCCTTCCCCTTGGACCTCAGCACTTGCTTTTCTTCCTTTACTCATTCAGTTTTAGTTACATTGGCTGCTTTGATGTTCTTCACACATACCAGGCCTGCTCCCACCATAGGATCGTTGCCTGAGTTGTTCCCTTCCCCTTTAGATCTCTGCCTTTAGTATCTCAAGCCCCTGCCCCTGACCTCATCAGCTCTTAATTCAGAAAATTCACTTGCTCACTGACATCTTCTCTGACCGCCTTACTTAAACATGTAAATCTTCTCTCAGACAACATTTCCTCCCCTTCTTCCATGTTTTATTTTCCTCCATAGTATATCTTACTGTCTAATATCTATTGCTTTTATGTATTTATTTTTCCTTATTTTCTACCCCACTCTACTATGAAATTCCTTGAGTTGGAATTTTCATCAGTTTTCTTCATTGACAGGTGGATGATACTCATAAGATAGCAACCCTGATGTTTATTGAATGGATCAATGTGAATAAAATATGAACAAATAAATACATTCAGGTGGTGTCTGACTCACTTTGGGCTACTATAACAAAATAGCATAGACTGCGTAGCTTAAATAACAGATGTTCTCAGCTCCAGAGGCCGGGCAGTCCAAAATTATGGTGTCCTCAGATTTGGTGTCTGGTTAGGGCTCTCTTCTATGGTAGGAACCTATTAAGGGTGTTGCAAAATAAGTATCTGGCAAAAAACAAACAAAAAAACCTCCCACACACCTTTTTTGCTGTGTTCTTACTTAGCAGCTCGGAGAGCACTCAATCTCTCTCTTCTTCTAAGAACATTAATTCCATCACGGGTCCCCACCCTCATGACCTCATCTTAACCTTCCCCAAAATCCCATCACATGGGTTTAGGGCTTTAACATAGGGATGTATTTGGGGTTAGGGCAGGGGGCAGACATTCAGTTTATAACAGTTGGAGTGAACTAGTTCAAGCCCAGGTGAGTCAGGGCTGAGAGGCAGTTAAGGGAAGGCTTGAAAGTGGTGTGTTCTGATGAGAACAGAGAATACCTGGGATTTAATTTGGGATGTTATGTGGTGGTCTCAATGAAGTGTTTAACTTTTCTTTTGTATAAAGTGGGGACTCTTTATGCTTATTCTTTGGAAGATAGAGGAAGACAGATAGATAAGTCATCCCCGAGGATGCTCTGGAATGATGAGCAATGATTCAGACAATGAGAGGCAAAAACTGGTCAAGGAGGTAAATGCATTGCTGTTAGTTCTACTGGAATCCCGACTCTTCAGCTCATTCTGGTTTCTTTATCTGCCTTATTAGGCAGTGCTGCTTTTCACTTACATGACTGACACAGTGGCTTCTCAGAAGCTCTCTGTCCTTATGAAATAAACTTTCATAATCTTGTCACACTCAATAAGATTCTTAGGGGGCTCAGGGTAAGGAGCAGCCACTTAAGCTGAAATAATTTGGGATATGATATGTAGGTTTGGGAACAAAGAGAAATCTTTTTGTGAATCATGATTTCTAGATATAGAGCATAGATAAAACTGTGACATTTGTAAACATCCTCTTAATAGCACTTCACTCTTTGAACTGCTTAGTTAGTAAGGGTGGGTATGAAATATTATTTATTTACAGATAACAGAGCATATAAAGTGTCAGCACTTTTCCAAGAACTGAAGTGATTATCCGGGACAGGTTTCTATTCGGAAACTATAGCTTACTCTAATTAGGTCATTTCATATCTATAATATATAATAATATTAATACATTATTTCCCTGCTTTCTACATAACCAAAATAGAGTTCTGAATTATGCTAGGTCAGTCCCTAGGAAGTCAGTTCAGTGTGACAGCTTTGGTTATCATGTATCTCAGAGATTTTATTTTTATTAACATAGGTATAGCCCTAAAGGAAGCTCTGCTGCATCCATGTACCTAGGGCTCATCTGCAGGCACCTCAGTGCACCTGACGGCTTGAGTTGCTGCAGCCATCAGTACATCTTCCTTCTTGCCACACACCCTGTCTCCAAAGTCCCACCCAAACTGGTGGCCTTTAAATTTAGTCCCAGCCACCAAGCTCACAGACTCACTGAAATGCCTCCAGCACCCCAGAAGAGCTCAGAGTTTCATGGGGAAAAGTAGGTCCTTCTCTGAAAGAGATTGCAGACCTGGATTATAGTGCATCAAATGAACCCCAAGATGTTCTTTTGATGTTTGTACTTTCTCAGAATTTTTTTCTCCCCCAGATATTTATTTTGCATTGCTTTGTTGTTGTTTGGTGAAAGAACAGACTTCTAACTTAAAAACACAAGGTAAAGAGATGGTAGAAACAGAAGCATAAGGTCAAGTGATGGGTTAAAACGCCAAAGCTATGATCCTTAATGTAATTCTCCCTTTGATTGTTCTCACTTGAAAGAATGCCTTTCCTCTCTATTGTCGAGCACTACCTGCTGTCAGTTGGAGAGGGAGTTAAGTTGAGCAACTTGTCAAAGACTTTCTAAGCTCCCTTCATATGGTTCACAGAAACAGAGCTGGATTTTCATTTCTTCTCTCATTCAACAGGAGTCCCTTTCATGTTGGAAAATTGAAAACGCGTGTTTTTCTGTGTGGAGCGAGGATGTGAATGCCCTGTGGCACACCTGTTTCTAATTTCCTGACTTGAAAGCAGAACCCATCAAAAGGAGCAGAAAAACAATTTCTTTCTGACACGCTGCTTCGTGTTCCTTACCGGACTGAAGGCCTTCATGGCTTTGCCATCTTAGTTCCTTCTTTGGAAGGTTCTTGTTAGAGGCAGAGTTCACTGAGCACAAGCAGTGCCTTTTATAGCATGGGGCTGTTCTGGGTATTATTTTGTTGTGGTGGTTCTTTTCAGCTCAGGAAATTTACTTAAAATAAGATTAAAAAAACACACACATATAAAAGTCTTAAAATATTTAAATGTAAGATTCAGTGGAGCAGTATATGCTGAAAGAGTGTACGGAAGCTGACCAGTGAGCCCATTGGCCAGTACTAGGGTTTGGTTGAACATATGAATGTTTAAATTCCAGAGCACTGTTTAACATAAATCAAATATTTCCAATGCATTACTTCAGATTTGTGTGTACTTTAAAGTCTTGCCAGCTTAAATGACTGTGAGGCACAATATGTTGACTTGGACATTTGTAAATTGATAATTTGTTACTATGAAAGTTGTACATGGTATAACTTGTCACTTTCTGAGGGCACACAGTATACTAGTATATGATGTTGGCAAGCTGTTATGAAAAAAAAATGATGCCCAGGAGATTTGGGGCTTTAGCTCTCAGTGCTTGGAGTGTGGATCTTCAGTTCCTATCACAATTCCCCTGGGCATTTGCTGTATAAGGGGCATCGATCTTTATACTCAAACTTTGGTTTTGGCTTCCTATTTTTGAAAGTTATTTGGGATAATAATCTTAGTGGAATATCCTCAGAAACAGGTTCTCAGGCTATTTTTTTTAAAAAAAGCATGTACTTTTTTCTATACTTTAGTATCTCACAATCACCTGTTAAAATGTAGATCCTGAGCCAGTGAATCTGGGAGGGGCCTGGGGGGTGTGCATTTTTCAAAGCTCCCAGAGGTTCCAGGGCTGCTGTTCAGTAGATCACACTTTAAGTAGCAGGACATTTCCATGGACAAAGTGGTCTGTCCTCAGCGGTCCTCAGTCCATACAACTTACCATTCTCTCCTGACATTGTGCTTGGAGAATCTAAAGCTGAGATCTGGTGTATATCCTTGACCCTAGATATTCCTGAGAGCATTAACAGGTATGCTAATAAGTGACCACATGGGTAGGGATCACTGGATTATTGTGCTAGCAGAAAATATATTTATGTTTCCACACTTTTCAGGATACACTTAGCCATCATATACATTAGCCAAGGTTCTTGTTACAAACAGAAGTGGTAAAACAAACTATTAACTCTAAAAGGTGTTGATAAAGGGGTTAGAAAGACATTATATTGAATCAAACATTTTATTTTAACCAGCTCTGTCCATTGTGGCTGCTAAATTTGGGCAAAAAGATTTATTGGTGAATTTGTGGAGAAAAAGTGGAGGCATATAAATATAAGATGTAGAAATTCAGTTTGCATTTTTATTAACTTGTTATTGAATACATGTCATGGTTCTCATTAGTGAATCACAGCACAATCTAGCCTACCGTGTAACATGTCATGACCAAAGGATACCTTACATTTTTATTTTTAGAATGTTTTGTTCATATCATGAAAATTTATTTGCATTTGTCTTTTGTCTTTGATGGAAAAAAAATTAACAAGCACTGGCTAATAGAAAGAAAGCATGGGTAGCCATTAAAAAAAAAAATCTGAGTTAGACATCAAAGAATCAGAGACTTCATTAAAATTCCACAGTGGTATTTTAGGTCTACACATACCCACATTGGATGGGAGAACAGGTGCATTCTGGAGTAGGTCATAGGCTTGGGACTCAGACTTGGTTTTGAATCATAATGGAGGAAGCAGTTTGAAAGGGTATGTCCACCTGTCCCAGGATGGGACAGCCTTCTTTATGGAGGGAGATACATAGATATGCTAATTATCATTGATGTTATCACTGTAACATTGGTTTGCATGTCCTGTTAGTTGGGATTGAGTATTGTATGTTTTGTAATGCTGTGAAGTTCTGTTTCCTCCATCTCTTTCTCCATTGTCTAATTCTGAATGAGAATGTTTTCATGATTCTTCATAATTTCTTGGTAAATTATATGTGTTATAATTCATAATAGTCATTGTTTACTAATATTGCTGATAAAATAATTAGCTCCTGATTGAATACCACTATAAAAATGTAATCGTTTCTTCTCAGAACTATAAAAGACTATGTGGCCCCTATACAGTGGGCCTTCAGAGTTACATTTGAGATAGTTTCTATGCGATGTAACGTGATTTTCACCATGAGTCAAATCCACCTACATAAGCACCTACGTCACTTACATGGAGCACATACACAGCAGTACATAATGAAGTAAAACAGTAAAAAAATTTAAAAGAAAGATTACAGTTCCTGACCTTTACTTATGGTAAATAAATAATAAAAAACAAAGCACATATGTACATATGTCAGAATGATTAAACTTTTTTTTTTTTGTAAATAAATGGGAGATGGCAATGTAACCACAAAACGATGTATGTCGAGTCCGACATAACCTGAGGACTGCTAAAATAAGCTAATAAAATTCATGCCAGATGATAAGGATTTAAGATTTACTGAGCATTTGTTTCATCTGAATTCTTTCTTATCTTTAAAATTTAGATATACCTCTGCTTTTCCTGTTAAACTTTGTCATGCTAAAGTAAATTTAGTGGAATATAGAAATACTAGAGGCCTGGTGCGCAAAATTTGTGCATTGGGAGTGGAGGGTGGTCCCTTACCCTGGCCTGCATCCTCTCGAAGTCCGGGACCCCTCTCTTCTTACTACCCACCTGTTCACTGCTCCTTAGTGCTGCTGCGGAGGCGGGAGAGGCTCCTGCCACCACTGCTGCACTCACCACCACTGCTGCGCTCGCCAGCTGTGAGCCCTGCTTCTGGCTGAGTGGTGCTCCCGCTGTGGGAGCACACTGACCACCAGGGAGAAGCTCCTGCATTGAACGTCTGTCCCCTGGTGGTCAGTGCACATCATAGAGACTGGTTGTTCGGCTGTAATGGTAGCTTAGGCTTTTATTATATAAATAATTTTCTTAATGGAACTGTTTTTCAAATACTTGTCTTAATACTTCTTCATTTGTGTGATTTGTCTTATTTTCTTTGATTTCATTTTACATCTTAGTAGCACTTCCTTCTTTGTAGCTTTTCACATCAGAAATGTAATTGTAACTTTGCATATTTTGATGCACCATCAAACAGATTCTGGTTAGTTACTTGTTCTGCATTGGTAAACCAGTGCTAGAGCTTCTGCTTGTTTAAGAACTTTTGATATTTGTGCCAGAGACTCTGTTCTGTGGAAGATAAGGTAATTTTGTTGCAGTGAGAACAGCATCAGATGTTATACACATGGAGTCAGTAACCTTGGTTCTTGAGTTTTGGCTAAGAAAGAATTCAGAGCCAAGACTCAAACTATAGAAAATCACAGAGATAGAAATGGGCTTAAAAACAAAAACAAAAAACCAAGTTACAGAGACAAAAGAAACGCCCTTGGAGGTTAGGAGAAAGGTAAAAGTAATATCCTGAGTTTTGGGGGAAGAGAATAGGGAGGGGAAAGGCACAAGTGTGCTCCCAAGAAGGAGGGCTTTTGAGGGTGGGGATTTTAGGAAGAGCCCCAGGGGAGGGTCTCAATAGAATATTTATCAGCTTTCCAGGTGTGGCCTTTCAGGGGTGTGGTCTCTACTGATTGGTTGGCACCAGGGCAGGGGGTCATTAGTCAATGCAGCTGATCTTGATGTCAGCAATGGCAGCATTGTTAGGTTTTGCTGCTTTTATGGTCCTGGAGCTTAGTATACAACTGAGGCCTAGATGTATTTGATGTGCGTCCGAATCTCATTTCTCTGGGGGCTAATGCTTAAGGGCTATTCTCCAGCTCTTGTTTGTTCCCCTCTAAGGGGGTCTAGCCTGCATGACACCACATGTCAGGGGAAGGTCCAAGTCACATGACCAGCAAATGCCAGGGGAGGAAAGGTTATCCTAGTGTGGTGAAGCCCTCATTTTCTCAGTTCTGCCCATTGCTGGGCACCTGGGGCTTTTCACCCTTGTGACCCTTCTGTACCCGACCCACTGTCCTTGCTCTGCTTATGTCTGTCTAACTGCCTACCACAGTTTAATTTTAGTTTAGTTTTAATTAAAACCATTATAGTTTTCACACATTTCTATTACTGAAGTAATTAGAATGCTTCGGGCTGCAGATACAGAGATCACAACTCAAACTGACTTCAACACTCTCCTTCAACAAGGAGATATGATTTGATTTCATACGAGGAAGTTCAGAGGTTGGTGGACTCCAGGATTGGCTGGTTCAGGGGCTCCTCTAATGACATAAGGGTATAAGTCTCCATGTTCTTTTTATGCTCTGTTGTCATCATTGGTGACCTCTTCCTCAGGCTGGTGGCAAAATGACTTCTGCACTGATTAAAAAACAAAACAAAACAACACTTAAAAAACAAACAAACAAACAAACAAACAAAACAACCTTTCATCACATAAACATCTAGAGAAATTTTTAAAAAATATCTTCGTAGCTCTTTTCTAGGCTTGAGGAACACTTTCCTCAGAAGCTCCCAGCAGATTTCTCATATTTTATTGATTGGCTAATGTCAGGTCACATTCCCATACTTGAGCTAATCATCAAAAAGGGAAATTAACCATGAATTAATCATGGGCATATGCCATGCCTGTGGGTCAGATACATGACTGTGGGTGTGATGAGTAGAAAGCAGAACAGACTCGGAATACTATTGGCTATGAGAAGGAAATAGATATTACCAGTAACTTACTAAACTTGACATTTGCCATTATTTTTAAATATATATGTATTTTATTGACTTTTTTACATAGAGGAAGAGAGGGATAGAGAGTTAGAAACACTGATGAGAGAGAGTCATCGATCAGCTGCCTCTTGCACACCCCATACTGGGGATGTGCCCTCAACCAAGGTACATGCCCTTGACCGGAATTGAACCTGGGACCTTTCAGTCTGCAGTAGATGCTCTATCCACTGAGCCAAACCAGTTTTGGTGACATTTGCCATCATTTTGAGATCATAAGTATCATACAGCTATCATTTGCTGACCATTTGGTGTGGTCAAAGACTGTGCTAGGTACTTTTTTACAGAGTGACTCTCCTTTTCAAACAAGAAATCTGAGGGTTAGCCCAGCTAGTGTGGCTCAATGGTTGAGCATTGACCCATGAACCAAGAGGTCACTGGTTCGATTCCCAGTCAGGGCATATGTCCAGATTGCGAACTCGATCCCCAGTGAAAGGTGTGCAGGAGGCAGCCAAATGATGTTTCTGTCTGTCTATCCTTCTCTCTTCCTCTCTAAAATCAATAAAAACATATTTAAAAGAAAAAGAAATCTACAATTTAGAAAGGTCAAACAGTGTCTGAATGCCTAAAGAATTTAAAGAATCTTCACTCAAGGATAGTGGAGAAATGTGAAAAAGATGGACCAAATTGAAATGTAATTACCCATTTTTCTACTAGAAACAGTATAGGTTAGGGATTTAGAGAGTTAAAAAATGTTTAGTTGTCATTTAAATCTGTCCTTACCAAAGCCATGCTTCTTGCCATTATTTTTGGCTAGCAGAGCTGGCTGTGGAAATGGATGTTTTATTTTGAAAAATCAAATGCACTAGATTAACTACTCCCTCTCCCCCCCGCAAAAAAAAAAACCCATCAAAAAAGCACCACCACAAAGTTTGTTTATATCTTCATTTCACTCAAATTGAATAGATGAAATGGGATCTGGCCTTTTTCATATTGTTTATGTTCTGCTTTGCTTCTTGGTTCTAGGGCAGGATTCCTGGTTCTGTTTGAATTTATTTTCCTCTCAAGTATCATTTGCAAGATTATTATGGAAATTAATAACGAGAAAGTATTTCTATTCAGTAAGCACTGTGATTGCCCTAATATGACATAAAACAATACTATTTTATTAGTATTATAAAATACCTTTTAAACACAAGTTTCTTTAACCTCATTACTTTTTTTTGTTACTGATTAAGGTATTACATATGTGTCCTTATCCCCCAACTATCCCCCTCCCCCCATCCCTCACTCATGCCCTCAACCTGCCCCCCCCACCCATAGCTATGTCCATTGGTTAGGCTTATATGCATGCAGTATGCATACAAGTCCTTTGATTGATCTCTTCCCCTCTTACTGCCGTCCTCCTCTGCCTTCCCTCTAAGGTTTGACGGTCTGATCCATGCTTCTCTGTCTCTGGATCTGTTTTTGTTCATCAGTTTATGTTTTTCATTATAGTATACAAATGAGTGAGATCCTGTGATATTTGTCTTTCTCTGACTGGCTTATTTCGCTTAGCATAATGCTCTCTAGTTCCATCCATGCTGTTGCAAATGGTAAGTATTCATTCTTTTTTTACTGCAGCATAGTATTCCATCTTGTAGATGTACCACATTTTTTTTTAATCCACTCATTTGTTGATGGATACTTAGGCTATTTCTAAATCTTAGCTATGGTAAATTGTGCTGCTATAAACATAGGGGTGCATATATCCTTTCTGATTGGCATTTCTAGTTTCTTGAGATATATTCCCAGAATTGGACTCACTGGGTCAAATGGAAGTTCCATTTTTAGTTTTTTGAGGAAACGCCATACTGTTCTCCACAGTGCTGCACCAGTCTGCATTCCCACCAGCAGTGCACAAGGGTTCCTTTTTCTCTACATCCTCACCAGCACTTGTCATTGTTGATGATAGCCATTCTGACAAGTGTGTATACTTTTCTTTTCTCAGTCTAGAGGATTTACATAAGTAAATGCTGTAGTATTTCAAATGAAGAGTCTTTTAAGGATCTCACTCCTTCTCATCTCTTTTAATATAAGGGAAAAGTTAGATGCTTGATGTATGTTTCATTTATGTGTAATAAAATGGTGTGTGAAAATAAAGTACTTGAAATCAAAGTGACTAAAGTAGTTTTTGCTCAATGAAATGTATATAAATGGCATTATTAGGAGTGTCTATGCACACACATACACTCATGGATAGAAAGGGATTACGTAGAGGAGCGAGGAGTGATGTTATATTCTCTGATGGACAGCTTCTGATTTTTGGTTCAGCCATTATATTGCAACATATTAAGTGCTTAATTAGGTGAAGTTACTCAATCTAAACCAGCAGTCTGTAACTGGTTATCTATAGCTGTTTAACAAATCACCCCCAACTTTATGGCTTAGAGCAGTGTTTCCCAAAGTGTGGTATGCGTACCCCCAGGGGTATGGGAAGAGTTTGGTGGGGGTGCGCGTTGCACTGGAGTTTGGTGGGGATATGCACTGCACCGTGCTTAGCTGCACCGCACCTAATTCTACCTTCTCATGAGTCAGGTCAAGACAGTCTTGTGAGGCGTGAGATGGTCCGGTGTGCAAATAAATGTTATTTATAATATAACTTTTATTTATATTTTATTATGAATAATTTTATTTTTCGTTTATTATTATTTTGTGTATGTACCAAAAAATAAAAAATAAATATATTTTGATTGTTATTAAAATACATCCTTTTTTTGATGAGGGGTACTCAGTGTTATGAAAATTATAGAAGGGATACACATATGTCAAAAGTTTGGGAAACACTGGCTTAGAAGAACAACTAATTTCTTATCTTTTAGAATTATGTATGTTAACTGGGTCTCAAGTGGACAATTTTGTTGTTGTTGTAGCCTCTTATGCTTGGGGATTCTCATGTGGCTAAGTCGGATGGTGGCTTAACTAGATGTCCATGATGGCTTTATCACATGGCTGGTGCCTTGTTGGGGACAATCATAATGCTGGGCTCAGCTGGCATGCTTTGGCCTTGCTTTCTTTCCACATAATATCAGAGCTGCTCCTTGTCTAATGTGGCCTTGCCAGCAAGGTAGTTGGACTTCTCACCAGGTAGCTCAGGTCTTTCAAAGTACAAAAGCTAAAGCTGTCAGCCTCCTTAGGGCTTAGGCCTGAGATTGGCATTATGTGTGTTAAAGTGATTCAAAGATCTAATCTAGATATACTGTAGGAGGAGATTGAATAAGGGCAAGAGTACTGGGAAGCTTTATTCACTGGGGGCCTATAGTAACTACTACAGTAACACATTTTTGGAGTAATCATTAGCCCTTTGAGAATCTGAAAATGGTGAATTATCTTCTTAGAGCCAGGCACAGTTACCTGCATGAATGTATACATACCGTGTTTCCCCGAAAATAAGACATCTTCCGAAAATAAGACCTACTTCACGGAAACATAATACATCCCCTGAAAATAAGACCTAGCGCATCTTTGGGAGCAAAAATTAATATAAGACACTGTCTTATTTTCGGGGAAACAGGGTAATACTAATAAAATCCCATGGGACTTTTAGTCATGGATTGTCCCACTTAAGTACCCATGGTTTAACTCACAAAGTTCAGGAATTTACTTATATGTAATAGGGGGATTGTAACCGGTCCCATCATTCTTTTGACATTGTATATTGTAAATGCTAACTCTAATATGTAGCTTGTAGCTAAACAGCATGTTTGTGTAAGAATCCTAGGAACTAACTTCAGAAGATAAAGACTCAGTCATCCCAATTCTAGGAGCTTTGCTGACCTTCAGCCGTAGAAGCAAGATGACATAAAACCAGGATGATGTACACCAGACCATCACTTGACCTGTTTTGAGGTCTTTATTGTTGGAATGGACTGTGCTGGCATGCATGTAGAGAACTTTGAGCCCCCTCACCTTGATTTCTTTGTTCTGCTTTTCTTCTTTGTCATTATAAAAATCTCTGCCTGCATTGAGAGGTGGAGATGGGTTTTATGACAAGAGTTCTTCATATTCTCAGGTGACTGGCACTTGAATAAACCTCTTTCCTTAATCACCAGCATTTGTCTTATGAGTTTGGTTTTTGTGGCAGCAGGCAGCCAAACTTGGGTTCCATTACTCTAACTCCTAAGTTAGTGATTTAAATAGTAATTTATTACTTTAAAATAGCTACATAAAATTCTATTCTGTGGTTATTTTAGTTTCTTAGAGTGACCATTAGGTTGTTTATTGTTTTTGTTTTATTATTTATTTATTTGTTTATATTTGCTGTTCTAATAACAGTAATTTTCTTATGTATAGCTTTTGTATATTTGTCTATTAGCATAAATTTCTGGACATATATTTGGTGACTTAAAAAGAATGGATATTTTTAAGGATTTTGATAAATGTTGACTGGTTATCTTTTTTCTTGTTAAGAACTAAATATTTTAAAATTGAATTATTGTATTTATATAAAAGAATGTATTACATATGTAAGTTATGAAAATAAAACTAAAATTAAATCCCTCAAACTTATCAGCTTAACATGAACATTAGTAATAGTATTATATACCCTTACTCTTTCCCAAACTCCTGCCTCTCCTCCAGAGATAATCATTGACCTACATTTTGTGTATAATTTCCTTGCTTAAAAAATGTTTAATCACATATATATGCATCCTAAATAACATACTGTTTTTTTAATGATTTTTATTGAGCTATAGGACTCTGGTATCATATGGTATATAGTTCTCTGTGACTTGCTTCTTTCACTAATTACTATGTTTTCATAGTATTTGTCAATATTGTTGCTCTCTAACTCTAGTGTACTTGCTTTAAGTTTTGTATAATACTCTGCTGTGTGTCTATGTCACAGAATTCTATTATTTCTCCTGAATTTGTTAGTTGTAATTATTCTAAAAATCCTTTTTTTTTCTTATCTATTAGGCTATTCAGAGGTACAGTTTATACAGGAAAGGCAGGAAAGATACTCAAGCCTTTTAATTTATACCTCAGTTTTCAAAATAAGATGATACTTGGGTAATTTTCTAATATACTCAATTAGGATTTATTTATTCATTTTAAATCTACATTTATTTATTTGTTCATGAGAAATTGCCCACTTATGGATTTGTATAAATTCGATGTGTTTCAGCTCATTGCATCCGTTATTATTCCCCGCTCTGCCCTCCAAAGGTAGAAACTCTTAACACTTGGAGGTATTCTAAATACAGCTCTGTTTTTAGATGCTATTAGATATATCCACAGTTAGGATGGTTATATCTTCTTGACAGATTGATACTTTTATCATTATAAAAGATCTTCTTTTATCTCTAGATAATCTCTTTGTTTTGACATTTGCTTTGTTTAACATTAATATAATTACATCAGCTTTCTTTTGCTTAGTGCTAGTCAAATTCTCCACTCATTTGACTTTTGGCTTATCTTGCCTTTATATTTAAAGTATGTTTCTTATAAACAAACTGGGGTTTTTAAAAAAATCCACATTGATAATCTGATCCTTTTAAAATGGAGTCTTTAGTTCATTTACATTTAATATAATTATTGACATATAACTGTATTAAATCTGCCATCGTGCTTTTTGGTTTCTATTCTTTCTTTGTTTCTCTGTTTTTTCCTGTTTTCCTTTGGGTTGAGTTTTTTTGTTTGTTTGTTTTGTTGTTTTTTTAGTATTTTATCTTTCTCCTCTATTAATAATATTTTGTCATACTTCTATGTATTATGTTTTTTTGTGGTGGCTCTAGAGAATACAGAGTGCACCATTAATTTACCATAGCTTATTTTAAAGTTATAATATATCACTTTATAAACAATGTAAGATCCCTTTGACAGTGTAAATCCATTATTTCTTTCCCACCCTTTGAGCTCTAGGCATATATTTTAAAGTCCATATTATATTGTACTAGTAAATCCCACACTACATCATTATTGTTATTTTTGCTTTAATGAGTTAATTATCTTTTAAAGAAGTGTGTGCACACACACATGCACACACACACACAAGTACACACACTTTATGGCTTTTATAATTTTTTTAAAATTACATAACCAGTTCTTCTTTCTAGTACTCTTTACTCCTACTGCCAGGCTTCTTCTGGTATTATGTTCCTTTAGCCTAAAGAATGCCCTTTGTTATTTTATACTGCAAATCCGCTGGCAATGAATCCCTCCTCCCCTTTGACTTCTCCCTTTTCTCCCCCTCTCCCTACTTTCTTCCCTTTACAGCCTGGCTGCCAGCTTACTGTGAAGTTTGCTATGTGGATTTTAGACCCAACAGCATCTCTCTCCACCTCTAAGGTCTTCCTCCATCTTGCTGCTCTGCACTCATGTTTTAAAGGACTGCTGCAGTGCCCCTAGGAAAGACCCAGTGTGCTTCTGAGGAATTTCTCTTAGCTCCCCTGCCTGTCTCCCCTCGTCTGGTGACTGCTGCCTTGCACTGGGTGACAGCTCTGTGCACCCAAGTTGGTGGGGAGACTCGCTTTTGGCTTTCTTGTTCTGTTGCCAATCTTCAACATGCTGCTGCTTTGCCCTTAGGGAAGACCTGTGTGATTGAGGATGTGGAATGTGTTAACTCCAGGTCTTTGGAGCTCTTGGTGAAGACCTGCAGAGAAAGAGTCTGTGTGTGGAATCATATTTTCTCAGTTAATGGTGCTTCTCTGGAATAGAATTCATTATGCTGGCCCATATGTGGTCATTTAAAGTTTGTTAGAGTTCAACTAGTGTCTCCTTAGCCTCATCTGTAGCACTTCTCTTTTTTTCTCACTGATTCTGGAGAATAAAAGTGCCATTGGCCTCTTCTCTCATGGGAAAAGCCTATCCCTTTTGGAAATTTAGTTCATTGAGATATCTTTGCACCGCCACCTCCCTGACTTTTGAAAAAAAAATCAATGTTGTAGCTTATCTGGCTTGCTGCTGCTATGATGGTGGGTGTGATGGCCTTTTGCAAATTTCTCTATCCTAAACTAGGAGTGGAAATCCAAGGGATCAGTTTTGGTGGCTTGAAAGACACATTAAAGAGTTTGGAGTCATTGTTCTTTTGGCTGGTAATATGGTTTCATCTTTTGTCAATGAAAGCCCCTTTAAGTTGGCTTCTGTGGTTTTTGACATGGCTATCTTTGATAGTATCTTCATTTTTAGGTAGAACAAGATGTCTCAGACTCCTCTTGGACACTTCTTTAGCCAGACCCAGAACCAGCCATTTCTCTAATTTCTTTTTAATCTTTAATGGTATGGTTCTAATGTGTAATTCAAGTCTATGTGCTGCCAAAGTGAGCGCCCTGATAATCTAATTTCATTATTTCACCAAAACTTTCATGTTAGCCTCTAGGTAATGATAGTATCACTGTTGCCTTTGTCACATAGAATTCATGGTTCCTGCAGTAAGTATTTTTATTGGAAATCAAAATGAAAATTTAGCCTACTGATTTATAACCATATGCTTATAGATTTTTAAATAAAATAATAGCTGTGTGGGTTGTTAATTTTGGGTTTGTGGGTCCAGTGGAATCTACACATGGATTTTCTGTAAATTTCTTGAACCATTTACTTTCAGGCAAAAATATAACTTTCTTTCTCTTGACTGAGGAGAATTTAGGAAGTATGATCTTAGAAACTTTGAATAAAATTGTAAATAAATTTCTTGGCTAAAATAAATGGTTTAATATAAGTGATTGTATTTCCTTTTCCCCCCTAGCATTATTTCTTAATATAATGTCAAATGAAAAATACTAAATTTTATATTGCCTACTAGAGGCCGGTGCATGAAATTTGTGCAAAGAGGTATGGCGTCCCTCAACCCAGTCAGCACCCTCTCCAGTCTGGAACCCCTTGAGGGATGTCTGACTGCCCATTTAGGCCTGATCCCACTGGCAGTCGACATCCCTCTCACAATCCAAGACTGCTGGCTCCCAACCACTCACTTGCATGCCTGCCTGATTGCCCCTAATCACTTCTACCTGCTAGCCAGATCACCCTCTAACCCAGGGGTGGGCAAACTTTTTGACTCGAGGGCCACAATGGGTTCTTAAACTGGACCAGAGGGCTGGAACAAAAGCATGGATGGAGTGTTTGTGTGAACTAATATAAATTAAAAGTAAACATCATTACATAAAAGGTACGGTATTTTTTTTTTAATTCAATAGTTTTATTCACCGGATCCACCCCGCGGGCCGTAGTTTACCCATCCCTGCTCTAACCACTTCCATGCCAGCCTGAACAATGCCTAACTGCTCTCCAGCCAGCCCGATTGCCCCTAACTGCCCTCCCCTACTGGCCTGGTCACCCCCAACTGCCCTCCCCTGTCGGCCTGGTCACCCCTAATTGTCCTCCCCTGCCAGTCTGGTTTCCCCCAACTGCCTTCCTCTGCAGGCCTAGGTCCCCCCAACTGTCCTCCAATGCAGTCCTGATCCCCCCAACTGCCCTTCCCTGCTGACCTGGTCTCCCCCAACTCCCCTCCTCTGCCTGCCTGATTGCCCACAGTTACCCTCCTCTGCAGGTCTGGTCCATCCCAACTGTCATCTGCCAGCCTGTTTGCCCCCAACTGCCCTCCTATGCTGGCCTGGTCACCCCTAACTTCCCACAACTGCCCTTCCCTGCAGGCTGTCTTGTGTCCACATGGGGGCAGCCATCTTTGACCACATGGGGGCACCCATCTTGTGTCTTGGAGTGACAGTCAATTTGCATATTACTCTTATTAGATAGGAGAATTTGCCATTTTGCTTCACTGTCTCATTTGAAGTGGCCTGCCTGTTTTGCTTTTCCCTTTTTTCTGCTTATAGGATAGTTCTAATACCGTGTTTCCCTGAAAATAAGACATCCTCCGAAAATAAGACCTACTTACAGGTTTCCTTCTGAGTGAAATATAAGGCATCCCCCGAAAATAAGGCCCCCAGGCTCTGTGTCAGAATGAAAATTAATTTACCATAAACTGATCGCTAGGGCCGCCCTGACTGGCATCTAGCAACCAGTGATCTTAAGTGGAGTCCTGACGTCACTGCTGTGTGGAGGCAGAGTGGAGGTTGGAGTGAGCGGTGAGCTTGGGGTGGGAGAGAGGAGGAGACTTTTGAAAATGCGATAGGAGCGGAACATCAACTGGTTGCTTCCTATATACACCCCAAACAGGATTCTAGCCCACAACCCAGGTGTGTGCCCTGACCAGGAATTGAACCTGCAACTTTTTGGAAATGGAATGATGCTCCAACCAACTGAACCACTCAGCCAAGGCCATCTTGTGTGTATGTGTTTGTTTGTTGGTTTGTTTTGTTTTTTAATCATAAAATGCATACTGTGGCCTTGCTACAAAATGAAATCTCCAATTTTAACATTCCTTTGAGACCTGCCTAATTAGTGACTGTTTCTAAGATGTTATAGTTAAATATGGCGGCTATCTACAGTCCTAAATATTGCTATCAGAATTCATTGTACTACTTATTTGCAGGCAATTATTACTTTGATCTTATCTTTGGAGTCAGATTTTTGGAGGCTTTTGAGTTTTCTTTGCCTGTTCTTCTTTATTTGTATAATGACATTAGCCCGATTTCTGCAATGGTGGCCATCATGGAGCAAACATGTTACTTGGAGGTACAAGACTTGGATCTTAGAATCTTAGCTCTTCCAATTCACTTTTCTTATCTGTCAAATCAGGATGATGATGCTTTCATGCATGTTAATTGTAATCTTAATGATATGATATTTGTGAAAGCCCCAGATGTATAGTAGTTGATCAGTTAATGGTGACTCAGTGAGTCAATGGTCTTTTATCTTCCCTCTTAAAAAATAACTAAATATATATTATTTCATTAGTTAATACCTTTTTAAAAAAATATTTTATTGATATTTTACAGAGAGAAAGGGAGAGAGATAGAGAGCTAGAAACGTCGATGAGAAAGAAACATCATTGACCAGCTGCCTCCTGCACACCCCCTACTGGGGATGTTCCCACAGCCAATGTACATGCCCTTGACAGAAATTGAACCCGGGACCCCCTAGTCCGCAGACCGATGCTCTACCACTGAGCCAAACCGGTTTCGGCAGTTAATACCTTTTTAAAAGGGATTTTTTGTAAGTCTTCTATCTATTGCAAGCCTCTTAACTAAATTTTAACCAAAATGTTATTGAAGTTCTAAAAAGTATTTTCCCTTATCAGATTATGTCCTATAAGGAATTTAAAGCCATTTAAGCTGTTATTTATTTTTCCCAGTGAGGAATTTAAAGTCATTTAATCTTAGTAGGTGTTTTTTTTTTTTTTTTCCCAGTGAGGAAACTGAGGCACTCAGATCTTAGGTGGCTCATTTGAGGTCCACTGGAGATGGTTCCTTACCTGTGGTTGCTCTCTCCAGTGGGACAGGAATCCAGGGAGAGGTTTGAGAGCATCAAGTGGATATTACACAGTGCTGCTTCTTTCATGGCTGCTGCCCTAATGAAGCTCTCAAGTGTAGATAAGTCTTATGCTCATATATGTAGTATGCATCCCAGACAAATGCAGTGGTAGTGATAGAATTTTAGGGCTCCATCACAGCTAACAACACCACTTCTACTGTGGATGGTTGCTTCTGATTTTTTCCCCATGCTGGGACCATTTGTCCCTGGTGTCCTAATTAGAATGTTATAATTTAGATAACTAAATTGAACAGAAAGCAAGATTCTTTTTCATCATCTGTATTCCCACTCAAAGTGAATATTGGATCAATTCCTACATTGAGATGTGTCTTTGACAAAAGGCAAGAGAAAGGGCTGGTTCAAGCTTTGGGAGGGGACAACTCTGTGTTCTTAACCACAGACCCTCTGATATGACAGATTGGATAAAGAATTCTCACTACTCATTTTTGTTGAAGCTTTTTTTGTTTTGTTTTATTTCTTTTGAAATAGATTTTAATCTATGAAAGTATTCCCTCATTTACAAAACTGGAACTTTTCCCATTTATGCAGTTATTTCCTGTTCAGATACTTGAATCTTGTGATTTAGTCATACTTTTGCAACAAAATTGATAATAATAATAACTAATAAATATCAAGCATTTCCTCTATGAAGCATATGTCTACCACTGTGCTCTAGAGGAGATATTTTTCTATGTTTAGTTGTAACTGTTCATATATATATATATATATATATATATATATATATATAATTGATATTTTACAGAGAGGAAGGGAGAGATAGAGAGCTAGAAACGTCTATGAGAGAGAAACATCGACCAGCTGCCTCCTGCACACCCCCACCGGGGATGTGCCCACAACCAATGTACATGCCCTTGACCGGAATCGAACCTGGGACCTTTAAGTCCGCAGACCGATGCTCTACCACTGAGCCAAACCGGTTTCGGCTGTCCTAATATATTTTTATTATGTATTTTATTTATATTTCATTATAAATAATTATGAAATGCTAAGTTTGCAGGAGAGTAACTCTCTAGGAGATAACAGTAAAATTGGTTTTCTTTTGTCTATATGTTATTTAACAAAGAAGTGGAAAAGCCTGAGTTCTTTATAATAGATTACTATAAATATCCAAAGGGGTTGTGGATTAGAGAGAACTGAGTATTGGGGAAACACTAAATTTGTGTTGGCGACTATAATCTTTGGACTTGACCAGATTAAACATCTTCACTACTTATTCCACCTCTTTATAAAGCTCCTTACGTTTTCTCCTTGTATATAATAGGTTCCAGGTGTGATAACCATGGGGACACTGTGAGCACTGAAATCATGTGTGTTCCATCACTTTTCAGGCAGCCCTCTCTTTAATTTCACAAGACAGGCTTGAAAACCAGAAGTAACCCAACTCCAAAATTGGCAGTAAGTCCTCCGACAGGGAAAAGGTGACGTACTGTGTCATAAATTCCTTTGTTGAAAAAAGAGATGTTGCAATACTGGAAACTGAAGTACCAAATGTTTCCTTTTAAATTTGGAAAGGCCTTTCTTCATTACTTATCTGTCCCTGTGGACTTCTAACAGGGGATGTGTTGAAAGATTTTTCAGATGCCCACTAGCCGCAGTGAGAGTGAATGGCAGCATTTATGATGACATAAATACTTCAAAATCATCAGTGATCCTTGGAGATGTGTGGTGTGCCAGTGGTGCTGAATGTGAGCTTTTGTTGCTGCTGATCCTGTGTTCTTGTCGTACCCAGGCTGCCTGGGAATGTGGGTTATGTATGTCTCTCCTGTGAGTGCAACTTCACTCTGGCCCTGTGGGGGCTCTTTGTATCAGAACTGAGGTTAGTGTGGTTTAGAAGAAATAGTCTCCCAAAGGAGGGAAAGATCTGTGAGTTTAGGAGTTGTACTTAAAAATTCTAATCTCATTTTCTTGTATATAATAGGTTCCAGGTTTGATTACCCTGGGGACACAGTGAAGAACTAAACTCATGTGTGTTTGTGGAGGAAGTATATCAAAATCCTCTACCATTTAAATACTACCTTAAAACCCTATATGTAGATACTTCATCAAAAACATGGTATTAGGGGCCTTTTAATTTCCATTTTGTAATCATTTGGCTCACAGCACCACTGCTGCCACCACAAAATGAGACAAAAATAAAAGAGATTAAAATTTATCTTGAAATGCAATGAAACTCTGTTTTTAATGTCAGCTAAGAGTTGGTAAATTTTCGTGTTTCTCTATCCTCATTGCAATCACTTTTTAGTTTGTTACTTACCTTTTGGGACTAAAACATGATTTGACAATATGGTTTTATGGGGCTATTGCATTACCTACTTTTAATTATTTTAATTTGAAGGATACATTTATCATGAGAGATGAAATAAAAATACTAAGTGTGTGATTAAGGTCAGATGAAATATAACATGTGTAACATTAGTTCATGTTCACTCTTACCAACTCATGGCCTCAGATAAGGGGAAGGGACGTGCGTAGGACCAAACCCCATTATGGGAGACCTCTCTTGCTCTTTGCTCTCTTGCCTTAAGAGAAAGTATTGTGAATGTAGAAGTATAACATTGAAGTCAGGCAACAAACTTGTTGGGGAAAAGCAGATTTTTATTATAGAAGTTGGTTAAAAATCTGGAAATTTTGTTCATTGTTTCTTCAGATATTAGTGCCTCCTTCCCATTCTTTCTCTTCTCTCTTTCAGAATGCCTGTTAAGTGCAGGCCCTTTACTTCTGCAAAGTGATCATTGAATTTGGAGGTTTCATCAGATTTAGTAATATTTTCAGTGGGGGGAAGTGGGAACACTGTAAATGTGTAATTTTGTCAAGATATATAGTCTCTGGTTATATCTTTTTTGGTGATATTAGCAGCCAGTTATGAGTGTTGCATTAAATATTACAAATGGCAATATTCTAATTCTGTTAATTCCTTCTTTATTTATTAACAGATAATTCTGTGGAGAAAATTTTGCTTCATAAACTATTTGGTTACCCTGCTGTATAGTTCCTATAAGAACTAGATAGATTCATGTTGGGTTTTTACTTATTTATTAGTTTTCAGAAGAGTAAGTTGGTTCCATATTATCCTCTAAAAGTAACAAAGGCTTTTTTTTTTGTAATCCTCACCTGAGAGAGAGGAAGGGAGAGGGAGAGAGAAAAACATTAATTAGTTGTTTGCTCCCTGACTGAGGATTGATCCTTCAACCTGGGTATGTGCCCTAACCAAGAATCCAATCCATGACCTTTCGGTGAATGGGATGATGCTCCAACCAACTGAATCACCTCACCAGGGCAACAAAAGCATTTTAAAACATAAGTTATGAATTCACTATGTGTTTCAATCCATTCAGTTGTCATTTTTATTGATGCTAAATAACTTGCTATTTATTTCACTTTTCTTCTAGTTTAGGTGTTAGGTCTTCATTCTATATATAATCCACTAGAGGACCAGTGCATGAAATTCATACATTGGGGGTGGGGGCTTCTCAGCCCAGCCTGCACCCTTCCGGGGATCAGGCCTAAACTGGTAGTTGGGCATCCCTCTCATAATCTTGGACCGCAGGCTCCTAATCACTCACCTGCCTGCCTGCCTGCCTAGTCGCCCCTAACTGTCCCTCCTTGCCAGCCTGACCGCCCCTCACTGCCTCTGTGGCAGACCTGATCGCCCCTGACAGCTCCCCCCTGCTGGCCTGGTTGCCCCTAACTACCCCGAAGGCCTAGTGGCCCCTCATCCCCCCCCCACCAGCCTAATAGCCCCCAACAGACCCCTCTGCCTGCCTGTCACCCCCAGCTGCACCCCCCCATGGCAACCTGGTTGCCCCCAACTGCCCCCCCTACTAGTATGGTCACCCCTCATACCCCCCCCCCCCCCCCGCCAGCCTGGTCGCCCCCAACTGTGCCCATCCCCCACCCCCCTCTGCTGGCCTGGTTGCCCCATGCAGCCTGCTTGTTCATCTTTGATTGTCCCTCACTAACTCCCCTGCCAACCTGGTCATAGGCAGCCATCTTGTGAAGGTTAATTTGCATATTACCTCTTTATTATATAGGATATTTCCTGCTGAGATCTGAGAATATAAATACATTCTTACTTGCATGAGTTAGGACAAAAGGAGGATGTAATGAAAAGCTTATTTCTAATATTTTTTAATAAAGAGTGAAACTGTTTTCCATTGAATTACACTTCAGCTACATGGCATCATGTTTAAGAAACCTTGGAATTCTGTGGGTAAAACCACAGAAGTCAAATTTTTCTTTGATTGGAACCTGCAGGAGAACAAGCTTTTGGTGTGAAGGCACTTATGTTGGAGGTGATATATGTCAGAATAGTAGTCATAATTTTTAAAGTTTCTTGGTAAAGTCAATCACAGGGAAACCCTGCTTGCTATTCTTGTAGAACAACAGAGAGAAAAGTCTCTCTGACATATATTGTGTATTTTTGATGTAATGTTAACTTCATGTGGTTTAGCTGTTTGACTCGAGGTGTGTGTACATAACCTTCTGAACACTCATTTAGCTTATAATATGCCAATTTCCTAACAATTATTATTGTTCTAAAGTATAACATTTCACTGCTCAACATCAGATATGTACACAAAGGGAATTAAAATTTATGGAGTTTCATGAGCTTAGTATAGTAAATGTCAAAAATGGTTTCTATTTGCTTTATTGTCATTTTTTCTTGATTATAAAAATAATATTGCAAAAATTTAACCAAACAGGGATCACTATAATCATGCCTACAAAGTTGCATATTAAATTGCATACCTAGGTCTTCACGTAAGTATAGATATTCACAAAGACATATTTAGATTAAAGAGTATTTACATTTCCACTTTACCCAAAGTATATGAGAATTCTTTCAGGCAAAATATCAGATTTAAAAAAAACAAAAAAACTTTGTGTTTTCTTTTTAACAGTTTATACTTTTGGCAATGAGCCTATATTGTATGTGTATATGTAATATACACATGTGTGTTGATATGTGCATGTATGTATGGAGGGGGAAGAGGGTGAGAGAGAGAAAGGAGAAGTCTTGATATGAAAATACTTCTGAAATGAAAGGTACCAGCATGGTTCAATAATTACAACTTGTATCTTTAGCGAGATTTGTTGATAGTGCCTAATGTCTGCCATAATACATACTAGCTGAACAGAGAACTGTGTGTCATATGTTTGTGTTGGTTAAGTTTCATGAATTTAAGAATTTTAAGGCATTAATTAAAAGAGGTTATTTCATTTAATAATCTCAGTCCACATTTCTTTGGGACTGCTAATTACCAGCCCTCTCCATTTACCAGTGTAGTGTGTGCATGCACATATCTGTGTGCAAATCAATGACATGAAACAAAGTTACTGTGTACCTCCTCCATTGGGGAAACTGAGTGGATCCTGGAGATGCTTGTTTTTTTGCTAAGATTGTATTTGACGTCAGGGTTGAGTCATATTTTAGTGTCAGTAGATGCTTAGATCATTTGATACCCTTTCCCTGTTATGTGAATTAATGGAGGACTTGATTTTCTGATGAACTAATGGAACACATTTGACAGGATTTTTTTTTTTTTTTAAGGGATGGGAACTTTTGTTTCACTGGGGAGAGGAATCATTTTGAATGGAAAAAAAGTTTTTAAGGAAAACCTTATAAAAATCTTTTGTATCTACTCTTCTCACTTGAATAAGAGAACCCTATAATTTTAATAGTGAAGTTGATTTTATACATAAAAAGCATTTCAAATATTATCCTATCTAATAAAGAGGGAATATACTAATTGACCCTTATGCCATCCCAAAGATGGTGGTGTCCACAGCCAATAAGGAGGGAATAAGCTAATTGACTGCCCTGCCCTCAAGGATGGTGGTACCCACAGCCACAAAATGGTGGCGCTCAGTCCCCGCAGCCCCCCAGCCACCCAGGGCCGGCCCGAGGCACAGGCAAGCCTCAAATAGTGGCTACCCAGCTGCCCAGGGCCGGCCAAGGCTTGGGCTCCCGGCAGTGGCATCAGCAGAGGTGTGATGGAGGAGTCGCCTTCCCCAGATTGCCGGGTCGTCTCCTGCCCCTGAGGGCTCCTGGACTGTGAGAGGGGGCAGGCTGGGCTGAAGAACCGCCCCTTCTCCAGTGCATGAATTTTCATGCACCAGGCCTTTAGTTTACTATATTTTTAAAAGGCTTACCTCTCCAATGTCTGTCAAAGTAGCTTTTATTAGTTTTTATTTTTTTACATTTTTTTTTCTAATCAGGCTCTTTCTTTAGCAATCTTTTATTTGAACTTACCAGCCTATAAATTAAATTTCCTTCATCTCTAGTTTTGTAGGCAGTTTCTACTTTTAACAGGTAGAGACTGTAATCAGATTCTAGGCAGCGCCCTTCACCACCATGCCTACCTTTATTTAAGTGGGTCTGAAGGGTCAAATTCAACTCGGGGTTAAAACACATTCATTCTTTAGAACTACAGAGGTTATTCACCCTTGAAAGCTATATAAATTGCCAAAAGAAGATGAGAATGGTGCTGTTTTATTAAGTCCATTTTACAGCTGTTGATGTGTGGTGAACATTTCAGTGAAAAGTAGGGAAGGGGATATTCAGATTGGACCCGGCTGATTGGTATTCCCCCAGGCTACCAGGTGTGTGGGGAATCAGAGGGAAATGAGAGACCAGGGTCAATGGAATGTAAACAGATAAAGAAATTATAGAGCAGTTTTTTTTTTCTATAGTTACCCAACTATGGAAATGTAACAGACCCTAGGAGATTCCTAGGTAGAGAATCTAAATTCTTATATTGTGTAAATCATTCCTATGAAAAAGAGTTTTGCTGTTTTTTGTGTGTGTTTTTTTCCTTTTGATATTAGACAGTCATGTGTTTCTCTAGTTTCTGCCAAATCTCATTACTAAAATTACTAGATTGCTCATATAAATCATTTCATCCATCACTGAATTATTCTCCAGCACAACTACTTCTTAAGAAGTGCATAAGGGTATTTTAATTCTCATAACACAAGACAGATGCTTATTACTGCTTTTCCTCAACATTTTTTGGTTTTCTTCACTTTTTAGGATGTGGGGAGCATCTTGTACGCACCATATTGGCTAGAGAATGTTCACATGCTCTACAGGCTGAGGATGCTCACCAAGCTCTGCTGGAGACTATGCAAAACAAGTTTATCAGTAAGTATAACGTCAAGAAAATGTTCCTTCTCAATATAGGTTTCTTTACTGTGCTATATGCTTTGTGAGTCAGGTTCCACATTTTTATCTCTATATCTAGGTCCAGCACCTGGCATAGACTTAGATTCTCAATTAATATTGGTTGTGAAAATAATTCCATCACAGTAGCTACTACAGCATAAAATTTGTCACATTTAATGCCCAACCAGTGAGATATTGTCTAGCATTCAAGTGATATACAGTGGAATAAAACTTTACTAAAATAAAGTTCAAGGTACAATTTTCTTTAAAAGTTTTAAAATATAATTTGAATTTAAAAAGTCAGCATTTTTATTTATTTAATATATATAAATAGTTGACATTATTGCAGATGTCTCCCATCCCCATCCCACCTGCCTTTACTTTCTTCTACCCAGCTACTCCCCCCCCCCTCCCCGCTCCCTTCACCTCAAGTCTTCACCACTCCATTGCTTGTGTTCATGGGCTGTGCATATTAAGTATACAATTTCTTTGGTTTATCTCTTCTCAGTCCCCCATCCCCACATTGAGGTATGTTATTCTGTTTCATGCCTCCATGCTTTAGGTCTTATTTTTCTGGTCAGTTCATTTTGTTCATTAGATTCCACAAATATGTGAGATTATGTCATATTTGTCTTTCTCAGATTGGCTTATTTTACTGAACATAGTAGTCTTTCAGGTCCATTCATAAATTCAGTATTTATGAATGGGTCCAGTGCTACCACATACAGTTGTATAGGGTTGTGATGAAATCCTGCTTGGGCTCCATGTGACAAGCCATATAAGGGTTAAAACTGTTTGACTCAGTCCAGCTTTCCCTTCATTTAATATTGAACTTATCACTATGCCAAGATTTGTAAAGAAATATAAAGCATTAAATATATTAGGGTAATTAGCCATGAACACATGAATTAGAGAAAGAGTATCACTGGGTTAATGGGAAGGGTGGTGTATGTCTACTTAGAGAATTAAGACAAAAGGATGTACCACGGTGTTAACTGTATAGTGAAGGCAACACAGACAAGTAGGAATGTCACTAAAAAAGGACTAATGGATGATGGGCCTTTAGGGCTGGCTCCAGAAGGCTCTGGGATTAGTGGGAAAAGAGGGGGAAGAAGAGAACATGAATACACACATGACATTAGGATTAGGCATGGTGAGAGCTAGACACCTGCATGACTCTTACCTGGAGGGAAGTATTCCCAATGTGTGGTGGGGCTGGACTGGCCAGATAAGGCCAGGTCTCAGAGGCCTTAAAATCTCAATGTAGACATTCACGTTTGATGTGATAGGTTATGTGTTCTGAAGTTGACAAATAGGATGGTGTCTGTGGGGAGGGTTATAGAGTAGAGCTCTATAGATTGTTTCTATAGGAGAGAGATATTAGGGGCTGGGGATACTCCACGGATTGGAGAGGAAATGCTGATTTTGAGAGAGGCATCACAAGAGAAAGATGAAATGTTAACAGGCTTTGATTTTGGCATTAGGAGATAGTGTAACCTGTGGGTCCATTTAGGATATAGAAACCATACATTAGCTTAATCAGGGGAAGTTTGAGGTGAAGAGTTATTAACTACTAGAGGCCCAGTGCATGAAATTTGTACAAGGGGGGGTGGGGTGGGGAAGGGGTGTCTCTCAGCCAAGCCTTCACCCTCTCCAATCTGGAGCCCCTTGAGGGATGTCCGACTGCCTGATCCTAGTGAGATCAGGCCTAAATGGGCAGTTGGACATCCCTCTCACAATCCAAGACTGCTGGCTCACAACCGGCTCACCTGCCTGCCTGCCTGATTGCCCCTAACCGCTTCTGCCTGCCTGTCTGATCATCCCTAACCACTTCCCTGCCAGCCCGATTGCTCTTAACTGCCCTGCCCCGTCAGCCTGGTCCCCCCCAACTGCCCTGCAGGCCTGGTCCCTCCCCACTACCCTCCCCTGCTGGCCCGGTCCCTCCCAACTGTCCTCCCCTGCAAGGTTGCAGATGGACCATGTATGGGTCTGTGGCTGAAGCAGACTTTATCAGATTTCTGACACCACACAGCCTCTCCTGAGCACATGCTGGGAATTGCAGGAAGAGTGGTGCCTGTTTTTAACTCTGTTTATGTTCTCTAGCTCAGATTTATGCAACTCCTGGCCCTTATTCTGCTAGTTCTCTACTCTCTCTTTACATGGCACTTTATATTTGTCTGTCTTCTCTTCCATCTCCACTTGGTTGTGACTGGATTCCAGGGAGCTTCTTTGTCATTGTGGGAGGAACTAAATGGTTCACAGTCATCCTCTTCCCACTGTTGGCTTCTGCTGGGATGGGACTTGCCATCTTCCTAAGTATGAGTTACTGACTTCTGTCACTGTGGAATTCAGTGTGGCATTTTCAGCTTCTTCAATCCTGACAGCAGATGCTGGTGGTAATGGAGTCAGGTGCTCTGAAAACTTGAAATAATCAGTGGAATTGCCAGTCCTCATGCATAGCAGGCTACTTTTTCTACTTTGCTCTTACTGGCCTGAGGTTGGCATGAGAATGGGCATGGGCCGCGAGTTTGACATGCTTACCTCTCCAGATATGGGTCCCTGCTAAGGATTCTCTGAACTCCATTCTTTTCTCTCCTATTGGTTTGTTGCACTCTCCTTTTTAAAACTCTTAGCTTTAAAACTATTCTCTTCTTTAAAACTATTCAGAGTTTGACTGCAGTATTTCATTTTGCCACTGGATCCCATGATGTAGTGCACATTGAACCCAGTCCTAAGAATTCCAGATTCAAACTTTTAAAACATACCCAAAATAATGTATTTAAAAAATGGTTTCCAGTTTCATTCTCTCTTTTTCTGATGAGGGAGGTTAAGCATCTTTTCATCTATAAGTTGGCCTTTTCTATGAATCTGTGAATTATCTACTCATAACTTTTGACAGTTTGTATGTTGTACTTTTTGGGTGATATACTTTCAATTGACAATTAATGGTGAAATTACCTTAAATCTAAGATTCTAAAAGGTCATAGTGGAATTTTAAAATAACTCTGCCTTTTTCTGAGTGGTGGTATGTTTGATATCTGTGGTGGTCTATTTGATACCTTCTGCACAAATAAGGGTTTAAAAAAATGTAATTTTACACTCAAATATTATTATGATAAAATAATATTTGTATGTATTTCTTCTAAAGTGCTCAGTGACATTAAAATAAAGATTTTTTCATTTTTTAAAATAATTTGAAACAAACTGCAATGATCATATTTTTGATACATGAGACTTTAATGTGATAGAATGAATAGAGTACAATTGAAAGACACTTTGAAGATTGAACTCTTTTTGTTTCTACTTGCATTACCATTATGCCAAGCTCCAGAGCTTTGGTTTGACTTAATATAGGAAGCATAAAAGAGAGTAACCAATTCATGCATTTTTTTAAAAACCACTGTTTGTGTAACATACAAAACCCATAAAAATGGGTACTGTAAAAATAGTGCCTTAATAATACGTCATGCTAGCCAGCTGATTATAGACTGAGTGCTTAGTTAGGTAAGGAAAAATAAATAGATGTCCTTTTTAGTTGTGTTTTTTAAGTGATTATGCACACACACACACACACACACACACACCCTTACAATGATTCAGATGTTACTTTTCCTATTCATGGTTATTTTTGAACAAACTTGGTTTCATGAATTACTCCTTTATCATGCAAACTGTGGCTGCATGTGTGGTATGTGAACTTTAGGGTGGCATTATAGTTTCCTACTCAGCAAGCAATGTCACAGAACATTTTTTAGTTGCTTTTTCTTACTAATATACTGGCTGATAAAATGTTATCTACAAAACTCAAATGTCTCTCTTCTTCGTTTTGAATTTCTAACCTATTAGTATTATGAACCTATAGTCTGTATAACCATTGTTGAAAAATTCGATGAGGTATATATATTATGACTTTTAAAAAGTGGTTTTGCACTATGTTCTTTTATTCCTTTGGGATATGTTCTTAGAATACTAGTGATATCATAGGTTTATTATCAAATACAGAATGCCATCAACAGTTGAGGTTAAAGGTAGTCTACTCTTGTGGTTTTTTTGCCAAATTGAAGTTATCCTATATAATAAAGAGGGGATATGCAAATTAACTATCATGCCCACACAAGATGGCTGCCTACAACCAGGCCAGTAGAGGGGTTACTGGGGGATGACCAAATGACTGAACAGCAGGCTTCATGGGGCAACGAAGCCAAAAGGGGGTTAGTGAGGGACAACCAAATGACTGAACAAGCAGGCTTCAGGGTGGTTAGAGAGGGATGACCAGGCCAGCAGGCTGCGTGGGCTGTCAGGCCTCGGGGTGGGGGTGTGTGAGAGGTGACTAGGCCAGCAGGGGGACAGTTGGGGGTGACCAGGTCAGCAGGGGGGGCAGTTGGGGGCAATTAGGCTGGCAGGGGAGGCAGTGAGGGGTGATCAGACTGTCAGAGAGGAGGCAGTTGGGGGCAATCAGGCCAGCAGTGGGAAGCAGTTAGGGGTGGCCAGGCAGGCAACTAACTGGAGCTTGAGGGACTCCTAGAAGAATTTATTATTATTATTTTAAAATATATTTTATTGATTTTTTTACAGAGAGGAAGAAAGAGGGATAGAGGGTTAGAAACATCGATGAGAAGTCATCGATCAGCTGCTTCCTGCACAACCCTGCCCTTGACCAGAATCGAACCTGGGACTCCCCCAGTCCACAGGCTGACTCTCCATCCACTGAGCCAAACTGGTTTTGGCAAGAATTTATTATTTTTATTACTAATTCTTGGGCCCTGGGCTCTTATACTCTCAGAATTTTTACCATCTTCTTATTTACAAACTAGAAGACCAGTACACGAAATTTGTGCATAAGGGGTGTGTGTCCCTCAGCCCAGCCTGTACCCTCTTCCATCTGGGACCCCCCAGGAGTTGTCCAACATCCCTCTCACAATCCATGACTGCTGGCTCCTAACTGCTTACATGCCTGATTGCCCCTAACTGCTTCTATCAGCCTGATCACCCCCTAACCACACCCCTGCTAGCCTGATCCATGCCTAACTTCTCCCCTGCAGACCTAATTGCCCCAACTGCCCTTCCTTGCATGCCTTGTTCCAACTGCCCTCCCCTGTAGGCCTGATCCCTCCCAACTGCCCTCCCCTGCTTTCCATCTTATGTCTACATGGGGACAGCCATCTTGTGTGTTGAAGTGATGGTCAATTTGCATATTATCTCTTTATTAATAGGATATTCATTGATAGCCATGCGTGTACTTTGCAGCTATAGGGTGAAGGCCAGGAGAATTAGAGAAGCAGAATTAGTGTAGATAGAAAGGAGAGTCAGGTACCAGAGAACTTCAAAAAGAGAACCTCTGGGGTTTGGTGGTTATTTGAATGTGACAGATACAGTCAAAAAGACATTAAAAAAAACCCCCAAAAACTAGAGTTTTGACTCTGATTGATTTGAAAGTACATGCTAATAAGAGATTATGAGAATGTCATGTATCATGCAGAGAAAATGGGATGGACGTTGACCATTTTGGCAGATAGGTATTTGTAAGCAAGGTTGTGACTGGAATATATGGGACTGGATCTTGTGAGGGAAGTTGAGACTTTGGGCTTATCATCATACTTTATGGTATCATCCACAGAATGATGATTCAGCTCTGAAGGCTGAATCTGCTTGCATGACATGCTGTCAAAGAGGTCTTCCCTAACCATCTGACTTAAAATTTTTACTCATTTCCCTACTCTCCTACTCTGGTTTATGTTTTTTTTTTTTTTTGTTAGCACTTCCTGATTTATTCTATACATATTTGTTTATTATTGTCTATCTCCCTTCAGTAAGCCATAACCTGTATGAGAGCAGAGATTTCACTTTTATTTCCCCATCATTATATCCCTAACAGCTAGAACAGTTTCTAACAATTAAAATACTTGTTAAATGAATTGAGAATAGAGCTGTAGGTGAAAATCTTAGAAGATACCTACTTTTGAGAGGGTGGAGAAGTATCCTGTGAAGGAGATAAAAGAGAGAAGATCAGTGGATGCAGCCAAAGACACTGATCTGGAAAGCAGAGGCTGACGGAATTGTTTTGACATACCCAAAGGATGAGCCTAGCGATGTAAATGAATATCAAGAAAAAGCTTTTGGGTTTAGGCTTTGGAGGGTCTGAGTTCAAACTTGTGCAATGGCTGGGTCAAAAGTAACTCCTCTGAGCAGCTGGGAAAGAAGGAGGACCAGTAATGGTGAAGATGGCCTTTGAGTCAAGGTCTTTGGTGACAAGCTAGATGGTTTAGAGTTTGATAGATGACTGGCATCTACAACTTTGCATTTAAACTGTGTCCTAACATACCCAGTTATTGAATATAGTACTGTACTTTTCATATTTTTCTTTTTTAATTGGAGTACATCTCATAGAGGGTCACAGAGGTGCAAAATAAATCATGTTTTTATTCCCACATGACATAAGATACTTATGTAGAATCCCAGAATATTTTTAAGTGTGCAGAAGTTTTATAAATCAGAATGAATTTAAGTGACTAGGTGGAATGGGGACAAAAGAAAACAAGAAAAGATAGATGGCAAAAGACATTCATTTTAGAGATAAATGTAGTTTTCTAAGGGCCTTCAAGAATGTTCTTTAGGAAGCTAATGGCAAAAAAAAAGCTAATTGCTTTTCTCTTTCTGGTGAGTTGTTACAGCCTTTTAAAGTGGCTGCTTCTTCTTCTTTTTCTTCTTCTTCTTCTTCTTCTTCTTCTTCTTCTTCTTCTTCTTCTTCTTCTTCTTCTCCTTCTTTTAAAAAATATATTTTATTGATATTTTACAGAGAGGAAGGGAGAGAGCTAGAGAGCTAGAAACATCAATGAGAGAGAAACATCAACCAGCCGCCTCCTGCACACCCCCCACCGGGAATGTGCCCGCAACCAATGTACATGCCCTTGACCGGAATCGAACCCGGGACCCTTCAGTCCGCAGACCGACGCTCTACCACTGAGCCAAACCGGTTTCCGTTTCTTCTTCTTTTTTTAAATAGAAGCTTAAGAAATAATGTTCCCAGAAATGTATCTTATTTAAAACAAGATGCAGAAAGCTCATGTAGGAAGGCTAGAAGGTTTGATAATAGTAAGAGTTACATAATAATCAGCATTGTTGAAAGAAGTAAAAATTTGACACATTATTACTATTATTATTATTATTATTATTATTATTTGACTAGAATGAATGGTTAAGAATCACATTTATTGATCCAGAACAATCATCATTAAAAAAATACATAGTTAATCTATTTACTAAATTGAGTAATACCTAAATTTGATTTTTCAGTGCATGTTGAGTGTAAGAAACAGAATCATCACAATTTCCAAGAAATCCAGAAGTTACCCTTTGTGACATGACTGATGCATTGTTTCTAAAGGAGAACCTTGGAATAAAACTGGGTCAAGTCTGTTCAGGGCAGTCTCAACCATTTTTCAGTTTTTCCTCTACTCTTGCAAATAAGAAAAAAGAAAATCTTGTTATGGTATTAAATTACTAACAGCATTGATCAGCTGCTGACTAACAAGTTGGACTTATCAGAATAAATGGGAATGGGTAAACAGCCACAGAAGTGTAACTTTCTAAGGCTTTGGGCATTCACAGCTGAAGTTGATTTTCTCCCTGTGGCTTAGGTTCCCTGTTTACACAATTAGCCTTCTCTCAGAGTCTGGAAATCCCATATATTTTGGACACTTGGAGCTTTCTAAATAGCAGAGGATGATTATATTAACCACAAATGTGTTAGCTTTCAAATTTTGATAACTGGAAATAAATTGGTAATATTATTTGATTGAAAAGCAAATAATAAGCACAGTACTAAAAAAGTAAAAAACAATTCTGTAAACAGTGTCATATTACTTTAAAAAGAGCCATAGTTTTGTTGTGTGTCTGTTTGATTTTTAAGGACCATGAACTTGATTTTAAAGGTTGGTGCCATCACAGAATTGGGAGCTGCTTAACTATTTCACAATAATTACTTTATTTTGAATTTTATATTAAAAGATATTTTTGAAATATTAGGACATAATTAAAACCACATAAGGAATTTGTTTTATCCCATACAGAAAAAAAAAAAGAAAGAAAAATGAAGATCTTTGTTTCCACATTAGCAATATTTTTTTTTCTCCTAAGGGTACTGATTAGGTGATCAAAAAGATTTTTTTGTCTGTTCCTTTAATTGAGCATGTGGAGAAACCACTAATATTAGTTACAGTAAACTCAGAGCACATAATTATAATGTTGCAAGAAGGAAAGGAAAATTAAATCATATGAAGCTGAAGGCTGAGTTGTGCAGTATATTGAGTGATTAGTTTGAATAGGGTTTAAGTTATACTTCGTGGTTGTGGGTAAATAAATAAATTCATAATTATTATAATGCTCAGAATAGATTTTAGAATTGCTTCTTAGGTTGGAAAGTTGCTTCTCATTTTCTTTTTCAGTCATCAGATATTTTAGAGTAACTGATTTTTGAGCCTGTGAAGACCAGTATTCATGAGAGAAGAATAGAGTATATGCAAACAACCTATTCTTAACTTTTTAGGAATGTGGTAAATTCCTAAAAAGTTAAGAATAGGTTAAAAAGTGGTCATGCAAGGATTTGTATGGAAGTCCTATGAGGCTAGTTTTTGCCCCAGTCCATTCATTAACATTAATCATGGGCAGTTTACGTGGAGTGCCTCTCACATAGTCCATCTGAGGTTCAATGACATTGATGATTTTCTGCTACTGACCTCTCTTCTGGGTTGATTTTCAGTTTCAAATTGGGTAAGCTCAGAGCGTCTTCTTGTTTAAGTAGCAGATGTGTATTTATTTAAAACACTTAAGCCAAGTTGCCATCTCCACTTACTTGAATTTGTGATTAGGAATTCTGTAATTATTTGGGGGGAGGAGTACATTTTGAATGTGTTTTCTGTAAGTCTGTGTGTGGGGACATGAATATGTTTTAGAAGTTTCTTCGAAGGTTGAAAATAATCCTGCCTGTCTTTCTTACCTTCTTTAGTTTTTTCCTGTAAACTATAATGTTCAAAAAGGCTCCTTTTATATTCTATATATAAATATTTAGATACAAAGATGCAAAACAAATGGCCAAAGAATCTAACCCAAATACTAATTGACCATCAATAAAAATGATATGGATGAAAATTAACTCCTTTTGGCTGAATGATTTTGAAGAAATACACTTAAAGAACAAATATTTGGGAGTGATTAGCCTTTGATTAAAAATAAATACTTTTTAAGACTATTAAGTAAATTTTAATAAATTAAATGATAATTAGTACTTATTTATAAATATTACTCATTAATAGCTATATTTAATTAGAATTATTCTTAATAGTATTAGACATGATAATATTGTGGTTGGGTAAGAGAATGTCCTTGTTCTTAAGAGATTTCTTCTGAATTATTTATGATGAGGGGTTATTAATATTTGAAACTGACATTCAAATGGCACAGAAAAGTATTATTTAAGTGTGTAATGCTTTTGCTCTGTAGGCTGATGGTGGCTGTGAAGTTACTGACTTTCTTTGTAGGAATATTTCGATCATAGGCTTCCTTTGGTGTTTATCATAGTTACAGATACTTTAAAGATTTCGTAGGTTTGAATGAGGTAGGAAAGAATCTCTTTCCAATTGCCTTTTATATCATTTGCATTTATCCACTTATAATAATTCTACATAATTATATGGCACTTAATACTTCTCAAATATTTTCAAATGTCCTTAAGTCTATCTCTTAAAACTAATTTTGGTTTAATCATCTCCTTTTGGTAAATGGTTGGAAAACTCAGAACCAAATTATGTATAAACCTAATGACCTGCAGGTCTAAGCCTGTAACCCACATTTCTTAATTTCCTAGGATAGGCACTCAAAAAAAAGTGTGTGTGTGTGTATGCATGAACACACTTCACTCTTCTCCCATGTCTTCTGGTAACGGAATGTCACCAGAATGTTGGATCTTGCTTCAGCAGCCTCAGTTCTTGAGTTCGGCTTGGAAAGAATTAAGAGCCAAGGAACTCAAATTATAAGAGAAAGCTTATTTAGAAAGTCACAGAAGTGGAGGAAGTGAGCCAGCTTGGCTGCATCGACTCAGGAAAAAGTTACAGAGGCAAAAAGAAGGGTCCTTGGAGCTTATGAAAAAGAAAGTTAGAGAAAATGCACCTGGGGGAAGTAGAAGGGCAAAGGTTAACCATGCTCCAGAGAGAGCCGCTGGATCAGGGAGGTCTCAAAGGAGGATCTCAATAGAATATTCATCAGCTGTCCAGACGTGTCCCCAGTGATTGGTTGGCACCAGGGCAGGAGGTCATTAGTCATTGCATCTGGTCCTGATGTCAGCCATCGTGTCACCTGACCTGGCCTTCTGCCTTTCTGGGCCTGGGACTGAAACACACAGGGGCCAAATGTTATCCTGAGGGCTTAATGCTTAAGGGAGTGGTCATGCAAGGATTTGTATGGAAGTCCCATGAGGCTAGTTTTTGCCCCTCTTGTTCCAAAATTCTTAGTTATTTCAGCCTGTCAAGTGATCTGTTTGGATAGAAGCAAGGCTTGTCTAATTCACATGCTGCCTACTTTGTGTGGAATAGCACATTATATCTTTTATTCCTTCTTTGAGAGAATGGCTGCTGACTTGGAAGTCACAGGATCAGTTCAAGTCTCTGTTCTGCCACTTGCTGACTTTTAGGATCCTGGATGATTCATTTTTCTCTTTAAAGACTGTTTATAATGACTTAACCAAAGATTTATTTTCTCTCTTAAAAACCTCACTTGAAGAACCACTTCTCATGGCTTAACCGGATATTAACTTCTACTCTCATTATAAGACATCCAGAGGACCTGTGCCTCAGCTCCAAGGTTTCCAATATTCTCGCCTCCTCCTCTCCTCTGCTCTCCTGGTGTGTGGCTCTCACCACTTCCTGGGCATCACATTGGCATTTCAAACAGGAAGAGAGGGATGGGTAAAGAACAAAAGGAACATGTCAACCCTCTTTAAAGGACTTTTTCAACACCCCCTGAAGATGACTTCTCTTTGTGTCTCATTGGCCAGATCTGTGTCCTATGGTCACCTCTACCTATAGAGAGGCTGAGAAATATAGTTTCTTAGTTGAGCTTATTGCTGTCCATCAACAGCAGGCTTCTTTTAGTAGAAAGAGAGATTGGATGCTAGGTAAGCATCTGCTGTCTGCCCTAGGAGTTGGGTTAGATCAGTGTTTCCCAAAGTGTGTACCAGAGGTACAGGAAGAGTTTGGTGGGGGTACGTGTTGCACTGGAGTTTGGTGGGGATATGCACTGCACCATGCTTAGCTGCACATAATTCTACATTCTCATGAGTCAAGTCAAGACAGTTTTGTGAGGCGTGAGATGGTCCGGTGTGCAAATAAATGTTATTTATAATATAACTTTTATTTATATTTTATTATGAATAATTTTATATTTTGTTTATTATTATTTTGTGTATGTACCAAAAAAATAAAAAATAAATATATTTTGATTGTTATTAAAATACATCCTTTTTTTTTTTTTTTGACGAGGGGTATTCAATGTTACGAAAATTGTAGAAGGGGTACAAATATACCAAAAGTTTGGGAAACACTGGGTTAGATGATCCTTGGTCTAGGTGGCCCTGACTAGCTCCAGAAGTCATGAACTCTGTTTAATAAGTTCTCGGGGAATTGGTGATGAAGATGTTAATGCTTTGGTTGGGTGGCAGAATAACCTAGCTTGGGTTTGACAGATTGCGTTGCAAAGGTCAAACCCTGCTACCCACCCAATTTTGTAAATAAAATTTTATTAAAACACAGCCACACTGATGTATTTACACACTGTATAGCTAGACTGCTTTTGCATTATAGAGATAGAGTTGAATAATTGTGACATAGACTGAATGGCCTGCAAAGCTGAAAATATTTACTGTCTGGTCTTTTACAGAAAAGTTTACCAGTCCCTGGCTTAGATGATCCAGAAGAGCCCTCCCATTTGGGGGTTTCAGAACAAGCATTTGTTCATTTGTTCAATATGTAAGCATCCATTACATTTCAGGTCAGACCATGCACTGGAGGGAGAGCAGTGAGCTTCCATTTTATAAAGTCAGGCAGACAGTAGGCAAATAAGTAAAACTTATAGTCTATCACATAGTAAGAGCTACAGAGAAGAATGAAGCAGGAGAGATGAAGAGTAAGAGCAGGAGATGAGCCTGCAGTTTCTGAGCATGGTCAGGAAAGGCCTCCCTTAAAAGATGACATTTGAACAAAAATCCAAAGGTGAGGGACAGAAGCCAGGTGGCCCATGGAGGGAAGAATTTTCCAGAGAAGCATGTGCAAAGGCGGTAGCAATGTGTCTGGAGAGGCTGAGAAATAGCAGGGAGGCCGTTGTTGCTGGAGCAGAGTGAGCATCAGAGAGGATGGTTAGGGCTGTCATGTATGGCCTTACAAGCCATTGTAACTTCTCAAGCCATGGAGAACCTTGAGAAGCAGAATAACATGACTCACATTTTAATATGGTCATTCTGGTTCAGTGCTGACAATAGACTGGGCATGGGGGCTTGGAGAGGGGAACCCGGGAGGCCAGTCTGGTTGCTATCAGGTTAGGAGGTAGTAGATAATAGTGGCTCAGATTCGGGTGATGGTGGCAAGACAGAAAGAAGTGGTTTGAGTCTGAATAGTTTTTGAAGATAGAGCTAACTTGAATTGCTAATCAGTTGACATAGGGTGAGAGATAAAGTCAAAGATGACTTGGGTTTTGACATGGGCAACTGGAAGAATGAAGTTTCTACTTATTGATGTGGGGAAGCTTCCAGGAAGAAGATGTTTTATGGGAAAGATTGATCAGTCTTCCAGTCAGTGCTTCTTAAATGTTCAAGTAAAATATTAATTAGGCAATTGCATATTCAGATCTTTCATTCAGGGGAAGGATAAGGATACAATAAATTTGAGAATCAAGCATGTGCTGATGATATTTTAAAGTGATGAACTGTATGAGTTCACCAGGAAAATGAATATAGATGAAAGAAGATGTTGAAGGACCCCGGAACATCCCAAAACTAAGATCAAAGAGATGAAGATTAACCAACAGTGAGACTTAGGAAAGATAGCCATTGCTCCTCTAAGATAAAATCCAGGGTTTGTGAATTCCTGCAAGTCTGTGGAGCAAAGTGATCAGCAGGTCAAATGTTGCCGGCAGGTACTTAGGAAGATGAGGACAGCTGATCGATTGATCATTGACTTTAGCACTCTGTGAAGGTCATGGGTAACTTTGCAAACAGGGTTTGGTTGGGGTGATGGGGATAAAAATACCAATTTGAGTGGGTATAGGAAGAATGAGAGGAGAGAAATAGCAGGAGGTAAGAATAGACAAGTCTTTCAAGGAATCTTTCCTTATAAGGATGAGAAGACTAGGTGATAACTGGAAAGGAAGTTGTGGGTTTTTTGTTGTTTGTTTTCATTTATATAGCAGACAAACAATATAGGAGAAATTAAAGCAAACAATACAGGAGAGAGGCAAATGACCGCTATGTGTATGTGGGGTAGGGTAATGTGAGGGATGATCTACCGTTGTAAGGTCTTTGATGGGTGAGAACAAAATGGACCATGCACATGAATCAAGAAGATGTGGTGGAAACCAATGGAGATTGTCTCTGCTGCTATTTTTCTCAGGGAATTAGGAAGCAAGGTCAGCTGCAGAGTTAGGGTAAAGAAGGAGGTACTAGATTTGAGGAGGAATGAGAAAGTAAAGATCCATACTTGGGAAATGTATGATTGCTGCCAGCATCAAGGATTCACACTGAGGGTAGTGGTGCTGAATTTAAAGAGCATGGTTAGTCATGTTAGTGCTATTCTCCAGCCAACTTCAGTTTATGGGTACAGGCATGTAGTAGGATTTAATTGTGCTTGGAGTTTTGCTAGGTGAATAAGGTGACCAAGACCAGGCCAAAAAAGTTGATAGTTTCTGCAGGGAATCTATAATAATAAAAGGGTACTATGTTAATTAGACTGGGTCAACCAGACATCTTCAGGACGTTCAACTTTCTTCCAAACAAAGCCACGGTGGCGGAGGCCAAGGCAGAGGCAGTTAGAGGTGATCAGGGTAGCAGTGGAGCAAGCATTTAGGGATGATCAGGCTGGCGGGGAGCAAGGAGTTAGGGGTGAATCAGGCTGGCGAGAGAAGGGCAGTTAGGGGGCAATCAGGCCAGCAGGGGAGTTGTTAGGTGGCAATCAGGCCAACAGAGGAATAGTGAGGGGGCAATCAAGCTGACAAGCAGAGGCAGTTAGGGGCGATCAGGCAGGCAGGCAGGCGAGCAGTTAGGAGCCAGTGGTCTGGATTGTGAGAAAGATGTCTGACTGACGATTTAGGCCCTATCCCTGCAGGATTGTGCCTAAACTGACATTTGGACATCCCCTGAGGGGTCCCAGATTGGAGAGGGTGCAGGCCAGGCTAAGGGACCTCCCCTGCACGAATTTTGTGCACCAGGCCTCTAGTTAATTATAATGATGGGCCATGGATTTGAACTCACTTAAGGACCAAAGTATGGACTTGAGGGGGATGCAGGATAGGTTGAAGAATTGTTGGGAATAGGTACTAGAGGGTACTCACTGGAAAGTTACGGGCATTGCTAGTGAGATGCATGCAAGGAAGATCTATGAAGGAGGCAGAATTTATTAGTGAACACAAGGACTAGGGTGTAGTAATGGGACTGAGTGGCTGATAGAGTATGGACAAGATTCTTGGGAGAGAAGAGGTTAAGGAATTGAGAGGTCAGGGAGTTGGAAGTGTAAATCTTCATATACCTTGTAATCACTAGGAATTATGTCAAGGCAGATGTCAGAGAAACTGATCCAGGAGCATAAAATTGAGGAGTGATAGGGAGTGACCTCTGGGGGCCAGTAGATGAACTGCCACACAGAGAAGTCTGTGATATAACACGCAAATCTGGTTAAGGGTATGTGGGCAGCCTCCAGGGAGGAAGAGACTATCCAGCCAGACACGACATAAATGTTTTATTTTTTCCACAGAACTTATTTACATCAGCATGAATTTTAAACCTGTGTACCCCTAACGAGTGTAGAAATGCCAACTGTTTGTTACAATTGAAATGGAAAGAAAAATGCACGGTTCTCTGAACCCACAAGCACTAACACTGTATGTTGGCACATGGACCTGCACGTTCACAAATCTGCTGTGTTTTTGTTTTGTTTTTTCCCCCCTGGGCTGTGGCATTAATTGACATGAACATGAAACAGCCACAGGGCTCAGGAGTCCTGGGGTGGAGCCCAGACAGATGGGTACAGAAAGTGAACGATTCTTCTTTTCTTTAGCCCAAAAGTTGATGCATCAACTTAAGTCTGAAATGAAAAGTTTGAGTTACTGACACTCCCTTTTTCCTTCATGGTGCTCGCCATCAAAACAACATTGTTCACTAACTGTCTACATAGAGCGTGCTCTTATTAAAAAATAGCTAAAATATGTGCGCTGTTTTGAAATGTTTCGGATTGAATGGTATTTCTAATGTTAACCTTTTTGGTTGCATACTAGATTAAGGTTTTGTGTGCCACCACTGACTGGGCTATATTTAGTTGTCTTTCTTGGTGGATATGCATAATTGAAAACGTGCAAATGAAAACATCCCTCTGTCCCCTCTTCAAATTAAGATCTTTTTATGAGTCTCACAGTAGTGCTTCACTTGATTTCTATGTTTCTGACAATTTTGTGGGTGGAGGACCTTTTTGCTCTTTAGTAATTATCCCTTTCTGGGAGACAGGTCCAAAATAGACCTTGCTTATATGGAATTCCTCAGATTCTCAGAGTGACATTTCAATGTTTATCTCAGCTTATTAACATAAAGACTCTCTTGATGAAATTCTGTGTATGTATCTGAATAAACTTGCTAACTTGTAGAATTCCCCCAAAATTTATTTATTTATTTTCCCATTTCCTCCCCCTTCCCTCTTCCTCCTCCCCCTCCCCTCCCCTTCCCCTCTTCTTCTTCTCCTTCTTCCTCTTCCTCCTCCTCTTCTTCTTCTTCTTCTTCTTCTTCTTCTTCTTCTTCTTCTTCTTCTTCTTCTTCTTCTTCTTCTTCTTCTTCTTCTTCTTCTCTCTCCTCCCTCCTCTCTCCTCTCTCCTCTTTCCTCTCTTCTCTCTCTTCTTTCTTTCTTTTTCTTTTTTTCCTTCCTTTCTTTCTTTCTTCTTATTCACACCCCCAAGGACATGCTTAGAAAGAGAAAGGGGGAGAGAGAGGATATATGTCCTGACTGGGAATTGAACCTTTTGGTTTTGCAGGATACCACTCAGCCAATTGGGCTACTCCAGCGGGGCCCAGAGTTTTTAAGAGTGATATTTTAGCTTTATCCCAGATGCTATTTTTTCCTTAGAGTTGCTTGAGTTTAGTGGGGTCTACTGCTAATTCTTCTATAAATTAAAGATAGCAGAGACTGGTTTGGCTCAATGGTAGAGCGTCGGTCTGCGGACTGAGGGTCCCGGGTTCAATTCCGGTCAAGGGCGTGTACGTTGGTTGCGGGCACATCCCCAGGGGGGGTTGTGCAGGAGACGGCTGGTCGATGTTTCTCTCTCATCGACGTTTCTAGCTCTCTATCTCTCTCCTTTCCTCTCTGTAAAATATTAATAAAATATATATTTTAAAAAAAGATAACTGGCACATTAATTTGGTCTTTCAATGCCATCAATGTCATATTAATTCAAAAGTATCAAGAGATACTTTTACAAGTGCAAATGAAGAAATGGATTAAATTATTTGGTTACTTTTGCTTTCTTTATGTTTGTTCTATAATGACCAGATCTCTCTCCAATAATGTTTAAAACTTAAAAAAAGTCATAACTTTTATTTTTGCCTATCAGGTAGTTTTTAAGATATTTATGGTTTACCTCTGCAGATGTTTTTGTTGTTGTTTATCTATTAGACATAGTCAGTCAATGGTTACCCACAGCCCAAGGTTTCTAGGCATGTAGACTGAAAAAATCCACAATTAAACAAGGCAGCTAAAATTGAACAATGAAGATGAGAAAAAAGTTCAGGGCTTTATTTAGTAAAGAATGACAAGCTGAAATATAGATCCTGCTCAGCATCTAAGGTTAACAAATTAAAGCTCTACTGAATGAAGACAGCGTGGGAATTGCAGAGATGAACAAGGCCTGTGATGGACTGATGAAGGGAAAGAAGTTGGAGCCTTTACCTAGGGAAAGAATTTCATAGACAACAATAGACCTATCTGTGCCCAGGATGACTATCCTGGAGGCACTGCAGCTGATCTTACATGATGATGGCAGGACATGTAATAACTTGAAATGACAGGTTGAGGTCAGTGACCCCTTGCACACTTTCCGGTGTGGTACATGGAGAGCAGTGACCCAAATGCTCTTCTTGGTAGAGCACCTGCCTTTGGTCCCTAGTGGGATTTCTTCTGGTCCCATGTCTACTCTAAGCAGCATCTGCTGCCCTATGGACTCAGCATGATGGGATGGGTCTTGTTTGTTCAGCCATGCTGGGCCATCTCACTGGGCCCAGGGGAAGGGAGGCCACAGGGTACATGGGAGTATCTCTCCGACTCACTGAGGAACTCTGACCTGGACTACTACAGAAGCCTCCTCAGCAGTCTACCTCCCTCTTCTCTTGATAACTGTTCCCAGTCCCATCTACTGTTGACATAGCAGCTGTTATAATTCCTTTTCTATGCCTTTGATGGTGCTCCATTATAAAGAGGATAAAATACAGACATTACCTCATGGTCTCTGTAATCCCTGTCACTCTCCTCCCTTGCTTGTCATGCTGGCCTCCTTGGTTGTCTCTTGCTTTTCTAAATTCCCAGGTTCTGTCACACCTCAGGACATTTGACATGTCCTGTTTCCTACTCCTGGAACGTTCCTGTTTTCAATCTTCATCTGGTTCTTTTTCCCTTATCTTTTAATCACAATTAAAATGCCACCTTCTCAGAAAGGCCTCTCACCAGTGGGTTCTGCCAGCCCCCATTCATCTCCATCTCAGCCCCTCGTTGGTTTCCTCTGTCACAATTATAAGTAACATGTGTGCATTTGCTCCTTTGGCCATCTCTCCCATCAGAAGGTACCCTCTCTGAGAGCTAGGACCTTTCATGTCTTATTACCATTGTAATCCCAGAATAGCATTAAGTATGCAATTAATAGACACTCAAATAGTTATAGAATAAATGAAGGAAAAGTAACAGCGATATACATACACTGCTACAATTGATGGGTCGTTTTTTGTTGTTGTTGTCCCTCCCTCCCCTTTCAGTATATAGGCTTCGTTATTTTCCTTAACCCAACTTGGGTGTGCTACTCCCAGAAGGAAGTCAGGAGCTCACTCTGGGAGCTTTGGGTCTAGCGGTGCTTGCTTGATGTTTTGAGACAATTAAAAATATTGTTGGAGCTTTATTAGCAAGTTAAGTCCATAGTTATTATGTCCACTGTCATCAGCTTGCTAAGCAGAAGATCTTGGAAATCATACCACCTTCTTGACTTTCTGCAGCACCAGTTGCCATCTTTCAAAGCTGTCATCTCATCCTCCTCTTTTGCCATAAGATGCCTCCAGTCTGTTCCTTCCTCTGCTGATACCATTTTTGCAAGTCGACCAGTTCTGGACCTTGGTTCCTTGCCATTCCCCGTGATATGTTTGATTTAGTCAGTTTGATCTGTTTCTTATGTTATTTCTCTCACTGCATAGTCATAGACATTTCTTTCTTTTTTAAAAAAGTAAATCTTTATTGCTCAGATTATTACAATTGTTCCCCCCCCCCATAACTCCCTTCCATCCGGTTCCCACCCCACACTCTGCCCTTACTCCCCCCCCCACCATTGTCCTCATCCATAGGTGTACGATTTTAATCCAGTCTCTTTCTGCACCCCCACACCTCTTTCCCCCTGATTATTATCAGTCCACTCCCTTTCTTTGCCCCTGATTCTATTATATTCACCAGTTTATTATGTCCCTCAGTTTTTTAATTCACTTGATCTTCTTCCTCTTCTTAAATAATACCTTTCAGCATTTCATATAATACTGGTTTGGTGGTGATGAACTCCTTTAACTTTTTCTTATCTGTGAAACTCTTTTTCTTCCCTTCAATTCTGAATGACAACTTTGCTAGATACAGTAATCTTGGTTATAAGTTCTCACTATTCATCACTTTGAATATTTCTTGCCACTCCCCTTTGGCCTGCATAGTTTCTGTTGAGAAATAAGCTGATAGTTCTATGGGTGCTCCCTTATAGGTAACCAACTGCTTTTCTCTTGCTACTTGTAAGATCTTCTTTTTGTCTTTTGCCCTTGGCATTTTAATTATGATTTGTCTTGGAGTATTTCTCTTTGGATTCCTCTTGTTTGGGGTTCTGTACACTTCCTGTACTTGTAAGTCTATTTCTTTCACCAGGTGGGTGAAGTTTTCTGATATTATTTCTTCAAATATGTTTTCAGTATTTTGCACTCTCTCTTCTCCTGGCACCCCCATAATTCTGATGTTGGTACGCTTGAAGTTGTCCCAGAGGCTCCTTACACTATCTTCAACTTTCTGGATTCTCTTTTCTTCTTGCTTCTCCAGAGGAGTGTCTTTTGGCTCTTTGTATTCCATCTCTTTGACCTGATTCTTGGGTTCCTCCATTCTGCTCTTGGATCTCTGCATAATAGTTTCCAATTTAGTCAGTTTCTGATTGAATTTTAGTTGGATCTCATGAAATTTATCGACCTTTTCTAGGATATTCTTGCATAACCTTAGAACCGTAGTTCTAAACTCCATATCCTCCATCTCTTTCGTTTGAGATCTATTTCCTTGTCTCAGCATTTTCAATGTTCTTCAGAGTTGGTAGAATGGCTTTATGTGTTTGGTGTTTTATATGGCCCAGTAGGTCAGCCTCCTCAGTTTCCTGAGGTAGACACTCTTGGTGCTCCCCTTTGTGGACTGCGTGTACAGCCTTGCTGTAGCTAAGTCTTTATTGTTGTTGGTATCCCAGGGAGGAATTGACCTTCAGGCCAATTGGATGTGGGTATCAGCTGTGTCTACTCTGGGATACCTTCTATATTGGAGACATTTTTATAGGATCAGACTTGAAAAATTGCAGAAGCCTCTGTGCTCAGCTTGGATGGGGCAGAGTCTCAGGGCTGAGCTGACAGTCTTGGCTTCCCGTCTGCCCTTCCCTTGTGTGCTCCCCTGAGTTTCCGCCTGACCTCTGCCTTCTGCGGCTCCCCTAAGTTTCTGCCTGATTGTCCCAGCTTCCCCGTGCAAGAGCGTGGTTGCCCCAGGGGCTCGCCAGGGATTGGGTTGGGTAGTCTGGAGCTTCTGACTCCTTCCACTACGGAGAGGCCGCAGCAACCTCCGAGGTCAGACTCTGCGCATACTCACTTGCGCACAACTGTAGACCCTGCCTGTTGCGGCTCCCCCAGTCTTCCAGGCTCCGGGTGCCTTTCTCTAGTCCGAACTCCACCCGTATGAGCCTAGGTCCATGGGGTTTCAGCCGGGATTGGTGTTCAGTGCAATCGGGAATTCATCCCCTCCCGCCAGGCAGGCATTCGGCCGCACTTCCTCTCCACATGCAAGCATCTCCCTACCTCAGCGCTTTGCGGCTCCCAGTCCAATCCGTGAGCCTCTCTCCTTCTTTCTAGTTATAGATTCTCACTCCGCCAGCTTTCCTGTTTTTTTGGATGAAGTCCTTTTTGATTTTAATTGTTGTTTTTTTAAAATGCTCTGTGAGGCGGCAGCTTAGGTCCTAGGCCGCCATCTTGGGTCCTCCCGTCATAGACATTTCTTACACTGTTGTTCCTTGGATCTCCAGACTCCGCTGTCCTTTTTCTTCTTGGCTCCTCTCACTAATTCTTATCTTCTTGTGATGACAAACTGCCCTCTATGCCAAAACCCAGTCGCCTCTTTTTTCCAGGGATGCCTGTGCCAGAAGGGCATGGCTCTACACATGAATGGCCAAGCAGCATTTAGCCTTTCTCCAGGCCCAGGTCATTTATTCGAGCTCTCTGTACTTTTCTTTATGACTTTTCTCAAGGTTCACCTTGGCAAATTGTCAAGAGCAGTGATTGCTCATTCCAATGCTTGCTCAGTGCCATGACATGGACTCCAGTTCAACCTACTGTGTAAGGGCAGACTTTCCCTTTGTTCCAACTGGAAGCCTGTGTCAAATAAAGTGACTTTGCCCTTATTAAGTTCTAAAACATTTAACACAGGCCAACTATTGGGCTATCTATTAATTAAACAACAAATATTTATTGATCACCTGTTTGGATCAGACACTATTCTACATGGCAGTTGGTGAGCAAGACATTGAAACTGTCCATACATTCTAGTGGGCATGTGCACGTATTTACAGTGTGTGCATAGTATAAGTATTTGTATATGTATTAACTAAATATGTTATTATACACTGTTATGTAAGTAAATTGTGACAGGGTTATAAGTTTTTCAGAAACTTTTTTTACTTTGCGTACTGGACTGCTTGGGAGAATGCTGAGTACAGAGCAGGTATTTCAATAAGCTCAATGACTATATTAAAAGTAAAATACAAAATAGAGAATTGTTGTCAGAGAAAAACATGCCATGTCTTTCCCTGTTGTATGTTGGAGTAGGGTTTTTGGGGTACTGCTGAGAGAAGCATTTCTGGAAAATGAGATATGATAGAAAGTTTATTTTTATGGAATTACTCCCCTGAGTTTCCAACCATTTCCCTTAGTGCAGTAATAGAAGAACTGTAGTAAAGCTAAAATCAGACTCAGTGTCAGGGTTTCCTTTCTATGTTAGAGCAGGGTCCAGCACAGCATCAGGGTAGCTACAGTCCATTAGTCCATTGTGTGTAGAGGGTGTCTGCATGGCAGTGGGCCACATGGGAGACTGCCAGGAAGCCAAGCCTGAGAGGCACTTGCAGTGGCCATGTCCATTTTCACCAATGACTTTGGTTCCCAGGTGTGACTGACAGGAAGCACCTTCCCATGATAGCATGTGGCTATCTTCCCTTTGTCCTCAGTGTTTTGCAGGGAACATACATATGTCTGGCCTTGCATTTACTCATTTCCTATTATTAATATAGCTAATTACTCTGTATCAGAAGTACATTCAAGTGAGATACAATACCCCACATATAATTGCCTTGATGCAATGTCTAACTGCAGTCTTGCACTTCTGCATTAATGGGTGTCTCCCTGTGATGGGTTCAGGATATGCTAGCTCACTATATCTGGATATAAAAGTTTCACTTAAAGTTTGCATTGTAAGCAGGGCAGTGTTTATAGATCTAGAGTTGTAATTTCAAACACTGGTAGATAATATTACTATGTAATAATCTATTTATTGACTCAGTAAAATAACAAATGTAAGAAATATTGAAGCATCCACTGTGTGCTAAGAAAAATCATACTCCTGTATGTGTCCTACACTTTTAGTACTTCACTTTTGATGCTCCTGTCACCAGACGTGTGAGGGTTTCCCCACACCAGATACAAGTTGAATGTGCTACAGTCTAACTCAATTCTAACACTGTTTACCTGGGGATTCCCATCCTATCCCACAGTCCCGCAAGACTGTATCCACTTCAGATGCCAGTCACAAAACCAGATTGGCACCTGTTCTTCTGACCTACAGCTTTAAATTGGAGGTTCTTGTGACCCTCATCTTGCGATCAATTAATTTGCTAGAGCAACTCACAGAACTTAGGAAACACAGTTAAATTTTTACTAGATTACTGGTTTATTATAAAAGAAACTAGAGGCCTGGTGCATGAAATTCAGGCACCAGATTGGAGAGGGTGCAGCCCCCTTGGGCGATGTCCGACTGGGGGGGGGGGGCAGTGACAGGCGACCAGATTGAAAGAGGGGGGCAGTTGGGCATCTCTCTCAAAATCCAAGATCGCTGGCTCCTAACAGCTCATTTGCCTGCCTGTCTGATTGCCTGTAAATATCCCTCCCCCATGCCTGATTATCCCTAACTGCTTCTCCCTGCTGGCCTGATTGCCCTTAACTGCCCCCCCCCCCTCCACTAGCCTGATTGCTACCAACTGCCCCTCTGCCAGCCTGGTTGCCCTCAACTGTCCTCCCCACTGGCCTGGTCGCCCTTTACTGCCAGTCTGGTTGCCTCCAACTGCCTGCCCCCTGCTGGTCTGGTTGCCCCATACAGCCTGCTGTTCAGTCATTGGGTCGTCCCTCACTAATTCCCCTGCTGGCCTTGTTGCCCCATGTAGCTTTCTATTTGGTCCTCTGTCAGTTGTTTCAGTCATGACGGCCCCTGGCTTTTTATATATTAGGATAGTGACCCGGTGCACTGATTCTTGCACATTGAAAGGAAATTAATTAGAAAGTGGCTGGCAGGGAAGGACTGGCCTAGATGGGCTGGACACACCCTGATGTAATCTTTATCCCTGACGACCTGCCCTTCCCCCTCCCCTTCACTCTCTCCTTCCCCCACAGTCTGTATCTCCTAAACTGCAGCAATGGGCAGTGGCAGTTTGTCTCTAGCAAACCCCCAAATCCTGTCCCCAAGGCCCCCCTTTTTTATGACTTCTCAGTGAGCCAAAGCAGCCCAACCCAGGCCCTAACCCAGTCCCTCTCCTGTTACCCTAGGCCCCTTCTTATTTCACTGTTTCAGCTTTAATAAACGTTCTCTAAAATTCAACTGGATTCGTGTTGTGAAATGTTTCCTGCACTAAATCAAGAACCCATATACTTCTGGCTGGCTCTAGGCAGTCCTGTCAGGTCCCCTGTCTGGTAATAGAAGGAAAAACTCATTTAGCAGCAGTGAGCAGCTCAAAACAATAAGCCGCAATAGATGAGTGTATATGTTCCTTCATGTCTGATGTCCTTTGAGTATCTTAGTGCAGTGATTGGTAAAGACAGCCAGATTAAATAGATTAAATATCTCCATTATTTAATCATATTGACTTTGTTTACCTTGTTTAGCTAAAAATATTCCAGCCTCTGTCCTCCTGAAGCAAATGGCATTACTCATGAACATTGGTGCTTTGGACCGTATTATAAATACCATAAGATATTTAGCACAAATAGAATCTAAGATTCAGTGTGCAGTAACTTTCTCTACCCAGAAAAGACACTTTCATTTACTTATGATTGGTCAGTTAACCTAAAAATTTGCCAACCCATAGTGTTTTCACTTCACAGACAACTTGCTATCAAAACACGTTTTGCTTTTTGTCTTATACTGGGGGAGTGGGCTGAAACTTCTTGAAATTTTTTATTTTAATTTTTTAAAATCATTTCAGAGAGGCAGAGAGAGAGAGAGATAGAAACATTGATGATAAGAATCATCAATTGATTGTCTCCTGCACTTTCCCTACTGGGGATCCAGCCCTACAACCTAGGCATGTGACCTGACCAGGAATTGAACCTCAACCTCCTGGTTCATAGGTTGACACTCAAATACTGAGCCCCACAGGCCAGGCGATATAGAAATATTATTGCTAGTGACAGTAGCATGTAGCAAATCAGATAAAATGGACCAGAAGATAAAAACTTACCATAAAGGAAAAGCCAATGGTTGTTTTTCATACTAAGTCTACATCTCATAAGACATTCTATAAAGATACATACTTGATTCTTTTAAACTATGTAGAGCTGTGCTTGCAAATTATAGTTTAGAGGTACCGTATCACATTTCCTTGCCTAAAAATCCACATGGTTCCAGCATTTGGAGGTGTCAAGAATGTAATTGATTCCATCCTTAGTTTTTTCTGGGTAAAACTGACTAGGACAGCCTGACTCTTATGCAAAATACAATTTTATTATGTTCATATGAAAATTCCAGTGAGAGTGGGAAGCAGGAGTACTAAGAAAATCTATTTTAAAAATAATATGGAAAATCACATGAAAGTGACAAAGAATATTGTGAAAAAACTGAATATTGAGAGGAAACTGGCCCGATCAGGTAGAATATAATGTCAAGCTATCATAATTAAAGCCATTCAGTATCTGTGGGAATAGTTTCATCAGTGGAACAGGATGATATAGGTATAAATGCAAATACATGTGGAATGTAATATGTAATAAAAATGAATTTCACATCAGTGGGTAAGAGATGAATTTGCCAACAGACTTATGTTAGGCAATTTGCAGACCATTTAGGAAAAAAGTAGTAGAGCAGGCCCTCCCCTGCAGGCCTTACATCAGAAGTAGTTCCTGATGGACTAAAGTTTTAAATGTAAAAACTGAGATTATGAAAGTGCTAACAGAAAACATGGACATCTTAGTTCATAATTTTGGATTACAGAAGACTTTCAGTAAAACATCCAATACAGAAACTCTAAGGAAAAAAAAATGACAAATTTGACACATAAACATTAAAAGCTTATCTATTACCTATTATCAAAAAATAAATAAATAAAAGGTCAAAACGTTTTTAAAAGATATAGGACAAACTGGGTAACATATTTGCAAAGATGTGACCACAACTTATTGACTGAATATGTTAAGGTTCTGATTATAGTTTGATGGAATGTAATGGAATTTTATGTCCTGAAACAAGTTAACCTCCTGTCTTTCACATTTGGGTAGATAAGGGATTTCAAAAGGGTTCTTGGCTTCACTCAACTCTCCTCTTTAAAGGGTTAAATTAGAGTGTTTAACACAATGCTTGTTACCAGCAAACTGCACATACTGTGGTACTGGGTAGAGGTGGGTTTTGAGGAACAGGTGTAGATCTCAGGGTTTGTAACCAGAGGATCTGAGGCATTGATTTTGTTTTCTGTCTCCCCTCCCTCCCCTCCTCTTTATGTTTCTGTAGGCCTGTCATTCACCTCCCTGTGCCTCAGCTTTTTTCTTTCCTTCCTTTGGTTTCTCACCTAGCAAACGAATCTAGTAATAATCATTCCATCGGGATTTGTGTGAGGGCAGGAAATGATAGAATGCAGGTAAGTTTATACAAGTCTAATAGGATAATGGCAGCAATCTATAGATTTTTCTTCTAGGGCTGAATATGGTGGAACTTTAAAAAGGAGCCAATGCTTTCAACTTAGTAATGGGCTCCTCTCATGGCCTTCACGTCACTGTGCTCATACTTCACGTCTGTGAAAGACATGTAAACTAACAGAGGCATTTTTAGAGGAGAGGTAGTTGGTCCTTCAGGAAGTATAAACTGTTACCCTGCTTCTGTGTTTAAAGAACATTTGTAATCTTTATCATTCTTTTGGAGTTAGAGGTATGTGTTTTCATTAGAAAACATTCATTATTCCCCAGTTGTTCATTTTCTTGCTCACCTGACCACCCAACCATCTGTCTCTGTGGGTATCAGTATATTTATTTTTCCCAAAGTATGTGTAATTCCTCCAAGAGAAAATGGCATTCAAGTGAATTGGCACATAGACATTAAAAAGAAGAAAGAAATCCCCAGAAATATGTTTAAAAGACAGAGGTCCTTTGTTCAATGTGATTGGAAGATGGAATACTACCAGCTGCCGTCCAACTACAGAATCACTCTCTTGATAAGTTCTCACATGTTGAAGAGGGAGCGTTGTATCAGGTTTTGCATAAGGTGCTTGCTGGCATTGGGTAATGGCTGGTTGCTGCTTATAGGTAGGCATGAGTCTCTAAAGCTGACAGTACGCCTAGGACTATGCCTGTTTGAACTGGTGGAAACATCAAGGACTATTAATCCAGTCCAGTCTTCAAATTTTTCAAATGAGGGACTAATGCAAGGCACAGAGAGTTGAAGTGGATTGTCTAAGTTCAAGTAGGATCCTGGGTGCCTGGCTCCATACCCCAGTGTTGTCTCCATTTATGTTTTGTGTCTATCTGGGAATTTATCTGTTTGTCTGTGACCCCACCCCATGGCCTCTTGATCACAATTGATTGTTCTAGGCTTGATTCCTGACCAAAACCAGGCTGGTCCGGTTCCCTATCTTTCTGAGTCCAATTGATGGCCCAAGAATGATAAATCTGATAAAGAAAGGAAGTCTCTCTGGTGGATTAATGACAGGTATACAGCTCTGGGCTGTGATGGGCATTGCCATCCCTAGTAGAGGAAGCTGTTTTTGGCTGTTCTTGAAACCCATTACATCCTTACCCTTCTAGAAGTTTGCGTTTTTTTTTTCCTCTTGGATTTTATGAGCCAGCAATTATTCTTTTTACTTAAAAGTCTTCTAATTGCAATTCTTGCACTAGCAATCAAAATAATATTGATTAATATTCCCATTGACTTATTTATTTTAATACTTAGAGTGTTTCTCTTTTTCATTTCTTCAAATTCTTCATCCTTAAAGATTATGGCACAAAATACAGTAAGTAGTTGTCTCATTTAGTTATAGTCTGAGTTTACAATCTAAATGAATGTCCAGATTGTACACATTTGATCACAGTGAATGTGTTTCTTACCATCTGTAATTATAATCTTATTCCAGAGCAGTTATAGACTGGGGCATTTAAATAATCTATTTGAGACATTTTATTAGGGTGAAGGAGGCTTAATTATTATTATTTCTTTAATCTTCTTCACTTAGTTTTTTAAGCAATTCCTTGCATATGTATTAATATTTTTCCATTGATTTTTAGAGAGAGGGGGAAGACAGAGAGAGAGAGAGAGAGAGAGATCATTTGATTGCCTCCTGTATGTACCCCGACCGAGGCCAGGGATTGAACCTGCAACCCAGTTACCTGCCCTTGTCTGGAAATTGAACCCATGAGCCTTGGGTGGGCAGGCTGATGTCCTGTCCACTGAGAAACACCAGCCAGGGCAGATACCAGTTTTCTGTATGGGTACAGAAAGCATCTACCACAGTGCCCAACATGTCACTCCATTTTAATTTTTCTTACTGGGAACAATAAGAAATAGTGTTTCCTTTTAGACAGAGACTATTTAACATTTTAACTGGGAAATTGATACCCTATCACCACCCCTCCTAATTGCTGAATGTCAGCTGAGCACTGGTTCCAGCTGTTGTAGATTATCCAAATAAGTACCTTAATAGATTTTGTTCAACATGATAATCCTTGAGAACCAGCAAAATGCTATAAAGTGTCTTCCTACCATCAGCATTGCTACCACCAAATGTTTAGTACCTTAGAGCAGTGTTTCCCAAACTTCTCTCATGATGAGAATCACCTGGTGGAGTTGTTAAAATACAGATTCCTAAATCCCAACTAAGAAGTGTGCTCTAAGCACTATTGTAAGTATACAATTTTACCTATATGTTCCCAAAAATTCTAGTTTAGCACTTCTTAGTTGGGATTCAGGAATCTGTATTTTAACAACTCTACCTGGTGATTCTTATCATGAGAGAAGTTTGGGAAACACTGCCTTAGAGGATACAAAGTTCACGTATATAAAATCAATCCTCATAACAGCCCAGAAAGATGTATTTTAATTAAAGAAGCTGAAACATGGGTTGTTTTTATTTATTTTTTATTTTATGTTTTTAATATTTCATTGAGTTTTTACAGAGAGGAAGAGAGAGGGATAGAGAGTTAGAAACATTGATGAGAGAGAATCATCCATCAGTTGCCTCTTGCACACCCAATACTGGGGATGTGCCCACAACCAAGGTACATGCCCTTGACCAGAATCGAACCCGGGACCTTTCAGTCCGCAGGCTGACGCTCTATCCATTGAGCCAAACCGGTTTCAGCATGGGTTGTTTTTAAATATATCTTGCTTAAGAACACAATTGTGACCCTGGAACTTAAAAAAAAAAAAGTCTTCTGTCTGAGTCAGTATTTTTTTTATATATATCATAGTGATAATATGGAATCTGAGTACTTCCCATGAAAAATTTGGAATCTTTCAGTATCTCTAATTCTTATTTCATTAAATTATCGAATGAATTGATACCAAGGATGAGGAACCCTGATATTAAGCTCCCTGTTGACATGGGACCCCACCCCCTTTAGAGCACTCACATATGGTCTTACCCTCATGCCACACACCACACAAGTCAGGAGTGAGAGTGTTTGTTTTGAGGAGATTGAGGATGGGGAAGGTGGTGCATCAGTGAAAACACTTATTAGTCACTAAGAGGGTTGGAAAGGTGATTCAGATATCCTCACACCACAGACCTTGGGTCTGTATAAAGGCAGTGAGCTGAAGAGCAGATTCAGTTAATGGGAGGAACGGGAGCCTGGAAGGACAGTTCATAACCGTAGACCTTGGGGAAATGAGATACAAGGAGTCCAATTTGGCTAGAGCATCTCATGTGTAAAAATAAATAGAGAAGGTTGGGAAGGGAGAGAAAGGTTAGGCCAGGGTAAGGAGTTTGAACATCCTTCTTTGGGCAGTTGGAAGCCACTGATGGTTTTTGAATGGTTTGGTAATGTGATTATAGCTTGGACACATATTTCTTATTCGAGTAAACTTTGATATCTCTGTTTCCCATGCCCCTCATATAAACAGCCTCGCTGGTTCTACTTACAGAATAAATTGTGGCTTACCACTCTGCTCCACTGCCACTAGCTCACCCAAGTCCCTGTCATCTCTCAGAGGGGTTGCCATGGCAGCTTCTTTGGTGGCTTGCTGCTTTCACTCCTGCCCTGCCAACCAGTCCAGTGCAAGTGAAAACTATAATTGTCCTGGTTAAAGCCCTGCATCATCTTTTCATCACACTTGGATTAAAATCCAAACTCCTTGTGTAACCAACCCTACATGGCTTGACCCTGCCACTCTCTGAACACATGGTTTCCCATCTCTTCCCCTCTCCCACTTGGCTCTTGCCCCTCTGGCCTCCTCTGTGTTTTCTGAACCTAAGCTCCTTCCCACCTCTGAGTCTGAGCATTTGTTTGGTTGATCTGCCTAGAATGCTCTTTCCTCAGACCTTCACATGATTATTAGCTCCTTCCCAAAAGATGCCTTCCCTGCATTTTCTTCATAGCACACTTACTACTGTCTGAATGGGTTTCTCTATTGACTTGAGTTTATTGTCCCCCAACCTGCTCAGCTAGATGTATCGCTGTATTGTCAAGACCTAGAAAAGTTCTAGCACATAGTACATATATATTGAATTAATAAATTTAGAGATTTGAATGATTGGGGCAGGGAGGCCAGACCGGAGCCTGCTGCAGAGGGGGCCGTACAGGGTGCACTGAGAGGCTTTTCAGAGGAAGCAAGGAGCAGAGGCAGGATTTGCCATCGCTTAGAGTGCTGTCATTGGAGAGGGAAGAGGTAGAGACATTTGAACTTGGACCAGCTGTAAGGAACCCAGGATTCTTTTGGACATAGCTAACCATCTTCATTACAACATCATCCTGTACTCCTGCCTTCAGAAGAAAGAACTTGAAGCCTCCAACTTCTGATGCTCTTTGGGTTTTTTGACAAAACTGAGTGATTTCCTATGAAATCCCTCACTTCAACCAACCTCTCCTCCACCCACCCACCCACCCACCCACCCATCCAACTCCTTGGAAGCTTAGGGTTCAACTTTCATAGGTCTCCTTTATCCATTTTCTTTCCGGTCACCCCGCCCCCCATGGCTTTTTCTCTGTCCTTATTGGGCCTTCCCTTTTATCTTCTTTTCCCCTTAGCTTACTGGGATTTGAGGAAAGAGTGGAGATAAATGTGTGTGTTTCATCTACTAAGTTTAACCAGAGCTCCCCCAAATCCTGTTTGGTTGGCTTTTATTTTTACTAATTTCTTTGCTAGCATATGGGTTCACATGCTCACTTGCTATGCCAGATGTTTGAGGAGGATGTCCTTGGGGAGGAGGCAAGAGGGGTCCTAAAATGTCATGTTCTTGAAATGCTCACGGCGGCTCTGTGTGACATCCCAGAGGCCAGTCATTTCCAACCACTGGACTCTCATAGAAATGTAGTTTCACTCTTATTTGTGTAAACCTTCGGGAGTGTTTTAGCATGTTTGTAATAAAATTTGTGGCTTATTGTTTAAAATTGAATTTAAGGTACTAAATCAAAGCTTTTGGTGGCATGCCCCTGACAGCAGGGAGAGCCTGGGAAGTGATCCCTAAGAGCTGATCAAAGGGAATTGCTGAGCCTTTTTTTTCTTCTTCTGTATTTGTATTTGGTCCTTTAATCTGGTAGTGTTTCCAGTCCCATTCTGAATACAATAATGCACACTCCACCCCCACTCAAGTCTTCTTGGCAGCATCTGGCACCGTCTTTGCCAAATGACCCCTGTTCAGGCATCAGCCTGCCTTTGCTATCAAGCCTATACAAGGCAGGAGGAACAATGGTGATTGTCAGGAAATGGGCATCGTTCAAGATCTTATTCATAGCACATTTTTTGTTGTAGTAATCAAATGAAAATAGTAAAATTGACTGAGAAGTGATCACTGGTCATTTCTGCCTAGGTTCACCTTTCCTGGCCAGTGAAGATGGTGTGCTTGGAGGAGTGATCGTTCTTCGATCTTGCAGATGTTCTGCAGAGCCTGACTCCTCCCAAAATAAGCAGACACTTCTAGGTAAGCTGGACATAAACAGTATGTGTGTGTCTTACTCTTTAATTTTTTCAAGACAAGGAAAGATTTATATCCTTAAGTCAATAAGCTGTGGGAGAGCCAGGATGCTCTGTTGACATGTAACGTTTTCTATTCTCCTGATCTTCTTGCATAGATAAACATCCAAAAGATGAATGTTTATTTCTGAGTCTGTGCGAAGAGAATAGTTTTCAAATGGGCTTAGCACCAAGGACCTCCACAAAAGCTCAATATTAAGAATATGGGACCACGTATTTATCCCCTGCCTTATTCTACAAAACATTTGAGATGACCCATAACAATATACATAGTAACATAGAGAGTTCCTTCCTGTCCTCCCTCCCAAAAAGGAATCAGAACCATGTGAAGAACTACTGGCCTAGAAATCCATCCGGACTCCATTGCTTATTAGCTGCGACACCTTCATGCATCAGTCATACTGCTCTTTGTCACTTCCACATCTGTAAAATAAGGACATTTGCCATGTCCTCTCATAAAGCTGTGGTGAGGACGGACCAAATGAGTGTTTTTCAGATTTGCAGATGTTCATCCAGATGTGTGCTTTTGTGTCTAGCCAAATGCATCAGTGGGGATAAAACCAGCCTGCTCTCCACTTGCCATGGCCCAAGCTTGTAGGCTACCTTTGCCTATGGGGTGTCTTTTTCTAATTCACCCATCCAGAGGGGGCATTTAGAAAAATCTGCATAAAGGTGCCACATAAACTAGCAGGGAGCCTTGTATATTATTTTTTAATTGACTTTTAAATTGAAGTATACATACGTGTAGAAAAGTGCACAAATCATAGCTGCAACTGCTTGACAAATTAATACAAAGTGAACCCACATATTTAAGCAGTACCCATATAAAAAAAATAGAACTTTACGACAACTCCAGAACACCTTCTGTAATCCCTCCCAGTCTCTACCTCCTCCAAAGTTAACCACTATGCTGACTTCCAACACCATGATTAGTTATGCTTGGTTTTATATTTTATATAAATGAAATCATAGGATGTGCCCTATTTGTGTCTGATGTGGTCACTCAGCCTTAAGCCTGTTAGATTCATCCATTTATTACACATGTCATTTTAGTTTGTTCATTTGCATTGTTGTATAGTATTTCATTGTATGGATATTCCAGTCTGTATTTATCCATTCTTCTCTAAGTATTTTTTATATGAGCAGTATAGGTAATTCATAGGTAGTTCAGACCTTTGTATCATATTCCTTATAGAAATTATGGGTGATGCCTGATCTGTGTTGTATTATTGTTGTGGATTGTTATAGTACAAGTCTCTTCATATCCTGAGTTTCTGTGAGCATAAAATAGAAGACTGAGCATTTCTTATGAGTGTAAACAGTATTTTCTCTATAGAAGCCCAAAGAGCTTTCATATAATCTCTCTCCTCATTTCTCAAAGGAAAAAAAAAAAATACTTTTATATAAAAGGCCTCTTTCTCCACCTGGATTCTGACCACCAACCTCATCATATTTTTGGTAATCTCTTTCTCTTTCTATCTATTATATTTGACTAGAGGCCCAGTGCACAAAATTTGTGCACGGGGAAGGGGTTATTCCTCAGGCCAGCCTGTACCATCTCCAATCTTGGACCCTTCGAGGGATGTCTGACTGCCCATTTAGGCCCAATCTCCGTGTGATTGGGCCTAAACAGGCAGTCGGACATCCCTCTCACAACCCAGGACTGCTGGCTCCCAACTGCTTGCCTGCCTGCCTGCCTGATTGCCTCTAACCACTTCTGCCCTAAAGCCTGATCACCCCCTAATCACTCCCCTGACAGCCTGACCAACGCTTAACTGCTCCCCTGCCATCCTGATAGCCCCTAACTGCCCTCCCCTGCTGGCCTGATTGTCCACAACTGCCCTTCCCTGTTGGCCATCTTGTGTCCACATGGGGGTGGCCATCTTTGACCACATGGGGTGGCCATCTTGTGTATTGGAGTGATGGTCAATTTGCATATTGCCCTTTTATTATATAGGATACTGATTTGGCTTTGGGAATTTTTTTTTAAATGTCCACCTTTTAAAACACAAACCAATCTATAATAATAATAAATGTGTAATATGCTAATTAGATCAGTTGTCCTTCCAGACTACCTCTGGACAAAGTTGGGGCTGTAAGGGAAGCACAGGTCCTGGGTGCCTGCCAGCAGCCAGAGGGAAGCCTGGGTCCTGGGTGTCAAAGGGAAGTCAGTGCCAGCAGCTGGGAGAAGGAAGGCCTACTCTTGCATGAATTTCGTGCATTGGACCTCTAGTAAATAAATAAATGACCATCTTTTGTTAAACTATGATCTGAAATACAAGGGAAGTTAGGAAAAAATCAGACTGTCCTAAAGCAGAAAGGGCAAAAAAGAGAACCTGACCCAACTGTAACTTTGAGAGCTACACCAATTGCAGGATGATAGTGGTTAAAGCAAGAGCCATATAAATATATGTAGTTTGTTTGTGTGTTTAAGTAAATGCTGAATAACTTCCTATCCTATCTAATAAAGAGGGAATATGCTAATTGACCCTCATGCTGTCACAAAGATGGTGGCACCCACATCCAATAAGGAGGGAATATGCTAATTGACCACCCCACCCTCAAAGATGGCGGCACCCACAGCCAATAAAGGAGAGAATATACTAATTGACTGCCATGCTCTCAATGATGGTGGTGCCCACAGCTACAATATAACAGCACCCAGTCCCCTCAGCCCCACCAGCACACCTGCCTCCAGAGTCCCCTAGTCCCTGTAGCCCCCCAACCATCCAGGGCTGGCCCAAGGAGCAGGCAAGGGATGCCCGAGGCTCAGGTAACCAGGGCTGGCAGAGGCTTGACTGCTGGCAATGGCAGCAGCAGAGGTGTGATGGAGGTGTTACCTTCCCCTGATCGCCAGTTCTCCTCCTTCCCCTGAGGGCTCTTGGACTGTGAGAGGGGGCAGGCCGGGCTGAGGGACACCACCCCACTTCCAGTGCATGAATTTTCATGCACCAGGCCTCTAGTAAAAACAAAATATATATTCTTTATCACTCTCATGCTCTCTACTTTTATTTCTCCAATGAGGTTGCACACATATACATGCTACATCAGTTGCTCATTTACCTACAAGGTAATTTAACTTAATGGGAAATGTACTTCCTTCATATGACCCCAGAACATGCTTTCAGTGCTGTTTCTGACTATTACTTGTTTTTTTCTCCACTAATCTGCAAAGCCCCAAGTTCTGGCCACTCCAAATTGCTTAGTCTTCTTCCAAAGGGTGATTCCCAACCCCCCATTTCCCCCCCTCCCATCCCCCCCAGTAACTTTCACAAGCTGTCACTGTTGCTTAAAATGCCTTGGGCCAATTACATTCCTTCTTTAAGACCTGGGTCAGAAGGGAAACTTCCTACAATCCTTTGGAAGTCCTTCTCCCAGGTGATTTGTTCCTTTCTTGTGTTCTATTTGCAACATGCAGTTGGCACTCACCATGATACTTCCTAGTCATGTGCTAAAGTGTCTGCTCCTCCCTCTAGGCCAGCACTTCTTAAATTTTTTTCTGAAATCAATCATTTTAAAGGAATAGTGAACCCTAGTGACTCACATGAACAGTACAGGGGTTTGAAATATCTTTTCAATTATTAGAAGATTTCAATGCCTTATAGATTGTGAATCATTTGAGGACAACTTTCTACTTACCCTCTAGTAGGCTCCCAATAATTAATAGATGAATAAATTAAGCACCAAATGGAATATCCTTATTGATAATTTAGCAGAAATTTTGAAAGAAATTGGTCACTCTTTTAGAAAAATGAGAAGTCACATGAAATAACCTCACAAGCTTTCAAAAACAAACAATATAGGTAGAAAATGTTGGATAATGGTGAGTGCACAGGAACAAGAAGACAGTTTGGAGACAGTTTCAATGGTTCATAGAAGACAGCCCTAACAAACAGACTTGTAAAAGGACAATTTGGATGTGAATGTGTTTGTAGCACCCGTCCTCCCACCTCCCGCCCCCCAGATCACAAATGCTGGCAAAGCCTAGCCTACAAATCACTGCTTTAATGCAAAGCAAATGGTTGTCCCTGGAATGAACAGCTGAGAAGAATTAATTCTCCTTGCTTTTAGAGAAGAAAAACCAATATATTTTTACCTGCTAAAGTACAATTACATATGCTTTCCAGGACACTATAGAAGTGCTTTATTGAGGCCACTGTATATAGTATGGTTAATAATGGTATAAATAAATACACATTTGTTTTAGCTTGTGATTCAATACAAGTAATTAGAATATATGCAAATATGTAGTGTAAAAGGCCAATCTCACTATATGAGTGCATTTTCTCTCATCTAGCCTGCCCTCACTCTGCTGTTGGGAGCCTGACATACTTTGTGAACATCAGTGGCATCTGCCTTAGAGTGATTAGTAGGAAGCAGTGAGCATGGAGACCAATGAGAAACAGACTCCATGTATTTAAGGGAAATCTTAAGCAATTCAGAATAGGAGGCATAGTGACCCTTAAGAAGGTGAAAAGGCTGTTTGACCAGCGGCCTTTGTGATAAGCCTATGTTGGAATCCTTCATCCTAAATAGATTTGAGGCCCACAGTTAAGCCAGTGCCTGATCATCTGGTAAGCACACATGGTAATTTTTACTTTCCCTTAAAGTTACCCTCACCTTACTCAGGTTCTTGCAATATAGGAATATGTTCATGATGCTGACAATGGAGTTTATATATACTATTCCAAAAATTTATGTGGAACCAAAAATATCTCAAATAGCCTCAGCAATCTTGAGAAAAGAAGAACAAACTTGGAGGTATCACAATGCCTGATGTCAAACTATACTACAAGGCCATTGTAATCAAAACAGAGTAGTCCTAGCATAAGAACAGGCATATAGGTCAATGAAACAGAGCAGAGAGCCTATATATCAATGTATGCCAAATTGATATTTGTCAAAGAAACTAAGAGTATACAATGGAGTAAAGACAGTCTATTCAATCAATGGTATTGGGAAAATGGAATAGATACATGCAAAACAAAAACAAAACAAAACAAAAAAACTAGATCACCAACTTACACGATACACAAGAATAAACTCAAAATGGATAAAATAATTAAATATGTCACGATAAAAATCCCAGAAGAAAACATAGGCAGTAAAATCTTAGGCATCTCTCAAAGCAATATTTTTACCGATATATCTCTTTGGGTAAGGGGAATAAAGGGAAAAAATAAATGGCACTGCATCAAACTAAAAAGCTGCACAGTGAAAGAAACCATCAACAAAATGTAAAGGGAACCCATTGTAGGGGAGAACATATTCACCAACAATACATCTGATAAGGTGTTAATTTCCAAAATATATAAAGAACTCATGCAATTTAACACCAGGAAGACAAACAATCCAATTAAAAATGGGCAAAAGACCCAGATAGATACTTTGCCAAAGAGGACACACAAATGGCCAATAGACATGACAAAATGCTCAGCATCCCTAATCATCAGAGAGATTAAAACTATAATGAAAAAACACACACAAAAAAAACGTAATGAGATATCATTTCACACCTACTAGAATGACTACCATCAATAAATCAACAAACAATAAGGCAAGGATGTGAAGAAAAGGAAACCCTTGTGCACTGTTATGGGAATACAGACTGGTACAGCTACTGTGGAAAAGAGTATGGAGTTACCTCAAAAAAAAAAACAACACAAAAAAAACGGAACTGCATTTTGACCCAGTGAACCCACTTCTAGGAATACAGCAGGTCCTCGGCTTATGTCGGAGATCTGTTCCTACGGCACAAAGTAACTCAATTTCCACTATAAGTCGGAACCCACCTATATAAGCACCTACGTCACTCACATGGAGTACATATACAGCAGTAATGAAGAGAAACAGTAAAAAAAAAAAAAAAAATTAAAAAGGTAACAATTCCTGACTTTTACTTGTGGTAAATAAATAATAAAAAACATAAAGTACATATGTACATATGTCAAAATGATGGAACTTTTTCTTTTTAAATAAATAAATAAATGGGAGATGACGTCGTAACCATGAAATGACATACATCGAGTCTGATGTAACTCAAGGACTGTCTGTATATCCTAAGAATTCCAAAACGCCAATTGGAAAAAATATATGCATCCTTATGTTTATAGCAGCATTATTTTTTAAATATATATATATATATATATATAATTTCAGAGAATGGGAGAAGGAGAGAGAGATAGAAACATTGAGAATGGAATCATTGCTCAGTTGCCTCCTGCACGCCCCTTACTGGGGATCGAGCCCGCAACCTGGGCATGTGCCCTGACTGATAATTGAACTGTGACCTCCTGATTCATAGGTTGATGCTCAACCACTGAGCAACACCAGCTGGGACATAGTAGCATTATTTACAATAATCTGGAAACAGACCAAGTGCCCATCAGTAGATGAGTGGATAAAAAGTTGTGGTATAGCCTAAACCGGTTTGGCTAAGTGGATAGAGCGTCGGCCTGTGGACTGAAAGGTCCCAGGTTCAATTCTGGTCAAGGGCACATACCTTGGTTGCGGGCACATCCCCAGTGGGAGGTGTGCAAGAGGCAGCTGGTTGATGTTTCTCTCTCATCGACGTTTCTAACTCTCTACCCCTCTCAATTCCTCTCTGTGTAAAATCAATAAAATAAAATAAAATAAAATAAAAGTTGTGGTATATTTACACAATGGAATACTATGCAGCTGTAAAAAATGGAAATCTTACCTTTTGCAATACCATGGATGGACCAGGAGGTTATTATGCTAAATGGAATAAGGCAGTCAGTGAAAGACAAGTACCATATGATCTAATTTACTATATATGGAATCTAATGAACAAAATAAAATAATGAACAAAATAAAACAGAGTCATGGATACATGGGTCAGAGTGATAGCTGTTAGCAGGGAGGTGAGCTGGGGATGGCTGGGGTAAGTGTGTGGACAGCATGAAAGAAGGTGAAGGGTTTAGCCAAAGAACATATATACATAACCCATAGACACAGACGCCTGTGGTGATGGCCAGAGGGAAGGGGTGGTGGTAGGGGGTGGTCATAGACAAAGGGGGGGGGGGGGCAATGTGAACATCTGTAATAGTGTCAACAATAAAAATAAGCTTAAAAAGAGAACGTAATATATTTGTAAGTTATAAAGGACAATAATAAAATGAGCACGTGTGGGCCTGCCATTCAGCTTAAGAAATTGCCTATTACCCATACGTTTGAAGCCCCATGTGGGCCTGTCTGCACTTTACATAAATGGTATTTCATATGATTTCCTCTACGAGAGTTTTTGCAGTTTTATACATATTTAACTAAAAGATTAATGAGTTCCTTTATCATTCTAAACTTAGCTCTATCAAGTCAAACTGTTCTTCAGTTGCCAGTTAGAACTTGAATGTGATACTCCCTCCCCTTTCAGAACAGGCAAAATTCTTTATCAAATATTACTTTTGTCACTGTTACCACAATTAGTTATAATTTGAAATTTTGTTAAAAAATGTTCAATTGAATTGGTACTTCCCAGAACATGAAAAAAATAAAATATCATTTTGCTGTAAGTTAAAATTCTAAACTGTCTTTTGGTTTTACTGGCATTAAAAAATTGACAAGCATGTAGAAACACTTCAAAGGAATTTCATTCTTGGGGCCCCAACAGTATCACTTTTTTCCAATTCATGACACATGCCACCATGAGCTCTTATGACTAGGCTTCTGCTGGGCTCACACAATCATAAAAATAACCCTCAAAGAGAAGGCAAATCAGCTATTAGGATGTTATTAGGAAAAGAGGCATGTATGGATGTTCATCTGCTATTAATAACTTCCCTTTAAAATACAACTAAAACACTGGCTTGTAAGAGGGTTAGTGTTGTGCATGGAAGCTCACTTCTTTGGTGCCTCAGTAGTGCTTTGGGATTGTTACAACTTTATTCTCGTTTTAAGAGATCAGCTGGCATTTTGCTTCTTACTTAAGGACTAGTGGCCGAGTGCATGGTTCATGCACATTGAAAGAAAATTAATTAGAAGAAATATTTTAATATCGCTATTCGCCCTTTCTTTATAAAAGTTCAACCAAATTCACGGTCGACAATGACAGATGGAAACACATGTGTGTGATTGGTGTCAGTGAATGCTTTATATATATTGCGCATGCGCGAGTCAATGTTTACTTTTAAATTGCCAGTGCATGTGATATGTACCAAACTGTGGGACAGTCCGGTCACTTAGCCTTTTATATATAAAGAGATTAGATGGAAAGAAGTAAATGAAATGATTTATTCTTAGAGGCAAACTACTATGTCTTAAGATAGACATGCTATTTCAGCTTATCAACAATTGAGTTGAATTCATCTGTTGAAGTAGTGCTCTGAGATTTCTGTAATTCAGAATTAGCACTTGTGTTTTTATTTTATTTTATTTTTAAATTACAGTTTGCATTCAGCCATATTTTATATTAATTTCAGATATACAACATAGCAGTGAGACGATCAATACTTTATAAAGTATTTCCCCTGATATTTCAGGTGCCCAGCTATCACTGTATGTAGTTATTACAGTATGGTTGACTATATTTCCTATACTGTATTTTACAATCCCATGACTATTTTGTAGCTACCAATTAATACTTCTAGTGTTTTTTTGTTTTGTTTTGTTTTTTTGTGGGAGAGGAGAGTTCTGGCTTTTCTTAATTTTTGTTTTTAAAATACATAGATATTGATTACAACTAGCTATAATTTGCTTTGTTTGCTTTAAAACAACTTTTCTTCCCTTAAATATCACCAGTCTACTTTTTACAATTGCAAATATATTTTCATCCATAAATTTCTTCTCCATCATAAGAAGTATAGTTCTAGCTATAATCTAACGATATAGTTTTTTTGGCCACAAGGTTTTCCATTTGAAAAAAAACACACACACACACAAAGATTTATGAATAGAATTCTAGTGATTAAGTACTGCTTATTACTCTGGTTCTCCTAAAACTCAGAAAAACATTTTGACAAATTTTATAGTCAGTTTTCATGTGCTCAAACAGTAATAAATCCTAAAAAAATATTTGTTGAATGAATGAAATCATATTTCAATAAAACATGTTTTACTGAATGCTTTTCTTTTCAGCAGAGAACTTCCAAGCCCTAGCCAGTGGCCCCTAGTTCCTGCAGTTTTTAATACAATAAAATGATAAAACAGGAAGAGAATAGAAATGTCCTTCAGGGCTTGTTACTATTTGATCCATATCCTTCTCTTCCCTTTCAGTCAGCACCCTTCTTTAGTCTTGAACAAGTCAGAGTGAACCTTGAAAAGGGAAGATAATTGTTTCCTTGGCTTAGTATAACAAGGTTCTCTAGAACTTAATCCCCAACCCTCCCAGGACAGTGCAGAGGTGAAAGTTTCTCAGCGAAGCAAGCCAACTCAGCTACTTCATGGCCATAATGGGCCAAGTATTATATGAACCTTAAGGATTCTATGTCAGGATAGTAAAGCATCCCTGTATGAAACACCCATTGGGTTTTAAAGAACCTAACAACCACGGGGGGAAATCTCCAATGAATTTATCTCTATTCAATAAGGAATAATTTAAACTCTGTGTAAAATGTCCTCGGGTAAGCCATTTGACCTAAGGCTAAGGAGCAGCAGCTGACTTGGCAACTGTCAATCCCAAGACAGTTCTGTTTTAGAGGGTCTGTTTTTCATGCAAGAAACTCTGGGATGGGAAGCCAGGCAGTGAGGTTCTTTGTTTTGTATGTTTTTTAATCCTCACCCAAGGATATGGTTGTTGTTTTTTTTTTTGGGGGGGGGGGCATAGGAGGGAGAAACAGAAACATTGATGTGAGAGAAACATGGTCTGGACCAGGGCTTGAACCCACAACCCAGGTATGTGCCCATCTGGGAATTGACCCTTTCTCATAGTTTAAATTTATGGTCTGTTCATGCCCAATGGCCCCATGCTGATAACCAGTAGTCCGTCCCTTTACAAGTCTGAATTGAATGCCACAATGCAGAGCTAAAGGCCCTCCTTCAGAGTTCTGCAAGTTGGAAAACCCCAAAAAAGGGAAAAAGAAGAAAAAAAAAGCCTCCAAGTTTGCGGATAATGCCACCAATGGGGAAACGTTAGAAAAGAATGAAATTGGGGGCTGAGGTGGGTCCCATATCCCCAGCTTGCCTGCTGCTCCTGCCTCATCTCCTTCCTGCCACACCCCAGGCTCTCACATGCAGTTTCTACTCCACCCAGGACTGCCAGTGAGCAGGGTCTCCCTGCCCCCATCCCAGACCCCCAACCCAACCCACTTCCAACAACAGCCAGCTCCAACTGACTGGTCTTGGGAGCCACCAAAGATTACTTTAAATAGAAAAGATAAATTTAATAATAAAACCAGGAGTTTAAAAAAATGCTAATATCCCACTACCATTACATAAAATTTCAGTGATTCAGAATATCATAATCTAAACACATAAGAAATTAATTCTTTATAGATAATATAGATTAACAGAGTAATTGAGGTTCCTAGGGATGGATATATACCGTGTTTCCCTGAAAATAAGACATCCTCTGAAAATAAGACCTACTTCATGGAAACATAATACATCCCCTGAAAATAAGACCTAGCGCATCTTTGGGAGCAAAAATTAATGTAATACACTGTCTTATTTTAGGGGAAACAGGATATATATATATATATATATATATATATATATATATATATATATTACAACATGAATGAAAACAGGACAACATTCAGAAGTTTTAGAAGGGATTGATTGTAAAAATATAGGTTGCCCCTGTCCAGTTTGGCTCAGAGGATAGAGTTTCGGCTTGAGAACTGAAGGGTTCTGGGTTCAATTCTGGTAAAGGGCATGTACCTTGGTTGCAGGCACATACCCAGTGGGGAGTGTGCAGGAGGCAGCTGATTGATGTTTCTCTCTCATCGATGTTTCTAATTCTCTATCCTCTCTCTTCCTCTCTCTAAAAAAATCAATAAAATATATTTAAAAAATAGGTTGCCCTTTACTCAACTTTCTAACTCAACCAGTCCCTAAGATCTTCTAGAGAGAGATCCATGTATTTATAAACATGTTCATTTATGGTGCCCTTTTATTTTCTTTCACAGAAATGGCTGCACATCTCTATAAATCATCCTCCATTTTACCTTTTATTTTAGGTGAACTGTATATTTTGCAGATTAGTGTTTTTTCAAACTGAAGTTATATTAATGATGTCTAAAGTCAATTTAATAAGTCACAAGCATAATATTTTTAATGCATTGGGTAGAATACTAATGAATTGCTAATAAAATGGTATTATTTTATGAAATTTTAGTTATAAAGAAATGTGTATAGTAAGTGAAAATATGTGGAGCTGTTTTTTGTTTTGTTTTGCTTTTGTTTTGTTTTTGCTTTATTGTGGTTCATGGTCAAAAAGTTTGAAAAATATTTAGTACAGATAGTTCCATTTATGTAGAGCTACTTCCTTTGTTTTTTAATTGTTGGTTTGTATTCCATTGTATTGAGTACTGTAGTTATGTGTATACTGGAGGCCTGGTGCACAAAATTCATGCATGGGGGCAGGAGGAGGTGTCTCTCAGCCCAGCCTACACCCTCTCCAATCTGGGACAACCCTCTCACAATCCAGGACTTCTGGCTCCCAACTGATCCCCTGCCTGCCTTCCTGATTGCCCTAACCACTGCTGCCTGCCAACCTGATCATCCCCTAATCACTCCCATGCCAGCCTGATTGATGTCTAACTGCTCCTCTGCCAGCCTGTTTGCCCCCAACTTCCCTTCTCTGCCGGCCTGGCCACCCCTAACTGCCCTCCCATGCAGGGTTAATTGCCCCCAACTGCCCTCCCTTGCAGGTCTAGTCCCTCCCAACTGCCCTCCTCTGCTGACCATCTTGTGGTGGCCATCTTGTGTCCACATAGGGGCAGGATCTTTGACCACATGGGGGCAGCCATCTTGTGAGTTGGAGTAATGGTCAATCTTCATATTACTATTTTATTAGATAGGATAGAGGCCTGGTACACGGGAGGGGGCCAGCTGGTTTGCCCTGAAGGGTGTCCCGGATCAGGGTGGGGGTTCCCTTGGAGCATGGGGCAACCTGGGTGAGGGGCCTGCGGTGGTTTGCAGGCTGGTCATGCCCCCTAGCGACCCAAGCTGAGGCCCTGGTATCTGGGATTTCTTTGTCTTCTACAATTGAAACTTTGTAGCCTGGAATGGAGCCAAGCCTCCTGCTCGCTTTGTGGCAGCAACCATTTCTATTGGGACTTATGTATCTTCTATAATTGAAACTTTGTAGCCTTAAGCAGTGGCCTGGGCTGGCCTGGGTATGGGGAAAGCTTTGCTTCCTCTGTTGCAGAGGCAACCCTAGCCTCCTGCTCTTTCCAGCTCTATGGCTACCACCATTTCTGTATGGATTTGTTTACCTTCTATAATTGAAACTTTGTAGCCTTGAGCGGAAGCCTAGGCCAGATAGGGCAGGCGGAAAGCTTGGTTTCTTCCATTGCCTGGGAACCCAAACCTCCCTCCTGCTCTTTGTGGCTGTAGCCATCTTGGTTGGGGTTATTTGCATACTCGCTCTAATTGGCTGGTGGGCGTGACTGGTGAGTGTGGCTTGTTGGTATAGCAGAGTGATGGTTAATTTGCATATACTCTTTTATTAGGTAGGATAGTCCCAACAATGGGCAATTAAGTTTTTTTCCAGTTTCTTCCTAGTTAAAACTACTTCAATGAATACCTTTTTTTCCCTTGTCATAAATGATAACTCAGGTTTTAATATTTGTTTTATTGATTTCAGAGAAGGGAGAGGGAGAGATAGAAACATCAATAATGAGAGAATCATTGATTGCCTGCCTCCTGCATGCACCCCACTGGGAATTGAGCTTACAACCCAGGCATATGCCCAGATTTGGAATTGAACCATCACCTCCTGGTTGCTACTCAATTACTGAGCCATGTTGGCTGGGCCAATGAATAGCTTTTTAAAGGTGTTCTTTTATAAATATAAATGCATATTTGTAGAACCAATAGCTAGAAGTAGAATTGTGAGGTCAAAGATAGGTCATTTTGGTAACTCCAGTCAATCCTCATTACTTATAGATTTCATATTTATTACTTTTCCTACTTGGATAAATTTATTTTTAATCTCAAAATTAGCACCGCCAGCACGTTCACAACCATTTGTGGTATGGGTGGAGTGTTGAAAAATCTGTCACCTGACATGCACAGTCCCAGTTTAGGTGAACAAGCTGATGCTCTGCCTTCTTGTCTCAGCTTATAAACAAGTGTCCTTTCTGTGATCTATTTGTGCCACATTTTTCACAGTTTTGTGCTTTTTGTTGATGATTTTGCTGTTTAAAATGCCCCCCCCCCAAGCATAGTGCTGAATTGCTGTCTAGTGTTCCTAAGTGCAAGGAGATTGTGTAGAAATGTATATGGCTCAGATGGCGTGGCTCAGTGGTTAAGTGTCAACCCATGAACCAGGAAGTCACGGTTCAATTCCCAGTCAGGGCCAAAGTTGGGGGCATGCAGGAGGCAGCTGATCTGTTTCTATCTTCTCTCCCTCTCCCTTCTTCTCTCTCTAAAAAATCCATAAAAACATCTACAAAAAAAAAAAAGAAAGAAAAAAAAAAAGAAAGAAAGTGTGAGTGAGGGATAAGCTTCATTCACTCAAGGGTTATAATGCTGTTGACCATAGTTCAAAATTAATAAACCAACAATACCGTATATCCAGAAAAAAGAAGAGGAAGTCACTGATGTATGTTGCTCCAGAAACTGTTAAACTAACCTCCATGGTGCATAATAGAAGCCATAGAGAAGCTGGAAATACTGTTTAATTTGTGGATTCATGAGAAGATGGCCAGTAAAAAGAGCATAGGGGCCAGCATTATTGAGGCTAAAACCAAAGAAAGTCATGGACAGGTTTTTCAGGGCCAGGAAAATGTTAAACTTGTCTTGTCTGCTCTTTTATTATACAAGAATACTGCATATAGTTAATTACTTGTGTGAAACATATTAAATTAGACATCTTTAAACAGAAACCCACGCTAAATAAAAGTTACTTACTGATTGAAAATGTTGTGACCAGAGACTTGCAGGAACCTAACATTGTATTTTTCTCTTAGGAGTGATGGGTTCATATTTGCTAAATAATTGTTCATGCTGACCTTAAAGGGCATAGCTACCACAAATTACAAGAATGTATTTCTAAATGGCCATACTCCCACCATCATATGAGAATGCTTGTTTCTTCAGCACCTCCCCCCAAGTTGTTTTAACCCTTTTGATATCTGATAACCTGATAGTTGAATAATTGTATCTTTTGGTTTTAGTTTGCAGTTCTGTTAGCAGTAGAAATTTTCTTGTGTTTGAGGGTTATTCATGTTTCCTTTTGTTTATATCCTTCTTGCTTTATCTTTGGATATTTGTCTCATTGATTTGTAGCAGATCTTTATATATTAAGAAAATTAGTCCTTTTTCTTTTCTATGAATTGCAAATATTTCCCTAGTTTGTCTCTTGATCCCCCCACCCACCCACCCCCAATATGGTAAAGAAAATGCAGTAAACATTTTCTTAAAGTAGTCTAATTCATTGATCTTGTCTTTTATAACCTCCGGATTTTGTTATCATTTTAAAAGCTTTTCTTTGAAGATATTGAAGAGTTGTATTTATATTTGATGGTTTGTGGTCCTTTGGCGTTTGCCCAGAATTTAATCTTCATAATATGTAACACTAATTATAAGTCCTTTTCAAGCTAAGTAAATTTCAGAGTAATAGAACAATGGGAGATCGAAGGTTTTGGAATCCATAAATCCAGTTTGAATTCCACTTTGGTTATGTACTAAAATGACATGAGCCATTTTCTACTTTCTATGAGCATCACATCCAGGCTTTGCTGAGTTCTACAAAAGACAGTGCCAGCATAGGATAGATTCGGAATGTTAGTTCCTCCCTCTTCTGCTTCCCTGAAGTCCTCCATCGAGAAATAATTTGTCATATTAATTTAAGACATGCACTAAAATAAATAAAATAGGGTTTCTTTTCAAAAGCATTCTATAACTTAAATTGTAGAGACAATTCCCGCTGAGTTTTTCAAGCTAGCTTGAACTGGTTATATACTGATCGGATCATTATCTACTGATTTGAATTGTTGGTATTAAAAATGTCTTAGTACAATGCACCCCCTTTTTAGGGGGATTTGTGAAAAGAGTGAAGACTGAATTTCTAGACATTGAATTACTTTCTTTTAACTTTGTATTTATAGATACATTTGCATTGTCATTACTCTAGGGCAGTGTTTCCCAAACTTTTGACATATGTGTACCCCTTCTATAATTTTTGTAACACTGAGTACCCCTCGTCAAAAAAAAGGATGTATTTTAATAACAATCAAAATATATTTATTTTTTTATTTTTTTGGTCCATACACAAAATAATAATAAACAAAAATAAAATTATTCATAATAAAATATAAATAAAAGTTATATTATGAATAACATTTATTTGCACACTGGACCATCTCACGCCTCACAAGACTGTCTTGACTTGACTCATGAGAATGAAGAATTAGGCGCAGCTAAGCACGGTGGAGTGCATATCCCCACCAAACTCCGGTGCAACGCGTACCCCCACCAAACTCTTCCCGTACCCCTGGGGGTATGCATACCACACTTTGGGAAACACTGCTCTAGGGAAACTCAGTAAGACTTGAGTGCCTTTGCTTTCTTAGGCAATTAGAATATCCAAGATCTTGCTCTGGACTTGAAGATTTTCAAAGTTCAAAGGAGATGTGTGAGGAAGAAAAAACATCTGGTGAAGAGCGCGTGCTTCATTGCGTGACACTGTTTTCCTGCGCTCTTTTGCAGAGCGTCTGTTTAGCAGGTTGGCAGGTTTGGTAATTAATTGATGATGAGGGAATAAGCCACGTATCTGAGGAACTCAGTTTTGTCCCTAAGCTTCTTTCTTCCCCACATGTCTGGCAAAGCGTCAGTCCAAGATCACTGATCCCACAGTTGTGTCTCAACTCAAACACTTGTCTTCAGGCTTAATTAGCTCAGTGACATAAACAGATGGATGGCCTGGGACCCAGAGGGTTGAGTGTTGAGCAATGCAGTTTTATTATCAGGGACTTTTGAAATTTTTGTTGGATAAGTGCCTCAAAACTTTACAAAGTGTCTTAAAAAAAAAACAACTTAGAATTTTGACAGTATGTACTTGAAGGTGACAAAGTTTTGTATATATCTCTGTGTGTTTGTGAATTTTTCTTCTTGTAACTTAATTTAGGTATAATGTCAAACTTATATTTGAAAAGTTACAAGAATCGTACAAGGGACATCCATGATTCCTTGACCCAGATTCACCCATTGTTTTCATTTTCCTCCATTTGTTTTTCCTTCCTGTCTCATTGCTTCCCTTTATCTTCTCCTCACACACATAGACTCACACACTCACATGTTTAAACATATACATTTTTTTCTTAACTATTTGAGACCAAGATGGAGATTTCAGGGGTCCTTACTGCTAATACTTCTGTGAATATTTCTTAAGAACAAGCCATTCTCCTTAACAGTGTTTCCCAAAGTGTGGTATGCGGACCCCCAGGGGTACGGGAAGAGTTTGGTGGGGATATGCACTGCACTGTGCTTAGCTGCGCCTAATTCTAAGTTCTCATGAGTCAAGTCAAGACAGTCTTGTGAGGCGTGAAATGGTCTGGTGTGCAAATAAATGTTATTTATAATATAACTTTTATTTATATTTTATTATGAATAATTTTATTTTTCGTTTATTATTATTTTGTGTATGTACCAAAAAAATAAATATATTTTGATTGTTATTAAAATACATCTTTTTTTTTTTGACAAGGGGTACTCAGTGTTACGAAAATTATAGAAGGGGTACAAATATGTCAAAAGCTGGGGAAACACTGTATAATTACATATAGATATCAAAATGATAAAATTTAACATTAATATAACATTATTATTGAATCCATAGTCCCTTTTAAAACTTCATCAATTGCTTCAGTACTGTTCTCTTATAACATCCCCAATCCTATTCCAGAATCCAATCCAGGGTGACATAATTGCATTTAAATGGGAACGTTTCTCAACTTCCTTTGTATTTTTGAAGAATTCAAACCTTCTACTTAGCATTTTTATATCAGTTTTGTGTGGTGCTTCCTCATGCAATCCTAGCTTTGCAATTTTGGCAGGAATACCACAGAACTGGTGGTAAATCTCAGGTGTCTTGTCAGGAGGTTCGTCCCTTAATTGATTTTTCCCTTAATTGGTGATGTTGGCTCGGATCATTTGATTCACATGTAGTCCATCTATTTCTCTATTTAACTAGAGACCTAGTGCATGGATTTGTGCACTGGTGGGGTCTCTTGGCATGGCCTGTGGAGATCTGGGAGGAGCCGCTCCCGCTCATCCTGGTCCCATTCATCCTGATCATCTGAGCAGTGCTCCTGCTGTGGGAGTGCACTGACAGGTCCTGCATTGAATGTCTGTCCCCTGGTGGTCATTGTGTGTCATAGCAACTGGTCAAATGGTTGTTAGGTCATTCAGTTGTTTAGGCATATCTATCTATCTATCTATCTATCTATCTATCTATCTATCTAGATCGATAGATAAGAATTTTGTGGTGAGATACCTTGAGACCATGGAAATAGCCTGTTCCTCTTCAAATTTTCACCAACTAGTTTTAACAACCATGATGGCTTGCTATTCTTATTTTGTCTGTGTTTGTTAGTGGCACTCTGCTGGTAGGAAGAGCTCTCTCTTCCCCCCTGTTTACTTATTAATTTACTTGTTTTCATCAGGATGGGCTTGTTGGTTTTTACCATGTTCAGTGGGATAGTTAATTACTGTTATTCTTTATTTTGACACTTATATTAGCACAGATTTGTCAAACAGATCCCTGGTCCGTTTGATAAACCCTCATCATTCTTTGTCTCTCTTCATTATTTTCTGGCACAACATGATGTTCCAGATTCATTTTATATTTTCTCTGCCCTAGTTCTGGAATTGACATTTCTTCAAGAAATCCTGGTTTCTTTTCATGAAAAATGGTATTTAGAAACCAAAGTGCATGTGTGCATGTGTGTGTGTGTGTGTGTGTGTGAGAGAGAGAGAGAGAGAGAGAGAGAGAGAGAGAGAGAGATTTAAACGGTACTGTTATGGAATATTACATTTACTAAATCATTGTGTATTGTACATATGAGTGTGTGTGTGTGTGTGTGTGTGTGTGTGCATGTGTGTGTCTTTAATGTTACAAGTTTCAAACAGAAGAGCATTTATTTTACATGTAATAATCATAAGTTTTGACAAGAAAGAAATACATTTTTCATTTCACAGTAAATGGCATTACACAGTTTTGAGTCCTAAATCATCTTGACATTTATGAAGGAGCAAATGGAAAGTGGGGAACTGAGTGTGTTAGGTATAAAGCTATCTTTAACGGTTCTATTAAAAAGCAGAGATTTATTTTCCATCTGTGATCTGAATGTGCCTGTTTGTGCTCTCCTCATGGCAGTGGAGTTCCTGTGGAGCCACACGACGGAGAGCATGTGCGTTGGCTACATGTCAGCCCAGGACGGGAAAGCCAAGGTAAGCGGGGAAACGGGGCGTAGCCTGAACACCTTGCAGCCATCCCAGGAGCCTCTGACAGGCCGAGTCCACACGGTGGATTTTCTCAACCTCTCCTGGGCAGTAGCTCCATGATCTTTATGAGAATGTGATTAAGAACAGTTGATTCCAAAGAAAAACAGCAGCTCTTTTATGCTTTTGATGATGGAGCAGGGAGGTTAGGAACAACTTTTTTTCCATCTTGTTCTTTGTCCATTGTCAGTGATTGGAAAAGAGGAAACTGGGATTGAGAAGAGAAAATGAGAGTGAAGCTGATGGGCTGTCAGGGCTAGTGGTTTTGCAAGGAGGGTTGGAATAGGTAGAGGAAACCAAGGTAAGGAAAGCCAAGTGCCTAGACTGCACTCTGCACACGTGAGGGTGGGCCTGGCTGAATGCTGATACGTGTGACATGGCCGGTACCCAGTGTGCCCCGCACACCCTGGCCTAGCGGCCCCGTGGCTGAGGCTGAGGTCTGCACCCCAAGTGACACGTGCCCGTGGCACATGGCCCTCCGTGAGTCACCACAATCACACAGACGTCCACGCAACACCTCCTGAGTGGCTTGGCTTCCCCACACTCACGGGGCCTGAGCCTGGGAATAAGAAACATCATTTGTGGATTTTATTTTAGACTTGGCCTCCAGTTCTTCTCGTTCATAAAACTTTTAGACTCAGCTGTGGCACACGATGTTTCCTTGGCATTCAGGTACCTCATTTGCAAAGCTGTGAAGTTGGGCAGCCTCTGTTTTAAAGGACATGATTTATTTAGCACATTTGGAAACATAAGTAAGGAAACTTTTGATATAAACTGTCTGATACAGATGAAATTATTGACAGGGTAAGGGTACATGTAAGAAAGAATAGTTTATTGCGTATTTATCTTGTGATACCCATCCAGACTGGCCTCTGCGGTACCCAGCAAGCTGGCGGCACCGCGGGCTTCTGTGAGCGCAGTGGGCGGGAGCACCTCAGGCAACGTGGCCTCAGCCCTGCGGCTCTCACTCAGCTCCCCTTCTCGGCATCACCCTCACTTGACACAGACCTCTATTGCATTAGTGGACTTTCTCATAAGAGAGTGCATAAAATTGCTTAATTTCATTGTGTTTAGAAAAGGGAATTGTAACTGCCCGTTTAAAAGGTGATTTACAGGTTTAGAGGAACACTCTAATAGAATTTTCTGTGATGATGGAAATGTTTTATAATAATATTGTGTTGTCCAATAGGATAGCTACTAGCCACATGTGGCTATTAAGCACTTGAAATGTGGGTAGTATGCCCGAGGAACAGAATTTTACATTTTCCTTACTTTAAACTGAAATAACCATATGTGGCTAGTGGCTACTGTATTGAATAGCACAGGTGTAAGAATCAGTGGAGAAATGATTATTCAAATAAGTGTCTTCAGAGCATTCTTTTCCTCCCAATAACAAAATGGTTCCCAAATATAAAATGTCTGGTAAGCCACAAGAATCCTTGCACAAGAATGGCTTGTAGCCATTTATGTTTCTCTCACCCCTTACAAGTTGACTGTCATCTAAAATTGCCTTTTCACAAAAGAACCTCATGGGAGGTGGACTTCAGTACAGAAGCCAGTCTGGTGGGATCCGATCGTGTTACTAAGTCCCATGTATAGAAGCGTTCTCGTTATCCCTGCTGGGTGGCCTGTGGGAGACACCTGAAATATGTGTGGTAGAGAGGGAGAGGACCGCACTGAGCCAGAGACGTTTGGCCTCCAGTTGCATTGCTTGACATCTGGTGGACGTGGCTTTCATATCGCTGGTAAATTCTCCAGCTGCTAGTCTTGATTAGCCCAACAGATACAGCTGTTCCTCTTGCCTCATTTGTATATTATGTTTTTGACCCTCTTTGCAGAGAGTTAATCCCTCTTCCTTTCTTCCTCCTTTGAGCCTGTGGCTACAAATGCTTTTTAAAACAACAACAATAATAACAAAACACACACAAAACCCAAATACTAATGCTTTGGCTGCTGAATTTTATTGATCAAAAAAGCCATCTCTTTCATACACGCTGGAATTTTATTTTATTGCAAGTAAGACAGTCATAGATGAGAAACTGGACTCAAAATAGAAAGGGGCTATAACGAAGTTCATGTTCTTTTTAAGAGCGTAAGCCTGTGGCTTTCCCCCCCACCCCCACCCCGTTTCCTGACTTCCATGAAAGAATTGTTGAATTAGTGGCATAACTATTTGGCAGAATGACTGGTTTGTAAAATTTCCTTTCACATAGTGTTGGAAAACCATGGTTATGAAATGAAAAAAGGAGGCATCTTTAAAAACTAAAAAAAAATAAAAAAATAAAAAAATTAAATTTAGAAACTATTTCAAAATGTGTTTTTTTGTTTTGTTTTGTTTTGTTATTTTTTTTTATTTGCCCTGCTTTCCAAATATTGCCTTCTTTGTGCTTGTTACCAAACTCAGAAACTAAAACCACAGGGTATTTGGACATTTTATACAAGCTAACTATGTTTAATCTAAGTTAAGGCCTTGAATTAGAGCTCACCTCAAAATCATACTGCTTAAAAAGGCTGGATAGTAATCAATATCATTTTAACCAAAATTCATGTATAATTTAAATAAAAAGAGACAAGTTCTTTTACAAGTTTATTTTCCTTTAAAAAGAATGTTCTTTCAATTATATCATTTAATTTAAAAGTCTTCTATAGCCTAAGTTAAAGAGATTTCTTTTCATTGAACAAAAATAAGGGCATTAATAACAGTTGGAAAGCAGTTAATGAATAGTTAATGAATACTTTTTAATAAACACCCAGTATGCATGGACTACAGTAATAAAAACAGATGTTAAAACTGGCATGGAACTTACTCAAGTATAGTAAGTGAAACCTAGATTTATTTTACTATGTAGAGGTCACTTTTTATAGCAGTAGTGTACATACTATTATAAAAATTAATCCCTGGGGAGGAACAAGCTATTTTGTGGTCTTAAAGTATCTCCTTATAGATTTCTTATTAGTTGCTAGGAAGAATAATAGTAGTTTATTCTGGGAAAACCAGGCAACAACTCAACTATGTGGTCAAAATCAGTGTCATCAGGAAGGGGCAGATGGACTTCCTGTGCCTCTGGGTGTAATACTCTGAGAAGACACAAACATCGCTCATGCAGTAATCCGTCTGGAAGTGCATGACCTGGATCTAATCACAAGGAAACAGACAGATCTAATTGGGGAATGTTCTATGAAGAAAGAAAAAAGGGGTCTATGCAGTTGACTTTGAATATGGGTGTGAACTGTGCAGTCCATTTATATGTGAATTTTTAAAAATAAATACTATAAATGTATTTTGTCTTTCTTATGATTTGCCTAACTACATTTTCTTTTCTGTGGCTTACGTTATTGTAAACTATAGTATATAACATATATAACATACAAAATATATGTTAATTGATTACGTTACCAGTAAGGCTTCTTTGGTAAGGTCAGAAATAGGCTATAAGTAGTTAAGTTTTGGGGGAGTCAAAGTTATGCATAGGTTTTTTACTTCGTGAGAGATCAGTGCCTTAACCACCATGTTATCCAAGAGCCAACTGTATTCTTAAAAAATGTCAATGTTATAAAAGCAAAGGCTGCAGAAAAGTTCTAGATTAAACAATACTAAAGAGTGTGACAGCTAAATGCAATAACTAATCCTAGACTGGATCCTATATAGCAGGGGAAAAATACATTATTAGGTTAATTTACAAAATTAGAATATGGAAGGTAAAAAGTGTTGTCTTGTTAAATTTGTTATAGCTATACTGTGTTATGTAAGGTAACATCCCTACTCTTAGGAAATACAAACTGAAATATCTAAAAGAACCAGTATCTTCATGATGGTTCAGAAAAAAAAATATTATGTGGATGGATGGATGGATAGATGATAGATAGATAGATAGATAGATAGATAGAAAATTACAAAGCAAATGGAGCAAAATGGAACCTGGGTAAAGGATGTATGGAACCTGGGTAAAGGATGTATGAGCTAGTCTATAAGTTTGAAGTTATTTCCAAATAAAAAGTTAAATATTACCCTTGGATAATATGGCACATTTGATTAGTCCATTGGGCCTTGCAGTTGAAGTGAACAAGTATTGGAATGGGTGTGGTACCAGGAAGTTGGAACCCAGGTTGTCCCTCCACTCTTTGTGCACTGAAAACTGACTTGCTATGATCACTCTGCCTCTCTGCTTCTCAGAGGACTCATTTGGAAAAGGAGAATTAAAATACCTCACCATACCTTTTAAGTCCTTTCTGGGATAAGGTGTGTGGTAACAAGGAAGCAAAATCTTATTTGTCTGAATATGGATGACTGGACCCCCATTAAGTTATTCATATCCTATGGATATATTGTCTATTTTATGGGTATTGTATACATTATGGCCATCTACCCCTAGATACTTGCTTCCAATCTGTAAAATTCAAAATTCTACATGCTAGGTTACATAAGCAGATAATTGCTATTCAGTTTTTTAGTAGGATTTTTATGACCCCAATGCAGTATCTACCATGTTTTGTTTTTATGAAGATAGTTTCTGATGCTTTATGAAAATTCTTAATAAATATTTGTTTTGAAGGATAGCACAGATGAGTTTTCTGAGAGCTTTCTGCTAGACTTAACTTATCTCTCAAATAAAGGTAGAAGACTTAAGGATGCGGACATATTCTGCGAAATGCATCATTAGACAATTTCATAGTTGTCTGAACATCATTGAGTGTACTTAAGAAATCTAGATGGTATACTAGTAGCCTACTATATATATAGGCTATATGGGATTGCCTATTGCATGTTATTGTACAGCATGTTACTGCACTGACTACTCTAGGCAGTTGTAACATAATGTTAAATATTTATGTAAACATAGACAAGGTACACTAAAAATATATAAGAATAATAAAAGCATAATACGCTAATTAGATCAGGTGACCTTCCAGATGAAGCCGGGGCTTGTGAGGGAAACACAGGTCTCAGGTGCCAGAGGGAAGCTGGTGCTGGCAGCTGGAGGAAGGAAGGCCTACTCTTGAACGAATTTCATGCATTGGGCCTCTAGTACAATGTAAAAGTAAAAAGAATAGTACATTGGTATCTGGCACTTATCACAATGGAGCTTACAAGACTGGAAATTGCTCTAGTGGGTCAGTGAGTGAGTGGCGAGTGAAGGCCTAGGACATTACTGTACACTACTGCAGACTTTATAAACAGAGTACACAGGTTGCACCAAATTCATAAAACAACACAATAATAAATCAATTACAAGAGCAAATGATACAATCAAGTGATGCTGTAAACACAAGATGTGTGATGAGGATGCTGGCAATAAAACAAAGCATACTGCTCCACAGCAAACTTTTGTCAATAGAAAGAGAACACTCTAAAAAAATACCAGTAAAATGTATGGAACAGTAAATACATAAACTAGCATTTATTATCATTACTAAATATTGTGTATTCTACACAATCCATGTGCTATATTTTATATGCACTGCAGTAGATTTGTTTACACCAGCATCAGCACAAACACGTGAGTGATGCATTGTGCTATGACGTTAGGGTGGCTATGACATCACTAGGTGATGATAATTTTTCTTTTCTTTTTTTTATTGATTTTTTCAGAGAGAGAGAGAATTAGAAACATCGATGAGAGAGAATCATCGATCAGCTGCCTCCTGCACACTCCCCACTGGGGATGTGCCCGCAACCAAGGCACATGCCCTTGACCGGAATCGAACCCGGGACCTTCCAGTCCATAGGCAGACGCTCTATCCACTGAGCCAAACCGGTTTCGACAATGATAATTTTTCAATTCCATTGTACTCTTATGGTACCACCACTGTATGTTACCTATCATTGACCGAAACATTGTTATATAGCACATGACTACAAAACAGGAGGCACATAAGAGAGAAATAGCAAAAGAAGTGAGAAAGAAACTTCTGCTTCCAATTAAGATGAAGAAAGTCACAGAGGCTGTTTTTCCTACTCCAAACAATGAGAATGAACTTGATAATGAAAATGACAGATTTTTAAAAATCATCCAAAAAGCGGATATGCTAGAAAAACCTAAATTAGTTGTGGGAGGAAAAACTCAACTTCTTCATTCCTGGTAGAAAAGGGCATAAAACTGACAGACAAGTATAAAGAAAAACCAACCAAACTTTTAATGAACTATCTATGGCCACATGTGAGCTGGTGTGGCAGATTAAAGTCCCAAGAGGCACCAGTCACATGGTGAGTCTTCAGATCCGTTCTTCTCTGTGAAGTCTTCAAGCGCTCACACCAAAGGCTTGGAGCAGGGCAGGGAACTGAGAGTGACTTGACAAAGAGCCTAGGATTTTTACCAAATGGATGGCAATGACCCAGCAAACACCAGAGGCCAAGCAGGATTGCTGAGAGAGGTGTGCCGTGGCACAGAAAGCTGGGGCTGGTTATCAAGGCAAAGAGAACCCCCTACCAGCACTGTAGACAGAAGAGAAACCCCTCATGGCTAGAATGCGGGCAGCTGGATTTGAAGACATGGGGAAGTCTCCAAAACCTCACCAAGGGTCAGATCCCAGACTTACTCAAGAGAAATTACTGATCCAAATTTCAAAATATTACCCTATAGTGATCTTAATTTAAAACTATACTAAGCCCAGGACCAGCTCAACTAGAGATTAGATGACTCGGGTTCTAACCTAGAGGAAAGGGTTTGTTGTTTTCTTAGGGTAAATATTATTTATTTTTAAAATTATTACTGTTTTTTCACATTCGATGTATGTGATACAATAAAAACTGAGTTTCCTAAAGAAGCAGGAAAATGGGACTTGTACCTAAAAGAAAAATTAGTCAGTAGTTTACCTGCAGATTACCCAGATGTTAAGATTAGCAGAGAAGGATAATCAAATAATTATTAAAAAATGCTATAAATGAAAAATTAAATACCACAAGCAGAATTTATTTGATAGGTTTAATAGGGGACTGGAGTAGAAAATATGATTAGTGAACTTGAGAATCAGTGAATAAAAATTGTCCAAACCTAAGCACAAAGAGGAAACTGCGTTTAAGAAAGTGTCTGTGACTAGAGGGTGTCTGTGACCTGTGGAACCATGACAGATGGTTTAAATTATGTGCATTTGGCATTATATAGCTGTAAGTTCCTTACATTGGTCATGAGATAGTTTGTGATAAGTTAAGGAAGCATATATAATCTCTAGAGTAGTTTAGGGAACATCCAGCCTGTGGGCCATATAAGGCCCACAAAATTATTTGTTATGGCCCTGCCAAGGCATTAGGGGTGAGTTCATTAAATATTTGACCAAATATAGCCAGCTAATTTTTAAGTTAATAATTTTGTATGGCCTGCAAATGATGTTATAAATATCCAAAAGGCCCTTGTCAGAAAAAAAAAGATTCCTCTTAAGCAGGGGTCAGCAAACTCATTAGTCAACAGAGCCAAATATCAACAGTACAGCAATTGAAATTTCTTTTGAGAACCAAATTTTTTAAATTTAAACTTCTTCTAACCCCACTTCTTCAAAATACACTCGTCCAGGCCATGATATTTTGTGGAAGAGCCACACTCAAGGGGCCAAAGAGCCGCATGTTGCTTGCGAGCCACAGTTTGCCAATCACAGCTCTAGAGTAATAACTTTAAATATAACAACAACAAAATTATAGTAAAACAAAAAACAGTACTACTATAAGACTTAAAAGGAGGTACTACAAATTTCTCAACCCCCCAAAATAGGCAGGAGAAGCAGAAAAACAAATGCCATGTGAAACTAATAGAAAGCAAAGACCAAAAGATATAAACTCAACTATATCAGTAATCATATTAAATATGAGACTCACCATAATACTCCCATCATCAAAGAAAGTGTTTCCTGGCAGAAGGGACAACCCTAAGTCCAGTGTATCAGAAGCTTAGACATCAGCAGAAAGACTGTCTCCCTTCCAGGAATTTCACAGCATTCTAAGGGAGGTAAATCACCAAGTTTGCTGATATAGCAAGATCCACCAGACACCGCAGAAGTTAGAGAAGCACTGCTTCAGAAGAGCAGATGGAAATGTGTCTCAAGAAGAAATTGAATGTATCTAATGTGGAGGTCCAGAATAATGACGGGCAGTGTGGCTGCTGTTTGCCATCAGATAAAAGTATTGTCTTTACATAAAGGACTTCCAAAATGACAAGTGAGGAAGTGTGCATTCAACAACTTCAATAGAATAGTCTGAAAAAAAAAAAAAAGAAAGAAAAGAAAGAAAGAAAGAAAGAAAGAAAGAAAGAAAGAAAGAAAGAAAATTTAGATAGATACTTCAATCTCCCAATTAATGTGGCTTGGTCAGCTTCTTCACAAACTTACCTGTTTGTGTACTTTATCCTTATTAAAACAAAATAGAGACAGGCTCATAGATAGAGAATAGTAAGATGGCTCTGGTGTGTGTTAAGGGAGGAGGGTGTTGGTGAGGGTAGAGGGATTGAACCAAAAAGAAAAAAAGAGAGATAACTCATGGACATGGACAACAGTGTGGTGATTGCAGTGGGGAGAGAAAGTGAAAGAGGGCATAAAGGAACAAATGGTGGTTGGGGGGGAGTATATGTTTTCAAGTGTTAACCAATAAATTTACTCTTGATCATTAAGTATTGAACTACTAAAAACACATAATATCTAGTAAAGTATTATAGGTTTCCCTAATTTTACTTTTCTTTCAATCTGTTTAGAGGTAAAAATAATTTATTTGGCAGAATTGCTGCTTTAGGGAAATGAGTTTTCTGAAATTAGAATAAAATCAGTATAATAATCACCTCATTACTTATTCTTAACTAGTGGCCTGGTGCACAAAATTCATGCACATTAATAGGGAATTAAATAGAGGAAATATTTTAATATGGCTATTTGCCCTTTCTCTATAACAGAAGTGTTAGAGATGATTGAAAATTAGTAAAATGTATATGAAAATCTTCCTCCTGTCAGAGTCAGGGGTGTGCTGCGGGACCCAGAGTCAAGTCCCCTGCCCCCCCATCAAAATTGCGCAAGACCCAGACTCAGCTGGCTCCACCTGCATTGGGAGAGATCCAGACCCAGCCAGACCACCCCCGTCATGCCCCGCCGGGTGGGGGTCACAGCCTCAGGTCCTCTGTCAAGCCCCACTGGTTGGGGGATGTGGCCTGAGGTCCCCCGGCCTGGCGCTAGGGCAGGGGATGCAGCCTTAGGTTCCCCGGGCCAGGGCAGGAGCATGGTTTCAGGTCCCCTGGCCCAGGGTGAAGGGTGTGGCCTGAGGTCCCTTGTCAAGCCCCACCCGGTGAGGGGCACAGACTGAGGTCGCCCAACCTCAGGTTCCCCGCTGGTGCTGGGGGCACAGCCCAAGGTCCCCATCCTGGCGTCGGGGCAGGGGGCATGGCCTGAGATCCCCAGCCAAGCCCAGCTGGGTGTGGTCACAGCCTCAGGTCCCCTGGCCTGGTCCGGTTCCATGCAGCCTCAGGTCCCTGCTGATCACTGGTTACCAAAACCCTGCCTTTGCTGTGTGCACAGCCATCTTGTGTTATGGGAACTCCACCCTCGTGGGCGCAGCCATTTTGTGATGGCATAATAGTATAAGGGTTAATTTGCATATTACCTCTTTATTATATAGGATTGTCTAATTTATTTTTATTCACATGTTTATTGGAGTACAACTGACTCAGTAAATGAATCCTCTCTAAAGGATACTGATATAACCAAAGTGAAACAGATGGCTTTGTGATTTTGAGACTGGAAGATACCACAAAAGATTATTTGTAATTTATATTCAGAGAAAATGTCAGGGAGTAAAAAGTGGAAAATAAAGTCAAAGGTCCAAAATGGATATAGATAGGAATAAGTGTTTGACCAGAAGTTGCAGTTTATTTTGTTCTGAGGGGTATTGAAATTCTTTTTTCTTTGGTTTATTTTACTGTTTTGATTGTGATTAAGAATGCAAATCCTGGCAACCATTAACTTTTTACCCAATTAAAGCAATTTATAAAACTTTAGTAAGGTCTCCCTGTGCCAAGGGTTTGTATCATTTTGAAAAGAAATCCTCACAAAGCTAAATGAATTCTCTTCTATGTGCCATTTAGTTGACTGATGCCTACCATGTCCTGTCCTGAACAGTCTTCTTTTAAACCTTAAAAAATAAAATAACCTAAAAACTTTCTGTTGAGTGAAGAAAGCCCGACACCAAATAGTACTTACTGAATTATTCTATTATATGAAGTTCCACTTATATTTAGTACAATGATAGAAATCTGAAAGTCGTTGCTTGAAAAAAAGGGCATAGGGAAATTTTCTGGGGTAATGGAAATGTTCTATATGGAAAATGTTCTACTTAGGTTTTGGTTTTCATGGCTATATAAATGGTCCAAAGCCATTAAACCCTTTACCTAACATCTATGCATTTTATTGTATCTAAATCATACATCTATTTTTGGGGGGTCTAAAAATGTTATGAACAAGACCATCTATTAAAAAGGCAGAGTGGTATAATAAGAGAATGAACTTTGGAGTGGCCATATGTGGATTTCCATCTTGGAGCCCCTGCTCTATAACCTGGGACAGGTTACACTCTGACCCTCCGTTTCCCTATCTTTAAGGTGGGAATATTACTGATGCTTTTGTAGCATTCTGAGTATTAATTGAATAATATAACTGAAGTGCATGTAGTAGGTGGTACGTTAATCATGATGGGTGATGATGGTGTAGTGTTGGGAGGAACAGGTGATGGTAGAAGTGGTAGAGAATCTCTCAGGGCCATCACAGCGTGCAACTTCCACAGCCTCATTTGTGCATAATTGTGCTCCCAAATGTGCCATTTACGTTGCCTAAGATAAGAGCAATACTTCCTGGATTTTCACCCTACTCCTCTGATGGAGCTGATAGTGGTTATTACATTTTGATAAAATGTAACTCTAACTTAAAAATATAAACCAGCTGGTGAGTGAATGGAGAGATCCCGAAAAAGAAAAAAAAATGTTTGAAGCTACAAGAATAAACACCCCTTTTCAACTCTGCACTTCATACTTCAGTTCCATGTTCGTGGCTAGTGGAATTCAGTCACTGGGTGGACTTATTGGACCATATTTTGGATTTATGAAAAACCACCTAGAACCAAGCTGGCTTGGTCTAAACCAAATTTTAATGCTTTTGGTAATCTCATCCACATATTACCCAATAACTGAAGGAGTCTGATCTCTGACAGGAAGCCAACTGCCTCGGGATGGTAGGTTGTGCACCACCAATAAGCTATGTACTAAGAAAACATCCCATGACAACTAAATTTGGCAGGTGTACATATGGAACACAAGGCAAAGTGGCTAATCAGTGATTTTATTTGTACCTTTTAAGGTTGCCCAGAATTTCAAATATAAAAATTGCATGTCTTTTCCATGCTCTTAGGACTGCCAGGAGGGACCCATTGGATCTATTTAGAAAGTCCTTTAGACAAATAGGAGATGATTGGAGGAGACTGAGTATGTGAAAGACACATTTTAAGACAGTCATTTCCTCAGCCTCAAGTTTATTTCTAAGAATAGTTGGTAATTTTATTTTTGCTTAATTAGTCTTACACCGTCAGTTTCTTCCAAATGATTCATTCAACTTTGCTCCAAAGCAATAAATAGAATAAACACAAAGAGGGAATTCACCACGTTGGCAAGAACATAAATCTTCTCAAAGGAATTAACTATATTTATCCAAATAAATCTCATTTTAATCATAGTGTAGGGTTAGATCTTTGCAAAGATAAATATGTCTGTTACTTGGACTTGTCGATACTTTACATTAGTTGAAATGAATAAGCCTTTTTTTTTTATAGCAACATGAAAAATAACGAAAACATACTTACATAGTCATTAGTCTACGTGGTTCACATCAGGTATGAACTTAACATTAGAATGTCCCCCTATTACCTTGTAATACCCAATGGTTCAGGGAAATATTTACCTTCTCAAAGCAGACACATGCCTGCTGTGTGCCCACAGGACACATTACCATGACATGTAACTAAGACATGTGTCCTTGAGAATGATTAACCTTACTACCCACAGTGATTGAGTAATTATTACAGAATAGTGTTTTCTTTCTTTTGCTTGGAAAGCAGTGGACAAATGATGAAAGGAATCTTTCCTTTAAAAAAAAATTAAAAAAGGACATCATCTTGGTCATGTCATTCTTATTTCATGTTACCTTTCTAATTCTTAATAAGAAATTCTATGATTGTAAATACTTGGGATCTCTCACTGGTTTTATGTACCAAGGACTTTTATTACATTATTTATTAAATAAGTGAGTAACAGGAGCTGAATCTACCACATGTGCAGTGTATATGGAGGTGCTAATGGCTACATAGGGCCTAGCACATGTAGACATTCCATAAACACACCTTGCATGAGTGACTCCATGTTAAGGTTTAGAGTAGAGCTTTGAGTCCAGATGGTTGTCTGGACACACTTTGTCCCCACTGCTATTCCTTCCCACTAATCTCCAGATTTGAGATAAAAAACTAGATTCACCAGCTTTTTAAAACAAATTGAAAATAGTTACATAAAATTTTTTGAATTTATATGAAATACAAATTCCACATAAAGTTTTTTACAAGATATAAGCATTTCAAGTTTTACATACAAATACAATTGTGTGTTTTTTCCTCAATTATTTTCTCCTATAAGAGCTTTTGATTTGGCAGCCCTGGGGACCACTCCTCTGCAGTGATTGGCTGGAACCAAGTGCTAGCCAGCCTGTTCAGTGGGGCCACACACTCCACTTTAGCAGCTCTGGACCTGGCCTGTTTCACCAGGCATTTGAGGCTGATCCAAGTTGTGGAGTTTGAATCTAAAGCAATGTCTGTCTGCTAGAATACTACCATTCATTCAAATAATATAGTTTCTGTCTTTTTAAATGCCTTCATCTTGGAATGTCTATTCTGTCTAATCCTAAGGATTAAAATTCATTTATGATAGTTACAGTGTATGACTTTGATGTCTTGTAAGTAAAACAGTGCTTAAATTGGTAAAATTTAACATTTTAGTAATAACTAATTGAGACATTTGGATACAGTTGAGCTACTCTCTATTTACATTTCTTTCAAATACTTCTGGATGTAATAAGTGGTGGGTACTGTCGATTTACTTTTATGCTCTTGAGCTGTCATCGCTGTACTGTACATGTTTGGACTACACTGTCTGCTATAGTGTTGAAGGGGTAAAAAGGAACTTAACTTAGGATGAGGGTAGTATTAACACTTTGCTATTAGGAGATGCTCATAGTACTTGGAACCAGACGTTTTAAAAACCTGAATAGAAAATTAATGTTATTTTAAATGTGGTTCCTGTAACATGAAAAAAAAAAAAATCCCTGATTTCTTCCACTGTTAGCTCTTGTGTATATTATGGTGAGTTTTTGAAAGTTAGGACCTGCCAACTATACTGCTCCATTAAAAATGTTTATGGTGAGTATTTTTAGGAGAAAAATGGAAGATCTTGGCCAAACAAGCTCCTAATAGGCAGTAATGAGCTCCAGTAGCCCCTGACTAAAAGATACTTACATCTGAATTATCCACAAACTTCCAAAGCCCCATGGTCAGAGAGGAAAACCTGTTGTTTAAGTATAACAAGTTCCTGAATCCAGCAATTTATTTTTTTGTTCAGTAGGTCATATTTGGGGGAGAAAATACAAGTAAGGATTTCACCACTAAAGATGACAGAAATGCATACATTCTAACATCAGCTAACTGGTATTAGAGCTAATCAGGGATTTATTACAATGATTGATAATGATTGATCAGGAAGGATGCCTTAATTCTTTGCCTTTGAGATTTTAGCTGTTAAACCAAACTCATTTTACCTAGAACTAGAATTAAGGTTGTGTTACCCATGTGAGTGATGATAATGACTTGAACTGGAGTGTTAGCCGTACTGATGGTGAGAACCAGCTTCGGTGTGTGTTTTAAAGTAGAACCATGGGATTTGCTAATAGATTGAATAGAGGTATGAGAGGAAATAGAGAAAGCAATGGTAGCTTGTAAGATTTTGTCCTAAACAGTTGGAAAAATGAAGTCACCATATGCAGGGGTAAGGAAGAGGAGAGGGGGAGGAAGAAAGCTTGAGGGGAAGTAGAAAGAGCTGAGTTTTGGACACGTTAATTTTGAGATGCATGTTAAGAATCAAATGAAGATGTCTGATAAGTAGTTGACTATATGTGCCAAGAGAGAAAATTAAACTAGGAGAAGTATATTTGGGAATTTCAATATAGAAATGCTTTTTAAAACTACAAAGCTTGGTGAGATCACGAAGAGGGTGAACACAGAAAAGAGTCCCGTGGAACTCCTGTGTTTATAGTATAAGTTGAGGAGATGAGGAGGAATCTGAAAGAAACACTGAGAGGAGGCCATAGAGGTTGGTGGAGAACCAAATGAGTGTGGTGTCTTAGAGACTGAGGAGAAAAAACAATTGGGAAAATGAAGGTAATTTTTCAAATTATTTCAAGGAGAAGATGGTCATCAACTTTATTAGATCCTATGAAATTAGGTCTGAGCAAAGACCAGTGGAGTAGTAAGGAGGAAACCTGATTGTAGGGGGCTTAAAGAGAGAATCGAAGGAAAGACTTTGAGGTAACAAGTACAGACAAGTCTTTTAAAGAACTTTGCTTTAAATGGAAGTAAAGAACTGGAGTGGTAACTGGAAGGAGGGTGTAGATATGGAGAGTTATTCTTTACTGTTTTGTTTTGTTTTTTTTCCAATGCAACCAGATGCTTCGTTATATGTCTAAATCATTTCTACAAGACATGCTAAGGAAAAGTGGTCCAACATTGATTGGGTCTTGGCATACCCTAACATTTAGTTGTTGAGAAGGTGAGGAAGAACCAGTAAAGGAAACAGATGTCAGCATTAGAGTGGAATAAAAGGGAAATTTCAGTAGCCTTTTGATAATAGTTCTGGGTGCATCTGGAATTCAAAGAAGGTATTCATTGACATTGGGATGAGCTAGTTTACAGAGTCATGAAGGTTTCTTTCCTGAAGGATGTCTGAACTTACGTTCTCACATGCCTTTCTGGCTCCAACAAGAGTGGGCTGGGGCCACGCAATTTAAGTTGCAGCATTTCCCTGACATTTGGTCATGCTCCCTTCTTCAGGAGCATCTTCCAGACCCAGCACCAGTCAGCTTGGGTGATGCTGCTCTCTAGGTCTCAGGGCCTTCACAGCCTCTGGTGTTGCAGGGGGTCTGATATTAGTGAGATGTCAGGAGCAGATGGTTTTGACAAGGAGCACTTTCTTCAAAGAGTTTGTTGGCGGTTTTATTTTTACCCCTTCAAAATTCCTCACTGACAGATCAGCTGAAATTCTCAGGAAATAGTCCATTACACAAATAGTAGTTTCACTCTCTAAGTTAGTTTAAACATTAGCTTTTCATTTCTTTTCAAATACAAGATGTTCTTTTCAAGCCGTAGTGAAATCCGTGTTATCTGGCAGCTTACCAAACAGAAGATTGTAACTGATATTTTGGATTTTCACCCAGTACAAATCATCGGGATGCTGAGACTTTCCCACCAGGTTCTGCAAGAAGAGGCCACTGGGCCGCCGTTCATTGAAGAGACTGGCCCAGAGCCTCTCCTTACAGAACGGCGGGTAAACCCCCATCCTTGGTGCAGGGATCGGGGGCAGCTGCCCTGGGTCTTCATTGGTCAGCTAAATCTTCTCATTGCTCAGTGTCTCCTGCCACTGTTAGCCCCCCTCGGAGAAGAAATATCTGAGAGATTAAGTTACCTATATAAGTTCACACAGCTATAAAGAGGTAGAGCTAAGATTCTGGACAGACTATCTGAATTCCTCTGGTGAGGTATATTTCAGAGTCTCAGCATATAGTGCTTTTTTTAAAACTACGAGACTGGATGAGATCACCAAGAAAGTGAACACAATCATAAGAAAATACACCTGAGTCCAGGGAAACTCCATGTGTGTAAGTTGGGGAAATGAGGAGGGACTTGCAAAGGAATTGAGGAGAGCCAGGTGAGTGTGGGGTCCTGGAAACCAAGGGAAGAAGGTGTTTCAAAGAGAAGAGAGTGATCCGACTGACCAGACGCTGTTGTTGGGTTCATTTGTTTTTACCAGTGCCAGGGAATAATGTGGGGACACAGGCATGCCTTCCAAAATGGCTCTAGGACAGTAAGAAAAGGAATAGAGTAATTTCTTAATAGATTATGTTGTTGCATTAAATACTCATTAAATCTCCCTGCTATGTAATTAAGGAAACACAGGGAAATGACTGAAAGAAAACAGTTTTAATTCAGACCCTGAATGTTTTGTGCCCTTGTACCTGAACCCCAAAGACCATCAGGGAGCCACATCCGGAGTAATTGCAGTAAGCCTGGATTTATTTCGGACCAGTCAGAGCTCAGTCCCACCAACGCCGGCAACAGCGAGGCGAGAAAGAGAGCGAAAGTCCCATTTCCATGGGTTTTATACCAGGGGGCATATCACCCTGATTGGTTGGGTTAGGGATAGGGGATGAGGGATATGCCCCTGATTGGTTGGGCTAGGGATGGGGGATTGGTTGGGTTAGGGATAGGGAATGGAATAGGGGATATGGACCCCTGATTGGTTGGGTTAGGGATAGGGGATAGAGTTGTAGTCGGGGGCTGGGTCCCCTCTCCCCCTGCAGGGAAGGAGCACACAGAGGTGTCCGCTGGGGCCTGGCACATGTGCGCTGGTCCCGGCTGTTCAGAATGAATACCTGGAATGCAATGAGCTCCCGCACATTAACTGCTGTTAAAATTTTGGTATATTTCCTTCTGTTTTTACAACTGTGATTTTTTTATATACAATTATGATTGCACAGAATCCCTGGAATGGCCTATACTGATTTATTCTTCTTTTTAAAATCAGTTTCTAATATAAAAATAGTATATGTTTCTCTGAGGCTATTTGAAAAAGAGGAATGAAGAAACTTTTAGAAATCAGAGGAAAGAGTATAAGAGGTCTTTGCAATTTCAATATGCACCATTAACATGGTATCAGATATGTATTTCCATATAATCTGCGAGACATATGGCGGCATACCTACCAATCTTTCTCTCTGCCTGCCTGCCTTCTCATCTAAGAGGTAGCCTACGGACAAGCTTTGTTCCTTCACAGATGGAGGTACAAATCCTGGGGGTGGGGGTGGGAAGTTCGGCAGCATGGGGTGGAAATCCAGCCTCCTGGGCCTATCATCAGCTACCCTGTGACAGGCCTCAGTAGGTGGTCCTCCCTCCCTCTAAGAACTCCACTCTTAATGTTAAGTCAAGTCTAAGGAGAAGGTGACACAAAATCCTAGGACCAATTGGTATTTTAATTCTTAGAAGGGATATTCAAAAATCTTCAACCTGATTCTAAGAAAATTTAAACGTGGATTTTTTGAGAAAACAACATCATGTATTTAAACAAAATGTAGATGGTCTTTGGAAAACAGAACTGTATAGAATATTAGAATCAGAAATAAACCCTGAATATAATTGAGTCAAATTTTTCATTTTTATCTATAAAGATGCTAAAGTTCAGAGAACTAGTAACTATCCAGTCCAGAGACTAGAGGCAGAGTTAGGGCTCAAACCCAATTCTCTGAATCCCAGATCACCCTGAAATATGTTGGTAAAATTTGTGGTAATAGCTTTCTGAGCAAGCCTTATTTCATCCTGAAAAACTACTTAGTCCTAAGCCTCCTGCAGTGAAAGGTGTGTGTCGTAACAGAGCTAGATTTAGACTCCTCCATGGCAAGGCTTTGTGGGAGTAGAGAGAGCCCTAAATTTGGAGTCCTGAGGCTTTCATTCAAGTCTCAGTTTTTCCACTTCCTCTGTGAGATGGTAAGCAACCACATAACCGTGCTGAGTCTTGCTCTTTTTTTCACTTGAAAAATATGTATGGTATACATCTTTCTACCTGACATGGTAGTTTGAAGAACTTGATGCAAAATCACTATGGAAACTAAAGCATTATGCAAATATAGGGATTTGGTATTTTTATTAAGATTTCACAAGGAACTAGTTTCCGCCTCATATGAAAAACATAATTACCTTCAGAGCAGGGTCCATGTGTGTTTCATATTTCCGTTCTCTCCTTGTAAGTGCAGAATAAATATTTGCTAAATAGTGGAGAGCTTTTATCACCTTTAGTAAAATGGAATCTTCATGATAACTCTCCATGTGAGTGGCGGTATGAGAGGTACTGAGGGGATTGCCATGGTTCTGTGGATGCCTTCGCTGGGCTTTTGAGCTAAAAATAGGAGGGCGATCTTGTCTGATGTTGCCTCTGAAGTGTGGTGTGCTTTGCATGGTAAAAGAAGTGACAAAAGTTGCCAAGAGAATGCAACATGCTGTTCTCATCAAACAACATTTTAATCTCATTTTAAGGCTCCTTGGACATGATATTTATATGTGAGAACAATAGAGCTTTTCCCTCTTTGCAGCTTGTTTTGGTTCTAATAGTGAAACTTACCATAATGCTCTCATTGTGTTTTGTCCAACTTTGCCAATGGATCTTTTACGGCATCGTTGTTTTAAATGTGGAAAACGAGGCAGGGGCGACATACAGTGAAATGACTAACATGTGGTATTAATTCCTCATTCTGTTGATATTTCTGATTTGTTGGGTTGAACTTAGGAATCACATCTTCAAATTGCTCTAGCCAGTTTATTACTTTCAGTTGAAAGCAGTGAGGGAATAGAAGTAAAATACTTGTTTTTTGATTCATTAGCAATATTATGTACACAAAACTCCATGAACCCAGCACAGAAAACTGTTACAGCTCTGAGAGGCTACTCTAGAGACCATGTGACCCCGAGTCCACATTTGACAGTTCTGAGGCTTTGCCTGATTCACCCAGCATCACGCAGGCATGAGGCTGAGCACCTGGATCTCTTGACCCATAGTTAAATGGGGTGTTAGTCTGTAAAATATGCACATTATTCTGAGCAGTGTTAAGCAGGTTCATATGAAACTGTCAATTATGTGAGTACCTCTGCTTTCAGGATGAAGTCTGAAGACCAAACTATTTTTAGAGCAGTAAACTACATTCCAAGGTTTAATGTGGTACACGAGTACTCAGAATATACTTATTCACAAGTTGTGTCTCCTTGAAAGACAGGTCTTGAAAGCAGTGGGCAGGGCACTTATGGGAAAAGGATGGGCTGGTGGGGTGGAGGTGGGGGTGTCTCCTGACTCAACTCATTAAGGAAAATAAGAAGCCTATAATAGAAACAAAGCAATAAAACCCAACCAGACACACTTCCCCAGCCCTTCTCTCAGGAGTGGGTCATTTAAGGTCTATCACGTTCATGCCAGTAAAAGGAGAAGGAGAGTGACTATTATGACATCAGGTAAGAATTCACTGTGCAGGGACGGGAGATGTGCCACCTCACAGTCCCAAACTGACGTTCCCTGAGAAGCACAGTGATGATGGATCCAGATGATAAGCTCATCTCGTAATTAATGTATCTTCATCCTACAAAATATATTCATTATTATGCACTATACTAAGAAGGTCCATGTGACACTATTAGTAGATTTAAAAAAAATGTTACCTGGGACTTAGCAATTTGAAGAACAAGGCAGAATTAGCATGAGAAGAGAGAAGGAATGCTAGACTCTTCAAATGCCCATAACCCTGAGAAATTAAATCGGAGGAGGCACCGCCTTTCACCAGCCTGGCACCCTGCTTTCCAGAAGGGAAAATGCCCCTGCGAGCAGGGTTGCCCTGGGCTTTGCCAGGCTCCTCCTTGTGCTGAATTCATCAGAATTCATTCCTGCAGCATAGCAGACAGAGGCACACAGCCCCTGCTGACTACTGTCTGGGCTGCCAGTGTCTATGAGCTCTCTCTAAAGGAGGGGAGCATGTGTGCAGTTGTGGAGGGTAAATGACCAGACAGTGTCAGTCGTGGGAAATGAAGTAGGCTTCTTTTTCCCCCAGAGTTTTAAGGTCCATAATGTCAGTATCATTTTGATTGCTTTATTTATATGAGTCTCTTCAAAAATTTATAACAAATTTATAAAATAGAATAAGAAAACTAAAAAATTAAGAAATAAGATGCCCAATTTGCAGTTTGTTCTCTTTCATTTCCCAGCCCTCATTTAAAAAGAAATCATATCCTATCTGATAGAGGAAATATGCTAATTGACCCTTACCCATTGCAAAGATGGTGGTGCCCATAGTCAATAAAGAGGGAATATGCTAATTGACTGCCCTGCCCTCAAATATGGAGGTGCCCACAGCCAATAAGGAGGGATTATACTAATCGACTGCCATGCCCTCAAAGATGGTGGCACCCACAGCCACAAGATGGCATTGCCCAGTCCCCTCAGCCCCACCAGGGCGGCAGGCATCACACGCCTGCCTCTGGAGTCCCCCAGTCCCCTCATCCTCCCATCCGCCCAGGGCTGGCCCGAGGTGCAGGCAAGCCTCGGATGGCAGCTGCCCAGCTGCCCAGCTGCCCAGGACCACCCAAGGCTCAGGTAACCAGGGCCGGCTGAGGCTTGCACTACCAGCAGTGGCAGCAGCAGAAGTATGATGAGGGCATTGCCTTTCCCTGATCGCTGGGTCACCTCCTACCCCTGAGGGCTCCTGGATTGTGAGAGGGTGCAGGCGGGTTGAGGGACCCCCCTCTCCAGTGCATGAATTTTCATGCACCGGGCCTCTAGTATAATATAAGGTTAATATGCAAATTGACTGAACTGCTGAACTACCGGTAGCTATGATGCACACCAACCACCAGAGGGCAGATGCTTACTTAACACAGGAGCTGTCCCCTAGTGGTCAGTGTGCTCCCACATGGAGAGTGCCGCTCAGCCAGAAACTGGGCTCGTGGCTGTGAGCGCATTGGTGGTGATGGGAGCCTCTCTTGCCTCTGCAGCAGTGCTAAGGATGTTCAACTGCCTGCTTAAGCCTGCTCCCCGTGGGCCTAAGCTGGCAGTTGGACATCCCCCAAAGGCTCCGGGACTGAAAGAGAGCACAGGCGGGCTGAGGAACCCTCCCCTCCCCGAATGCATGAATTTCATGCACTGGGCCTCCAGTCCTTTAATAAAGATACTGAGTTCCTGATGGTCAGGCTATCTTTTAGTTCCTAAGGGAAAACAGTGAGCAAACAGATAAAACTCTGCACCCCTGTGGAATTTTTGTGCATGGGGACGAGACAAACAATGAATAAGATAAAGACACAAAACAGATGGGTGGTTAGATAGTGGTAAAGACACAGGAGTGAGGGTAGTAGAATTCAGGTGAGTGGACTGTTTAACCTGCCTGGAAGGTCACTGTTCAGTAAAGATTAGACAGAAGTAAACAAGGGAGCCAGGTGGACACTGGGTGGAAGAGCTTTCCGGAGGAGAACAGTATGTGTTGTGACCCTAAGGCAGGAGAATGTGGCTGAGAAACCACAAGGAACAATGGAGGCGGGGGGGGGGGGGGTGAGGAGGGCATTTCAGCTCAGAGGACTGAAGACAACCAAAACATCTGGGGATCTGGGGCACTGTTGGATTTTACTCTGTATCATTTAAGGGCACCATGAGGTCACTTATGGAATGAATGGTTTTCCCCAAATTCAAATCTTGAAGGCCTCACCCGCAATGTGACTATTTGGAGCTGGGCCTCTAAAGAGGGGATTAAGGTAAATGAAGTCATAATAGTGGGGCCCTAATCTAATAGGACTTCGTCCATATAAGAGGAATAGACCCCAGGAATGCGGGTGCCCAGAGAAAAGGCAATCTGTGAGCCAAGGAGAGAGGCCTCAGAAGAAACCAAATGTACTGATACTTTGACCTTGGACTTCCAGCCTCCAGAACTGTGGGAAAACAAATCTTTGCTATTTAATCCATCCAGTCTGAGGCATTTTGTTATGAAAGTTCTAGCCAACTAATGCACTGTCCTAACACTCAAATAACTTTGACCAGTGAACTTTCTGCTAATTATTCAAATTGATCTTCAGCAAACTTTATTAACTGGCAGCAATATTTCTCTTGTGTTGATCCAAAAGGTGCTAACTTATCCTACAGGTACTGTATCTAATTTAAAACTGGTTAACCTACAGGTTAGTTATCCAAAGCAGTTCTAGTAAATCAAACAAGTCAGATATACAGTTTCTTGTGCATTGACAGTTTAAGAGTAGTTCTTACACAATTATTTTATTGCTACCTCTTTTGTGCTATCTCTTTTTAGCATAGAATTGGCCTTTGGCTGATATGAATGAAGAAGGAAGATGCCATACCTTCCCTTTTCATCTCTTTGTCCCCCTAAACCAGTGGTCAGCAAACTGATTAATCAACAGAGCCAAATATCAGCAGTACAATGATTGAAATTTCTTTTGAGAGCCCAAAACCGACTTCTGCGCATGGGCTATGAAGTTTCAATTGCATTGTATGTGTGCACCCGTACAGGGTATTTTGTGGAAGAGCCACATTCAAGGGGCCAAAGAACCGCATGTGGCTCATGAGCTTCAGTTTGCCGACCATTGTCCTAAACCATGCTCTTTTTTTAGCTTACTATCTCTCTTCTAACAAAATTCCTTTTTTAGTAGCACAAAAATGATGGGGGAGGAAAGCAGTTGGCTGGTTTTGGAGACTTATTTTTCTGAACCATGCACATAACCATTATGATAAACTTCCATTGTAAATTAATGTTAAAATTAGACATGGTAGCCCTAGTTGGTTTGGCTCAGTGGATAGAGCGTTGGCCTGGGGACTGAAGGGTCCCAGGTTTGATCCTGGCATGTACATTGATTGTGGGCCCATCCCCAGTAGGGAGTGTGCAGGAGGCAGCTGAATCGATGTTTCTCTCTCAGCAATATTTCTAACTATCCCTCTCCCTTCCTCTCTGTAAAAAAAAAAAATAAATAAAATGTATTTTTTAAAAATTAGATATGATGTGTTGCATGCTACATGTACTTTAAAAATATTTTTTAATTGATTGGGGTGACATTGGTCAACATGAACATACAGATTTCAGGTGTGGGTTTCTATATTACAAGATGTGTATATTATACCATGTGCCTACCATCCAAAGTCAGATCTTCTCCTGTCACCTTCTGTTAGGACTCCCTCCCCTTTTCTCCACTGCTGTTTGTGTTCATGAGTTTCAGTTTTATATCCCACATATGAGTGAACTTTTTTAGCCACTGGCTGATGAAAACCTCTGCTCTGTTTTGAAGTGCCATTTCTTAGGACTGTCCATGGAGAAGTGCTTTCCCGATGTCCTTTGTTCTATCTGTAAAAAACATGTGTTGCTTTGACTAGTATCATCTTGCTCCAAGCTCTCTCTATTTAAAAAAAAAATAGAAAACCACAGTATGCAAAGTACAGTATAGAGAGCATAGTCAATAATATTATAATAAGTATGTATGGTGCCAGAGTTATTTGGGTGATTACTTTGTAAAGTACATAAATGTCTTAATTACTACATTGCACATCTGAAATTAATATAATATGTGTCAACAATAACTGAATAAAAATTTAAAAATAATCTAAAAATATTTTAAAATAATAAAAATAAAACTAGAAAACCACACCTTCAGAATTATGAAACCAGTGAATAAAATATTTCCAGAAGCTCTTTTTGAAGTGTATCTGTCTAGATTTTATTTTCCTGACCCCACCAGAGGATAATAACTTGTTTAAGAGGATCTTTTCTTGACTCTTGTGACAGATCTCAAGAAACTTTCCTAAGAGTGGAAAGATTAATTAAAATATAACCACTAAATAAAGGCTTTGCGACTTTTAAAATTAAATTGTGTGCTTGTAGTTTCCCTAGAAACCACAATAGAGCAGTCAGTAAGGTGGCCTTAAAAGATGTAAAGATGTGAGTATGAATGATGGGAAGTCTCAGCTACTACTTAGATTGTGATTAGAACATCAAGCAATTATATAGTTTTTATATAAATTTTTCTTCCTTTAACCTTGTTTTGAAATCTTCAGGACAAATACGTTATTATACAATGAGTGTTAACCTCAAAGACCTTCCTGTGCCACTCAGGGAATTAGAAGAAAGAAGGGAGTATAACCAGCAGGCCATTGGGTTCCATTGCCCCATTAACGTGAGAAATCTAGTTTCATTCCCATTCTAACAATGCAGTCATTTGGAAAGTGGAAAAATTTAGTCAGTCTGTATTTTTTATTATATTTTATTTTTCAATTACAGTTTACATTCAATAGTAGTTTGTATTAGTTTCAGGTGTACAGCATGGTACTCAGACAATTGTACATTTCACAAAGCACTCCCCCAAATATTTCCAGTTCCCACCTGGCACCATACATAGTTATTACAATATCATTTACTATACTGCCTATGCTGTACTTTACATCCCTGTGATTATTTTGTAACTATCATTGTAGTTCTTAATCCCTTTACCTTTTTTCACCCAGTCCTGCAAGCCCACTGCACTATGGCAACCATCAGCCTGTGCTCTGTATCTATTAGTCTATTTCAATTTTGTTTATTTTGTTCTTTAGAAGGAGACTTGACTTGGGGTGGTGAACACACAATACAGTGTACAAATGATGTGTTGGAATTATGCACCTGAAACCTGTATAATTTTGTTAACCAGTGTCTCCCCAATAAATTTCATAAAAAGGAAAAAAATATATATATGCATCAATTATATTTCAATAAATCTGGAAAAAATAAAAAATAAATTTAAAAATAGATTCCACATATAAGTGAAATCATATGTTATTTGTCTTTCTCTGTCTGACTTATTTCATTTAGTACTAGAAGCTTGCACTGGGTGGGGTGTTCCTCAGCCCACCCTGCCCCCCTCTCACAGTCCGGGAGCCCTCAGTGCATGTCCTACTGATGGCTTAAGCCCACTTGCCTCCTTCTGCAGGAGGCAACCTGGCTGATCAGGGGAAGGCACCAGCCCCATCACCCCGCTGCTACTGCCACTGCCCACCACCGCAACCACTAAGGTGTTTTCATCAGCATGGACTCCAGTCCCTTCACCATGGAAAAATGACAACTTTCTTTAGAGATTTTCAAGATGTCTCTTTCATAAGATATGACATCTCTTTCTTTCTTTTTTTTTTTTTTTATCCTCACCTGAGGATATTTTTACATTGATTTTTAGAGAGCATGGAAGAGAGAGTGAAAGACAGAGAGAAACATCTGTGTGAGAGGGACACTGTGATTGGCTGCCTCCTGCATGAGTCCTGACCTAGGCCTCAGCCAAGGAAGAGCCTGCAACCTAGGTACATGTCCTTGATCAGAATCAAATCCAGACCCTGCAGTCTGCAGGACAAGGCTCTATCCACTGAGCCAAACTGGCTAGGGCAGGATATTCTTAGCCCCTCCAGCAGCAGACCTTCATTTGTTCCTCCAGGAGTGAGGTAGAAAAATCACCTTCTTGATTCTTATTAGGCAAGTTACCAAGAATACTGCCAGTAGCATATGGGGAGCTTAGCCAATGAGCAGTCAGAAAAGGTGTTTCCTCTGCAGCTTACACTGGTAAAGGCCTGCCCTGGGCCTCAAGCAGGCCCTCTCCTTCTTCCTCCCCCTCCCTTCCTCTCTGTCCCTCTTTCCTTCCTCCTCCCCCTCCCCCTCTCATCTACTGTGTCTAAAAACCAGTGAAAAAATATCTTCTAGTGAGTATTAGAAAGCAAAACAAAACAGAATAACAAGCTTCCTCCTTGGAGATATTGATTATGTAGGCCTGAAAAAGAGAATTCTTGGCTCTGTGAAGATCCCTTCATGAATTTTATTAACACTATTTGGAAAATTAGCCTAAGCCACACCAACGATTCAAGTTTGTGCTTTTCTGTGTTCCAGGGAAGAATCAAATGATCTTTTGTTTTATTGTGTCAAAACAAAATGTTGTATTAAATACATAATTCTTATTCAAATACATAATGGCAGATGCAAAAGTTCTGCTTAACTCAGTGAAGGGACTGGCAGGATGATAATGCTGTTCAAGTGAAATTTCCAAAGATGAAAGCCTTTAGAAGTAAAACTGCTAAATTAGATACAATCTGGCTAATGTCCTATAGGACAATAAAACCATCACTTTTTGAATTGGTGTGCCTTCTAGACAGAAATTAGTTACATCTTTAGAAGCCTAAAAATTCTTTTCATCTTTTCACTTTGCTGATCATTATATGTAACTTTCCAGGGCTGTAAAATGTCAAAATATATGGAACTTATTTAATTGTAAATAGTGTATCACAGTTATGTGTTTCATAGAAAAGGAAGTGATCATTCTGTGGGCCTCTAATGCCCCAATTATACTGAAAGGACTTGCTGTCAACATTTTACTCCAGGCCTGTGCTCAGCCATGAAGGCTGCAGGCAGGCCTGCGATCAGCCACAGAGGCTGTGGCTGGCCCCCGTGTCCCTGTCCATGTCTGCTCCAGCTCCAGGGTTTGGCTGGCGCCCCTCCCTCTGTCTCCTTTACTCAGGGCCTCACCTGTGCACACAACCTCCTCCTGTTTGGTCGTCACCTGTTAGGGCATCCCGGCCTAATTTGCATATCACCTCTTTAGATGATAGATAGATAGATAGATAGATAGATAGATAGATAGATAGATAATAACCTCTAGATACATTCATGCTGTTGCAAATAGTAATATCTCATTCTTTTTATGGCTGAGTAATATTCTATTGTACATATGTACCAGATTTCTTTAGCCAATCATTTATTTGGCTGTTTCATATATTGGCTATTATAAATAACACCACAATGAATATAGGGGTGCATATATACTTTTGAATTAGTGTTTTGAGTTTTTTTGGATATATTGCCAGAGTAGAATCACTAGGTCACAAGGCAGTTCCATGGTTAATTATTTGAGGATCCATACTGCTTTCCACAGTAGCTGTACCAATCTGCATTCCCAAAAACAGTGTATGAGAGCTCCCTTTTCTCCACATCCTTACCAACACTTGTTTGTTGATTTGTTGATGATAGCTGTTTTACCAAGTATGAGATGATATTTCATTGTGGTTTTAATTTTTTTTATGATATGTAATGTATCTCTTTATTTATTGTCTAAAGTTGTGGTTTTTTAAAAAAATATATTTTATTGAGTTTTTTCAGAGAGAAAGAGATAGGGATAGAGAGTTAGAAACATCGATGAGAGAGAAACATCGATGCACACCCCCTACTGGGGATGTGCCCGCAACCAAGGTATATGCCCTTGACTAGAATCGAACCCGGGACCTTTCAGTCCGCAGGCCAACGTTCTATCCACTGAACCAAACTGGTTTCGGTGTCATTGTGGTTTTAATTTTATTTCTCTGATGATTAGTGACATTAAGCATCTTCTCACCTGTCTTTGGAAACGTCTCTCTTCAGGTCCTCTGCTTGTTTTTTAATTGCATTGCTTTTTTTCTTGGTGTTGAGTCCTTTATAAAATTTGGATATTAATTCCTTATCAGAGGTATCATTGGCGAATATTTTCTTTCATTTAGTCAGTCTATATATTTAATCTTTAAAAATATTTATATGACAAACTAGTATGATTGATTTTTTAGCCAAACTGGTTGCACTAGCTAAAACATTTGCGATTCTTTGTGTGTTCATAAACCTAGCCTTGGGAGGTATATTTTTGTCACTTAGCCACTCAGGGAGCATGTCTAGCTGTTTGTGTCAAGCACTGTGACAGGTTCAGGGACTACATAGGTGTGGTAGGGCCATCTCCCACCTCCAGCTGGCTTTCAATTACAGAGACCTAAAAGCTCAAAGCAAACCAAAATCAAGACAGTTACATCGCATGCTCAGATGAGTGCTCGAGCAGCTAGAATGAGAGTTTCTAGACTGAGTAGGGGATCCAGTCAAGGAAGTATTTTCTTGAGAAGGAACCAGAAAAGGATATTAGAGACTTGAAATCATATATGAAAGACCTATGCAGCAAGAAATGGAGGGAGATTACCCAAAATGGATCAATCTGTTTCTTTTTTACCTATCATTTTCATGTGTTATTTCATGTAAATTCCAATGAAAGTGCACTGTTACTTAAAAGGCTTCAAAGACACCATTTTTAAGTTCTTATGCTTATCGGGTACCCTAGGGTCTGCACAGGACTTAGGCAATGTGAAATACTTTGTTGCACTTTTAAATGCTGACATATAAGTTCATTGTAGAAAGTGATCTATTTTTAGTCTCAAGAGAAATTCAAACCCACTTCTCTAAAAGAAATTTTGGAGATAAACACTCATGTAAAACAGCCTGTGAAACAGCTCCCAGTGTTTATAATAGAATTTGATGCTCCATTGCAATCTCCACAGAAAGCTTCAAATACATCTTGGCTCAAACCTTTTCAGACCAAGGTCACTTATTTTTTGATGAGTCAGAAGACCGTGTTGATGGATGAAACTGGTGAAGCATTGGCAATTGGATGGTTAGCCAATTTACTCCTCTCACCACCAAGACCATGCCAATGTGTTTTATAATCTCAAAATAACCCCTTGACTAGATGACAATTGAAGGAATGGGTAATCTAACCACTAGTTTGTGTAGTTGAACACTTCTGTCTTACATAATCAGCTCAGTTTATACAAATCTCAATGTAGTTTTGAAGTATTTTACCCAGGTGCTGTTATTGTCTCAAGACCACTGTCATCATTTTCAGTCCTTTTTTCATTTCCTTCCTAACTCTCCTTGAAACTGTGATTTAGTTCAGTTTATTTAGATGTTCTTCTGTTGTAAACTTAATGGAGGATGGGAATGTGAGAGATAAGTTAGGATTGGCCGTCTGTGTATTTGTAAATCTCAAGAGATTGCTACCAAGTCCCTTGGTTCATGGAACTTTCTTCCCCCTTGTTCTGGGTCTTTTCCATGGGCAGCAAGAAGACCAACATCCCTCTGGTCAAGTTGCAGGCCATCTGTTTGGACATATGGTCACTCTTTGATGTTTAAACAATTTATTCTCTGTCCCCTCTGGTGCCTGGATTCTCTCTGGACCTTTGGGAAGCATGAGGATGGACTTTCCTGTGAGCTTTTCTCTTAGTGACAGATAATTTAAGCTGATTAGAAAATTCCAACTTATTTGTGAACAGAACCTGGTAGTGTTAATGTTTCTCCTATGAGGTATGCATCCTGGATTCATTCCTAGCTGACCCCTTCTCTTAATGCCATCTTGTGGAAAACTATTCTGAACCAAGTAGGAAAGTGTCATTTATGCTTTACTACTTTTTTTTAAAAATGGTAGAAGTCCTGACTGGATGGCTCAGTTGATTGACCCATCATCCTCTACACCAGAAGGTTGTGGGTTCAATTCTAGTAAGAGCAAATACCTGGGTTGTGGGTTTAATCCCTGCTCAGGGTCATATGGGAGGCAGCTGATCAGTGTTTCGCTGTCACTCTTTCTCTCTCTCTCTCTCTCTCTCTCTCAAATCAATAAAAACATATCCTCAGTTGATGATTTTTTAAAATGTGGCAAATATATGACATACATTTTATCATTCTAACCACTTCTGAGTGTACAGTTCAGTGGCATTTAGTCCATTCACATTGTTGTACAGCCCTCCATCTTACTCATCTTCCCAAGCTGTGCTCATTAAACAAAGACTTCCATCCCTGCTGCCCACAGCTGCTGGCATTCTGCATTCTCTCTATGAATTTGATTACTAGGTACCTCATATAAATGGAATCCTCCAATGTTTGCACTTTTGTATCATTTATTTCATTTAGCATAATGTCTTCAAAGCTTATCCATATTGTGGTATGGGTGAGGCTGTTGTTCCATTGTCAAGCTGGATAATATTCCATTGTTAGCATATTACACAGTTTTGTATATCTCTTCATACACTAATGGACATTTACTTTGCTTCTACCTTTTGGCTGTTGTGAATAATGCTTCTGTGAACATTGGTATATAAGTATATTTTTGAGTTCCTGCTTTCATATGTTTAAGGAAATGGAAGTGTTGTATCATCTGATAATTCTATGTTTAATTTCTTGAGGAACCACCATACCATTTTCCATAAAGGTTCTGCTTTATTCTTGACCTCTGTCATAGCTGCATGCCTGTGTTCAGGACTGAAGAGGTGACATTAGGGGTGAAATGGACTGAGGGGCTTCTACTCTCTCAGGGAGCTTTTTGTTTAAGAGAATCTCTTAAAAAATTAATAAATGATCCCTAGGCAAAAAAATCTCTTTCACCTCATGTTATTAATCTCCGGAAATGTAAACGTGGCCCCACCAACACTGAGCCCTGGGAATTGTGAGATTTCAGCTTTTTGTTCCTAATGTGACAAGGGCTGTTGGATAGCAGAATCAAACAGGTCCTCTTCTATCTCCTCCCACAAGATTAATGATGCATCACAAGGAACAGAAGATTCATGAGTTTGTCTCAATATGGACTTCTCAGCTCTAAGATATCCAAGCAGTGAGAGCCAAGTTTGCCCTGGGACGTGACAATGAGGCCAGCTGCTGGGACATAGTTTCCAGCAGCACGAGCCTGCCGAGTGAATTCACTGAAACGTGCATCCCAGGTGATGCCTCATCCAGCTCTCCGCCCCCAAGTCCACCAACCTCACCCCCGAAGGTTCCGGGTAGCTGCCTGCCTTGTATACACAAAAACCAAGGACAGTCCTGTTCTCCAGAACTTCCCAAATGGTTGATCTGTGTCAGCTACTCTAATAGGACTTGCACAATGAGATTCAAAAGTGGTGTCCACCCTCAACTAGAAGCCAACTATGTTGCCTGTTTTTCCATCAAATGTGCATGCTTGCTTCCTATTTGGCTGCCTGGGGCTGAGCTCCCCGCAGTTCAGTTCTCAGGAAAAGCTTGTTTAGAGAAACAGAAGATTCCCGAAGATATGCAGTCCTGTTCTTCTTAGAAACTCCCTACATTTATCTATCCCTGGATTAAGCAGGACCATCTACAAAGGGATTCCTGGCTGCCCTTGTGGGACACTCATGTCTTCTCTCAGGCCGCCTCCTCTGCATAATGTAACCCTCATCCCACGATGCTCACTATCATACAGCTTATCCACTGTACATGCCACGTACCGTATCTGAAGCCCCACCAAACACTCGGCTCCCTGGCTATGCTGGTAGGCGTAGCTGTTCTCTGGGCACGCGGTTTGTGTGATCCTGTGCGCCATGTGATCCACCCCGTCTTGGCCCCTGGGAAGCTGGGAGACAGGTCAGCAGTCAGGGAGGTGTTAACCTCATGCCAGCCTTCACCTTGCTTTGTAACCTCTCCCTTTTCTTTTCCTCATTGCCTTTTCCTCACTTACTTTAGGTTGTTGAATTATCTGACTTTTTGTAAGCTGCTCAGCTCTTTTAAGGAACAAATTGGAAGTATAAACATGAACTGGATATTTGTAGTTGCTCGGAATGTTCAGAGGACAAAATTATAAGTTTTCATGGAACTGGAATGTGATCAATATAGTTGGCATTAAAACCACTACTGATCTTGGGGGCTGGGTGAAGATGGACAAAGTGGGTGAAAATGGGGGACATCTGTAATAGTGTTAGCAATAAAAGCACACTACTATTCTGAATACAGAAAATGGGGGACCCGCTGTAGCTGGTTTGTGGATAGTGTCGACCTGGGACCCTTCGGTCAAGGGCTCGTACCTCCATTGCAAGCTCCTCCCTGGCCCAGGCCCTGGCTGGGGTTCAAACAGGAGGCAACCAATCAATGTGTTTCTCTCACATTGATGTTTCTCTCTGTCTTTTCCTCTCTGAAAATCAATGGAAAGAATATCCTTGGGTAAGGATTAAAATAAAATAAAAAAGAATGGGGACATCTGTAATAGTGTCAGCAATAAAAGCACTCTATCTTCTGAATACAGACTGACTACACTGTAAGTTCTGTGCTGCCGGGGCCTTGGTTGGCCGCCCACTCTGACACTCCAGGGGCTAGCGCTGTGCTTGGCACACAGGGATACTCAGTACACATGCCCCGAGCGGCCTGCACAAGCAGGATCTGGGCACCTGAGGTTCCCACCACCACGGCGTGGGTGCTCAGAGGCGAAGAGGAACCGTGAGGCTCTGGTCTTGCCTCCACCTGTCACACCTGCGGGGACACAGCCGGCACCTCTAACGTTCTCCTGTCTCCCTCTTTGCAGACTCACATTTCCAGACTCCCTCCGGGTGCGGTGGCAGGACAGTCCGTGGCCATTGAAGGTGGGGTGTGCCGCTTGCAGAGCCCAGTGAACTGAACCTTCAGGCTGAGCACGAAGCACCTGAGGGCATTCCAGAGCCTGAGCTCTCCGCATTTTTAACTGAAGTTGGATGTCCTGTCCTATCGTCTTCATTTTATAACTCCTATTGCAGCCTCGCACACCGCTGGTGACATTAGTGCTGCTGCAGGGGTGCTAGTGACATGCCGGCCTTTGGTGGGCGGGCAGGCTGAGTGCAGGAGAGTGTGTGTGTGTGTGTGTGTGTGTGTGTGTGTGTGTGTGCGCGCACGCGCACTCGTGCAATTTGAATGCTTGTGTCTCCCTGATGAAATAGAAATTCCCCCATATTGCGTAACCTAAGACCAGGAATGAGTCAATCATCTTTACAAAATGTGTGCTTTAACTGTTTACAAGTCAAACCTAAAGTTGCAGGAAACATTTTTTATTTCGTAAGCAGGTACCAACTGTCGTCGATGTAATGTGTCTGAAGTGAAGGTTAAATCTGCGTGTTTAAATGACTTGACAGTGGTAGTGCTCCATTTAGCAACAGTAATAAGTGATAAAGTGTTTTTATTTGTTAACCAGTTTAAGTGGATCCTGTGGTGACTTAAACTGTTATTTTTCATCCCTCATATGGGGCATTTTTCTTTAACAAAGGATGGTTTCAGTGAAACAATCTAGCAGAGAATCAAGGTCAAAACCTTTTAAAATAATAGTCTTATTGACAAAGTCTGTACTTCTTCCCTCAAGCCTTTCTAAATGGAATAGCTTCGAGCTGTGTGTACTGTATTATGAAAGGATATGTAAAGAAACCATACAGTAATGGTAATGCACAGTTCTTAATTTGTGTATAATGGAATATTATTTACAATGTAACACTGTAAATAAGAAAGCAAACTTTATGGGAAAATTCAATATTATCTTTGTTTCTTGTTTAAATATATTTTTAAGGTAAAGGCACAAAAATAAAAGAAGCATATTACTGGGTATAGTGTGTGTCTCTTCTTCTCAGACTAATAAATTATCTTTGAATCCTAGATCGGTGAGCCATTTTTTATTTTGTTTATGAAACATTACTTCTTCCAAAAAAATCATACCGATAGCCTTCTTGCTGGGATTGCTCAAAATCCAGGCTTATGTTCGTGCAGTAAGGTAAAAGTTGAACTTCGTGCATGATTGAATGGTCACTATAGAACTCCCTGAAATTTCTGTTCCAACTTGATAAAAGTAACAAAAGAAAGGAATAAGAGCACTTTGAAAAACTGTAGTGGCAGTTGAAAACCCAGCGGTTACAGTCGATAAATTGCTTCTAAATGTTATATTTAGTGATTCTGGAGCCACATAAGAAAACTAAGACTTTCCTTTTGATTTTTCTGTGTAAGAAGTGGCTATCAAGAAGATACTAAAGATAGCCTCGCTCAGGGGCAGGCCGTCCCCTGCACCCTATAATCATGGCTCTGGGCGGTAACTGATAAAGCCCCAGATGAAATTATACACTTGACATCGATGTATGGCCAAATTATAAAGGAAAGACAACCGAAATGGAGTGGGTGTAAATACGAATGATTCGGGAGTCTCTGCCCTATATTCCTCATACAGGCAATTACATTTGTCTCGCTGTGTTCTCTAGACAGGTCGGTGCCGTGGTATCTGTTTCTCATTCTTAATGAGGCTGAGAACTTAGTGAGAGATGGGCTGGCTGGTGGGGAGCCTTCGGCTTCAAAAGCTTCCAAAGACCTGTTACCTGTTGGCAGGGTTTTTTTCCGGGCACTGGACTGGATCACGTAAAACTATCAGGACACTTTGGAGTCTGAAAATCATCTGACCTATTTCGCCAGGAATGCCATGTCTTTCATCTCCTTTTGCCTTTATTCCATTCATATTTAAACACTTGGGCTTGTTAAAGGCCCCTTTTATGAAGAGTTTAAAAAGTGGTCAGTACAAAGGATCATGGCCCCATAACAGTTGTTAAGACTTTATTCTCTAGTGTCTTTTTTTTTCAAAAAAGGAATATTGTGAAACGAGAGAGGGAGAGAAAAGTGATATTCAGAAACATAATGGATAGTGTAAGTTCCTTCATTAGAAGAAGAACAGACGTTGAAGAGCAGGTACTGTAACCAGAGGATGCTGGCAAATAGAAAAGCAGCTTCATTTCACACCGAAGGAGAAAGGGTAGAAGCAGAAGAGAATATCTCTCTTGTCCTAGTCTGGCGTGTGGTAGCAGATTCTGAAGCTATATTTGAAGATGCCCACTTTTAATGTGGAGGATCTTGCCTGTATGCCTACATTCTATTTCTTTTTAAGTCCTGAACGTTGGATATGTGGGCCTCTTGAGTAAAATTGAGTCTGTTCTGGATCCTTCAAGGTCATGGCCATGGTCCTGCTTGGGGTTTGGGAGCGGGTGAAGAGGCGGAAGGAACCTGGGTGCCCGTGCTGACTGACAACACAGGTGGCAGCCTGGAACAGGCTTTGTCTTCTGTCAGGTCTGCACTTCTGCCTGCTGGGTGTCCGCCTCTGCAGGCCCCGTCTCAGCTTGTCATGGCCACTTCTCAGTGTGAAGTTGAACTCAGATATCAATATGAGAACTCTGTACTTATAAACAAGTCCTAAATGCTAGTCTGTGAGCAGATGGAAGAGTTTTAGTTCAGGGATACAGGGACATCTCTCTCGGCTGCTCAAAGCCTTTTGCACTTAATTCTTCGTTGTACTCTGTGTGTGAGAGGGGATGTTGTATGCCACTTACCTGCAGCTAAGCAGGGCAACTCTGAAGCATTGGATGGAGGGTGTGAAGAAGGGAAGATTTAGAAGAGTGCTAGATTATTCTTGAATCTTGAGATTGTACATAATATTTTTTTAATCTGGTCACTATTATTATAAAAGTAATCAATGCTTATATAAGGATTCAGTAAATAGGTAAGAAAAAAAGAGGACCCATAACTCCACTTCCCTAAAGATAGCAATTAATAATACATAGATTCTTTATGCATACATTTTCTATGTGTTGTTTTTTTTGTTTTTGTTTTTTAACACAAAAACGGGGTTAATATTGAACCCTCAAATGGAGTTCCATAGCCTGCAGTGTTCACCTAACCTCATGGAAAGCTGTTTGGACCTATCGTCATATAATGCCTCACTTACTACTTCATCCAGTGCTGGCTCCACTAATGCTGTTGAATACATATATTTTATCCTAAAACTTTGGTGAAGATCCATCGCAATCCTCACAGTACAGTCAGTACCCACACTTTCAGGCCACAGGTTCATACAGTGAGCACTGTGGAAGGTCCTAGCCAGTGAAAGCCAGCTTGTCAGGTTCCCAGAATAGCCCACAGTCCCAGCCGATAGGTCTGTTTCAGACAACTTTTAATTGCTAATATCTGCATCCCTGTGTCTATTAATTAGTTTTTGCTACAGCAGGCCAAAAACAGGAGTACTATGGAATCAGCACTTCCAAGAAGAAGCTTTCAACAGTCATAGAGGTTGGTGTATAAAAATATCGCTCCCTCCTGGCTGGTGTTGCTCAATGGTTGGAGCATCGGCTATCACACTGAAGGCTCTCAGGTTTGATTCCTGGTCAAGGGTTGGGGTGGGTGAGGGAGACAGCTGATGGATATGACTCTCTTGCATCTCTCTCTCTCTCTCTCTCTCTCTCTCTCTCTCTCTCTCTCTTTCTTCTTCTTCTTCCCTCCCTCCCACTCTTTCTAAAAATCAATGGAAAACTATCTTTGGCCCACCTGATGTGGTTTGGTGGTTGAGCGTTGACCTATGTACCAGGAGGTCACAGTTCAATTCTCAGTCAGCACATGCCCGGGTTGCAGGCTTGATCCGCAGTGGGGGATGTTTAGCAGGCAGCCGATCACTGATTTTCTCTCATAACTGGTGATTCTATCTCTCCCTCTTCCTTCCTCTCTGAAATCAAAATATGTTTTTAGAAATATCCTTGAGTAAGAATTAATAACAACAACAAGATATTGCTCCCTTGCCCTAGCCAGTTTTGCTCAGTGGGTAGCGTGTCAGCCTGCAGACTGAAGGGTCCCGGGTTCAATTCCAGTCAAGGGCATATACCCGGGGTATGTGCTTAATCCCACTGTGGGGCGTGCAGGAGGCAGCTGATAAGTGATTCTCATCATTGATGTTTCTATCTCTCCCCTCTCCCTTCCTCTCTGGAATCAATAAAAACATATTTTAAAAAATTATATTGCTCCTTGGGTGAAATCATTCTGAGGCTTGTGTGCCATATGGTTTTGGGAGACTTCCCACAGAATTAAGCTTCAGTAATCTGCTACAGTAGCTGAATTATTAATACACCTTGTATTTGCTTTTCCCCTTTCCCTATATACCCTTCCCAACTCTCTGGCCTGGGTTTCCTGCAATCATCTACCAAATGAACTGCTTGTACTTCACTCCTTGTTTCAGGGTGCTTCTGGGGGGTCTTGAAACTAAGGAACTTTCCATTCCATATACTATTGCCCACAAGGCCATGGTGGGCCTTCATACCCTCCCTACAGAGAGTGGGCCCCTCCATATGCTTATGTACCCCACTGGGGTCTTTCTTCCTGTCTTTTGTTCCTGATGGACCATTTTCATCCATGACATTTGATGAACATTCTCCAAGGGAAAAGGCCCGATGGGTCACACGAGTGGAGGTTTACAAGTCAGTATCGACAGGCACCAGACTGCTGGAGACAAGCAAGCACTCTGAGGAAGGGAGTGAATAAACAGAGGCTGGACAGCAGCAGTCCACCAAGGATTGATGGATGCCCTAGAGGAAATGATCTTGAATTGTGGGAATGGTAGTTGGAAGAAACCATAGCCAAAGGCATGTCATGACCAAGAAGTCTACAGAGACCAGAACAGTGGCTGCCGTTGTCCCCAGGCTGTGAACACATCATGGTGACCACACTGTGAAAACCCCGTGCGGTGCCATGTCCTGAATGTCATCTCAAGCCTGGATACCCATGACATCATTTTATGGTTCAAAATTTTTAACACCTCCCAACATTTTCAAAAACAAAATGTTAAGTCAAACACATCAACTTTGTTCTTTCATAAGCCCTTCAATGGCTCAAAATTTGAGCATCCCTTTGTGCCAGAAGGGCAGTGCCTTTGGCCAACATCAGGTTGCAGTGCTGAGCCGTGAGGTGGAGGACCTGCAAAAGGACTATGGGTGGGGGGACCTCCTCCCTCCCAGGAACACTGGCTCAAGGAAAGGTTGAACACAGAAGAAATGAGCTTGTGTGGATGGGATTAATTTGTTTTGCTTTAGCTCTATTCTAACCCTCCCCCAAAAGCTGATTAGGAGGCAGGGGAAGGGGGTGTGGGTGGGTGACTGTAGTGAGCTACAGGTGGGGATGAGCGAGGGGGAGGTTGGCAACATAAAATGACCCTTTTACATGAATGTGTGTTCTGGGATGTTAGGAATTATTAAGGAATATGCTGCTTTTCCTCAACACTCAATTTGGGTTCAAATTCACAAGGTAATAGCCCAGATGTCTGTCATCAGAGACCCACAGGCTGACCAACTTGACCAGGCCGTTTTTCTTTCCCCACGTGCTGTGTCTCTGAAGTGTATGGCCACAGGAAGGATTAAATCTAAAACTGGCAGGGGCCCCCGTCCGAGGCTGTGCACTCGGCTTCCAGAAGCCCATCAGCCAAGCCCAAGGTGGTTCTTTGTGACCAGTTGTGGAAAGCGGGAGGGAAGGCAGGCACGGCGGTTTCTCCCTTACGTGGTGGAGCCTCCAGAGCCCTGAAACCACAGTGGCAAAGCCAGAAAAACCGGACTGCCCTGAGGATCCCACTAAGCTGGAAAGGAAGAAATCTAAACAATTCCTTTAACCTCTGCTGGTGCTATTATGTTGGCGATCCAAAGAGTCGCTCCTAAAATGGCCTTTCCCGGCCTTAGAAAACGCAGCAATGCTTAAGCATTAGAAAACCGCCTTCTAATGTATTAAGAAAAATATTGTTCTCTTCCACTTAGAATTAGTAAGATTTTAATCCATCCACCCAAGTCTTTCCCTCAAACTTGTAACTAGCGGTCATCCCCATGTGCTTAACAGTAATTGCATTCTTCTGGGAGCCAAGGTCAAAACTCTTGAGGTCCTTTTTTCTTGTATCTATTGCTATATAACAAATGGCCCCCAACCTTAAAAGCATAAACAACAACTTTTATTTGCTAACAGTTCTATCAACTAAGCTTGGCCTCATTCAGTATCTCTCTGCTGCTCTTGCTGGTAGACACTTGTGTTCTCCTTCCGCTGAGGGGTTTTCTGGGGCCTGGGCTGGGCTGGGGTGGGGCTGGCTGAGCTGCTCTCCTCCTCCACGCAGGCTCAGGGCCCCTCTACACAGTATTTCCACGCTCCCTCTCCCGCTGCACATGGTGGCCCAAGGAGCCAGGAACACAAAGCAGAGGCTGTCATGTCTTCTTAAGGTTAAGGTCCAGAATTGGCCCAGCATCACTTTTGCCACATTTATTGCTTAAGTCAAGTCACCTGGCTTAGCCCAGATTTAAAAGGAGGGGACTGCATAAGGGCATAAACACAGATAAGGCTCACTTTGGGCCACCAACCTGATATCCTTGAATGGACTTTATGAACTCCTAGTTCATAACTAATCCATCACAAAGGCTGTCAGCCCTCCCTTTAAAACGTTTCCTGAATTCATTGTCTCTTACCCGAGTTATCAAAAACAATGTCCTCACTGAGTTACTTGTGGACCCGGCAGGCAAATGGATTCTGATCATGCTGCTCCTCTCTTAGAACAGGGCACCTCGCCCAGAGCTCTAGCAGACCCTGGGATCTGGTCCATCAGTCCCCTCACTCACTCTGCTGCAGCATTCTGGCTTCCTTGGCGTTCTTCAAGCAACCCAGACAACCTTTCTTCTCAGAACCATTGCACTTTCCAAGTGGATCCACTTGGCTTGCTCCTCTCTCACCTCCTTCATCTTTTTGCTCAAACGTTACCTTGTTGAAGAGCGTCCTTCCCACTGCACCACAGAGAAATCAATATTTCTCTCTCTCCCCCTCTCTCTTCTTCTCTCTAAAAAAAATAATCAATAAAAATGCACTAAAAACACACACACAAAAAAAAAACTTCTTAGAAAGAAAGTCCAGTACTAGATAACTATAGTGGTTAATTGTACTAAACATTTATTTAAGAATTAATACCAATTCTTCATGATGTTTTCCAAAAAGTAGAAGAGGTGTGTTCTGGGATGTTTAACTAATGTGACTTAAAAATGGACAAACAGTTAAATATTGAGAGTTTTTCTCCCTCCTAGGTATATACTCAGGAAAAACAAAAACATGTCCACACAAAAGCTTACACATGAATGTTTACAGCAGCAGTATTCATAACACTCAAAAAGTTCAAACAAGCCTAATGTCCATCAACTGATAAACAGATAAACAAAATATAGTCTACCCATATAACAGAATATTGTTTGATGACAAAAAGTAATAAAATACTGATAAATATTGCAACATGAGTGCACTTTGAAAATATTATGTTATGGGAAAGAGGCCAGTCACAAAGAACCACCTGTTATATGATTCTGTCTCTTTAGGATTTCTAGTATAGGTAAATCTATAGAGGTAGAATGTAGGTTAGTGGTTTCCTAGGACTGGAAGGGATGGGTGAGGGTGATAGGTAAGGAGTATGTGGGGGTGAAAGGATTAATGAAGATGTGCTTACATTGATTATGGGGCCAAATGTACAACTGTGGATACGGTAAAAATCATTGAGTTGTACACTTTAAATGGATGAATTCTAGTATTTGTAAGTTATATCTCAATAAAATTGTTAAGATATAGAAAATAATTTAGGAATAAATATTGGAATTGAATGCTATGTTCTATCAGATTCTTCGCTTTCCCAGTTTTTCCAAACATTTTTTGTGTATTTTAAAACAATGTGACTTAAAAATATACAAACAGAGGCAGAGGATGTAAACACTATGCTTGCCTTTTTCCATGACCATGTCAAAATTAAAACTAAACTACAGAACAGCAGTCACGTCGAGATTGGTGGAAGAGGTGGAGACTGGAACACACCAGCTGGCCCCACATCCATGGGCTATCTCAGCTTTGGAGGTCCCCCCTGGGGAGCACAGGCTCCCAGCCCCACGCTGGACTCTCCAGCCACATAACTGCTGGCTGTGAAAGAAGTCCTCATAACTGCCGGCGGTGAAAACCAGTGGGGATTGTGGCTGAGTGAGGGCTGCTGAAGCCCCACACATTTCTCTTAAAGGGCCCACACATGGATTTACTCGCTGATGTACTGACTACTGACCTCCAGCACTGGAACAGCAAGCATGTCAAAAAGCATCAGAGACATACAGGGAATAACAGTGTATGGCTTCAGGGTGAGAGCTAGAGGGTAGCTCTTTCTACCAATTTGTTCCTTTGTTGAGCCCTCACCCCACAAAGTCTGCAGGTACAGTTGGGCATCAAGTCTGAGTCTCCATCAGCCTGGCTAACATCATTCACCCCATTCTGGTGACTCCCTGAGATATCACCTTACCCAACATGGGGGCCTAACAGCCACATCCAGCAGCTTTTCCATACAAATGGCCTATCTCAGCTTGTGCTGTGGTCTTTATTAAAATCTCTAAGGCTCACAAATCCCAAACAAGTAGCACCTGGCCTTGGTGTGTCTCATACCTCTTGCTAAGCGGCCTCAGCCTGGCACTAGCGGCAGCTGGCTTCTGTTTGCAGCTTAGACTCTGCCAGCACTTTCAAGCCCAAAACAGTGGCAACTATCTGCAGATCACTTTATAGCTTATACCAGGTGGCACCTGGTTGGGCATAGACAGTGGCTGACCTTGGCCTGTACCTGTGACCCTCCCAAAGGGCCCCACAACCAATACATCTGATGGTCAGCTTCAGACCACAAAAGAATACCACTCAATCACCTCCACAAATGACACCCCCAAATGACAGACTTGACAGCACCAGAGCCCTGTTATAGTGAATGCTCTGTTGGGTCAGCCCCTGCACACACAAGAGCTCCTCTGCTGTAGTCACAGCCAGCCTTCATAACCACCCAGCCTGGGAGTCAGTTCCTCCCACTGACATGCCAACAGCAATCAAGGCTCAACTGCAACAGGAGGGGACACATCTGGTGCATTTTAGGTGACCAGAGAGGCTGTGCCACTGGAACCCAGAGGACAAGTACTAGTAAGGTCACTGCCAAGAGTGGGAGATGTGCCCTAACTGGTTTGGCTCAGTGAATAGAGTGTCAGCCTGTGGACTCAAGGGTCCCAGGTTTGATTCTGGTCAAGGGCATGTACCTTGGTTGAGGGCATATCCTCAGTGGGGGGGAAAAAAAAATATATATATATATAGATAGATAGATAGATATCTATATATATATATATATATATATATATATATATAGAGAGAGAGAGAGAGAGAGAGAGAGAGAGAGAGAGAGAGAGATATAAAAGAATGGGAGACATGGCAGATCTACCTGATACATAGACACAAATACAGGGAGGCTGCCAAAATGAGAAGACAAAGAAACATGTCTCAAGTGCAAGAATATAACAAAACTCAAAAATAAATAAATAAATAAATACATAAATACATAAATACATAAATACATAAATACATAAATACATAAATAAAGTGACAACAAGCAATCCACCAGATGCAAAGTTTAAAGAACTGATTTTAAGGATGCTCAATGAACTTAGGGGAAAGATCTGTGAAAATATTAAAGATATTTTTAGCACAAATTGCCAAGTCCTCTTGTTTATATCACACAGACATTGGGGGGCACATCATTCCCCATAGTGGCCATCTGGATCTGCAGGAGCAACAAAGTAGAGGCAGCTAGCTAGTCTTTCCCAGCTCCAAGGTAGTTAAACACATCCTAGCTCAGCCTTGTTTTCATGATGTTCTCCTCATCAGCAGTGTGAGCCTCTAAAAGTCACTTTACTTGGAGGAACCTCATTCTTTGACATTCTAATTTGGGCTTTTAAAAAAAGTATTTCCTTTCCACATTATCCTTTAAGAATTCTAATGAGTTCTTTAATAAACAAACATTTATAGGTCAAACCATATTCAGCAGTATGAAAAGAGAAATACCTATTGCAGTTAGCTATCCACTGAGATGCTAACTCATTAATCAATTTTTACTTAAATCATGCATCTTCCCCCAAATCAATGGTTATTCTGTGAAGCCATTTTGATTCCCAGGAACTGCTTTCCCTAAACTTAAAGTCATCAGGCACATTAAAGGATATCCGATTTCATTGGTCTAAGCTGAGTGATCGCAATTCATCAAGGCATGAAAAGTCTGTCCAGTCTTGTGGAATATCATTAAATGGTTCAAGGACGTTTCTAATCTTAATGATGGCCAAGGGGGAGCAACTATTATGATGATGAATGGGAATGAATATCTGGAGAAAGTTCAAGGCATGTTGTACTTACAAAGACTAATACACATTGTTTATCTAAATCATCCAACTGATTAAAGAAACACACAAAGCCCAAGACAGTTAAAAGCAGAGAACCAAATAGGGTTTGACCTGCCCTGGTATATTTATCGCTGACCATGTCATGCGTGTAAAATGTATTGCTCCACCAAGATGCTGTGTATATAACTCGGGAGGGTCTTTTGAGGCTGATGTTGAGTAATATAGGCTGTCCAGTTTATTGCCCGGCTAAATATTTATATAAAATGAGTTCATTGATGGCGGGGAAGCCTCCATAAAAGGAGTCTTTCAATGTTACTAACTGATTAGCTACAACGCCCAAAGCTTAGTAAGAGCTGGGTGGTGGTAACTTCGGTACTTCTGCCCCTAAAACCAATTTCTGAGCCGCTCAATGTTTTTAATCCCTGACCTGAGTTAGTCTCTGTGTGTGTGTGTGTGTGTGTGTGTGTGTGTGTGTGTGTGACCAAGTAAGACAATAGCCACTTGGTACAAGAACAGTGCAGAGTCTGCAAGGAAAGGGAAAATGGATTTTGGTACACTTCTAGAAGAGTACACTTTGGAGCCATCTCTTATGGGGAGAACATGTCTGTTAAATGCACACTGTTTTTAGTACAGGGCAGTCAATGCTGGATTAATGAGGGAAGACTCCTTTCATATACAGGCCAGAGAATAAATCTCTTGTTCGGGGGACTTATTTTTGGCTGACCTTTCCTTGGGCAGGAGGAGGAAAAATCAACCACATAGGTGGCCCAGAGGATGTTGGGCCATGGTCCAAAGACTTAATCATAGTATCGTTTCAGTAGGTCTGGGAATGGCAGGTTGTTGGGCTGAACTAATGCAGCCATTGCTTTGGGATTGTTTAAAGGTAAGCAGGGGCAGTAGAAGACTTAAAGACTTTCCTCACTTGGACTTCCAGACACCTCCTGCTTCTGGTTTTCCTTATACCCCCTTCTCAGTATCCTTTCATGGTTTTTTTTTCCACTCACCTCTGAACATTAATGGCCTCAGGACTTAGTTCTCAGACTTCTTGTCTCCATAGATTATCTTACTGAGTCTGATGACTTTAAATATCATGCCACCCAAATATCCAGCCTGAACTTTGCTGGAACTCTGACTACTGACTTGACATCCCCACCGTGAAACCTAATAAAGCATTTTATAGTAGTCCAAAACAAAACCCTTAGTCTCTATATCCCTATCCCCTGCTCCTAGCCCACACCCCCTTCCAAATATTCACAATTTCTACTGATGTTGTTCTCATTTACTCGGTTACTTATGTTAAAAATCTAGAAGTTGCCTCTGAGTCCTCTCTTTTTCTAACCTCCACAATATAACATTAGGACCAGGCAGGTAGGACATCTGACAAACAGAAAACTACTCTCAGATCTCTTTAAGTTTATTTTATGTTTCCATGGAGATATCAAATTGGGCCATCCCAGGGGTCAGATATGCAAACATCAAATCCTGGGTCTTTGTTTTCAAAACTGGGTGTTTCGATCTAACTCTCATAGGTCCATACACAGAAACCTGGGGCAAGCTGCTGTACCACAACATCTTTGGTCCTTGCAGGCAAAAAAGCTTGAGGAGAATGATCAAGACCAAATCAGCATCTGTCCTTCCCCAGTGGCCATGGTATCATTTATCTCATTCTCTTGGCATCTTTGCTTCCCTGAGGAGTTGTCTTTCCTTCCTCACTTCATTTCCCTCTTCACACAGTGCTATTGAGAAGACATGGCCTGTCCTTCCCCAAGCTTCTTATCTTATTTTTTCATAATCAAATACTGTTTAATTTAAAAAATGCAGGTGAAAACCAAGATGGCGGCATAGATGAATGGCTGCTCTGCTGCCTCACACAATAATTTAGAGGAATTAAAACTAATATAAAGGACATCTCTCACCCAAAACCACAGGAAGGCTGGCTGAAAGAGAAAGGAGTGCAACTGCTGAAAAGCTGAGGAGCCGAGGTACGGAGACACACGAATCTCGAATCGGGCTGGTGGCAGCGACTGGGCATGAGGCTTTTTTTTTCAACCCGAAGGGAAACAACTTCGGATCACTTTCACTTTGAAATCCAGTTTCTGGGATCACGTGGGGGGACCCAGACACCTATGGGGAGAAGCTGGTCTGTTGGCCATCAGGTCTGAAAGTGAGGGACTCTCTTGCAGAGGTGCGCTTAGCAATCACTGTTTACTGCGCTGGATCCCAGGGATGCACAGGGACTTGGAAATGCAGAAGGGTAGGTATGGCTGATGGCAGCCATTGCTGTTAGCCACGCCCCAGCCTAGTGACATCCTAAGACCCCGCCCCACCCTGAGGCCTCACCCTGAGGTCCCACCAGCACATTCTACAGACCCACCTAGGTACCACACAGCTGCTTTTGCTTATAAATGGTCGGTATTGTGGCAGCTTAACTAAATAAACTGCAGCTCCAGCAACAAAACTGCCAAGTCCCAAGCAAATTAACTGGGACCCCATTGGTGATCCAGAAGTCACTGTTCCTGGTGGTCAGTTTCAACCCCTCAAACCCATAAGTGACACTTTCAGGAGATGGACTCAGAGAGCACCAAAGCCACACTGAAACAAAGTGTGTTTCCAGCGCAGCAGTTCTTCCTCTAAAATGAGGAGACAAAGAAACATGTCACAATGGGAGAGAGGGAGGAAAGTAAACTAATGGATGACACAGAGTTCAGAATCACATTTATAAGATTACTCAAGAATCTTCTAAAAACCTTTGAGAAACTTGATGAGACCTCCAAGAAGCTTGGTGAGACCTTCAAAGACCTTAAAGAGAATACCCCCAAAAATGGAAAAGGACCAGTCAGAAATTAAGCATACAACATCTGAAATAAAGAATATACAGAAACTCAACTATAGATCAACGTACCCCAAGAATCATACCAAAGACCTGGAATATCAGGAAGAAAAAATCACTCAACCAGAGAGGCAGAAAGAAAGAAGATTCCAAAAGTGTGAGGATAGTCTAAGAAGCCTCTGGGACTGCTTAAAACACACCAACACCTGGATTTTTGGGGTGCCAGAAGAGAGAGACCAGGATATTGAAGGCCTACTGAAAGAAATAATGAAAGAAAAATTTCCCTACCTGGTTAAAGAAATAGACGTACAAGTTCAGGAAGCGCACAGAACACCAAACAAGAGGAATCCAAAGAGGAACACACCAAGAAACATCATAATAAAAATGCCAAGGGCAAAGGACAAAGAAAGAATCTTACAAGCAGCAAGAGAAAAATAACTAGTTACCTACAAGGGAGTACCCATAGGACTGTCAGCTGATTTCTCAACAGAAACTATGCAAGCTAAACGGGAGTGGCAAGAAATATTCAAAATGATGAACAAGAACCTACAACCAAGATTACTCTACCCAGCAAAGCTATCATTCAGAATAGAAGGTCAGATAAAGAGCTTCACAGACAAGAAAAAGCTAAGGGAATTCATCACCACCAAACCAGGATTACATGAAATGCTGAAAGGTATTCTTTAAGAAGAGGAAGAAGAAAAAGGTAAAGATAAAATGTATGAACAACAAAAAGTCATCGAATACATACCTACCAACAAGTGAATCTAAAAATCAAGTGAATAAAAAATCTGATGAACAAAATGGACTGGTAAATATAATAGAATCAGGGACATAGAAAGGGATTGGACTAACAATTCTCAGGGGGAAGGGGGTCTGAGGGGTGCAGGAAGAGATTGGACATAAATCTTACACCTATGGATGAAGACAGGGGTGGGGTAAGGACACAGGGTGGAGTTGGGAATCAGGTGAAGGGGAGCTATGGGGGAGAAGGGGGGAAAGAGGGACACCTGTAATAATCTGAACAATAGAGATTTTTTTATAAAAAATGCAATTTATTTAAATGATGATGAAAAACATTTCTTTCTTATTATTGGAACTGCAAAGTTTATATATTGACAAGCTACAAAGTTTTAAAAACACAGATAAGGAAGAAAATCAAATTCCCTTACAATTCCATCACTGAGAAATAACCATAATAGTTAACATTTTAAAATGTTTTACTATCATCTTTTGTAGTGTCTTTATTTTGGGAAGAAAAAATAGTCTCACATCTCATTTGGGAATAAAGCCTTTTTGTTTTTTATTACTCATAACTGTCCTCATAGGAAGCACTTGGCTTTACTGGCAAAAAGCAATTTTCTGACGGATTCTGAGGGGATTGAGACCATGTTTGAGAAACCAATTCTTCCTCTTCCAAGCTCTCAGCTGACTGTCAGTAAAGATGCTAAAAGATCTTCAAGTAGACATTTTTATTTGTATCCAGTCTAACAATGATTACCTAATCGTTTCTTTCCCCATAAAATATCCCCACTCAAAGTAAATCCTTGGATTAGCCCACTATAGTTCATTTCCCGGCAGCAAGATTGTCATAAAACTTTGGCATTTGCTCTTAACCAAATCATCTAAAAAAGTATGTGTGTGTGTTTAAAGCTACCATTAATGAAACCTTACTGTTTTGTAATAAGAATAACTTATTTAAAAAAAAAAATTTTTTCAGAGAGAGGGGGAGAAGGAAAGGGAGAGAGAGGAAAAGGTATATATGTCAGAGCATAACATCAATCAGCTGCTTTCTGCATGCCTCTTATGGGGTATTGAGCTGGCAATCCAGACATGTGCCCTGACTGGGAATTGAACCAGCAACCTTTTGGTGTACAGGAGGATGCCCAACCAATGGAGCCACACTAGCCAGGACAAGAATAAATCTTCTGCTGCAAAAATTTGGATGTTCTTTTCATGAGAGATAACCTCTCATGGACCCTGTTTTGAGAAGTTACAGGGAGTGTTTACTAGAATGATGTTGGCAGTACACACTTGAGAACCAGCACCCTGCTATGTTATACCTTATCTCAGGGACTAGCGAAATACTTATTGCTAACTCAGTAAGTATAGGCAGTAATGGGTCTTAGTCATAACATCACCACAGGCACCATGACCAAGCTGATAGAATGAGATTGAATTAGTAATATGAATAAAGTGCTTTGGCACATACTAACAGTTATGTAATTTAATCCTCACAACAACTTACTTCAGGTAGAAACTATCATTCTTCCTAAAGTACAGAGAGATTTTATATTTTCCTCAAAGTAAAATACATAGTAGCAGAGTCAGAATTTGGATTCCAGTATCCCAATCCCTCTGCTGACTCAACAACAGAAGAGATGCTCATCAAGAGACCTGCATCCCTGTTCTGCTTTCATTCTGCTTCTGACCAGCTGTGGACCCTGTGCATGCCACTCCTTTATTTATTCCCCACATATCCGTTGAGAACTTTTGAGAGACAGTTTCTGAAGATGACTGCCATCAGTTCTTTCCCTCTCTGTATGCACAAGTCAGTTTTGTTTCTCCTCCCTTTGAATCTTGACTAGCCATGTCACTGCTTTGACCAATAGAATGGAGCAGAAGTGAAGTAAGGGACTTCTGAGCCCACCCTAAGAGGATTGGAGGCCTCTGTTTTCTTCCTCTTGAAACCATTCCTTTAGAAACCCAGCTTCCAGGCTGTGAGCAAGCACAAACAGCCACATACAGAAGCCCATGTGGAGACAGCCTCAGTGAGGCTAATAGCCAGCAACATACAGCTAGCTAGATAAGCAAGGCCATTTTGGACCTTCCAGTCGACCCGTTGTCTCAGCCATGACTGTGAAACAGGAGAACTAAATGGCGAAACTGCAGAATACGAACAGCAATATAATGTGTAAAGAACTAAGTTTTGAGTGATTAGTGATGCAGCAAATGATAACTGAAACAGCCTACTATGTGCATACAGCATCTCATTTTTAAAATATGGACATTAAGACCTATCTCATTGATTTTTTCAGGAAGGCTGATGAAGTAGAGTTCTAACTTCATCAGTAGCAAGGCAGCATGGAAATTTTAGCCCAATGCTTGAATAATGTGTTTTTATTTTTCAAATATATATATATATATATATATATATATATATATATATATATATATATATATTTACAGAGAGGAAGGGAGAGGGATAGAAAGTTAGAAACATCGATGAGAGAGAAACATCAATCAGCTGCCTCTTGCACACCGCCTACTGGAGATGTGCTCGCAACCAAAGTACATGCCCTTGACCAGAATCGAACCTGGGACCCTTGAGTCTGCAGACCAATGCTCTATCCACTGAACCAAGCCGGTTTCGGCTTGAATAATGTATTTTTAATCACACCCAAAGAAACTAGGGAAACATACCTCTTGTTCCTCTTCTTCCACCCCCTCCTCCTTCTTTTCCTTCTCCTCCTCTTCCTCTTGCTCCTGCTTTTGCTTCTTTTCCTTCTCCCACTAATAATAATAATAATAATAATAATAAGTAGTGAAACAAACTTCTCCCTGTTATCACCTCTCTTGTGGCCATTTCACTACCTTCCTCACTACTTGGGCTGATTGCATTAAGACTTCCTTTCTTCAACCTCTCTTACCCCTAACCCACATGCCCATCCACCCCACACCTTTCAACCCTGACAGGATTTGGGAAGCACAATCAAACCTTCTGACCCCTCAGCTGGACGCTAGAAACTGAACATTCATTTCTTCATGTGTAAAATAATATTTACCTCGTGAAGTTGTTAGGAAATACTACTGTGGTAGAATTTGGAGCAGAGTTCAATGTTCTCATGTGGAAATGCAATTCCTCTATCTATTTCATTTAAAAAAGTCAACTTCATCTAGGTAAAATTTGCTCTGATAAAATATACCCATTTTGAGTGTATAGTCCAATGAAATACATATATATAGTAGAGGCCAGTGCATGAAATCCATGCAATATTAGACCTTCCTTCTTCTGGCTGCCAGCACCTGCTTCCTTCTGGCACCCAGGGCCCAGGATTCCCTCATAGTCCGGCTTCATCCAAAGGATGTCTGGTCTAATTAGCATATTACACTTTTATTACTCACACACACACACACACACACACACACACACACACACGTATGTCTGTATAACTACCCCACAATCAACATATTCAACATTTCTATCACCCCAAATAGTTCCCTCATGCTCTCTACTTCTGGCTCTAGGCAACCACTGATAGAGATTCTGTCACTATACGTGAGTTTTGTCTTTTGTAGAATTTCATATAAATGATGTCATACAGTATATATTTATTTGTGTCTGTTTTTTTAAATGTGTTTGAGAGATGCATCCATGTTGTTGCATGTAACAGTAGTTAATCCATTTTCTCTGTTGTATAGTATTCCATTGAATGAATATACCAGAATTCATTTTATCTATTCTACTGTTGAGCACTGGGTTGTTTTCAGTTTGGGGCTATTAAGATTAGTGATGGTAAGTGAAAAGCCGGGACCAGCGCACATGTGCCAGGCCCCAGCTGACACTCATTACCTGCGGGGGGGAGGGAGGAGCCAGCCCCCGACAACCCTATCCCCTATCCCTAGCCCAACCAATCCCTTATCCCCTATCCCTAACCCAACCAATCAGGGTGATATGCCCCGGGTATAAAACCCATGGAAATGGGACTTTCGTGCTCTTTCTCGCCTCGCTGTTGCCGGCGTTGGTGGGACTGAGCTCGGGCTGGTCCGAAATAAATCCAGACTTCCTGCAGTTACCTCGGATGCGGCTCCCTGATGGTCTTTGGTATTCAGGTACAGGGGCACAACATTTGGGGGCTCGTCCGGGATTTTTCCCTGATACTCAAGACCATGAGGGACACCAAATCCAGAGCCTGTCTGTTGGTGGTAGAGGTGTGAGGTGTGTGGTTTGCGGTTTGTGTGTGTTTGATTAGCTGGTTCTGAAGGGATCGCTGTGGGAAGAGCCCAAACGGCCTAGTGGACGCACTTGAAGGCGTGGGTCAGAGTGGTCAAAAGATGTTTTGATCCTCCTGTAGGCGGGTGGTGTGAGGCCAACTCGTTAAGGTTGAGGCAGGTGGCGTGAGGCCAACTCGTTAAGGTTGAGGCAGGTGGAGTCCGTGAGGCCAACTCGTTAAGGTTGAGGCAGGTGGAGTCTGTGAGGCCAACTCGTTAAGGTTGAGGCAGGTGGAGTCTGTGAGGCCAACTCGTTAAGGTTGAGGCAGGTGGCGTGAGGCCAACTCGTTAAGGTTGAGGCAGGTGGAGTCTGTGAGGCCAACTCGTTAAGGTTGAGGCAGGTGGAGTCTGTGAGGCCAACTCGTTAAGGTTGAGGCAGGTGGAGTCTGTGAGGCCAACTCGTTAAGGTTGAGGCAGGTGGAGTCTGTGAGGCCAACTCGTTAATGTTGAGGCAGGTGGAGTCTGTGAGGCCAACTCGTTAAGGTTGAGGCAGGTGGCGTGAAGCCATCTTGTTGAGGTTAAAGCGGGTGGCGTGAAGCCATCTTGTTGGAGTTAAGGCAGTTGGAATCCTCGAGGTGGGCAGAGTCATTGAGGCAGTTGGAATTCTTAAGGTGGGCGGAGTCAGTTAGGTGCTGCTTCCAGGGAGTCGGAAGCTGTTCCTTGGGCCCCACCCCTGTCGGTTCCTGTGTTCTTTGTATAACACTGAGGATGTTGATGTGGGGAGTTCTCCTCTTGGGGGCCGTTGTGATTCTCTGTGTGATCCTATGGTCTCACCTCTTGGGTGTTATGGGACAGACTCACATTACTCCTTTGAGCATTGTGATTAGCCAATTTCAGGATGTAGAGGAAAGGGCTGACGATTTTGGTATGGAAGTCCAGAAGGATGAATGGCAGACTTTTTGTTCAAATGAGTGGCCAGCTTTCAATGTCGGATGGCCACCAGGGGGAACATTCGATCTCCATACCATTCGCCGGGTCCGAAGTGTCATCTCTCAACCCCAGATGGGGTACCCTGACCAGCTCCCATACATTATCATATGGCAGGACCTTGTGGAGAACCCACCCTTTTGGCTTAAGCCCTTCGTGGCTCTGCGCCCCTCAGAGCCAGAACCTATTTTTGCCTTACAGGGAATGGAGAGATCAGTGGAGAAGAAGAAGAAAATTACCGTGCCATCGGCTCCCCCCTACTCTGTCTTGCAGGGGGGAACTGAAGAAGAATTAATTTTTCCTTCCCCATATTACTTCCCTAGGGTGCTTGAGGAGGAACCTGAGCCTCCTCCATTAAGGGAAGCAGACGCCACGAGGAGAGCGGGAAGCCTGCCGTATATCAGACAAAGAGCCCAGAGAGAACCACTCGCCTTCCCCCCCGAATCCAGTATTAAGACTTTACCCCTGCGGGCCACAGGACCCCCAGATGAGAGGGGCAATCAGCCCCATCACTACTGGCCTTTCGCCACTAGTGATCTCTATAATTGGAAAGCTCAAAATCCTACATTTTCTGAGAAGCCGGCAGGGCTTATTAATCTGTTGGATTCTGTCCTTTTTACCCATCAGCCAACCTGGGATGACTGCCAGCAGCTCTTGCAGGTCCTGTTCACCACTGAGGAGAGGGAGAGGATCCTTAATGAGGCCCGGAAGCTGGTTCCGGGTGTGGATGGGAATCCTACCACCATCCAGGCTCAGATAGATACCTCTTTTCCTCTGACTAGGCCTGAATGGGATTTCAACACGGCAGAAGGTAAGGAGAGGCTCCGGGTCTACCGCCAGGCTCTAATGGGGGGTCTCCGGGCGGCTGCCAGAAAGCCGACTAATTTGGCTAAGGTAGGGAGTGTACAGCAGGAGAAAGACGAATCTCCAGCAGCATTCTTAGAGCGGATCATGGAGGCATTCCGCACCTATACCCCCATGGACCCAGAGGCTCCTGAGAGCAAGGCGGCTATTATTATAGCCTTTGTAAACCAGTCTGCTGCAGATATTAGGAGAAAACTGCAAAGAGTAGATAGACTGGGAGAGAAGAGTCTGCAGGACTTGTTGGTGGTGGCTGAAAAGGTGTACAATAACCGGGATCCCCCTGAAGATAAACGGGCTCGCAGGCAGACCCGAGACCTGGCTAGGATCCTGTTGGCTATGGACTCCCCTGAGAAATGGAACCTGCACCTCCGACAGCTTGCTAGGGATCGAAAGCAGGGTAAGGAGACCTCTGGGGAAGGGAGGTGGAGACTGCAGAGGGATCAGTGTGCATACTGCAAGGAGATAGGGCATTGGGCTCGAGAATGTCCGAAGAGAGACAGAAGCCAGGCTGGGCGGCGGCAGGGAAACCGCCGAGACAGCCGGGCCCTTGGAGAAGCCAAGATGCCGGCTAGGGGCAAGAAGAGCAAAGGGAAGGACAAGAACAAAAGTGCAGTGGAAATCACAGAACTCTCTAGGATTGAGTATCGTGATAATTCCCTGAGACTTGCGAAAACTAATGAGGACTTAAAGAAGCAGCAGTATAAAATGGAGAAAGACACAATGAGTGTATTAAGCTACCTGAAGAAACAGGACCAGGAGAAAGATAATATGATTGAAAAACTAAAACAGCAATTGACTGAAACAAAGGAAAAAGCCCAAGAGGAGAAGGAGAAATTGGAACAAAAGTATACTGTGAAAATAAATGAGCTGGAGGGACAGTTCTATCAGAAAGAGAATGTTTATCTCCAGAGAGCTCTTGACTACCACCTGAAGGAAGCTGATGCTCTACAAATCAAAAGTCTTCAGAAGAAGGTGGTAAGCTTGGAGAATGCTCTGAATTGTCTGACTAGAGAGTTTAAGACTGAAGTTCTAAAACTGAAGCAACAGGCAATGGTAAATAACCAAGGTGATCAGATTGAAATTTTCAAGCTGCAGAACCTTCTTCAGTTGAAGAACAAGGAAATGAATAGAGTGAAGAAATTGGCCAAGAACATACTAGATGAGAGAACAGAAGTGGAAAGGTTCTTTTTGGATGCTCTATACCAAGTGAAGCAGCAGATTGCATTTAAAATGCGAGAGGCATATGCAGGAAGAACAGAATGTCCTAAAATTCGAACATTTGATGGCAGAGAGCACAGCACCAATAGTGTGGATCAGGTTCTTATGGAGGCTAGTAAATGGCTCAGATTCTTCTCATGACACGAGCCTGACATGGGGACATTCTACCCAGGTACGGTTTCCCAGCTATGATAGGATCAGACAACTGCCCGGCTTTCATCTCACAGGTAACACGGGCAGTAGCCAAGGCTATAGGGGCAGATTGGAAATTATAGGCCCCAGAGCTCAGGACAGGTAAAAGAGACCCTTTCTAAATTAACCATGGAGACTGGCGGAGACTGGGTGGCTCTCCTTCCCTATGCTCTCTACCGGGTGAGGAATTCACCCTATACCCTGGGCTCCACTCCCTATGAGATTATGTTTGGTAGGCCCCCGCCTATCATCCCCAATCTTAAGGCGGAACTACTAAATATATTTTTCTTTAAGAGGGCTCCAGAGGGCGCATGAGGACATTTGGCCACGCCTGCAGGCTATCTACGAGGCTGGTCCAATCCATACGCCCCACCAGTACCAGCTACCAGTACCAGCCGGGAGACTGGGTCTTTGTTAAAAGACACCGCCAGGAGACGCTTGAACCACATTGGAAAGGACCATTGGTGCTGACTACGCCCACCGCTCTCAAAGTGGACGGCATTGCAACCTGGATCCACCACACCCATGTTCGTCCAGCTGGCAGTGTGTGCGCTCAGGAGGACGAATCTGGTGGACTCCCAATGCAAACGGTCCCATGATTGGGCCCGTTAAGTCTCAAGACAAGGGGGGAATGAAAAGCCGGGACCAGCGCACATGTGCCAGGCCCCAGCTGACACTCATTACCTGCGGGGGGGGAGGGAGGAGCCAGCCCCCGACAACCCTATCCCCTATCCCTAGCCCAACCAATCCCTTATCCCCTATCCCTAACCCAACCAATCAGGGTGATATGCCCCGGGTATAAAACCCATGGAAATGGGACTTTCGTGCTCTTTCTCGCCTCGCTGTTGCCGGCGTTGGTGGGACTGAGCTCGGGCTGGTCCGAAATAAATCCAGACTTCCTGCAGTTACCTCGGATGCGGCTCCCTGATGGTCTTTGGTATTCAGGTACAGGGGCACAACAGTAAGAATATTCATGTCTAGGTCTTTGTGTGGATATAAGTTTTTATTTATCTTGGGTAAGTATCTAGGAATGAAAATTCTGGATTATATGGCATTTTAAATTTGTATAAGAATATAAGCATAAGAAATTGCCAGTTGTTTTCCAGAGAGGTTGAGCTTCCATTTTTGCCAGGATTGCTTCTTAGCAGAGATTTAAAAAATTTTAGAGAAAAGGGAGTTTAACAATGAAAAACATGAATATATTGTCTTTTCTCCTTGTTTCTCTTCTTATTTGAAACTTTTTTTTGCATTTTTATGAAAGATAAATGATCAGAGGAAACAAAAGTTTTCTGATCATGAAAATAAAGGAATTGAAGAGTATGCTAATGAATTCCTAGCCTAGTAGGGTTGAATTTTTCCTTCAGCCTGGAAGGTTTTTATTCTTCATTTTCAGATTCTTACCTGGAGATTACTCATTTCTCCTATCTCAGCCCAGGGGTCTAATGCTTTACAGATTTCTCCAGAAGGCCTATTAATTGTTTCTTTGGCACCACATACCCTTCATTTGTAACACTTAGCACAATTTATAGTCCTTTATATTTCTGGAATTAGTTTATTAATGTCTTTCTTCCTTACTTCATGGAGAGGAACCAAATCTCTTTATATCTCCCTGGATACATTTGAATGAGTGAATAAATGAATGAAAGGCTTCAAAGCCAACGGATATGACTCAGCAAAGTTGTTTGAAACTCTACATGTGCATGTCAACTGCCAACTCCCCCAAAAGACCACAGTACTCTGTTGATCAAGCGTAGCTGTTTATTACCTGCTGAAATAAGGGAGAACTCCACATTGACAAAGTCTTAGTAGTAGCTTAGAAGGGAAAGTTTAAGAGCAGGTATGTAGATGGTTTTAGGTCTGGTTTTGAGTGATTTAAGACAGGCCTTTCAATGTGGAGGTCCTGAGTGGACAAAATTCATTATTGAATAGGTTAGTGCTGATGGACACCCAAAGTAAGCATTCTAGAGCAAGAAGGTCTGCCCTATAGAGCAACCTGTTCATCTGAGAGAGGGGGTTGGCTAAGTAGTCCATTGTTTGAAAATAAATTTCAGGAAGTTCCTGGAACAAACATTGAAGTCTTTTACTGGGCAAGAATTTCCTGGAACAAAGAGTTAAGTCACGTTCATGGAGGCTTACTTCTGGTAGTAAAGTTATAAGGCTGCAGGCAGCTCCCCAATCTTAAAACCCAGTTTCCTGAGTTAAAACTCAGGAAAGCAGACTATTTCTCTGATATTTTTATGCTGAATGAAGAAGACTGGGTTTTCTCATTGCTCATATTGTGGATTGTTAAATGTAGGGAAATTTGTAGGCATGACTGAGATACTAACTATACATTCTCACCTGTTGAATTTGAGCCATAAAACCTTTTATTATATAAAACAGCAAGTCCTGGAATCAAGGTATAGATTTGTGATCTCTTTTTGTCTTTTCTCTGACTTTCCTTTATTGTTTTTATTTATGATTGCTTTACTAGACAAAAGTTTAACTTCCCTGTCAAAAATCCAGTGGGAATGAAGAGTGAGAGGAAGTACCAATAGCATGTTAGTATGTTAGTTTAATAGCGGGTGATTGTAAGAAAGTCTCATCATTTAGGGACTAGTCCTTTTTGAGCTAGAGCACATTTGCATAAGGTATCAGCATGGCTATTTTGTTGCCAAGGTGAGGAACACTAAGACCTCCACAGGACTCTTTGGTGATGGGGTATCTCCTTGACCAAGATGAACAGGACTGGGAGGTCAGGAAGAAAGAGAACAGCAGAAAGAGTTACAGAGGCAGGTAAGTGCCATTTCCCCACCAATCAGATCCCTGACTACATCAGGAACCATTCACCTGGTTGACATGGAAGACAGAGCCAGTCCATAAAGCATTCCAATGGCACCATCACTATCACGTTACACAGAATTCACAGCCAGGGTTGACGCACCAGTGTTGGAGGAAGCGTTCTGAGGCTTGTGCACTTCCTTACCACATGTATGGTAGGGCTGTAGGAAAATTTCTAGCCATGGAAAGTAAACATCCCACCTCCGAAAGAGTAGAGTCCTGCAAGCACTATGAAACAAAGACTCAGTATTGTGAGCTGAGCCAAAAGTCTCCCAAAAGAGAGGGTGGAGCTTGGGCATGGCTTTCCTTCTCTTCCCTTGTGGAATATCGTCACATCGTCCATGGGTAATGTGCGCAGAAGGGGCCTTTAGAAAGTTGGTTGTGCTGCAATTTATGGCTCTTCTCAGCAACTAAATCTCTGCTCTCTGATCTGTAGCCCAGCACCCATAATTCCTCTCTCCCTTTTTAAAAGTTATTTTTTTCATAAGTTATATGAACATGACTCTAAAATTAAATGTCTCAAAAAATAGCAGGGGCCTTTGCCCTTCCTAACTCCAGATCCTGCTGCCCAAGACCCACTTTCACATTTTTCCACTCTTTCTTCTGGTATTTATCTCCATGTGCTTATACTCTTTCTGGATTTACTCATTTTAGGCCTGTGGATTGACCTCTTGCTGTGTTTAATCAAGACATAACACTTTTACATACACCCTCCCATTTTCCTCTCTCCCTATTCTCAGAATTACGGTACCCAAGCTGCTGAGTGTATGCCATTGGTGGCACATTTCTCAACTTTTGGGCAAAAATGGTTAAACCTTTTTTCTTATTACGTATATAATATATAATTAATATACAACATATAGCATATAGCATATAGCAAGCATATAGTATATAGTACTTAATACATAGTATATAATATACAATATACAATGATATATAATATAATATAAAAACATTATTTGCTTTAGTGTATGTTGGCAAAATTATAACTAATACACCAAACCCATGATGTCGTGATATTATCGCTTTAAGAGAAATGAAGTAAATGAGAGTGAATCAAGTTTCAAGTATTAAAAATAACTAATGGTACATGGAAATATATCATGAAGGATGTACTCAAATGACTGATGCTTTGGAGACAGTGTAATAAGGAAAGGAAGGCATCTGTTACTACCTTAAGAGAGGTGGAGCTGGCAGCCAAGGCAATGGGACCGAGCTGGTGTGTGTGGGGGGAGATTACAAGTCCCTCTGTGTCTGCAGTGGTGAGAGGTGGTCGGGAGTGGATTATAAAAAACTATGTATTATAAAGCACTCATTCCATGGTTGTACATGGCTGGTCTGAGAAGCAGCAAGGTTGCTCATTGTAGCTGACCCAAGCAAAGTCAACACGTAATGATTTGCCTTTGAAAAGGACACAGGCAGCTTTCTGCTGCCACACAGCAAGCTGTTAGTGTGTCTCCAACCCCCCACCCAAACCAGCACCAGCACCCACACCCAGCACATATGCTCATGCAAGTCTTGAATGCTGAGAGAATGTAAATGTATTTTATTTATTTATTTTTTGTTAATCCTCACCCGAGCATATTTTCCCATTGATTTTTAGAGAGAGTGGAAGAGAGAGCGAAAGACACAGAGAGATACTGATGTGAAAGAAACATAACGACCAGCCCCCACTAGAGCCAGAGCCTGGGCTCAGGAGGAGCCAGCAACCCAGGTACGGGTCCTTGACTAGAATTGAGCCCTGGACCCTTCAGGCCAAAGGCTAATATTCTATCCACGGAACAAAACAGGCTAGGGTGTAAATTTATTTTAACACAGATCTCTTCAAACCTTAACCAGAAAGTTAATACATTATCAAAAAATACATTATCATTTTACCCCCTGTAAAATCTAAGTTAATACATTATCAATGAATATACATGTAATAAATTTTGGATTTCTCTATATTCCTATTGTTTTTTTTGCATCTGCCCCATTAAATAAGCTCTGGAACACAGCACAGCAGTTCCAGGGTTGCTATGTACCTTCGCTGTCCAGAATGAATGTAGTGTCTCACACCCACCACATTTCATGGGCTTCTTAGTCAGTCACATGGGACCAGTTGCTATAATCCTGGATATCACAATATACAACTTCATGATCAAAAGTTCTCTTAGCTAGCACTCTTCTATGGTTACACAAAGCCTATATTTTATTTGTATATAAGAGACATATAACATTATGTTAGTTATAGATGTACGACATAATGATCCGGTATTTATACAAAGCCTATATTTAAGTAAAAAAAAAGTATTTTAGATTTATATACTGTAATATTGATGTGTGTGTGTGTGTGTGTGTGTGTGTGTGTGTGTGTGTGTGTGTATAGAGTTCTGAGTTTTAATGTAAGTACAGGAAAAAGTACATAACACCAAATTGATGTATATTAGACTGACAAGAGCAGAGCAAGGAGGATGGGTCAGGTAGAGAAGGTCACCAGGCAGAAAGGCCTAGCAACGGGCAAAACTGGGAAAACAAGGGTAACCTTTCCTCCCCTAGCATCTGGCTGGTCATGCTGTTTAGACCCTCTCACCCTTTCCTCCCTAGAGGTAACAGCTAGGCCTCCATTGTATTTAAGCTCCAGGTCCAGAAAAGCAGCAAAACAGGTGGGTGATGCCAGGACCACCGGCATTGACCCCTGCCCTGGTGCCATCCAGTTGGCAGAGACCATGACCCTGAAAGGACACACCTGGAAAACGAATGAATTATCTATTGAGATCCTCCCCTGACACCTCCCCTAAGATTCCCGGCTGTAAGAGAGATAACAACCTTCAGGACAAGCGACCCACAGTGCCCTCTCCTTCTCAGCAGCATGACTGTGCCTTTGTCTCTCTCCTCTTCTTCCCCCGCAGGCACACATCTCCTAAACCCGAAGGGACCCCCTGAGACTTGAAACCAGGGGAGCAATGGGCAGTGGCAGCTCATCCCAGGCTGACCCCCTGAACCTGTCTCCAAGGCTCTCTTCTCTCTGACTTCCCACTGAGACAGGGCAGCCAGCCTATGCGTTCTGTTGCTTCTTCTATGCTAACTAAGCCCTTTCTACTTCCAACCTCCTGAGTGTGCTTTTGCAGCGGCCAAGAAACTCGTGTTTGCTTTGCTGCACTTTGTCTCCCGACTGAAATGTTTCCTTCACGAAGACAGGAACCGAGGTCTTGTGTTCCCAACGGTATCGCAATGAGCCGGAACAGTTTCAGAGCCCCCCCAGATTTCCCAGGCGATCCTTTCAGGGGCAAATCCTCTTACCAGCCGGAACAACTAGTAAGCTATTGTCTGTTTCTAGAGTTTCACCTTTTTAAGAACCTACTATAGATGAAATCATATAATACGTGACATTTTGAGACTGGCTTCTCTTTTATATTATTACATTTGTTGGGGTGACATTGGTTAATAAGATTATACAGATTTCAAGTGTACATGTCTATGAGACTGGCTTTTCTTGACATAGTTCAATACCCTTAAGATTTATCTAATTTGTTGCAAGTACATTCTTCAGTGCTGAAAAGCACTCTGTATTGTGGTTTTGCCACAGTTTACCCATTCACCCATGGAAGGGCATCCTGGTTGCCTCCAGTTTGGGGAGTTCGTGAATACAGTTTCTAAATCATTCATGGCCAGGTTTCTGTGTGAAGATAGGTTTTCATTTTCCTAGGGTAAATATTCAGAGTTACTGTGTCATGTGCTAAGTATATGTTTAATTTTATGAGAAACTTCCCTACAATGTCCCCGAGTGGCTGCAGTATGAGTGTTGTGGCAGCTCTGCCTATTTGTCAATACTGGGCGTTGTCATTCTTTTTTTTTTTTTATCATTCTAATACATGTATGTATGTAATATCTTGTTGTGTTTTTTTAATTTGTAGTTCCTAATAAATGGCTAATTGTTTTGCTTCTTTTTATGTGTTTCTTTACCATCTGTATATCTTCTTTGGAGAGGTGCCTACCAAAATCTTTTGCCCATTTTAAAATTAGACTGTTTCTGACTGTTGAGTTTTGAAAGTTGTTTATATATCCTGGTTATAGGTTCTTTGTTAGATATGTGATTTGCAAATATTTCTCCCAGGCTATAGTTTGCATTTTATTATTTTCATAGTAACTTTCACAGAGTAAAGGTTTTAAATTTTGATCATTGTTGCTTTATAACAAATCTTATATGGTGTGTTTTCTTTAATTTTATTATTCTTTCTCAAAATTGTTTTGGCTGTTCCAGTTAATTTTTTCCATATAAATTTTAGAGCCAGTGTTACTGTGTATACCAAAGAAAATACTACTGGTATTGAGATTGAAATTTAGTCAAATTCTTAGATTATTTTGGGGGGAAATTACTATCTTAAATCTGCTGAGTCTCTGGTTCTTGGATGTGGTATGTCTCTCCATTTCTTTAGATCTTCCTTGATTTATTTTATTAATGTTTTGTTAGTTTTATTATGCATATTCTGCACATATTTCTTAGAATTATACATAATTATGTCATATTTGAGTTATTTTAAATTACATTTAAAATTTTTTGATTTCTAATTGTTGATTGCTAGTATGTAGAAATATGATTGAGTTTTAAAAATATTGACCTTGCATTCAGTGACCTTGAATAATAGCTATTTATTATCTCTAAAAGTTGTTTTGTAGCTTCCTTGCAAATTTTTACATAGAATAGCCATCATGTTATATGTGAATGGGCAGAGACTTCTTTCTACTATTAGGGTTTCAGTAACAATCTTTTAAAAATCAGATAAAAAATTCAAGTCATAAGTCCTTTAAAATAAAGTTGGATATTCATGTTTTTATTTTTATCAACCTGATTGAAACTCCTTTTAGATAATCAGCATGCTTTCCTCCCACACCCCTAATTATAAGGACTTAGTGTATTCTTTCAATGAAGTGGTTTTATGGCAAGAGTGGTTTTGGTGACACGGTCTTTCTGAATTATTAACTATTCTAAAACTGAAATCAGCTTTCTTAGAAGTTCACAAGGATTTATATAACCTCATACTCAGCAACCCCCTCGAATGGGTTATTCCACATAGTTACTTGGAGGTAAAATTTGCATCTTTAGCACCAGTAATGATAAAGTGAAACTGGAACCAGACATCCTTGTGGTCCAGAGGTCTCGTTAGGGGGCTTCTGATAACAGAATGGAAAAGCACCGGCCCCAGGCCTGAGACAGCCTGCGGAGACAAGAGGAATGGGCTGACATTTATGTCCCTCTAAAGGCCCCCAGAACTAAACCACGGCTGGTGTCTTCCAGACATCGAGGTTCCATCATTTGTTTATAGGAAAATGGTCCTCCCACCACTGGCTGACCCCTCAAGGATTTTTCAAACAACTTAGCCCACACAAATGACAGGCTGAAGTTAACTGTATTGCTTTAATTGAGGACTGTCAAAAATACCAACTCGCGGGAGGTGGCAGGACATGGGTGTTTTGCACGTCAGAGCTGCTGGCTCCTGTGTGATGCATTTGATCTGCTGTCAGTCCAGAATTATTGTTAGGAAATAAGAAGGAAGGTGAGAGAAATATTTCTCTTGGGCTGTCTTCGCTCTCATGCTGTGTGTTATTAATCTGGCAAGAAAACAGGAAGCAACATAGATGCTCAGAGCCAAAAATAAAGCCCAGGCGCCATGCCTGGAAGTCCTAAAGACAAGACGAGGGAGTCTTTTAATTAGGACTGACCAGCCATAATAAACCTATGGTTTATTACCATGCTGCCTGGCATGCACGACACCACCCATCCAACGGTGTCAGTAGCTAAAAATTCACATCATTTGAATGGAAAAAAGAAAGCCAACATGAGATCCATTGGGTCCCCAGGGGTGGGTTGACTTGCTAAGTTTTGTTGATAGTAATGCACAGCTATGAGTGGACTCTATCAAATCTAATCTCTGCCTCTCAGGTATAATTTCCATTCTATGAGGGGTGGGGGGGATGGAGGAGGCTGCCAAAGAATGCCTGGAGCTGCTGGTTGGAACCAGGTTTTAATTTTTTTGCAATAAATACTCAGCACATCTGGCCATGCTTGAACTTTTGACATGCTACAGCTACTGTTTCTTGTGATTCCCCCCCCATTTTTAAAAGACTTATTCAGATATAATTAACATATAATGTTGTGTTAAGTTTAAGGTACACAATGTGATTTGATAGGTGATAGATAGATAGATAGATAGATAGATAGATAGATAGATAGCAAAATGATTACTATAACACGTGTAGGTGTTCTTGAGGAAGGTCCCATCCATCCATCCATCCATCCATCTCTAATTACCCATCACCCACCATGTGCCAGCTACTAATTTAGGTGCTCAGAGCATGAAACTATAGACACCTCTGCTCCAAGAACTTCGTAGTCTCAACCACCCCTTTCCAGAAACTATGTTTCCTTCTACCATCTTTTCTGCATTTATTTGACAAATCCTAATTATGGTACAGCCACTTTATATGAAAACTAGAGGCCTGATGCACAAAATTCACAGTCGCCATAGCTTGCCTCAGGCCTCACAGCCCTGGGTTTCGTCTGGAAGGTCACCCAGCTGTCTGGTATAATTAGCATATTATGCTTTTATTATTATAGGTGTAAAGTAACTTTAGGTTCTTTTTTATTTTTTTATTTTATGTTTTATTGATTTTTTTACAGACAGGAAGAGAGAGGGATAGAAAGTTAGAAACATCCATGAGAGAGAATCATCGATCAGCTGCCTCTTGTACACCCCCTACTGGGGATGTGCCCGCAACCAAGGTACATGCCCTTGACTGGAATTGAACCTGGGACCTTTCAGTCTGCAGGCTGACACTCTATCCACTGAGCCAAACCAGTTTTGGCTAGGTTCTTTTTTTCTTATTATTAAAGCAGCAACATACCTACACTGTAGAAACATGAGAAGAATCAGAAAATAGAAGACAATTTATTGTCAATTCTGTATATACCCTTAAGATCAGGGTGTTTCAACATTTGCACTATTGACATTTTGGCCCAGATGAACTTTTGTTGTGGAGGGCTGCCTTGTGCATTGTGGGGTCTTTAGCACCATCTCTGACCACTAACAGCCAACAGAAACTCCCTTCCTGCTCCCCAGCCCTGTAGGAAGTCCAGACATTGCCAAAGGCTTCCTCGGCCCTAATTGCCTAATCGCACACTTAGCTCTTTGGCCCCTTGAGTGTGGGTCTTCTACAAAACACCATGTGTGGGTGTGCACGTACAGTGCAATTGAAACTTCGTGGCCCATGTGCAGAAGTCGGTTTTCGGCCTGGGAGAGTCTATTTTGAAGAAGTGGCATTAGAACATTAAAGGGCTAAAGAGCTGCATGTGGCTCGCAAGTCGCAATTTGCCGACCATCGCCTTAGGTCATTCCAGGTTCCAGGGGTGAGGTTTGTTGACTAAATTCTATCATTCACCCCTTTTCACCTCCAAGAATTTAGATCACACTTGAAAATACAGGGAACCGAGCCAAATGGAATCAACATTATCAGCTTTGGTAATTGCTCAAGGTGAGGGACTGGATGGACCTCAGCTGAGCCTGGCTGGTTCACTCATGCAAAGCAATCTGAGAAGCTGGCACCAGAAGGAAGAGGTCTGGTCGGACTTGTCTGAGGCAGGAATAAGCCGATGGTTGAGAGGCCAGGAAGGGGGGAGGTCCTATTTTAGGGTGTGGAGGCCAATGTCCCGCCATCTACTTGTGTACCAATATGCCAGCCAAGATAAGCCACTCTGTCCAGGTTGGAGGGTCGACCTCATGGCTGGGCACCTCCTCCTTAGCCCTTGGAGAAAGCCACAGAGCTCGAGAGAGCTCCTGTTTTATGAGTTGAGGCAGAAATGTGGGGAGCAGGCAAAGGACTCCCCCACATGCATATTTTTTTTCTGTGAATATATAAATACACATATATATTTTAAGTAAAAACAGTACCATACTGTACACAGTGTTTTGTAGCCTTTTTACTATCACACTGTACATACTGTTTTATAACCCTTTTACCGTTACCATATCAGCACTTCTCACATTGAATTATAGAAGACATAATTTTAAATGGCTGCATACTGCTTGCTTGCATTTAACGTACTTAACCAACTCACTTTTCACTTTTGACTTTTGTTGTTTTCAGATTTCTTCTATTACGCACACATTTGAAGTTCTAAGAGGTTAAGACCACATTTGTCCCTGATTATGGCCTCAGGGCAAAGAATTAGACTTGGAATCATTGGCTCAAACACTGTGTCTTGCAGTGCCCTCCTATAAAGGGGCCCGATTTATATATAGCTTTAGGAGCCAAGAGAACTAGGGCATACATGGAGAAAGGGCGACTTAACAGATGCACTGCATATTTTCCTGGCTTCTCTGACGTCCAGATGACTGCACAAATCTGAGGCCTCCAGTTTCAAAGGTTGGAACCCTGATGTGGGTTTTACTACCTTCCAGCAGCTGACAGCTCCCAGGTCCTCTGGACACTCTCCTCTCCTGCCCCTGAGTGCACCGAACTCCTGGCACACCATAGCAATATGCCATTAGCTCTGTGCTGTGGACAGCACTAGTGTTCGCTTCTGCATGGGCATCCCTGATCAGGGTAGGTGCCTGTTCATTGGCTGAGTACTCAACTGGAGATGGCTAAGTGTATTGTAAATATTTTTAATTTTCTGTATATTATAATGTTTTGATATATTTTTAAACATACATTTTTATTGACTTCAGAGAGGAAGGGAGAGAGAGAGAAAGAGAGAGAGAGAGAGAGAGAGAGAGAGAGAGAGAGAGAGAGAGAGAGAGAGAAACATCAATGATGAGAGAAAAATCATTGATTGGTTGCCTCCTGCAGGTCCCCCACTGAGGAAGGAGCCTGCAACCTTGGGGCATATGCCCTGACTGGGAATTGAACTGGGACTCCGGGTTCATAGGTGGACGCTCAACCATTGAGTCACGCCAGGTGCACTGGTTTGACATCTTAGAAAAATCTCCTTGGGCTAGTCAATTTTTAGAGATAATAAAGGACCCATCCAGGAGCATGCCTTTGATATGCAAACTAACTAATCTACATCCTGACCTCCTCCATCTGGGCGGAGCACCCCAGGAGGCAGTCTTCCCCTGCCTTGATCATCCCAGGACCAGGGCCAGGTGCCAGGTAGCTAGGGAGCACCCTGTAGCTGCAAGCCCAACTAAATTAACCCTAGGAACCAAACCTAAGCTGTTCACCCTGCTCTGCCTTGCCTTTCCCACGGAAATGCCAATAAAGGCCTCGGCCTATGCAGTGCCCTCACCCCTGCCTTCTGCTCCTGTCCATTCTGGAGTCTTCCCCATGTGGTCCTGCAGGGTGTGCCCTGCCTCCTGTGCCTAGATCTGTGAGTATAATAAACTTTGTGTTTTCTGAGCCTCTCCTCTGTCTTCTCTTGTGGCCACACCTGCTGACCATGTCATTAAAGGATATAATACAGGTCCTTGGCCTTCTGATGCTGGTTCCCACGGCTTCCACCCTGGAGTTGTGGTGATTCGTTGTCACCTGAGCACTTTTACCATCGTTACCAATCATCCAGGCATTGCCATCTTTATGGTCATGTTTCTAGCCCGAGGAGCCCCTGAGAAAGAGCTGCTAGAATTGATCCATGCAATCCCTTTGGCTCTGGAAGTTCCTAGAAAAATATCCTTTAGTCAGGGTGGATCTCAAACACCAGTACTGGTTAAATACTGTCTAGAAATCAAAAGCTCGCTTTGTTCCAGGAGACTTTACGTGCTTTCCCCCCTCTTTTCTCTCTTCCCCAACTTAAACAGCCCCTCCATCCCCCCAAAAAAGCACCATCTAAGTTGTAGAGCAGGAGACAGCCAGACTGCCAAGGCTAATATTTGTATTTGGAAGCATGGCCCCTGTCGAACGGGCCTCCAAGCTTTCCCTTAGCCCGTGTGTTGGCCAAACAGTCCTGCTCTTCATTCGATTTTTTACGGTTTCAAAGGGAGCTGAATGTTTTCATGGGAAGTGACTGACTAGGCATTGAGGAGGCTGTGACAGTGGCGGGGGCCGGTTTCCCCGGGGTCCTGCTCAACCTCCCATACTGCCCCCCTTTCAACCCCAGGCCAAGCTGGAGAGACCCACGGGGTCTGGGGACACAGAGGTACCGATGGAGTTGGCTCAGCGCACAAACCCCCAGTGTTCCACCCGCCCTGAGTCCAGTGCCAAGGCCCATCCTCCGGAGACACTGAGGGCTCTGTTCTGCAGGGCTCAGCCTTGCATCACTCCGCTGGGAAGAGGTGCGTGCTCGACCTCCCCTCTTGCAAAACGGAGCCCCGCCAGGCAGCAGGGCCAGAGACCCGATCTTGCATACACGCGGGAGTGTCCAGCTCAGGGAGGTGACTCATTTTTCCCCTGGCGCCCCGTGGAGGTCAAGGACACCTTACATTGTCTCGGGGAAGGACGGAGGAGTGCAGCGCCAGCCCTGGGACCTGGGATGCCGCCTCCTGAGCGGCTCCCTGGGCACCGCCTGCCGTTGGTGAATTCCGGTGCTCAGAGGCCTCATGGCTCAGAAAGGGCAAGCTGACGTGAAAAGAAGTCAGCCAACAACATTCCCTACATTCTGATTACATGCTGGTGCTTTTTAAAAAAAATCTATATGCAAACGAATAAGTACCAAACAGAAATAAAGATTTTAACTCTGGGTTCTTCATTCGCTGCAATGTGGTTCTATTCTATTTATAATTTTTTTAAAAAAGTGGAAAATAAATAACACTAATATGTTCCCTAGTTTTTCAAAGGTACAGGGCAGGGCTATGCTTCGAGGCATCTGGTCGAGTGAATCTGTGTAAACACGCATACACCTGGGGAGGCGGCGGGGGCTCTGGGAGTGGGTGGGGTAGTTTGCTTACCTGTGTGAGGCCTGGCTTTTATTTTTTAATTTTTCCACAGAATGGAGCACAGGAGAATGCTGGAGACTTAAGGCCTCTGCTATGCCTCCAGCCAAGGAAATCTTGGAGGCCACTGGGGCTGTCTCCTGGGCCTGCCGTGGCCCATCAATCATGTCAGCCCCTGAGTGAGGCTGGCGTGAGTGAGCGCAGAGCCGCAGAGATGGAGAAGGACCAGCAGAGTGGGCCAGGGGCAAGGAGGAAGCAGAAAAGACAAGGCTCTACGAAGACGGAGACAAGAGAGGAAAATAAGGAATTTTCAGGAACTTGGCCTCAGGGACATCCTCTCTCACACTTGGTGTGGACCCTATGGGCTAACCTCACATTTCCTTCCCTGGTGCAGCCAGGAGATCGCTGAGTGAATAAAGCTTTTGTTTCAGAAAACAAGGTGCCAGACTTGTGGCACTCAGTGGGCAGAGGTGCGTGCTGGACCTCCTCTGGGCACAGCGATCTGTCCTGGCAGATATTTCTGTGAAAGCCTAAGAATCTCATCTTTATCTCTTTACTTCCAACTTTCCATCCCATCTATAGTCCCACCCCCTCCCTTGGACTCCACTCACTTCATTTTTAAAAAATTAACCATTTACTTAATTGCACACTTTTGTCAAAATCTGAAAAGTCTAATTCTAAATGTTTTTGATGAAGGAAAGTTTGGGCTTGGGAATCTAGTCTGGGCAGGTGTGTGTGTGTGTGTGTGTGTGTGTGTGTGTGTGTGTGTGTGTTGGCGCTATTTCCCCCCCCCCCCCATACTAGCTGGGTCCTACCATTCAACCTGTGGGATCTGATGCTATTTACCAAGATAATATCAGATCCCACAGGTTAAAGACGCAACCCCACAAGACTGCCTCCCACTTTAGATGCCAATTCCAAGTCAAGGTTGTTACTTGTACTTCTGACCTACTGGTTATAAATCAGAGGTTCTCACAACCCTCTCCTTGGATTCAATTAATTTGCTAGAGCAGCTCACCGAACCTCAGGGTGACAGTGTCCTTACTCGATGAGCAGTTTATTAGAAAAGGCTGTAACTCAGGACCAGGCAGATGGGGGAGATGCTTAGGTTAGGGCAGCACATGGGGAAGGGGGTGGAGCTCCCATGCTTTTCCTGAGTACACACCACTGTCTCCAAATCTCCACATGCTCACCAACCTGAAAGCTTCCCAGACCCTGTCTTTTTGGGGTTTTTGGAAGCTTCATTACCTAGGTACAATTGATTAAATCATTGGCCATTGGAGATTGGTCACTTACCAGCTCCTCTCCCCTCCCCCAGGCGGAAGTGGTGTGTAGGTGGGGCTAAAAGTTACAATCCCCTAATTCTTTGGTTGGTTCTCTTGGCAACCAGACCCCTTAATCCCCCCTCCTAAGGTGCTTTTGAAAACTCACCTCATGGACATGAAAAAAGACACTCTTGTTCCCATCACTTAGGGCAGTGGTTGGCAAACTCATTAGTCAACAGAGCCAAATATCAACAGTACAACAATTGAAATTTCTTTTGAGAGCCAACTTTTTTGAACTTAAACTTCTTCTAATGCCACTTCTTCAAAATAGACTCGCCCAGGCTGTGGTATTTTGTGGAAGAGCCACATTCAAGGGGCCAAAAAGCCGCATGTGGATCACGAGCCGCGGTTTGCCAACCACGAACTTAGGGATTTCCAAAGGCTTGAGTAGCTCTGTGACAGAAATGGGAAGACAGCCAGACAGCCGTGTATATATATTTATTATTGTAAATCGTAACATCACACCCCAGGGCCTGGTTGTCAAGACCAAGGGCACTTCCTAACCTTCACAGGTCATGCTTCTCCCTTCGGGATAAGATTCCTGCTGGGGTCACACAACCAAATTAATGTCCATTGAATGCCAGAAAGGGGAATCCTTCATAAACAAAAAACGATGGGATCAGCCTGGGGTGGAGCAGTTGAGAAAAGGGTGGAGTAGGACATGGACAAGCTGAAGGGCTGAAAGCAAGAACATTCCTTAGTGGGATGTGTGCAGAAGCCGTGGGCCAGGAGGACAGATGGCAAGGCTAACCTGGCACTAGTGTCCGCTCTCAGAAATAGAGCTGCCCAGTTAGGCTTAGGAATCCTCCTAGGTGCTGGAGTCCTTGGGAGTGAACGCTATTGGATGGGTGAGGGTGGACAAGAAGGGGCTGGACAAGAAGAAGCTAAAGGATGGAGCTGGCAGGGATGCAGGAAGGAATGTCCCCTGTCTTTCTTCCTCCAGGCTGGCTGCGGCCATCTGCTGGGAGGCCTACAGCACACAGGAGCGGCAGGTGCAAGAAGAGTGGAAGAGGGTGAAAATGCAATTCACCGAGGCCTGAGGGGGTAAGAAAGTCTCCCTGGGAGCCCCCCCCATCTCAGGACGGGGTGAGCCATCTGTGGATTAGGAATTTCCTAGCAAGTAGGGCAAGGACCACAGCTGCTTGGCTCAGGTCCACTGGGAGAAACACATATAAGGAAAGGAGATGGATTTCTTTTGTTTGTTCCCTTGTCCAGGTGTGATTTGCGGGAGTCTCCTTGGCTTTTGGATTTGGAAACTTTCACAAGAGTGAGAAGTGAATTTAGTATTGTCTCTAGAGCCCAGGTATCCGAGGAATGAAGCCCAGCAGGGCCATTTCCCCAGCCAAGCTGCCTCCCTCAGGCACTGCCAAGCCCCTGCTCTCCCAGCAGATTGGTGGGAGAGCTTGGCCACGGGTCTTTCTGGTGGAGGTTTTGGCTTCCCCATGTGGGCCTGGGCCTCTTTTAATACTACATGTGGGTGTAGAGGCTGGAAGAGGAATTTCTCCTTTTGCCAAAGATGTGAATGCCACGGAGCAGGACTCTGCCTGAGATAAGAGAGGCCAGTGCAGGAACACTTGCCCCCATTGGTCGGAACCCTCCCCCGACCCTTCAGCATCTCAGCTGTGTTGCAATATTTCCTCTGGAGAAGGCTCCCTCTCAGAGGCTCTGCCAGCAAGCCGCATGAGAGCAATTTTTTGCTCATTTTGAGACATTCCTTCCTGCATCCCTGCCAGCTCCATCCTTTAGCTTCTTCTGGTCCAGCCCCTGATGGCAAGAGTGACTGACCCAAGCTGGGCAGGCGCCCACTCCCCACACCCACGTGCCTTCAGGGGGCACCCTGTTGGGCTTATGTAACCCTCCCCTTGCTCCCATCCAAAGGGGGCCCTTGTGTACTTTCATCAAACAGGACATTCCAAGGCCCTCTGCAACCTTTCATGTCCCTTGTGCAATCTCCAAAGTTGAAAGCAGAGAAAGTGTGAGCCAGATATTGTCATCCAAGGGCCGGGAGTTCCACAAATTCATCAGGCTGGGAGTGTCTCCGATGAGCCGGGGAAGTGAATTCCCCTGTCACCCTTGGCAGGGCTGAGTAACATGGGTCATGCTTTTGACTTGCACAACCCTGGCTGTCAGTCAGCTCCAAGCACCTCAGAAGGAAGACTGTCTTCTGATGTTGGAAGGGCAGCCTCCACTACCCCCAGGGCCTGTCATGGTCTGCTGACTGTATTCCCCATCAGGTTCCAGGGCCCCTGACCACAAAGCAACGCTTCGTCACAGCTCATCTTAATGCACATGGCAGACAGAACTGAGCCTTCTCCTCTCTGAGAGAAACATCCTGGAAATAGCTAAAAGTCAAAACAAACATAAAAACAAACGACCCGTCCAGACCTGCACTCTGTGCCCCGCTAGAAAAACAAACTGTCTGGGTTTTTGGGCAGAGAAGGTTTGGGAAGGCTGGCTCATGTGTGTGGCTCCAGAAAACTGGCCGAGTATTGTAATTAATTGCTAAAATGGCCACAAGTCCTCCTTAACTCTGCAGCTGCTCTCATCAAGGAGTAGAATCTGTTTATTTCCTCACCCACAGAATCTGGGATGGCCCGTGACTTGCTTTGGCTCATGGAATGTGGCAGAAATGAGTCTGGGCCTCATGGGGTATTGCACACTTTCTCTCACTCTCTTGTGACCGCCATGTGAACAAGCCCAAGCTAGCCTGCTGGAAGGTGAGAGACATGTGACTAGTCCCCTTATTGCCTGACGGACAGCCACCCAGTTACTAAGATGTGATTGTGGCCATTCTGGAGCATCCAGCAACCAGCTGACCCCCCAGTAGCTCAAGGACACATGAGAGAGTCTAGCCAAGCCATCCCAGATGGATAAGAAGGATCACCCAACACATCCATAGAGTTTTTAAAAATAATAAATGGTGGTTGTCTTAAGCCACTAAGTTTGTGTAGTTTGATACACCAACAAATCCATCATCAAGAGAACGGTGGGAAGAAGGGAGAGGTGAGAGAAAGAGATTTTCAAGTAGGGGGTTGTCATAACGGTTTGCTTAACCTTCTCATATATAAATTATCTCCTTTGCTTTATCATCAACTCTAATTTTATAGGCAAAGTTCAAACAGGACAGGTAAGGTGCTAAGTCTCATTCGCAGAATGGCATGTTGGAGACTCAGCTCCTGACCAGTCTAGTTTTCTGTAAGGTCTTATTCCCCTACCCCCCAAATTCACAATGGGTGTTCACAATATTTGAAAATGCCAAACAATGCTATAGTTGGGTAGTATTGCCTAGTGCAGTGGTCGGCAAACTGCTGCTTTCAAGCCACATGCAGCTCTTTGGCCACTGAGTGTGGCTCTTCCACAAATTACCACGGCCTGGGTGAGTCTGTTTTGAAGAAGTGGCATTAGAAGATGTTTAAGTTTAAAAAATTTGGCTTTCAAAAAAAATTTCAATCGTTGTAGTTTTGATATTTGGCTCTGTTGACTAATGAGGTTGCCGACCACTGGCCTAGTGGATTAGCTTATTGGCATTAGAGTCAGGTAGACCAGGGTTGAAATCCTAGCTCTACTCTTCCCAAGGGCCCTGAGGTTAAACATGGGGATTAATTTCTTAGAAAAGGTGAAAGTACTCTGTTTTTAAATAGCTAGAAAAAGTTAGCATGCTTCTCCTCTGGTTCTATGATGACATTTTGAAGTGCCTTAGTCAGCTTGGGCTGCTATAACAAAATATCATAAGCAGGGCATTTAAAAAAAATGAACATTTATTTCTTAAAGTTCTGGAGGTTGGAAGTCTGAGACTGGGATTCCAACTTAGTAAGGGTTCCTCTTCCTGTTTTTCACATGGCTGTCTCCTCATTGTGTCCTCACGTGGTGGAAGAGAGAGCCAGCTGTTTGGCTTCTTCTTACAAGGGCACTAACCCCATTCATGAGGGCTCCACTCATGACCTAATTAGCACAGAGGCCACATATCCAAATATCATCACATTGAAATTAGGGTTTCAACATATGAATTTGGGAGGCACAAACCATCAGTTCAGTGCAGGAAGCACATCCTACCTTTAGCACAGCTATGAGCCCTGGGACCACCGGGCACTGTGAATGACTTGTTAGCAGATGAATCTTCCTGTGCATGTAATTGATATCAGCTGGCTTTTAGAATTGACCTCAGAGTTCCTGTTTACCCAGCCTCTAAGCTTAAGGTTTGAGTATTTGCTAGAACTCACTAGAGAAGTCTTAGCACATAATATGACTGAAAGAGGCAAGTATTTACAACCATAATACTTAAATTTCCTTTCTATTTGCTATTTATTTTCCACTGGCCAATTCTTTCTTGGGAAAATTCAATTTCTTCTGCACTTCAGTTTTCTTGCTTTCCTTTTTTTATTTTTAATATATTTTATTGATATTTTACAGAGAGGAAGGGAAAGAGAGAGAGAGAGAGAGAGAGAGAGAGAGAGAGAGCTAGAAACGTCAATGAGAGAGAAACATCGACCAGCTGCTTCTTGCACACCCCCTACTGGGGATGTGCCCGCAACCAATGTACATGCCCTTGACCGGAATTGAACCTGGGACCTTTCAGTCCACAGACCGATGCTCTACCACTGAGCCAAACCGGTTTCGGCATTGCTTTCCTTTTTTTCTAGTTTTATTGAGATATAGAGGCCCAGTGCACAAATGCATGCATAGATGAATACCTCAGCCTGGCTGGTGGTCAGGGCCATTTGGGGCCCATCTCACCCAGTCCCGATTGACTGGACCCCAGCAGCAAACTAACCTACTAGTCAGAGCATCTGTCCTCTGGTGGTCAGTGCACATCATAGCGACTGGTCAAGCAGTCAACCAAACAGTCGACCAATCGGTTGGACACTTAGCACATTACACTTTTATTATATAGGATAATTGACATAAAACATTGTGTTAATTTAAGGGTATAGCACAATCATTTGACATATATATTTGCAAAATGATTTCCATAAGAAGTCTAATTAACATCTCTCATAGCATCTCACATAGTAATAATTTTTTTTCATGTGATGAGAACTTTTTAAGATCTACTTTCTAGCAACTTTTTTTTCTATCAACTTTCAAATACACAACACAGTATTGTTAACTATAATCACAGTTTTCTTACTTTCAAAATGGAGATAAAAGAATGAGATAAATAATAAAAGCTAAAGTATCATAAGGATATAAACTATTTTATTATTATTACTAGGGGCCCAAGTGCATGAATTCATGCACCTTCAAAGGAACTGTGAGCCACGAGGCTGTGGCGTGCACAGGGGCAGATCTCAGCCCATCCTCTATGCCCCAGTCCAGCCCCTCCCACCATGGTCCCCAGTCCCCTCTCTCCTGGCAGCCCCACTATACTGCCACCCTTCCCAAGCGCTGATGGCACGGGCCCCATTTGCACCCACTGACGGTGTGGAGCAATTGGGGCTGGTGCCAGCAGTGTGTACGAACGAGGTTGGTGCTGTCAACAGATGTTAGTGGCAGGTGCTGTCATGATCACCCCTCATGAGCAGGGGGAGATGGAGAAAGGTGATGGGGGGTGATGGGGGTTGGCAGCCACTGCTCACACTTGCTGCCAGCATGGACCGTGGTGCATGGGAGCAAAGAATTTTCAGTAATCATCAGAGGCTTGCCCTGATGACAGTGACAGGTGCCTTGCTTTGGTGTGGCAACCCCACTCACCTGTCCCACCATTCTGCCGAGGTTGATTCCTGCCATCTTCTGTGCGAACCTCCTGGTGGTCAGCACACGTCATTGTAACCAGTTGTTCAGTTGTTTGGTTGTTCCACCATTCAGTCTATTTGCATATTACGGTTTTATATAGAGAGATTATTATTAGTAGTAGTATTACAAGAGTAAAATTATTACTAAAGTTTATTTAAATGGCAAATTTTAAAAGTTCTGGGTTAAACAAAAGACTTGTATCCTACCTCTTTCAAAACTGAAAGTTCTTAGAACACTTAGAACACTTTAGCACACTGATATGATGACTTTTTTCTAAGTGGCTGGGTGTATTAGTTAGAAATACTGCAATAAAAGAATATGCAACTACCAGTGACTTAAATAAATAAGCAGTTATTTTCTTACCTGGTAAGAAGTCTGGAGGTGGGAGGTTGCTGGCATTGTTTCAGTTGCTCAGTGATGCCCAGGTTCCCACTCAGTCGCCCTTAACATATTTGCTTTCATCTTCATGCTTACTGTCTCAAGGATAGCTGCTACAACTCCAAATCCAGGGAGGAAGATGGGAGAACCCAGAGTTTCCCTAGAAACTCCCATTGCATTTGTTTGTTTTTTTTATTTAGGTCTCATTAACTAGAAATGTGTCATGTAACTACCTAAGCTGCAAGGGAGTCTGGACAGGATTTACTTTTCCCAGACATTTTAGTAGAGACAGCCAAGTGAGGAAATACTTGTGAATGTGTTGGCCCAACTAAGCAACACTGATTCCACAGGGGAAATTTGAATATTTATTTATTTACTTTTTCTTGCATGTACATCCTAATATTTCTGTAACAGACATGTTGTGTGTTTGTATAATAAACTTATTAAGTTCTATTATTTTAAAATACCTATGTAATAAAAAAGTAATATGAAAATTGACCATTACTCCAATACACAAGATGGCTGCCCCCATGTGGTCAAAAATGGCTGTCCCAAGTGGACACAAGATAGTCGCCACAAGATGGCCAGCAGGGGAGGCAGTTGGAAGGGACCAGGCCTATAAGAAAGGGCAGTTGGGGGCAATGAAGCCTACAGGGGAGGGCAGTTAAGGGTGACCAGATCAGCAGAGGAAGGAAGTTGGGGGGCACCAGACCAGGGAATGGCAGTTGGGGGGGTCTCAGGCCTGCAGGGGAGAGCAGTTGGGGGGGGGCAGGCCTGCAGGGGAGGGCATTTGGGAGGGATCAGGCCTATAGGGGAGCAGTTAGGCATCAATCAAGCTGGCAGGGGAGTGGTTAGGAGGTGATCAGGCTGGCAGGCAGAAGCAGTTAGGGGTAATCAGGAAGGTAGGCAGGTGAGCAGTTGGGAACCAGCAGTCCTGAATTGTGAGAGATATGTCTGACTGCCTGTTTAGGCCCTGTCCTACCTGGATCGGGCCTACAGGGGCAGTTGGACATCCCTCGAGGGGTCCCAGATTGAAGAGGGTGCAGGCTAGGCTGAGGGACACACGCTCCTGTGCACAAATTTTGTGTACTTGGCATCTAGTAATCAAATCAAAGACCTCAAGCTACTGTTGGCATATTGAACATGATACAGAAATGGTTTGGTTATTTATGGGTTGCCTCTTGGTGGTGTCTCCTCTTGTCTTCCAAAAAAAGCAGAAGATTAATGTTCAACAGGTGAAAAAGGTTGACAAACCAGCACTTGTGACTGGGGCAAGAAGGACCATGTCTAATTGAGTTATTCTATATTATTACCCCCCCCCCCCCCACAGATCACCTTTGGATGTTGTTCTCTTGTATGCAGATCACATACAAGAAAGGAATAAAGGCTTGAGACACTTGGAGACAAATTCAAAAGCTGTCATTGCTGATTTAAAAACTTTGGCAGAATGAGGTATGCTGGAAAAGTTTATAATCAAAATTCTGTTCTTTGAGTCTGGGAGAAAAACCAGCAACTGTTATTGACAAAGTGGCTGATTAGCAAATAAAGGAGGTGACAAATGATGGCACCAGGAGATGTTGCAATCTGCAACATGTTACAGATTAGCTGGTGTTGTCCTCACCAATGAGACCAGTTTTAGGCAGAGGGGAAAAAAATGTGGCTTGATTTAGAGCTGATGATATAATGTGTCTAGTCATTGGAGATCAAAAGAAAGTTTGCCTGCAAAACATTGCTAATGAAATTGGAGCAAAGAATAGGTTCTTCTCTTCCGTGTGTCCAAGGGAAGTTTTGCTCCGCACCATGCCAATGGGATGTGAGTCACAGTACATCCTCTGGAATGTGGTCGTGGCACGTGATCTCATGTTCAACCCCACCAGCCATACACTCTGCAGATTTATCAATTGTGTGCATTAGTCCTTTTAAACTCCTGATGATTTGGGAGAACAAACACATTGTTCCTTTCTTTTCCTATGGTGGATGACTAGAGACTACAGGCACTTGGTTTTATATTTTCTTGGAAAGTGTGTGTGTGTGTGTGTGTGTGTGTGTGTGTGTGTGTGTGTGTGTGTTGCCTCTTGGTGGTGTCTCAGAGAAAGAGAGAGAGAGAGAGAGAAAGAGAAAGAGAGAGAGAGAGAGGAGAGAGATGCTGGTGGGGGGTTGTGGAAAAGCAATTCACTTTCATATTTCTTTAGGATCAGATTTTGAACAGCCTATCTGTGACATCTTATCTTTTTCTTCAAACTGGAAACTAATAAGTGGAGGTTGAATTGATCTACCTCTTCTTTAGAAAACTTTGAAGAATGCTGAAGGCACATATAAATTCAGGCAAGTTCAAGAAGTGAAAGTAACAACCTTCGCAGTGTGGAATTAGCATGAAGGAGGACAAAGCACTAACCCCCAGGAAAAGAAATTTCTGTATTCTGGAGTTTGGAAGAACTTCAGCGTGCAGAATTTATCCTGTGCAAGGGCAAATTCTTTCTTTGATACAGTGGAAACCATCGACCTTGCTCAGCTCCCTTCTGTTAAGTTCCGTGGGCCTGTATTTCCACAGAATTCCTATTTATAACACCACGGAGGTGCTGAAGAGCTGTCAGAGCCGCACTCAAAGCTTCCCCGAAGCAAGCACTCACGTTTCCTTTCAGCTGGCCTCTGGTTACTGAAAACATTTGCTGAAAATTGCTGTCCCACTCAAGAACTGTCAAAGGTAATTGTGTTGCACAAAAGTTACCGAGAAACATGAAATAATATGGTTACCACCTGGCAACCAAATCAATAGAACCTGTCTGATGAGCCTCGAGCCTGCCACATGTGTACATGCCCATTTCTGTCTGAAAACCACGACAGCATAAATTTGTGAGGAAGACGTGTATCAGAGGCCTCTTAGTGGCAATTTACGATACAAATCCCTGTGCAAAGGGCAGTTGTCAGGTCACCAAATCCAGTGAGGTCTGCGGTTCTAGGGGTGGCAGACAGGGGAAAGATGGGGGGGAGCATTAAGCACTTTGAGAATGTGGATCTGTGTGAAGCACGTAGCAGCACTCACTTCTAAAAGCCAGGTCTAGACTTGGCTATGCTCGCAGCTGGCAATGACCTTGGTGTCTATGAAAATAAAAATCAGAAACTCAGGAGCTGGGGGAGGTGGCGAGAGAGGCATTCTGAGTCTCCATCCCCTGCCCTTTGCGGCTGGCCCACACCTTGCCTGTCCAGATGAGCATGAATCTCTTTTCCTCTCAAAACTCCCAGGGAAGAAAATCTTCCTCATTCTTGGTTGTCATTTTCAAAATCCCACATCCTCCTTGAGATAGCTTCTCCTTCACCTGAACTTACAAGACCCAGAGAGGTACCTGTTCTGCACAAACAGGTTCCTCTATTCCTGTGGCAAAAACTGCACTAGGCCCCCAACTCTGCTTGTGGGTTCCCTGAGGAGCATCTAGTTCTGCCTGAAACTGTCTTTTTGGATGAGAAATTGTGGCTGTTTGGATATGAATCTGATGCCGGAGTCAGCGCCCTAACCCGGCAATCAGGGTGAGGCCCAGAAAAGATGCTCTGGAACCAGGAACTTCCAACTGTGGGATTAGATGATCCACAGTGGAACCATTTTGACATCATATATTTTTATTTACAAGAGCTCATTTTCTCTTTAATTTTTCATAGCAGCCTATTTTTATTTCGACCCATTATTATTATTACTTATTTGAGAATACTAATAATATATTTAAATATTTCTAAAAAATTAAAAGTAATTTGTATCCTATTGCCCTTTCTTTTTTTTTCTTTCTTTCTTATCTTTAAATACATTTTTATTGATTTTAGAAAGGAAGGGAGAAGGAGAGAGATAAAAACATCATGAGAGAGAATCATCGATTGGCTGCTTCCTGCACACCCTCTACTGGGGATTGAGCCCTCAACCCAGGCATGTGCCCTTGACTAAAATCAAACCTGAGATCCTTCAGTCCGTAGGCCGGCACTCTATCCACTGAAGCAAACCAGCTAGAGTTAAAATTTTTTTTTTTTATTGATGACTTGATTTGAGAGAGAGAGAGAGAGAAATATTGATCTGTTTAACGACTTTTATGCATTCATTGGTTGATTCTTATATATGCCCTGATCAGAGGATCAAATGCAAGCTTGGCCTATCAGGCTGACACTCCAACCAACCCAGCTACCCCGCCAGGCTTATTTTCAATACTTTTATTCATTTCTGCTTTTCCTTGCTATTTGTTTATCTTATTCTTTCATGTTGGAGAGGTTTCACAGTTATCTGGTGATGTGTTTATGTGGTATGATAAAAATATTTGGTCTCTGTCCCAGTTTCCTCCTCACAGAACTCTTAAAACCCTTGGGATCAGAGTAAGAAGAGTGTTTTTGGTATGCTAATGAGATGACTTTTGGCTGAGGGTCTCCTAGAAAGCTTTAGGATAGTGTCTGGTCTCCAGAAAAACCAAGCAGTGATTAGAGGGTTGGGACTCCAAGCTCCACTCCATGATTTCTGGGGAGAGGAGAGGGATCTGGAGATTGAATTCAATCACCAAAGGCCAATGATTTAATCAGTCAATGCAACGAAACTCTCTTAAGCACCCTACACCATAGAGTTCAGAGGGCTTCTGGGTAGGTGGACACATTGAAGTGCCAGGGATGGAAGCTGTCACACGTCTCTCTTTCATTTGACTGTTTCTGAGTTGTATCCTCTCTAGTAAACTGGAAATGCTAAGTAAATCACTTTCCTTGGGATCTTTTAATTGCGTTGTTGCAGTAAATGATCAAACACGAGGAAAGGGCATGGGAACCCCTGATTTACAGCTGGTTAGTTAGAAATACTGGTGGTGGAGACTTATGATTGGCATCTGAAGTGAGGCAGTCTTGTGGGACTAAGTTCTTTATTTTTATTTTATATTTTTGGTATTTCTGGACAATTTTTATTCTAACATGCTTAATATTGCCATAGTGTCCCTTTCACAGCTGTAGTTAAGGCATTGTTTCACAGGTTGTTAAATAGACATAGAACGTGACTTGGTTTGAATTACTTAAAAAATATCAAACACGGACACACACACACACACACACACACACACACAGCACATCACACACAGGTTTTGAGAATAGATAACTAGGTCAATAGATTTTATTTCTTAATATATCAGCAACACCCTTCTTAGAAACAACTACCACTACTTATCAAAATACATTTTTTCCCCAACTAAAATCTACATATTGAATGTAGATTTCAATGAGTCATTTCCAGTGAAGTTGTCATCCTTCCTTATCTTAAACAAGGTCTGGGTAGATAAACAAGGAAGCATGTTGAGCAACATTTCATCAATACTCACAGGATTTAAGTGATTTTTTCGCAATGAGATTGAGCCCTTTAATGGTGGGTCTGGAACAGTTGGACATCCAGTTGGTGTCAGAGAGTTGGATGCTGGGAAAGACACCATGTGTTTGATGGGGAAGTGAATCGCCAATTCATTGAAGAACTCCCAAATGTCATTATCCATTGATATGTATCTGGACTGTTTTAGAGAAGAATCTGAATCTCTAGCCACTGTGTGTGTTTGTGTATGTGTGTGTGTGTGTGTGTGTGTGTGTGTGTGTATGTATGTGAGAGAGAGAGAGAGAGAGAGAGAGAGAGAGAGAGAGAGAGAGAGAGGAGTTCTAGAGGAAAGGTGAGGAAAGGGCATTGGGGAGTCTACAGTATGTCACGTAGGCATTTCACCCGCTTCATCTCTGCATCTCTCTGGGCCTGCTTCCCACGCCTCGTTACTCCGAAGAACAAACCTCCAACTTTCTGCCAGGAAGCAAGGAAAGGGCTGCTGCATGAATGCACACATGAGCGGAGACGTGATGGGCCCAACCACACTGTGGGCCAACTTCCAGCAAACGCCCTTTTTCGCTGCGAGCTTTGTTTTCACCTTCCTTTTCAAATATTCATTTCTTATAAACACCGAGCAACCCAGAGGTTCTTCGGGGTGAAGCAACTCTGTTCCCACTTGTCTGCAAGCAATTGGCTTTCTCCTTTCTTCGCTCTGCCAAGGTAATTACCGTTCCTCCGTCCATTTCTCACCTCCCAAAAATTTGTTGAAAGCATTTATGGCAAATTGTCTCTTATTCTCTTTGACCTTGTTGATTAATTTGTTTTTTAAAATTCCCTGGCAGTCATTGTAATGAGATTTGGGTAGGAAGAAAAGATAGATTTGGCGAATTCCACTATTTTAAACCAGAAGTTTCCATCGGAAGCCTTAATCCTTATTGAAGTCTGTACCCGTGTACTTTACTCTTAGGCTAATCCTTACTGTTTACTAAGTAAAACAGTAAATAATCTAGAGAAATAGCAAATTTTAGTCTATTTCTCGAAGCCTATTTATACATAAGTGCAATTATAATAATGTTGGCTGTTTGGTTTCCTAGCTTTTAGTAGACTAGGGGCAGAATTTTAATAGAATGTTAGATTTAAGTATGTCTATATCCAGATAAATATCTTGATACAATCAAGAATAGCTGGAAAACAGAAAAGTAACAGAAAACTTATAATAACCAGTCAAAAAAAACCACGTAATAGCACCACCGTTTTTATAGGTACAAACAATCCTACACATTTCAAAATGCATTGATGCATTAAAGTGTAATGCTGATGTCATCTTCCTATTACAAAACCTTCTCATGGCTCCCACTGTGGATAGATGTAAGTTCCATCTATTGCCAAACATATGACCTGTGGTTCCAATGTTTTAAAACACCCTACTCTATTTCACACCTGTCATTTCATTTCGGCACTGTGAATTTCTTAGCATGGCACACACCTTAGCATGCCCGCCACAAGTCATCCTTCAAGACCCATTTGAATTATCATAATGTTCTCCCACTTCCTTCTCTTCGGAGTTCCAATAGTACTTACTTCGATTTATATACCAGAACTGCGTTTTGCCAAGAGTTTTGAACTTATACACCTGCCTTTCCTCTCCAACAGGATCGTAAACACCAAATGGCAAGGGTCATTGCAAAGAGCAGAATGTGTCCATGCCCGCCCCAAATTTATGTTAAAACCCTTCTCCCAATGTGATGGTACTTGGAGGTGGGGATCTTTGGGAGGAGGTTAGCTCATGAGACAGAGCCTTCAACAATGGGATCAATACATTGATCAGAAGAGGCCAGAGGTGAAGATACACAAAGAAGTTGGCAGCCTGAAAACCAGGAAGAGGGTCCTCACCGAAAACTGAACCACACTGGCACCCTGCTCTCAGGGTTCTTGCCTTCAGAGCTGTGAGAAATAAATTCTTGTTTATACATCACCCAGATTATGATATATTTGTTATAGCAGCCCACACTGATCCAGAAAGACATTAATCTTGGCATAATGCCTTGTCTGTAAATGCTCCTGAATAACTTTGTTGAACCCAATAAAAAATATAATAATTGATGTTTCAAATGACCATTCTTAGTCCTGAAGGAAAGGTCGAATAAGAAGTTGTACATTCTGTTTAAGAAGAAGATAAGTGTGTAATACATTTTTTTAAGATTTTAGAAATAATAAAAATGAAATAAGAAATAAATTTTATAATGTATAAAGGACAATATTACTTTCAATTTATCATAAAATTTATTTCTTGTTGATAGAACAATGAGGCTTTTTCCCCCCACATGGACAACAATCATTTTATACCACCAAGCTGTTTAGGTTTGAACATTATAGCTTACAGATGGGACATCAGATTAGTCTCTTTAAAAGGAGGCAGTGGAAAGGGGATGTGGCAGGTGGAAAAAATGTGAATATTTTTATTTTACTGCGTTTTGGAGAACAGCTATGTGTTCCTTGACATCACTGACCTGTTCCCAAAATATTTGGGATCAAACCCTATCTGGCCATGGACTCATGTTGCAATTTCCAAAGTGCTTTTATCTTTGTTTTAGATTGATCTTTGATTAGGTGTGACTCCTGACACATTTGCTTTAAATTTCTCTCTCCTCCCCTGTCAAGTGGTTAATGATCTCAAAATGTCACACTGCATTCTGTAGATTTCCCAGGAAGTCAAGTGTGGGTAGAACTGTAAAACAAATACAAAATGCAGAATTGCTGTATTGGTGGTTTCCACACAGACATGCTGGGCCAGTTTCATGGGTATGTAACTTGCATAAATGGTGCTCAGAAGGGCCAAGTGCTCGGTTGACTGCTCTGCTATTGCTATCTTGACATTCTTTTTTTTTTTAAGCTACCCTGTTTTTTCTTTTTAAAATATATATTTTTAATTGATTTTTTTTTTTACAGAGAGGAAAGGAGAGGAATAGAAAGCTAGAAACATCAATGAGAGAGAAACAGCGATCAGTTGCCGCCTGCACACCTCCTACTGGGGATGTGCCTTTGACTGGAATCGAACCTGGGACCCCAGAGTCCACAGGCCAATGTTCTATCCGCTGAGCCAAACCAGTTTTATCTATTTGATATTCTTAATAATTTTATCCTTTAACTTGTGTGTGTAAGTGAAGTCTGACGGGGCAATCGAGATATGTGCACAAGGGATATGTGCAATATGTGGGTCTGCTGTTCTTGGCTGCCTATTTGCAGGTGGTGTTTGCCAGGGCCCATGAGCACAGGGCTCTTGTGGACCCATGATGCATGAAGGTTTGGTAAGACATGCGTGTACACCAGTACATGGGTGTAATGACATCAGAATTACACTTAATGCAATTATTAAGGTTGTATGTCTACAACATGCAAATGAAACTTTAGCACGTACAGCCCTGGGAGGCCACACTTTCTGTTTAGACCAGAACTTGCTTCCAAGACAGAAAGAAGAAAATGGTTTTATAAGAAACATGAATGATCAAGAAAACTTATATCCTATATTAGCCGACTGTGTATGCTGAAAATATCATCACAAAGTAGGGTCTGTCAGTAGTTTGTGAATGTTTAAAGAAGTAAAATTAAAACATTTTAGTCTGTTTCTGCAGCATTTCATCTGTTCTGGACATATACAAATTATGAAATACAAATTGTATAATATTGGTGATTCCTCCCACAAGTTAAATGATCTTGTACTTGCACTTAAAACTGGTGTTGCACAATGTAAAGATGAATGGTAAAAGTCACACTAATAACTTAAAATTTTATCTTAATTGTCATTTACTTAGAACATTGAGTAGCAGATAAAAAAAACATCATGACAAGTCAAGGAAACCATGAGAGGAAACAGCTTTATATTTTAGTAACTTTAATGACACTTTTTCTCTGCTTTTTGAACAAAGGCCCACATTTTCATTTTGTACTGGGTTCCACAAATTACATGGTTAGTCCTACAGGTAAGTAAGGGTAGTGAACTCTTCTTAAAAAACTAGAAAGAACATTGTCAGGGATTTTCCAAGATGGGATACATGTTTTGTGATCTCCAAGGACACAGTCAATGAGTATCACATGATGGATAGGGCCCAAGAGAGGAAGCCACCCTGGGAATTACCTGAGGATCAGCCCACTCATGGGCATGAAACATGTTCCAGTCTTATTACATTCAAGTCAACCAACCCATTTGTACCCTGACACAAATTATTCCAAGTTGAAGATCAGTGACCCTTTATTCATTCCACACATATATGTTGGTCATAGAATATTGCATAGTGAGCAAGATAGTCATAGTCCTTGACCTTGTGGAATTCAGAGAACAGAGTCATGGAATGTAACAAAGAAGGGAATAAACACACACACACACACACACACACACACACACACACACACGAAACTTAAAAAAATACACACATACACATGCACACATAATTTCAGAGAGAAAGGGAGAGTGAGAAGGGTTAAAAACATAAATGAGAGAGAATCATTGATTGGCTGCCTCCTGCATGTCCCCTACTCGGGATGAAGCCCACGAATTTGGCATATGCCTTTGACTGGAATCATACCTGGAACCACAGGCTGAGGCTCCATCTACTGAGCCAAACCAGATAGCGCCACACAAACAACTTAAAGGAATTTTTATTAGTCATCAAGAACCCCCCATTGTAAGTGACAAAAACAAACAAACAAACAAAAACAGCCCTCATCTCAAAAATAAAACAAGTGGAAGGTTATATAACCCAAGTCACATGAACTATGAGTGAGACAGAGGTGATTCTCCAAAAGAAAACTAAGGTGACTTTATCAGAACAGGGAGAATACTCCACTACAGAATCTTTAAATAAGCCTTTTGATGATGTTAATAATCACTCCTGTTTCTACTGGAACAGGTACTTTAAAATGTTGGCATGATGGCTTTTCTTAAGGCAGGAGATTCCTAGACGTTCTTGCTATTTGTGGCTGTGTCTGGAATCTGGAGAACAGCACCATTGGATGGTTCGAAAAGTCACTCTGAGACTTGGGAAAAATGTCAGAACACCGAAAAAGTTCAACAATCCAAAGCAGGCAGAAAGTAGAAATAGGGGATTGAGAAAACAAAGGAACAAACATAGATAATTAGAAGATGTTTTAAACTAAACAAAAATGAAAATACAACATATCAAGACTGTGGAATGTTCCCCAGGTGGTGTGGCTCAGTGATTGAGCATCGACCCATGCACCAAGAGGTCACAGGTTCATTCTTGGTTAGGGCACACACTTGGGTTATGGACTTGATCCCCAGCAGGGGGAGTGCAGGAGACAGCAAACATGTGTCTCTCTCATTAATGTTTCCATCTATCTTTCCCTCTCCCTTTCCTTTTTTCCTAAAATCAATAAAAACATAAAAAAGATTATGGGATGCAAATAAATCAGTTCTTAGTGGGAACTTTAAAGTATTAAGTACTTATGCTAGGAAGCACTTAATACTTCCTCAAGTCAATGTAAACTTCAAGCTTGAAAAACTTGTAACAGAGGTAAGTACAACAAACTCAATGCAAGCAGAAGTAAAAAAAAAGTCATATAAATATGAACACAAATCAATGAAATTGAAAACATAAAGACAATGGAAAAATCCATTAAGCTAAAAGGTGGTTCTTTATAAAGGTCAATAAAATTTATAAACTCTAGCATGATTGATAAAGAGGAGAGGTAAAAATTACCAATGTCAGGAATGAAAAAGACTACCAAAAACACTAATAAGGAGACCCTACAAACATTAAGACACTAGTAAGGAAACACTATGAATAACCAACCAGATGCACATAAATTCTACAACATAGATGAAATGAAACAATTTCTCAAAAACCACAAACACCCAAGATAAATAGGTACCTGGATAGTCCTATAACTGGTAAATAAATTGAATATATAGTTTAAAAGCTTCCACTAAAGAAGATTCCAGACCTGGGTTTTATTCACTGGAATATTGTAGTAATTATTTTAAAGAGACATAACACTAATTCTATACAATGTACTTGAAAAAAGAAAGAAGAGGCAACACTTCTAATCTCATTTTATGAGGCCTTTATTATTCTGATACCAAAGTTAAACACACTACAAGAAAACTATAGACCAATATTGCTCATGAATACAGATAAAAATCCACAAAACCATTAGAAAATAAAATTTAACAATGTATAAAACTAATGGGCTTATTGAGAAAATGCACAGCTGATTCAGTATTCAAAAATTAATCAATTCAATTCAGTATATTAACAGGTGAAGGAGTACAAACCACATGCTCATATCAATAGATACAGGAAAAACATTTGACAAGTTTTAACACCCATTCATCGTGAAAATTATCCACAAACAATGATTAAAATGAACATTCCCAACTTGAGAATGACATTTAAAATATCCTACACCTGCCATTATACTTAAGGTCTAACATTGGGAACAAGGCAAGGATGTCTTTTCTTGTCATTCATTCCTATTCTACATTAAACTGGAAGTCCTAACCATGTAATAGCAAGAACAAGAAATAAGAGGCCTTCTGATTAGGGAGAAAAAAATAAAAACTGTCTCCATTTGCAGATTACATACTTGTCTAGGTAGAAGATCTCAAGGAATCTCTAAAAACAAAACAAAACACCCCCACACGAAAAACCTTGAACAACTGAAACAGTTTTTTTAAAAGGCAAGATAATTGTATTAGTTTGCTAGGGCTGCCATAACAAAGTATCACGGATTGGTGGCTTAAACAATTGAACTTTATTTTCTCACAATCATGGAAGCTGGAAGCTTGAGGTCAAGGTGTTGACAGAGTTGGTTTCTTCTGAGGCATCTCTCCTTGGCTTGTAGATGGCTGTCTTTGTGTTCTAATCTCCTTTTCCTCAAAGGATACTAGTCAGATTAAATTGGAGACCACCTTAATGACCTCATTTTGATTTAACTACCTTTTTAAAGTCCCTGTCTCTGCATAGAGTCACAGTCTGAGGTACTGGAGGTTAGTTAGGACTTCTACACATAAATATTGAGAAGACACAATCCAGTCCATGACAATTATTAACAATAGCTCCAAATAAAAAGAAATAATTTATAAATCTAAAAATTCATGCGCAAAATCTGTATATTAAGGACTTCAAAATATTATTTAAAAAACCAAAGATGTATTAAATAAATGGAGAGACATACCATGTTGATGGATTATAAGATTAAATATAGTAAAATGTAAACCCTTCCCAAATTGACCTAAAGATTTATCATAATTGTAATAAAATGCTATCAGGATTTCTTTGTAGATAAGGACAAGCTGATTCTAAAATTTACATAAAAATTAAAGAATTTAGAATAAAAAAAGAAAATTAGAAAAACAATTAGGATAAACGAATTAGTAAAACAATTTTGCAAAAGAATAAAGTCAGTGGATTCAACCTGATTTAAAGACTATCTTAAAGCTACAGTAATCATGACAGTGAGATATTGGGGAAGGGATATACTTATAAATCAACAAAACAGAATAGATCATCCAGAAAAAGACCCACACAAGTTAGATTAACTGACTTCTTGACAAATATGCAAAGATAATTAAAAGGAGAAAGAACATTTGTTTGTTTTTTCCAACAAATGCTGAAATAATTAAACATTCTATCCAAAAAGTGAACCTTGACCTAAACCTCACACTTTATACAAAAGTTAACTCAAAATGAATCATAGGTTTCAAAATAAAATGTAGAATTATATAAAAATTTAAAAAGAAGACAAAAAAAATAAACAGAAAAATCTTACTGCCATGGGATTTGACATGACAACAACCCACATTATAGATAAAAGAAAACTATTGATAAACTGGAATTCACCAAAATTAGTAAATGTGCTTTGCCAAAGACGCTTTTGAGAAAATGTAAAGAAAAACTACACTCTGAGAGAAAATATTTGAAAAACACATACCTGGCAATCTGTATTCAGAGTACATCAAGAACTTTCAAAACTCAATAGTAACAAAACAAACAACTAGATTTTTAAAACGAACAAAATAGATTTCATTATGGAGGCTACATGGAAGGCAAATAAACATATGAAAAGATGTTCATCATTAACTATTAAAAAATTCAAATTAAGAAGGTAATGAGACACACAGAAAGACTAAAATAAAAAATACTGACACTACCAAGTGCTAATGAATGGTAACTGGAATGTTCCTACATTGCTGGTATGAATTCAAAAATGGCACAGGCACTCCAGAAAGTCATTTGATAGTTTCTTACAAAGTCAAATATTTATTTATCATATGACCCAGTTACCCAACTCCTCAATATCTATCCTAGAGATATAAAATCTTATGTGCACAAAAAAACCTGTGCACAATTATTTACAGCACTTTTCATAATTGCCGTAAACTAGAAACAACTTAAATATCTGTTAGTGGGTGATGGATAAACAAACTATGGTATATTTCTACAGTGGGATACTGCCCAGCAATGAACCATTCACACACACACGCACACACACACCAACAACTTGGATGAATCACAAAGGCACTGTGCTCAATGAAAGGAGCCAGCCACAAAAGAACATACTGTGTGTTCCTTCCTACATGACATTTAAGGACAAATTGATGGTGGTCAGTGGTTGCCAGGGGTCAGGAAGGAGAAGGCACAGCCTATGACTACAACAAGTAATAAGAGAGAAGTGTTTTTTGTTTTATTTGTTTGTTTGTTTGTTTTGGGGGGACGGGTAGGAATGTGATGAAATTTTTTTATCCATAAAAGAGTCTCCATTTGAAACTGCTGGGATTGAAGAGCAAGACTTACTTCCAAGGTGAATGTTAATTACTCTTCTTTCAATTAAATTTCTTTTAATCTCAGCTGTACAAGTAGTTTATGGTATATTTGTGGAAAATCATGCCCAAATTGATGAACCCAGTTCTTCAAATGGGAAGGAGGAAAGAGTACATATTGCTCACATGCCAGTGTTTTGATGTAGGTGGAATTCACTGAAGAGCAGGGCATTTTGGATCTGCCTTTCTCCTGAAGGGAGTTTTGTCTCTGAAGCAGAGGGGTTTTGTCCATGGTCAAATCTTTGTAGGCAACCAGATGGCTGTTCCAGGAAACAGCTTGGGCAGGGGTGAGTTGTATAATCCCCATCCCCCTTCTTTCCTGTAGCAAAAATTGTGAGCCCTCTCACGACATCTAATCACAACTCTCTTCTGCTTTGTATGGAAATCAAAGCGACAGGATTTTCCCGATTTTATTTATGGAGACAGACATCAGAGGAACAAGCGAGAGCTCTAAACAAATACATCTTACCCACGAGGCTTGCATGTGTTGCAGATTTTCTTTCCCAGGACAGATGTGCAACCTCGCTCTTCAGAAGGGACCTGAGACCTCTAACCCCTTGCTAAGAACAAAAGATAATAGTCTCAGTTGTGGTATCACATGTGTTTCCCATGAGAAGGGAGACTCTCCAGGGTCACCCCCCATTTGTCAGACTGTCTTGTGGGCACCCCCTGGTGGTCACAGGTGGAGTGGCTCTTTGTTCTTTGCATCTAGAAGTTCTGAGGCTGGAACACTAGTGTAAAACAAAAAGAAACATTCTGATTTGTTTCGTTTTGTTTTTATGATCAGCAAGAAAGAAATAACTGACCACCAAGGGAAGCAGCAGCAGACAATGAAGTATCTTCTGACCAAATGGCTTTAACAGGTGGTCATCAGAGCTCAGAGTCCCTGTATTTTTCTTCAGCTGCGTTAGCAAGGTTTTTTTGTAGATCCTCCCCCTCCCTATGCTTTACTCATTTGGGAAATAGGAAACTTAAACTAGGTTATTTCTAAGTGTGGTTTCGGCTTTACACGGAGCTAATATTTACTATCTATATGTTAAGAAGGTTTCTTCTACTGAGGTATTGGATGTCATTTCTACCACCTGCCTGTACCAGCCCTGAGAAATGGAAGAAAATGTGAAAAGGTCATGTAGACAGCTCTTTGACCTCCATCTTTTAGCCTTTTCTACCTGTGGCAGCACGAGCTTCCATAACATTTCTAAGAGACGAGCATGATTAGAGCATAATGAAAGCCAATCGAAGTGTGGTTTAGTTCCTTCCCAAAGGCTCCCCTCCAATCACTATTAACACCCACTCATTTGGGAGAGTCATTGGATGCAAGTTTAAATCCTGCTTCCGGCTGATACCTGAGGGCATGGCTCTCTTTCATACCTCCTCGGTTTTAAGGCTTCCTAAGTCCTGAAGCTATAAGTTGTATTTTCAAAGCACATCTCACAGTTTGTTATGTCTTACAGATAACAAGGCAATCCATCCCAACAATGCCCAGGGCATTTTCAGTATTTTTAAGCAGAGCTACTTAATTGCTCTCTACCTCCATTTCCTTACCTTTGGAGCATTGAAAGTCAGAGATCTCATGGGGACTTGCTTTGTAAAGGGCCATACAACATTAGTGAGTGCTAGTAAATGTGATTTCAGAAGAAGCCAGAGCCCGAGATGGTCCCTAGAAGTGAAAGTGCTTTCCTTCAGAACATCAACAATTACTTTCAATGTTTCTTGAATTAGAATTAGAATTCCTCTTCGTGCAATTTGTTGTCCTCATTTGAAGGAAGACAGATAACACTTCTTAGAGAAAAACACATCCTAAAAGCAATGAACTGACTACATAGAAACCTAGGAAGAATCACAAGAAATAATATAATTCTCATAGATTTGGCTATTAAAAAAATACAGTATTTGTTTGAAGAAGAGGACAGAAAAACAATTATCTATTCTGCCATAAGGAAGCCTCCATGCCAAACTGCTGGGGTTGAAGAACAAAGTCCATGTTAAATACTCTTAACATTTTCTTTTACCAATCAATTCCAAGAACAGTCCATGGCATGTATAAGAAAAATCAGTTTTAAACTGATGAAGCCACTTCATCAAATGGGAGTTATAAAGTACTTATAAAGATTAAATAAGAGGATATGTGCTTTAAATGCCTAACAAAGTAAATGACTAAGAAGTCATCGCTTCTTAGGAATAGCATCATATTGAGGGAGCTCTGTATGGTTTTTGGAAGAAAAGTATGGGAGAAATGAACTGCACCGGGAAAGAAATGATGTTGATCCTTCTCTATAGAGGGGAACCTCCTTATAGGGGGAATGTATAGTATCTACACTAAAAAAGAGAAAGATTCAAATTGACCATACCTCTGTGATGACCACCACCCAATCAGGAATGATTATGCAAATTAACCCAACAAAGATGAGGAGTTAATTTGCATATGAGGCATGGAGAGAAGACTAAAGAGTGAAGAATTAAGACTGAAGATGACTGAAGACTGAAGACTGTGGCCAGAGCACAGAAGCTTAGCCTCGATTTTTGGCTTATCCATTGTGGCCAGAGCGAAGGCCTGGGTCTGAGGTGCTGGAGGAAAACCAGTGCCAGAAGCCAGGGAAAGGAAGGCCTATTTGCATGAATCTTTGTGCAATGGGCCTCTAATCTATCTATCTATCTATCTATCCTGTAAGATGAACTCTTTCTACCTTTATAGTGTGATCCTGAGTTTCTTGCCTTGTGACTCTTGAGCCACTGAATTTCCAAGGAGTGACCTCCTTTTCTTGAATCAGTTCCCAGTCCCTTCAGCACCTGTCTTTTCTTCAACAGGCCAGCCTTTGTGTTTCTCCTGCTTTACATGCAACACCCCCCACCCCAACTCTGCCCACCATCCCATCCTTTGTACCCAGGACCATTCAGGGACTGTATCTCTGCTTTCTTGGCCTCTGTCTTTCATTATGTCACATCATGGTCCATTTGCTCCCTCATACTGCCTGCTTTTGCTCCAAATTGTTCAGCACAATGCCTGGCAGGTTGGGGAAAAGCTTATGGCAAGTGACTGTACCTTCCCCCTGGGGACTCCTTTGGTCCTGGGGAATGGCTGGTCGTGGGGCATCTAGTCGGAGACATGAAGATGGTGGCACCCACCCCAGAGCATACACTTATCTGTTCTGGGATGCCAGCAAAAACGGACTTTGCCAAGTTTCCAGCCTTGCTATGTCATATGTTGTCTCTTCCTATAGTAATCCCGGGGACTCTTTTCATCCCAGGGTTTTATTCCAAATGGAATGTTAAGAGGGTTCAGATGGGAGAGACAGGTCAGGGCCGTGGGGGTGGGGAGAGGTGTGAGCTTGTCCAGATCTGTGGCTTTGCCAGGGCTGTTTTTAAGTTGACACAGGGCTAAATAAAAAGCCCCTTGCTTTGATCTCAGGGACTTCCTGGGTAGACTGTCTGATTAGATAAAGATCACGGATCCCCCACCCCCATCCTTTAGGAAGTTTTCAAAGCTTTGCAGCCATTCCGCATCCCGGGCTCCCGTCTCCTTCCCAAAGTCTGCTTCTCTCTGTCTCTTTGGGTCCTTCGCTGGGCCTTGGGTTTTTCTCTCTGTGTGAGCAGGCAAAGGAGCCTGAGAAAATAAGGTTCTTATTTACCCTTTAATTCTTCTTAAGTTGTTGAGAAACAAAGTGGAGGCTTTGTTTGAGAGCCTCATATGGACCTCGTCTGGTCTTGGGCATCAAAGGGAATTGGTCTCTGTTTGCAACATGGTCAGGGGCTGGGATGCTAGGAGCACAGTTGTCGGCAGGTGGAGGGTTTGGAGTGAGAAATATAGTGAGTCCTTGCCTAGGCTCATCAGTGGAGACAATGGGGTGTAAGGTGTATGTGTGTGGGGAGAGATTCTCTTTTAGAGCAGTGGTCGGCAAACCCATTAATCAACAGAGCCAAACGTCAACAATACAAGGATTTAAATTTCTGTTGAGAGCCACATTTTTTGAACTTAAACTTCTTCTAATGCCACTTCCTCAAAATAGACTCGCCCAGGCCGTAGTATTTTGTGAAAGAGCCACACTCAAGGGGCCAAAGAGCCGCATGTGGCTCTCGAGCTGCAGTTTGCCGACCACGGTCCTAGAGCAACTGAAACTCTAACCTAGATGGGACACCCAGGAAACTTACCAGAAACTGTCTTTGGTGATAAGAAATGACTTGCTCTTGGGAGTGGGGTCATTTTAAGAGATGCTTGAACCTGAAGAGTTGCCAAATTGAAAATCCTCTAGGCCAGGCCACAACTTTTCAGCTTTGTTCGGGAGGAGAATCTCTTGATGACATTATAAAAACGAGACTTTGCAAATGTTTTATTTTACTTAAGCCTCTATGTTGACCGCTGTTCTAAGTGATACACACACAATTTACAAAATGTCATTGTTAATTCATTAAATCTTCATGACACCCCTCGGAGCAATAGTACCATTTTGTAATCATATATTACAAACGAGGAAACCAAGGCACAGAGAAATTAAGTATCTTTCTCAAGGTCACACAGCAAGCACGTGGCAGATTAAGGATTCAAACCCAGGCAGAATAGCCAAAGAATCTGATACCGTTGCCTCTCACCCCTCAAATTCAATGCGTGCTCGCAAACACACACACACACACACACACACACACACACACACACACACATACACACTTAGAAAATCACTAAGAAAATACACATAGAAAGACGTTATAAATTTATGAATTCAGTAATATTTAAAAAGTGTTTACACACACATGAAAAATAGTCACTTGCAGAAGACAGTTGAAGGTAGCGGTTTATTCATCAGTTCCACAAACATTTCTTTGAGAGCTCACTGTGTGTGCCAGGCCCTGAGATAGGTGCTGGGATGGGATGGTGCCTGAAACACACGAGGGCCCGGCGTGGAAACTGAGGCATCCAGGCCGTGGGCCTGGACCAAGAGGCCAAGGGTCACGCTTACACTTAAATGCAGGGAGGGTTTTCAATGCTGTGGGCAAGGTCTTGGAACTTCCTGGAACACAGTCTTTTTTTTTTCCTCATTGGACCCAAGCAGCAATCATTGCTCATCCAGGGAGAAAAAAGCTCCACTCTGGGTGGTGAGCCACAGAGGGACTTCTTACCTGTTCTGCCCACACTGGACATAAGAATTTTGCCTACGATTGTCATAGTCAGGATTCACGTGAGTTAGACACCTGTGGGAAAAACTACTGATTTTCTCTTCAGTATCTTCTTTATTTGTGATAGAATCATTATTTGTTAGCTGGGGCACCTGGCTGCCTCAGATAAAGTAATATATCTTACCGTCTCTTGCAAACTGGGTGTGGCCACATGACTAAGTTTGGGTCCATGGCATGCAAAGAGAAGTGGTGTCTGCAACTTCTGAAAAGCCCCTTTTCACTCCTTGCTTTTTTCTTTTTTGCTGAGGAGGATATGAATGTGAGGATGTGATGGCTGGAGCATTGGCAGTCATCTTAGACCAGGAACTGAAAACAGCTTGAAGGGAAATGTGGAGCAGAGAGATTGAAGGAACCTGGATCCCGTACCGGCCTGGCACTATCTCCTGCAGGCTCGTTTTTCACAAGAGAGTAATGAACGTCTATCTTTCTTAAGCCATGGTTATCTTGCTTTTCTCTAACTGAATGTAGTTAAACCTAACTCAAATTGATAGAGCATCCCTCTGAAATAAGAGGTGATATGGTTTTATTCTGAATTTTATCTGATTCTTTGTAAAGTACCTAATGTCTGTCCTGTATGTTTCTTTTCTCTTTAAATTAACCTGTTGAGTTCTCTTGTTTTGAGCCTTATCTATCTCCAAGTTTTGCCCGTGGGTTTACAAACACAGGATGCTGACACTGCTTTTAGGGTTAAAAGGCCTCCTCGGACACAAAGCTAGTATAAGTATTCCACACAGCAGTCTGAACTCTCTTGGAATTTGGGAAATATATTTGCTTAATGCAAGCTCTACCATCCCCCCCCCATGGATTTGGTAAAAAAATAAATAAATAAAATTTGGTGCTTTTCTAGGGCCCCTGAGCCCCTCTTCAGTGCTGGGGATGGAGCGGGGCCCTCACTGCAGGGCATGGAGAGTGGGGCCCCAGGGAGGGGAGCTGGGCCTTTCCCTCAAGCTTCATCTGCTGCCCCCGCCCCAGACTTTGGAGTCCAGGCCGCCTCCTCAAAGCAGGCTGGGCAGATTCTGTTCTTAGGCAACTTTTCAGAACTTCCCATGCTTTCTTCCCTCAGCACCACTGAGACCTTTCTGCTCACTGAAGAGCCCTGTGCAGTCTCTGTGGGACATAGGCTGGTCAGAGAGCCCCTTTCTTTAACTAGACTCCAGCCATACTGTGTGCCAGGGGCCCTGCTGGGCATCAGGCCCAGGAATGACACTATGCCATGCCCCTCCAGGTGTTTCTCTTTCTCTGTCTCTCTATTTTTCTATCTATCTATCTATCTATCTATCTATCTATCTATCTATCTTTATCTATATCGATCTATCTATCTATCTATCTATCTATCTATCTATCTATCATTAATCATAATCTATATGGCCTGTGTGTGTGTGGGGGGGGGATGAGAATGAACTTAACTTGCAATGGTCTTTTTCCTGTAGGTATTATAGCAACCTTAGATTTCTGAAAACCAACCCTCCTTCTTTTGGACAAATAAATGAGGTAGGATATGAGATTTTTCAAGCCGTCGTTCACCTTTCTTTTTTTCTCTTTAGTTCTCTCTTTTCTCTGACCTGTGCTTTGTCTAGCTCTCCTTCTGCCCTCCAAGTGACTATTCCCTGTTAGGACTAAGAGAGGTGCATTCCTCAGCTTTGGCTCTGGGACACCCAGATGTGATGGGATCCCCGGCCCTGGGGTGCCTGAGCCATCTGCTGTGGCTCCTGTTTCTGACTGGATGTAGAAACACCTGGCGTGCCACGCTCACATCTGGTTCATCCAACCGAAGCCAACAGTGGCTGGTAGTCTAGTTGTTCTTTTGCTGTTTGGTTTTGGCAATTAAATTTTTCAGGGCAAATGATGGGCAGACTCAAATGCTGGGTGACAATGAGACATGGCCCCCAAGAAGGACTGAGGCCAGGGAGAAGCCTGTTGGTTTCAGGGGGCCCTGTTTGAATTCAGAAGGTGCTCAGAGGAGAACCCGATCTTACTCCCTCGCACCCCCACGTAGCGGCTGGCTTGGTGCAGGGGAGGGGTGCAGAGGGAACAAACGTAATCAGAGATACCATCATCACATTCAAAGCACAGGCAGTGAAGGAAGAAATATGGGGTTGGAGCCACACATATCCAGGTTTCAATATGTCTCTCCTCCTATGATGGTGGGCAAGTCTTCTCTGAGCTCCGGGGTTCTCACCTGGGACATTTCAACATGTGATGGAGATAATTTCCCAATCCAGTGTCCAGCATGTAGGGGATGTTCAGGAATCGAGCCTTTGAGCCTGAACTGGGAGCCAGAGGTTGAGAGTTGGCATTTTTCATGCTGCCTCCCAGCTCCTCCCACAGCCCCCCACCCCACCCCAAGGCAGGGCTGCAGGGGAGAGGAAGCTGGGAGTCAGCAGGTGGAGGCTTGCTAGAGGCTCTGTTTACCCCAGACTGTGCACACGAAAGTGGGAGAAGTTGGGAGAAGCAGTGCATGCTTCTCTTGGAGGAACCGAGGTGGCTAGGAGGAGTGGCTTTACCACCTGGGACTGGTGACTCCAGGTGTCCTGACCACCAGCAGCCCAGGTCGCCTGCAGACCCTTCTGTGTGTGGACTCACATGTTCCAAAGGGCATTAGAATGATGACCTTATACAATGCCATCCAACCTTACTTCATCATTTGTTTTTTCTTTTCAATTTTGATCACTTTTAGTACTTAGTTTATAATATATTGCCTATACCAAAAATAATAAAAAAATTGTACATTACCCAATAATCAGATTCAACCAGTATTAACATTTGGCCATGTACATATTTTCAGGTTTAGGAAATAAGATATTTTCTTTAAAGGTTTCCACATCTCCCAGCCTACTGCCATCCATTTCCAGAAGAAAATGTTATCTGGAAGTTGGTAGTTAGCCTTCCCATGCATAATTTAGTACCTTTATTACCTATGTCAGTATCCAGGCATCATATGGTATTGTTTTGTGAGTTTTAAAATTATTGAAATTGTATAATACTTTACCAGTTTATTTGCAATTTGCTTTTTTACACATTATACTTTTATGATACATCTGTGACAAGATTCATAGCTCTAGATTATTTATTTTAACAGCTGAATGCCATTCTATCTCAATAATACATCATGGTTTATTTGGCTGTTCCTCTGTTGGTGGACAAGTTAAGTTGTTTCTAATTTAAAAAAAAATATATTTTATTGATATTTTACAGAGAGGAAGGGAGAGGGATAGAGAGCTAGAAACATTGTTGAGAGAGAAACATCGACCAGCTGCCTCTTGCATACTCCCTACCGGGGATGTGCCCGCAACCAATGTACATGCCCTTGACCGGAATCGAACCCGGGACCTTTCAGTCCACAGACCGACGCTCTACCACTGAGCCAAACCTGTTTCGGCTGTTTCTAATTTTTTAAAATACAAAAAAGAGCCCACAGGAGTGAAATTAGTGGAATTCTGCCATGACAGCTTCAAGTTTACTAGGTATGGTCAAATTATTCTCTAACTTAACATCACCACAAACAGTGGCAATAAGCATTTCTGTTTTCTCATCAACTTGCCATCAGTGGGTATAATCAGATTTGTTTTCCTAAATAAAATGGAACAACTCTGGTTTATTAATTACAACCATGGTGATTCTTCACACCCTCATCTAACCCCATGCTACCTATCACATTGTATGATTATCATCCGAGTTAGTCAGCCCCATGAACCATTCATTTGTGACAAGGGCTTCTGTTCATTCTTTTCTGTGTCTCCAGCAGGGTAAATGGTGACACACACATAGTAAGTGCTCAGTACACATGTGGTGGCTTAAATCTAAAGAATGAGGAGATCAAGTAATAGAGTGATTAGGAAAGACAGTATAGGGATAGAACCAAGACTGGTCAGAGAATCAGAACCTTCAAAAACTCCTAGATGTCAACCAATGTAATAATTTTAGAAGATTTTTGAGCAGTGTCTACTAAAGTTGTGTGTGCCCTATAACCTGTTAACTCTGCTCCCAATAGAGGTGTGTGCATATGGGCACTAAAAGACACCTGGAATGTTCACAGCAGCACATTTATAAAAGATCCAAAATGGCAACCACCCAAATACCTGCCTATGGTAGAATAGCTAAATAAAAACGTTCAATACTGGACAGTGATGAGACTGAATAACCTATATCTGCAAACAGGGGTATGGAAGATCCATACAATGTGATGTCGAGGAAAAGAAGCCAGACCTCAAGGAGTATAAGTTGTATGATTCCATTAACTTGAAATTCAAAATAAAGCAGAAAGAACCTAGCATAAAAATCATGATACTTTTGTCTAGCCAGTGTGGCTCAATGATTGAGTGTTGACTCATGAACCAGGAAGTCACTGTTTGATTCCTAGTCAAGGCACATGTCTGGGTTGCAGGCTCGATCCTCAGTAGAGAGTGTGCAGGAGGCAGCTGATGGATGGTTCTCTCATCATTGATGTTTTTATCTCTCTCTCTTTTCCTTTCCCTGAAATCAATAAAAAATATTTTTTTAAATCATGATACTTTTGTGGTAAGTGGTTCATGAATGTAAGGGGGTACAGGAGTGCTGGTAATGCCTTATTTATCTTGTACTGAGGTAAAATGAACATATGATTAAATTCAATTTTAAGTGTATAACTCAAAGATTTTTTAACAGATACATACAGTTGTATATTTTCCACCATAATCAAGATATGGATCATTTTTATCACCCCAGAGAGCCCCCTTGTGACCTTATGTTCTATTTCTTGATCTTGGTAATAAATTTTGGTTACATGGATGTGCTCACTTTGTGAAAATTTATTGAGCTGTACACTTATAACACGTTCATTTTTTCTAAATACATATTATTCATCAATAAAATGTTCCAAGAGTATTAAAAAAATTGGCCCAAAGAATGGCAATTGGCTACAAGATGGTTGATTGGGTGGCAAAGAGAATGGGGGGATGGAACATCAAAGAAGAGGGAACAGAAAGTCAGTCTGCACTTTTATCTCAAGCCTTAGATTTATGCACTTGCTGTAGGAAAGGGGTGTGAACCAGACTTGATCTTCCAGAACTGGATCCCTGCTGTCTTCCCTTTCCCTCTCTTTATAACATCCTGTAACCATAAGAGGGAGCACTCAAGAATGGCTCAGTGTAGACTTTCTCCTGAGACATGGAGCAGGTGGCCTTGGCCTCCATCAGTAGAATCCCCAGGTGAGGATCCTAAAACATTCTTGACAGAAAGTTCTGCCTTTTATAGCAATCAGCACAGAGTCCCTTGTTCTCTTTTGACTGGAAGAGTCATGGTCATGTGGTTCTGAGTTGGGAGTCCTTTGGAGAGCAGTTCCTGGTCTTGCCATCTCTGGCCTGGGGGGAGGGGAGGGATGGCCGCAGAGGAGCAGAGGGGGTGGTAGGGCAGGTTGGAGGTTCCTGGGAACAGGTGCCTCCTTGGTGTGGGTCTCTTCAGCCTCCTCTTTTATAAAGACCTCACTTTGGTTATGCTGACAACATACCCAAAGAGTATTAGATCCAGGCTTTGCTTTTTAAAATTAATTAATTAATTAATTTGTTTATTTTTTCCTTTCTCCTCCCTATGCTGAGCTCTCCAGAGATGGTGGTGGAAGGGGAATAAAGCAGAGCACCACATGTCTAGTGGTGTCATTTTAAAGCGGTACTTGTTAAGATCTGCTACCATTCCCATTCACTAAGGAATTAAAGGTAACTGCATTTAGACTGTTCTCTTTCATGGCCTATAAAATATTTGGCCATGACCTTTATGAAAAGTAAACTTAGCCACATTAAAAAAATCTCTTATTTTTTAAAAGTCAGGCTTGAAATTTTTATATCCTTTGAGTCATATCCTCGAAGCAATTGGCTGATTAATTCAAGAAATGTTTCTTTCCCAATTCAAACATGACATTTTGAAAATCATCCATGAATTACATGCTCCAAGAATGAAAGGCTTTTCTATGTCATTTAAAAGATTCCCCCCCCCCCCCCAGTTAGAGGGCAATCATGAATATCTATAAGGGCACATTTATTACTCCCAGAACAGATAGAAAATTAGCAAAGTCATAAAACTTATATCCAGCTTTGCTATTGCAGCTGTGTCTCAACCATGCACCCCATACCCCCCCCCCCCAATTCCCCTGCTGTTAAAATGGTAAGGATGATGTTATTTTTGCCATTACAGGCAAGGCATTGGTCTTTATGGGTTGGCTTTCCAAATCTCTACACAGCGATCTAAAAAAAAAAATCTGTATCTAATCTTTGTTCTTCTGCTGGGGTTCAACAAAGTTGCTAGTCCCACCCTGGCTGGGTGGCTTAGTTGGTTGTAGTATCATACCATACACTAAAAGTTTGTGGGTTTGATTCCTGGTTAGGGCACATACCTTGGTTGTGGGTTCTATTTCTGGTCAGGGCATGCAAATGAGGTAACTGATTGATGTTTCTCTCTCACATTGATGTTTCTCTCTGTCTACAAAAAAACCACACAAATCAATAAAAACATATCCTCAGGGGAGAGTAAAAAATGATTTGCTAGTCCCATAAATTTGTTCCTGAAAGGTCTTACCTTCTGATTGAGAAAAATGTCTCTATTCTAATCCCATAGGGTAAATCAATACTAAATTTAAGAAAAACACTGGCTGTAAGATTTCTGTCCTAATTTACACTACTGTATTCAGGATCTGTATACATGGATATATGTTTCTGTATATACCCACCCAGTAATTACTGAGGCAAGCCTTTAATTAGTCTGAAATTATGCAGGCATAATGGTGACAACCCACACATTTTTCCATTGGAAATTGCAAATGGATGACAAAGAGAAAACCCCATCCTCTCTCCTCACCACACATACTTCCTGAGGAGCTTTTGAGTGACTTTTTGAACATCAGGCCACAATCGTTGCTCATAGGGGTGTTGCTCACTGTGGCTCAAAGTGTGGTTCACAGAGTAGGACTGGTCTATAGCCAGCAAGGAGATGAATTCAAAAATTAAGAAAAGATGTTCAGAAGTTTTTAGAGGTATTTGGCAGAGTCATTTTCTATCTGTTGCATCTAATCATAAAAATTAGGAGTTTACTTTTTGGTAATAACTCAATGGTATTGAAACTTAGTAGATTTCTTATCTCTGCTCAGAATGAGATTCAAGTTTCTTTTTTGGTAGAGTGATCACCAGCACAACCTCATCTCCACATAAGCATGATGACATGAATAATATGACTATAACTAAATAGTGCCTGTGAGTATTAAAGCATAAAGTGATGTCTTGGGTTGGGAGATGATTCCAGTGAGCAAGAGTAGGGAAGTGTAAATGCAAGACAAGAATGGGAAAGAAGTCAATAAATGGTGTTTAAACAGGTGACCACCGTGGACAACGAGCTCAGCCCCCCGGGAGCTGTGAGAATGGTATATAATGTGCTTGAGACTGGCCCCACTCAAGGGGTGAGGGAGCTGGGCTTTGATTCATCAAGTTTCTTCCTGTCAACTGCTAAGTTCTCCTGAGGGGCACTTGCACCTCAGTCTGCCCCTGTGCAAGCTGAGTGGGCCCCACTGGCTAGAGTAAGCCACAAGATAAAGCTTGCAGAAGCTTCCAATTGAAAGTTGGGCTGGTATACACAGGTATGGCAAGTGCCAAGCAGATGTGAAGAACAACAAAGCACCTGCCAATGAGCAGGTAGGATGGGTGGTTTTATCTAATTTATCGATAGTAAACTAAAGTCTGGTTTAGCTCTATAATATCAAGTAGAAGTTGCTGATAGGATGAGAAGGAGCTCTTTTTTTAGTCACCAACTTTGGACCCATTTAAAGCCCTTTCCACTAGCTTTCATTCCTGCCTTGTGTAATCAGATAGTGAGAGGTCTACCTCTGCAGTGGAGACTGGCTGGGTACACACACAGTCCATCTCTGCTTTCTGGGCCTCCAACTAGACTCCATTTTCCAGTCTTCTTTGCAGAGGAGCTCAGTGGACAGATGCATGGCAATTGAGTGGGAGCAATGTATAATACTTACCTGCCTGACCTATGCAACCCTTTATACATATTCTATTTGCTCTTTGTCCTCTGAGCAGGCTGGAATAGAGATGACCCTCATGGCACCCTAGAGAGTCACACTTGAAGATGGCTAAGCTACAATATGGAAGATGCCTTGATTCCTGAGTTGTCCTTTAGAGGAGAGCCACTGGACCAGAAACATACTCTTTGGATTTTTATTGTGGTAAACCACTGTGATTTTGAGGATTATCTAATATAGTAACTAGCATTACTTTAAATTTAATGCAACAAACACATGTGATCAAATAATTTATTTTTCTTTATATCGTTTGCCATTTTTTCTCAGATTATGTATTTATGTATTTATTTATTGGTTGTCTATCCTCCAAAAGGAAGACTTGAATTTGTACACTGTTGTATCTTTGGCATCTGGAACAATGTGTAGCAACTAGGAGATGCTCAATAATAGTTGTCTAGTCACTATCAATGCCCAACCTTCACTGGAGATGGTACATGACAGGCCCTCTTCTAGGAACTTCTTGTCTTTTATCTTAGTTCATCCTCATAACAACTGTATGAGGACACTGAAATGCCTAGAGGCTGGTTAACTTACCCCCTGGTACCCAGCAGGCAAATAAGGGAGCAAGGACTGCAAACCAGGCTGTTTGATTCAACCCTGAAACTCTTACACCCTTGGCACATTGCCTGATAACATCTGCCAGGTGCAGTGCTAGGAGCTGAGGTTATAGGAAAGCTGAGGCATAGCACCAACCCATGAGGTCTACTCAGCAGGCAACAGCATGGGTTTATGTGCACTGGGGGAAACAGACAGTCTCTGTTCTTGTCTTGGAGGTCTTCTAGAAATGCTGAGCTCTGCTACTTACTTAATCTGAGCTAGAACTCAGCTACAGGATCAAAACTTCTCTTGTATAATGAGAGAACAAAGCAGATATGTAGAAATGAAGCCAGATCCTCTGTCTCCAATGTGAGATACTACAATGGATGGTGCAGGGACACTTGGAAAATTTGAACAATTTGAGCAAAGGCAGGGTGAGTGGGAACAAAACAAATAACAAGCAGACAAACCAACCAACCAACCAACCAACCAACCAACCAATCCTGTGAGTGTTGGGAAGAGTTAGGAAGAGAGTAGAACAAGGGGTTTCGGTTAGGAACGTAGGTTTGGTAATTAGACAGAACTGGTTTCAACCAGCAGGGGTGTTAATACTTTGGGCCAGTTCACTAGCTTTGTTGGGCTTCTGTACAATGGGTTTAATATGCCTGCCTCCCATGTAAAGTGATTAGCACCCAAGTACAAAGTGTGTGCTCAGGAAGAGTGGCTGGTATAGTAGTTATTCTTTGATCGCCAGGCTTAGAATGGAGAACTCCGCCCTCCTGGCCACTGAGCTATGAAGACAGAAACTTTTGGGAGGCTATAATCATGGCCCACACACCCGAGCTCAAGAGAAATCTCAGCACCTACCCAGCCTCTCCCTCGGCCTTTCCACGTGCAGCCACTAGAGGGCCTTGGGCATCTCTGTTTGCCACTATAGATTTGTTCACAAGTGTCACCCAAGAGGCCCAGTAGTGGATTACTAGAAATGGGACTCTCTCTGCAGGGGGAGGCAAAGAAGGACAATATTTGTTGAGAACAGCAGCTGAGGGGTCACAATTTCAGGTGCTGCAGGGGAGGGTGCAGAGAGCCTATTCTATTGCTGACAAACTTCCCATGAAGGAATTAATTACTTGGGGTTACCCTGGGGCTGGCTTGGGACCCTGTATATCACTCTTTAGCCTCCTAGAGCATTGGGACTGAAAACTAGCTTCCTGATAGAGGCAAGTTACAGTCTAGTAAATTTCCAGAAGTGAGACTATCCTCATGAGGTACAGAGTGCCAGGGGTGTTCTCAGAAGGCAAGAAGCCCAGTAGCTCTCCCCTGCTCCCAATTTAGCCTACCTTCCAGCTCTCAGTTCATTAGATCAACAAGGGCTGAATCAAAAATTGCTCATTGGAACGATTACTCATCTCAGTTGTCCTCACTGTAGGAGGGAAGAGCTCTGGTGCCTTTAATCTTCCATTCTAAATCCTTAACATGAACACTTGTACCATGGCTCTATAACTTGTCATTATTGTTTCTCTGCTCATCACTCAAAACATCCTAGTCTTCAGGAAACATCACACTTTCTCAGTTGCTTGTTTTGGTCCATACAGTCCCCCCCCCAAAAAAAAAATGCATTCACTTCATCCTCCCCCTTTGCTGCTTTATGAAATACTAATTCTCCATAAGACCTAACAGGTACTTCTTGGATTCCTGCTTCTATTTTCCTATCATACCTTGCACTGACTCTTAATAGAACATCAGTGGGTGTTATTGCTCTACATTTTTCTCGCTCCTCATCACTCAGTTGAAGTTCTCATGTGTTTCATCTCCACCCTCTAATGGAGTACCTGTCCTGACAGAGGACTCACCACCTCAAAGGTAATACAATTCATCGCAATGATCTCTCTTTGCAAAAATAGCTTCCCTAGTATCAGAAACCAAATCTGCTTCCCTGATATATAGACCTATTGAGTCTCTTCCTGGCGCTTCAGTTGCTTAAAATTCCTCCAGATATGAGTAAGGCTTCTCTTTTCATAATTGGAAATAAATCTCAAATATAAGCATACTGAGAGTGGGCAATACACAAATAATTCATTCTAAAGTGTAAATGACCGATAAGAGATTTTCCATGAGAACAAGAAATTATTAGGCAAACCTAAGGGTAGGATCACTTGGAATACCAAAGACACCAGGAATATGAGGACACCAAATATTAGGCATAGTAGAAAGAGTATTGGGCTAGGATGTGAAAGAAGGGTCTTATGTGATTTATTTTTTGTGAGCTTTGCTTTTGTCATCTGGAAAAAAGAATGCTTTGCATTATGAGTAGTTCTACTTATCACCATGATTGCAGATTTTGTTTGGAAGCAGCCCCACTCATATGGGCTATCTTAAGCCTTTGCTCTGGCTTGGTCTTCATAGCTCTTTTTTAGCTCTGGGTGGGCAAAATGTTGTACCCGTGTCAGTTAGCTTCATCCTCCTGGGGCTGGACTGACATTCTCGGTGCCAACGATGCTAAGACTTACACCACCCACCACCACGCCAATCAATGAGCCTTTGATTCCCACTTGGCTTGAACCTTTCTCGCCCTTGCCTCACACCCCTGCTTCATCAGAGCTCTTCATGGTATTTGCATCATAAATATTTGCAAGTAACACATTTACTGTAGGTAACACATTTTATTATGATTTTATTATATATTCTCTTTTCCTGGAGTTTTGCAAGTAAAGATTGCATAATAACCAACTCTTTATTTGCCCTAAGTTCCACACCACAGAACCAGGTCAAATTACAACTGCTTGATGCACTAGACTCAATGACTCAATAAATACTTTACAAAAATAATGTAGTTATTTTCCCACTTAAAACATAAAAAAATTAGGGTTTCCTAGACTTGAGTCCTTCTCCTCTTTTTATATTTATTTACTGTGACTATATTGGTGAATAAAAAAAAAGTTAAGATGGTATTAAAATGAAATAGATAACATGGGAGTCTAATGTTATTTTCCCATTTATCTTGCTTTCTTATCACTGAAAAAGTGCTATTCCCTGTTTTTATGTCTGACTTTCCTGCAGCCTTCTGGACTTACTAAGGCATGAACAGAAGTTCTGCCATTCTGAAGCCTTTTAGTAGAATCAAAGCATTAGGCTAATATTGGCCTTTTATTTTAAAAGCCTATTTAAAACCAGGCCTCAGATTTGCCCCTAACACATCCATTTGCCCGCCACCCCCACCCCCTTTCTTAGTTAGGCAAGGACATTTTGGGCACTGAGACTTCAGCAAGGTGCCTCATGACTAAATCATATTTGGTTTAAGGTGGGTGTTTTCTTGTTTGGATATAATTCTATTGAGTTATTTTTAAAGACATCATTACACATTCCCTTTCTCCTCCATCCCCCCAAGCCCTGTCTTGCACGCTCACAGAAGCGAAGAAACAGTCTCCCGATGACAACTCCAGAGAAAAGGTTACGCTTAAATCACATTCATATTAAATAAGTTATAGATAAAAACTTATCATGTTTACAACTCCAGTCTCTTTCCCTCCCTCTGCGTCGCTAGGAAACCCTGGGTCTGGGTGTGAATTGAATCCCACCCACTGTGACTCCCAGGTTTTCCCGGCTTCTCCGTCCTCATCCTCCTTCCCACACCACCCCTAGGAGGAGTTCCACGGAGGTCTGTGGGCATCTTCGACGGCAAGGGTGGCTTCCGATGGCAGACACCGGGCCTGGGGCACATCCCGAGCGTGACTTAGGAAACATGCATGTGGTCCGTGCCAACGCACACGAAGGCGGCTAAGAGGGACTGTGCTCTGGGTCGCAGATCAGTGCAGCGCGTGTGTGTGTCCTAAATCCCAGAGGTGTCTCTCTCTAATACTCCCTGGCCTCCTGGAACTGCTTGATGTAATCTTCGTCCGAGGGGCTCTCGGTGCACTTCTGCCCGTTGTTGGGAGGCCGGGCCTCATTGTACCTGCTCCAGTCGCCCTTGCAGAGGATCCAGGGCAGGACGTCCACCTTGTAGTGCAGCTCGGCCGAGAACTCAGTGCTGATGAGGTTGGGTGTCCCCGCCCCCTTGCCCCTGGTGATGAGCTGCATGTTGTCGCCGTAGCAGCAGTGCTGGGCGGCCAGCGTGGTGCTCTCCAGGGACAGCATGGAGCGGATGCAGTAGCGGGCGCTGGGCTTGTAGATCTCCAGCTTCTCCTTGGGCCCGCTGGCGTCCTTCCAGCGGAAGTCCTTGCGCTTGACGCGGTCGAAGATGTCCGCGGTGCTGTAGGCCACCTCGGTGGGGTAGGAGCAGGGGCAGCTGGGCAGGTCATTGATGACCTTGTGCATGTACTTCTTTAAGAACTCGCTCTTGCAGCTCATCCATCGCTCACAGCTGTCCGTGTCTGAAAAAGGCCACAGAGAAACCCTCTCACCACATGCAAAACAGGCAGCAGGTGACATTGCCATCTACACCACACCCCCTCCCAGCCAACCCCTGCAGCCCCTGGAACCACGGGTCCTAGCTCACCTCCCTTTAATTTGGGAAGTTTTGAACGTGACCACCTGTACACCATCACTAGATTTAACCATCATTGTACTGTATATGCTTTATATTTTTAAATCTTTTTCTTTTTTGGGAATATATGACATTATTATCCCTAAGTCTAAGTTTTAGTAGGTATCTACAAAAAGTACAAATACAAAAGGAGAATATTGGGATATAGGCTAACCATATCCCATTATCACCCATAAGAAAATTAATAATAATTCAGAGGGCCATTTTAAATCTCCTCTTTCAATGCATGGTGATAGGGTAGAAAATGCTTATAAGTAACATTCATAGGATTGAGTTGTTTTTCTGCCAGTCACTGACCAATTAAAACTAGATCTAGTGCCCTAACCTCTTAACCTTAAGCACTAAATGGCAACCATTATTGTATGCAAATCCATATGAAAAGATGCCTCCAAAGGGAAGTGGCTGGCTGGTGGTCCCCCCTTTTAGGCCAGAGGTCCCCTTACCTCTAAGGCTGGAGCCTGAACCCACCCCCATAGTTGTGTTTGGCCTTTGCAGTATGAAAATAGTGAATTAATTGCTAACAGTTAAAATAGTGGTTCCATGTATTAATATGGCTTCCTGGTTTAAAAAACCAAAAGATATGTTTATGCTAGTCCTGCATTGCTCTATGGCAGTGTTTCCCAAACTTGTCTCATGATGAGAATCACCTGGTGGAGTTGTTAAAATACAGATTCCTGAATCCCAACTAAACTAGAATTTTTGGGAACATATAGGTAAAATTGCTCAGAGCACTAGTTAAGTATACAATTTTACCTATATTTAAGAAGATCTATTCAGTGCTGATATCAATGGTAAGAGTCCAGGGAGGGAACAGCAGGTGTGAGCAACAGTAGTTAGAGAAAGAAGGCTGCTAGGCCTTGGAGAGCTTGTGGGTAACGGGAGGAGGACATTCAAGATAACTCACCAGCTCCAACCCAGGTGCCTGGGAGGCTGGTGGTGTCATGAGTGGAAATCAAGTGGCCAGGATGGGGGTGGGCAGCTTGGAGGAGAGCTCGAAGTCCTCTTCATTGGAATGAGGAAGCGAGATGGGGCATCTCTCAGGCGCTCAGTGAGGCCTGGCCTAGTTGAAAAGTGGAGCTCTTGTGCTGGCCTGCCTGGGATTGAACCTCAAATCTACTATTTAGTAGCTCTGTGACCTTGAGCAAGCTATTCTCCCTCACTGTGCTTCGGTTCTCTCATCGCCAAACTGAAGACATAACAGCGTCTGCCTCATGAAGTGAGATGAGGATTGAATGGGAGGGAACACAGAGACGACACGGGCAGGGTGTCGCCCACAGGGGTGTGCTGAGGCTCCTTTTGGCTCTGAATTCTACGATCCCAGCCCGGCGAGCCCCTGACTAAGCAGTAGCTGAGGGAGTGGAGATTCCACCCTGGGAAGTGTGTCTGCAAAGTCAGTGGGGGGTCTCCTTCAGAGGGCAGGGTTTTCAGAAACAAAATTCAGTGCAGCTCCAAAAAACAGCCTTGTATTTTCCCTCCAGAATGACAGGTCATCAAAATTCAGGTACCTAATGGACACCCATCGACTTATTTTTATCCATGAAACTTATGTAGATGTCCAGTGTGAGGGACGTGTTCTAAACGCTTTACAAATACAAACTCATTTAATTCTACAACACCTCTATAAAGTAGGCACTAGTTCCTCACACCACTTCACAGATCAGAAAACGGGGGCAGTACAGGATTGAGAAACGACCTTGTGCAAGAAATATGCTGGGAGAATTGGACTCCACATGAGGAAAAGGAAACATTCAAATGGATCTGAGGATGACATTGCAAAAGCAAAAGGAATGTCCAAAATACTAAATCAATATTTGAATAAAAAATAATCAAAAATCTTACCGACTTCAAACAGTTTGGTGGCGTTAAATTCCTCGCTTCCTGCAAGCAGACTCACTTCGGTGGCCGCTGTCCTGAAGGTGTCTTCAATTCCTAAGGACAGACAGGGCTCATTTCCCCTCGGTTATATGGAAAAAGTCCCCACCTCCGCCCCCATCAATTAAAAAAACAAATACACCTCAACAAAGCCTTTTTTTGTGTTCATTACTACTCATGGGTAAAAACTTGCCAACAGAGGAAACAGTAAAAAGCAGGTAGCAGAGCATAAAATATATTAAAACCCCAAATACCATGTGCAGCATGAAATCAGATCCAAATGTGCCTGACCGAGTCCTAAGGAACTCAGTCACTAGGTCCCAGAGTGGAGTTTGGGGCGGGGGGGGGGGGGGGGAAGACACACATATCAAAAGGATTGTCTGCCTGGTGGTGTCAGGATGGCAAACTAAACTAGAGGCAATGGCCAATACCAGTCTAGTGGTCAATACCAGTCTTATGGACAGACTGACTGACTGGGTTCAATCATTACCTGCTGTGTGACCTTGGGAAAGCCACTTAGTAACCTTTGTGTAACTATTTTCACATCTGTAAAATGGGGAGCAATAAAGGACCCACCACACAGAGTTGAATGAATTAAATGAGTTTGTGTAAAGAAGGCACTTAGACTAAGTAGTAAGTAGCAAGAGTTAGCTGATGTTGTTCCTTGAATATTTTGTCTAGCTCATTTTGAGGATGCAGGAGTCCCCAGCCAAAGACCAGGTATCTCCTATTCTGAGACTTTTAGCATTGTTGATAATGCTTCAAAAAGAGTAAGCTGGGCTTGTCATTACTTGCTCGGAGGGACCGAACCCAGCTTGCCTCAAACTTCTTGGCTCTCCTCCCCTTCCAAACTGCCACCCCACCCCGGCTTCCTTTACAGACAGGAATCCTGTGCAAGCTGAGGCAGTCAAAGAGGCAGGAGTTGTGGGATGTGGACAGATTGGAGAGCCTTGGCTGCCTACTAGGCATGAATTGATTTCCTTTAGGGGCTCTCTGGTTTTAGGGGAGGCCCTTTGAACTTATTTATGGGGTTTACCTACGGGACAAGCTTTTACCGTGCAATCACTACCAGGCCAAGGAGACCACCTGCCCCGCGATTCTTTCCAATATAGCTGAGAATCAACACACCCAATAAGGAAAGAAATCTTGTAAAAAAAATCCTTCATGTCCCAAGAGAGTCCTGAAAAGCTGGAAGAGCCAGGAACAGAGAGGCAGAAAGGATGGAAGGAAGGCAAGGTCCGATGAGAAAAAAAAATGTGGGGGCAGGGCTGCCAGCCACACTGCTCTCTGTGTGAGAGAAAATGAGGAGGCAATATTAAAAATGGTGGCAATCAAACTCCCAGTCTCCTGGTCAAACTCCTGAGGGGACACTTTGTATATTAGCCTTATAGATAGATAGATAGATAGATAGATAGATAGATAGATAGATAGATTGGTGTGTGTGTTAATCCTCTTCCAAGGATATTTTCCCATTGATTTTTAGAGAGAGTAGAGGAGAGAAACATTGATGTGAGAGAGACGTATAGAATGGTTGCTTCCCACATATGCCCAACTGAGCGTGCAACCTAGGTACATACCCCCTCTCTCTTTCTCCAGTTCTTGACTGGAATTGAACCCAGAACCATTCAGTCTATGGGCCAATGCTCTATGCACTGAGCCAAATCATCTAGAACTCTTTCACTTCTTTTTTGGTCCAAATCTCAGCCTTACAATTTGAGAGCAGAGTTCAGGGGTAGTAAACAGAAGTCCTGGGTGCAGAAATTAACTTTTCTGTGCCTGAATTTCTTTGAGATATAGCTATTTGGGATATGTAGTTTCTTGGGAGAGCTTAAGATATTATTTTAGTCTAGAGGCCTGATGTATGAAATTTGTGCAAGGGGCTCAGCCCTTGCAGCCATAGCAGCTTGCCTTGGCCCGTGCAAACCCAGCTTTGTCTAGAAAGATGTTTGGCTGTCTGGTCTAATTAGCATATTACACTTTTATTATTATAGACTGGTATTCTACCTGGAAGTGGGGAACACACAGTGAAAGTAAAACTACAGACCAGGAGTTGGTAAACTTTTTGTAAAGGGTCAGAGAGTACTAGTAAATACTTCATGCTTTGTGGGTCACATATGGTCTTGGTCACATACTCTTCCTTCTCTTTATCCTTCTTCTCTTCTACTTATTTTTCTTCCCCTCCTTCTTCTTTATGTCTCCTTAAACATGTATGGACCACACAAAAACAGGCTGGAATGTGACAACTACTGCTACTGACAGTCACAATCATTTTTCATCTCCAACATCTTTCACCCAGTAAGCTCATTACTTGTCTCTTGTCTCAGTCTGGACAAGACTGAACTTGAACTTGGAGCCACATCCCTGCATAAACCCACCTGGGCAGTTTGGACGATCACACGTCCGAGACTCTGTGGCAGTGCACGCGTAGCCACAGGACCTGGTCCGCTTCTGGTTGCCATTCCCACAGGTGACGCTGCAGACAGACCAGAGACTCCAGTCGCCCTCCCCATCGGTGGAATCTGGAAGGGAGCCAGGGAGACAGCCACAACATCATCAAAAGAGTCCCCAAACCCACCCAACAAGTAGCCTGCCAATAGTCCCCCTGCATCACTGTCACTGTTGGAGGGGCCCAGATGCCTGCTGGAGTCAAAAGGCTTACAGCTCCAGGGTTCATTTTAGGAATGAACCTCATGCAGGCAGTGACTGTCTGATGATTTAGGCACTGATACCCAATGGTGAAGCTACATGGTTCTTTGAAGTCATTGCTCAGCATCCATCCTATTGAGCTCCTATTATATGACATGGTCAGTCCATGACCAAGGCCTGACAGTCCCAACAGGTGCCGAGTGAGTGCTTATTGAGAATGCATACATTTGCAGAGCATAGGATCATGAAATAATATGATAGGTATGTAGATGACCACCATTAGTTCCTTATCTCCATGTGCCTACATTTATAGGAGAGAGAGAGAGAAAGAAAGAGAGAGAGAGAGAGAGAGAGAGAGAGAGAGAGAGAGAGAGAGAGAGAGAGACTATGTCCTCTAGAATCTGTGCTAGCCTTGGCCTTAGGAGGCCTGAGTTTTGCTCTGCAGAATCCAGTTGAGGCTCAACCTGTGAATTAAGGGACACCACATGGAAAGAGAGAAGCCACATGAAGGCCCACCAAAATGCTAGACATGCGGATGAAGCTTTTATGAACCTTCCAGCCCTTTGCAATGGACAGCTGAATGCAGCTGATGCCCTCAGAAGTAGAGGAACTGCTCAGTGTGGCCCTCCTTGAACTCTCGAGTCATGGGATCATAAGAAATAATTAATGCTGCTGTTTTCAGCCATGATGTTTGGGGATGTTTTGTTACACAGCAGCAGGCAACAGATACCCAATGGTGAAGCTACATGGTTCTTTGAAGTCATTGCTCAGCATCCATCCTATTGAGCTCCTATTATATGCCAGGCATAATTCCGTGTACGTAGGGTATATCATTGAACATAACTTTCAATGATTCCCTGTGCTTGTGGAACTAATATTTTAGTGAGAAGTGTCAGCCAATAATTAGTAAACAAAAAATGAGTAAATTATACAGCAGATTAGAAGTCGGTGAATGACATGAAAGGAGAAGCAGACCAGGGTAGGGGGGTCTGGATAGTGAGAGGTTGTGAGAGGCTGGTGTATTACCAACAGTAAATTCTTCTTTTTAAAAATAAGAAACTGAGCCTTGGAGCGATTGGGTGACTACCTAAGGTCATAATGGAGACAGAAAGGAACACTTGGGCTCTAGCGCTAAACTCTTAATCTCAAAAGCTTGACTTTTCGAAGCATCTCCACTCAGCAGTAATTTCTCCTGGGTTAGCCAAATGCTTCTAGCCTTGGGCCTCTGTGGGTGCCAAGCACAGAGGCACAGGCATGTGCCTTGCAGGGAAGGGGTCCCCTCCATTCATAACAGGTCCTGGTGATTGTTATTATGTAGGCCGGGCAAGAATGCAGGCCACACATGTTTCTACCTGAACTGCGGGCCCTGTGCCAGCCTCCCGGGCTGTTGTTTACATGGCGTTCACTTTGAACACTCCTCAGGCAAACACAGGGCCCCTGAGTCTCCTCAGCCCATTCAGCAGAGGTAGGGTGGGGGGTGATTCATGGAGTCTCTTCCCTAACCCGGAGTAGAGCGTTTGCTCACACATCGCCTGCCCTCGAGGGCCCCCCATTCATTTCTAGTCTCTCCTCAAAACAAATGTTTTTCAAACTTTGATTTTCTTCTAAGAAATGGTTTTCCAACCACATGGTCAAGCAGATGTTTGAAACGACTGCTTCGTGTGACGGAGCTGGGCCTGTTTCCCCAGCCTTAGCCTTCCTCCTCGCTTCCTTCTCTTACTAGGCATGAACAGCAGAATCGGATACTTCCAGAGGGACACATCACAGAGGTGGGGGCCGCTGCTGCTCCCTCTGAGACTTTGCAGTCTGGGATCTCTTGCTAATTTCATCAGGAACACCAGAGGGTGCCCGGAACAACCATGTGACTGCACTCTTGTCAGTGGGAGCATCCGAGTGCAGAGGGTTATAAGCACATGTGACCACATTCATCCACAACCTACATGCACCCACGAGGCCAGGTTTGTTAAAGGGAACAACCACACTGAGTCACAAGCAGGGATTATAATGTTTTTAGGTTCATAGGAAGGGGGCAGTGGGTTAAACAGAAAAGGCTTATTATACCACAAAGGTAGGGTCCATGTCACCTGTGGGGTGGTACAAGCACAGGACACAATCCCATGATGCCAAGAGGTGTCCTGCTTGGCTCAGCAGGAGCAACAGGGCCCCAACCATCTAGAAATCTCTTGCAAACTTTCCTCAGTGTGGCAGTAATATGGAGAGCTGATTTTAGGCAATGTCACCCTGAACTTTGAGATTTTGGCATTAAACTCACCATGATGCTTATATTAGAACCTCTGCATTAGATATGTTCTTGTTTGGGGCTCTTGGATCAAAATTATTGGGTGTCAATAACTGTCAGATTATATAAAAAATGATGTGTTTGATTGCACTTTCCTTTGCTTACTCTGCTCTCACACCGACCCTAGTCCGGCCCACCTAACTTGCTTTGACCAATGGGAAAACAGCAAACATGATGCAAACAGAGGCTGCAAGAGGGCTCCCATATTAGGGCTTGGTCTCTTGTTGCAGGGAACTCTTCCACTACTATGTGAGGAGCCGGGGGCTGGTCTGAAGGGTGAGGAAGCAGTTGGGGAGAGGCCCAGCCATCTCACTCCCCAGCTGTCCAGCTGAGATGCTAGAATTGTGAATAAAAGCCATCCTAGACCTCCAATGTCACCTTCCTCCCCTTCTTACCCCTCTCCTGTCCGCCCCCTCCCTCCCCCCCCTAGCTAGCCCAGAGTAGAGAAGAGCAGTTCGGGCAGTCTGCAAACTGCTGAGAGATAATGCGTTTGTTCTTTTAAGCCACTGAATTTTTGGGTGTTTCCTGAAGCAACAAATATTAACTATTATACATATACCATCACATTTTCCCCAAGATACGTTCTCTTGATGGTTAGCAGACTCCAGAACCATGAGTTCTCATCCTAGCAAGTGAGTTCTTCATGCTTTATTTTAGATGCTCACGAAGTCATTTATCTTCCAAAATTTTTTTTTTATACGGAGCCCTCAGAGTTAGGCACAGAACATTATATCACCAGACATTTAGTCATTTCTACTGGGCTAGTAATGAAATAAAACCACCTCTTAAGGTGTGCATGTCAGCTCACACAATCCTAGGCCTCTGTAGCATACTGTCCCAGATGAATACCCCAGCAAAGACCCTCTCCTTGGGGATTTCTATTTGTTTGATGTGTTCAAAGGACAGAAAGGGAACTTCTCTCAGTGAGCCAAGATTGGAGGGCAGGAGTCCTTTCTGCCTGAATCAAACACTAGTTCTCACTCGCTCACCTACCAGGCAGGGAGCATTGCTCAGAGCAGAAAGTGAACATGAGCAGCAGCAACCGCAAAGATGGCGATAACGACAGTAAAAAACAGTCCCTGAGATTTGACAGCCCCTATCTGTGACATCCAATTGCTCAGCGAGGGAAGAAAGCAATGCACGCAGTACAGTGAGTGACAGCTGGTTTTCAAGGATGTCATTTGAAATTTTAAAGTAGTCATTATACTGTTTCAAGCACTAGAGTTCAGTGGCCCAGTCATGATGTTTGGGCAACTGAAGTGACTTGGGTCTTAAGTCAACTGCTGGCAAGTCTCCACCACGAATCCTAGGAGAAAGTGGCTACCAATTACTGAGGGCCTGCTTTCACCAGCTGCCCTGCCTATCACACTGATTTAACTCCGGTCACAATCCTGCAAAGTAGGTGGAAATAGCTTCCTTTTACAGGTAGGGAAACTGAGGCTCAGAGGTATTAAGGTACTTGCCGAGGTCTATACAGCTCAAACTTGGCAGAAGCGGGATTAGGTCTGAGGTCTGTCAGCTCCTTCTCTATATCCTGTTCTACATTCTGGCATTCTAGCAGTTCTACTTCTGGCCCACATTGGCGTCCTTTCTTTAAGACACCCATTTATGTGGCCACAATTTAACATTACAAAGGAAAGCCTTTGAAAAAAAAATCACTGAAATCCATTAAAATAAGATCATGATCAGTTAAAGAATTGCAAAGAATTGAGTCTCAAACTCAGTTACAATACGCAGTGCCCATTAAGTTTATTTTTCATGTTGGTCTGAACAACTTTGGGAATGGTATACTTCTGTTTAACAGAAAGGCGTTTATTTGAACTCTTTTGTTGCCTGGGTGGGACCCTCCATATCTACACAGAAGGTATTTAAAATGCAGTATCTCAAACACATACAGTCCAAAGTTGAGCTTACTCATGTTTCCATGATCCCAAGTTAGGTCTAACTAACTTCTGTTTTGTACCTTATAATTTATTCTAAAGATGCCATACTATTTTTATTTATTTCACCTAGAATTTTTTGAAATACTCTTTAGCCACATACATTTAAATTCTTATTAAAAATCCTACCTTCAAAAATCTGAGAACAAGATCCTCCAGAAAGAACAATTCCTATAGCAATTTCAGCCTGTCTCAGACAAGGGAGCAGGCACTTAGGTACAGTGACTTGTGCTGCTTTGTCATTGCACGAGTCTCTCCTTCCTGAGCCGTGTCCTCATTTACTGTATCCTCTATAGCATCTAATCTAGGGCTACATACTTGGAAATGGCACTATAGTTTCTTTTTAAAAAAATATATTTTTATTGATTTTTTTTTACAGAGAGGAAGGGTGAGGGATAGAGAGTTAGAAACATCAATGAGAGAGAAACAGCTGCCTCCTGCACGCCCCCTATTGGGGATGTGCCCGCAACCAAGGTACATGCCCTTGACCGGAATTGAACCTGGGACCCTTCAGTCCCCAGGATGATGCTCTATCCACTGAGTCAAACCCGTTAGGCTGGCACAATAGTTTCTTGCTGATTGAAATAGAAGAGGACTCAGCTCAGCCAATGCTGTAAGGAATTCTGAAAATCACATGTTCCCTATGAGCCGGTCTCAGAAGCAATACTTCATTCATTTTGCAAATACTACTGAGCATCTGCAACGTGCCAAGAGTCTTGGCACTAGTCCAAGTGTGGCTCAAAGATCAATGGTGTCAGGCTCACCTGGGCTCCCACCCTTTTCTACATCGACGGCAGCAGAAGCTTCACTTTAACAAGACCCCCAGGTTTTTATGTGCATTTTGAAGTCTAAAAAACACTGATTTAGAAGTATTATAAGGGACACATTTTTCTTTATAAAGTAGCAATCCTGATAACTAGTCTAATTATGAGGAAGTTACTAAGAGAGACTCCAAAATCACAAAAGATTATGTTTCTTCAAGGTTCAGAGATGCTGTAAGATTCAGATGCAAGGCACTCTGTGGGTATCATAGGCCCAGAAAGTCAGGTGAGGGTGGCTGAGGCAGCCATCATAATTGCTCCATTAGAAGCAAATTCTATCCTCAAGATTGAAATAGAAGATGTTCTTAATGTTCATGAATTCAACTGACGGTGCTCTACAAAAGCTTTAGTGGAAGAGCTATTTCTAGTGCTAATCTTCAAAATTCAGTGAGCATGGGGATAGCCTGCTGACCTTGGTTAGAAAAAGAAACAAAGACAGACTGAGCCTACGTCTCGCTGTTGGACATTCTGATTTATCAGAAGGTTGGCAGTAGCCCTCAACCTGAGCTGCACATTGGAGTCACTCATGGAGCTTTAAAAAACACAGATGTCTGGGCCCCACCTGCAGAGATCCCAACTTACTTGTGAGAGAAATCTGGGCACCAGGGTTTCAAACAATTCCCCAGGTGAGCATAATGAGCAACTGAGAACTGTTGATTTGGAATACTCAGTGTTCCAGAGGCCCCTGCAAAGTTTGTTCAAACATAGATTTTGGGAACCCACACCCAGAATATCTGATTCAGGTGGCCTGGGGACCAGGAGACTGCACATATGCATTTTTATCCTGGTTCCAGATGATGCAGATGCTGCCAGTTTAGGGACCACACTTTGAGAACCATTAGGATAGAGGAATAGATTAGGGGCTAGGATTGGCATTTTAAAAATGCAACCAAGGGATTCTGATGCCAAGGGTCTAAGCCCCACTCATAGAAAAAATGTTCTGTGTGGGCTGGGCAAACAGGTTTAGCCACAAAGCTGTGCAATGTCAGGCTAGCACCCAGGATCATGTGTGTGTTGTCTCTCTCTTTCATAGCACTGCTACAATCTTTAATTTGTATCTTCCAAATCCAAGTGACCATTTCTAGATCCATTCTCCTCTCCTAAAAGATGTGTTCTCCCCCCCCCCCCCCACACACACACAAGAGAGGCAGAATAACATAGTGATTAAGAGGACAGACTTTGGACTAACTGACTGGGATAAATCCTTGAGGTCAAGTTTCTTAATTTCTCAGGCTTCAGGTTCCCCATCTGTAAAATGGGGTGCCTGGCTCAGAGAGCTGATTAAATGAGCGCTACATGTTAGATGTCATGAAGAAGGATTGGTGCATGTTAAATGCTATATGTATGTTGGCTACTGTTCTGAGTCCTTCTTCCTGGAAAGTAGGTAAATTGGACTTCCTCTGGGAGTGCGGAAATTTTCACTAGTCTCCTGGCTGGAGCTCTCTTTCAGCTCCCCTAGCATTTGATGTGTATTTCCACAATGGCACTATTTTGCTTAATCAGTTACTTTTTCTCCCCTTGTCCACACATAGGTGATGCCCACTGTAGAAAAGGACTGTGTCTTACTCATTTTTTTTTATTCCCAGCACCTAACATAATACTGATCACAAGATATGCTCTTAATCAATGTCTGTTGAGCCTTGATCTGGTGGTTCAGTTGATTGGAGCATTGTCTCATACATCAAAAGGTTGCAGGTTCAATTCCTGGTCAGGGCACATATCTAAGTTGTAGGTTTGATCCCCGGTCAGGACATGTGTGAGAGACAACCAATCAGTTTTTCTATCACATTGATGTTTCTCTCTCTCTCAAATCAATAGAAACATATGTCCAGGTGAGAAAATAGATAGATAGATTATGATGATGATGATGATGATGATGATAGATAGATAGATAGATAAATATCTGTTGAAAAACTAAATGATGCAGCTGGAAAAATATTATCTTGCTGTTTTGGAAGTTGTTTAGTGGGGAGAAATAAGTCTCCAACATAAAATTTTCTGCTGAAACACAGATGTAAGGGTGAAAGTTCATGACAGGTCATGCTCATCATACAGTGTTTGTACCTGCTGATGGTAAAGCCACAGAATGTCCCAATGATGGGTGCATTTATAAGACTGTGAGCAGATGTAATGTGTGTTATCTACAAGCTGAGTAGGTTAATAGCATGTGTACCTTTTTCAGACTGCATTTTCCCCATTGGCTGAGCTGGATATAGAGCATCCATTGGATAACTCTCAGGCCCTAACAGTTGGAGGAGTGCCAAGATAGAAAGAGCCTGGGTTCTTGAATGACTGAGTGGAGCTGAGTTCCCCAAACCCTATCTCTCATTTCAAATTAAAAATGAACCTCTATTATTTAAATTACTAAATTTGAAAATTTTGTTGCATCACCTTACTCTAAAACGTGAGACAGCAGAAGTCCCTATTTGGGGTCTTAAAATATATTGGTGGGGAGGTCTCATTTGGACAACTCTTGAAGCATATGTTCATGTGGATTCTCAAGGGCCACGCTATTGCCAATGTTAAACATAACAGTGACCTAGTCAAAGAAAGCAGCTGATTAATTTCTTTTACCAAATTATTTTTCAGTATACATTTTTACAGTAAAATATACAAGAGAACTGATTTGCTGATTTCTTCCTTTTTATAAACAAAACTTTTTTTTTTTTAAATAAGAACCTCAAAGACCCCTGACCAAAAAAAAAAAAAAAAATTCTCTCCTAGGATAATTGGTGTGATTTTAAAATTATAGTCTTTCCAGAAAAATGTGGCTGCTGGTGCCTCCTTGGGGCTTCTGCGGAATACAGTCTTTATGAGGTACGCCTCATAGAAGACCAAAAGCCACATACTGTAAACTGGGTTTTACTTGGATCCATTTCCTCATCATCCTCATTTATTCTCCCCACCAATTTTATATTACTGGGTGGTAAACTCACCATATTCTGGTTGCTCTTTGGTTTCAAAAGACCGGTGGCCTGGGGCCGGACGGTCCCACCCCCGGGGAGGGTTGAGGAAGTTGCTGTCATCTGAGGTACTGTCGTACTTGTAGTCCTGGTCCCCGCTGTTGGCCCTCGACAAGGACAAGGACCTTTGCCACCAGGCCCACCAGTCAGGGGATGGAACTGACCAGCTGGGCTTATTCTCCGGTTGCTGGTCTTTATCTGCTTCAGAGTCAGGACCGTCCACCACCTCTATGGTGACCTGAAGAATTCAGAACAGGCCAGGGTCAATGAGGAGTCAATAGCCTCCAAGCTGGGTGACCCTTAGAAGAAAGTCTGGGATACAAGAGGCAAACGATGGATGTGTCCCTCATGAAGGACAAAAGAGACTGCATGGTGATACAGAATGGAAAACATCCAAGAATGGCCCAAATGAATCCCAGGATTAGAGAGAATGAAGTACATGGGCCTTGAGTGGAAGGAGACAATTCATCACTAGGATCATTGATTTACTGAAGACAACATAGCTGGGAAGTCTCTAATTCAAGGAGTAAACATGTACTATATATGTTCCTGAAGTGACTCAAGAATAATTATAATAAAACTGAGCACTTATTGAGTACTATCTTTGTACTAAGCATGGTTCTAAGTGCTCTTCCATATATTAACTTACTTAATCCTCATGACAACCTTAAGTTTGGTTGATGGGCCCCTATGATTGATGATCTGCAATATTGGTCCAGATAATCCTTCCCATCCTTGTATGTTTGTGCCACACCTCCCATCAAGAGGTTCAGTTGACTTCCTCTCCCTTTTTATCTGGGCTGGCCTTATGACACAGTAGACTGTGGGAGTAAATACAATGAGACAAATCTCATGAGGTCTTGCAGCTTCCATTTTCATTCTCTTGGAATGTTCCTACCATTATGTATGGAAGCTCAGTCTAAATGATTGTATGCATAGAGACCATGTGAAGGGAGAGGCCACAGAGAAGACAACTGAGGCTCCTTGGCCACTGACCAGCTCCATGGTCCCAGTCATATGAGGTGGGGCCATCTTGAATCCTGCAGCCCGGTTGGGTCATCCCATCTGATACCATGTGGTACAGAGATGAGCTCTGCCAGTTGAACCCTGCTCTAATTTCTGACCCATAGGGACCACGAGCAATCCGATGGTTGCTGTTTCAAGCTATTGAGTTTTGAGGTGGTTGTCAGATAGCAATAGATAGTGTTTTATAGACAGAGACAGCTGGCACACAGAGAAGTTAACAACTTGCCTAAAGTCACACAGCTAGTATCTGGCAGACATGGCTAGTGTAGCTCCGAAGCCCACGCTCTTACCCCAACTTTGCCATACTGCCCCTCTCAACAAGTAAGGAACTGAGGTATTGTCCCCTCGTGCAACCAAGGAAGCAAAGAGGCCACAGATGCCGGTGATGCTGGGTGCCACGAGTTGTGTAGAGATGTGAACACAAGGTCCTCAAGGTCTAGGCTTTCACAGCTGGGATTTTCACTTACCCTGAGGTCCAGACCCAGCACATACATCCCTCAACCAACCCTCAGGCTCCAAACAGATAGTCCCAGAGCCAAAGTTAGAACTTGCTCTCTAATTTACGGAGCCTCGTTTGGAAGTCATGGGGCTGGAAGAATGCAGCTTCTTGGCTCTGAGAGACAATCAACGTAGAGAAACTTGTTTTAAAAATATAATAAAAACTCATTGGGTTCCTTTGGCCATCGCATAGCTCTTGCAACACCCCCTGGATGAGTTATGTGCAAATGAATCAGAAACACGTGCTCCAAGTAATCAGCGCAAGATGTACCGGGCAGATGGATTTCTAGTTTTGCCCTAACCCGACATTTGAGAGAGTTGCTCGTGTGCTCTGCCAAATTGCACCAGGGTGTGCCCATCCTGAGACAAACAGCCTCTTCCTTCTGTGTTAGGAATGGGAAAGTTTGCATTCTGCTCACTTTACCATTCCAAGGAAATTTGCCTGGCTGATGGTGAGCCTGGGCTGTGGCCTGGTGTGGTCCAAACACAAGACCAAGAGTGTGGCCTTCAATACCAAGTATACTTGGGCTGTGGCAGGTCAAGTGTATCGTTCCTCTAGTGTGGGATGCCTAGAAGCACACCGTTGGATTTATTCCATGCTACCACCATTACCCCAGTCTTATAAGCATCATTTGCATATGTATAAATAATGATGAAATCTTTAGTAATCCTCCAAAAAGGGGAAAAAAAAATAGAAGAAAATGAATGCATCGTATGTCTTGTATCATTGCTGTTTGCTAGAATGCATGGCTGCTGGGAAATGACGGTGACTGGGACCCACATGCAACCCTGGAAGGACAAGTGCAGAAGGAGTGCACAGCTGGCGAGTGACAGGCTACTGAGCCTTGGAGGCATAACCTTTCTCCTCTGCAGTCCCGTCCCCCTCCGCCTGCAGACAGAACAACTGAGCCTCAACAATCGTCTGCATGGCTGTTAAGGGTCTTGGAGGGGAGAAGCTGCCAAGAGCCAGGCAAGCCTGCAATTATGGTAATGAAATCAGTCTCTGGGTAGGAGATAAGGGGGAACATGCCCAATGGTTTTGGTATTACATTTGTATTCAGACTGGAGTCAAAGGGATTGCCTAAACAAAACGTGCCCTGCAATTTCTCCAAACTGGGAATAAAAACAATTTCATGTTTTAAGCTATTACCGTCAATATAATTCTTTTTCTTCCAAACTGGTGCTCAGATCCAAACAAAATAGATTTGTTGCCTGGCCAGGCAATGAGTAGCAAAATACAAATTTACTCCAAAAAACTATATCGATGACTAAATCTCCACAGTTCAGAGGTTTCTTTTTCCCCTTTAATTTCGAGCCACTGCCTCAACTGAATTAACAACAAAAAAACAAACAAAAAACCCCCCACACAAACCTTAGGATCCGCCCTTCCCTACAGTTAATGTGGAAACCTCATACTGATATCAAAAGAAGAAATCTAATCTTGAACCTGAAATTTCATAGGCATACAATTAAAAAGACTTAATGAGCATGATCAATGACTTCTCGAATGATGGGGATTAGTTTTATGTTTCCTATTGCTCTCGTTTACTTATATGTTCTTTGGCATCAAAGAGTCCTTTTATAAAAATGTCTTGAACAATAATCGATGTGATGAGCTTAAGGTGTGGGAGTGAGCACAACAGATTTCCAAGCTGATAAAGACTCAAGATTTTACTGTCCTTTCTCTTCCTTGTTGCACATAATTGAAGTATATAAGTACATTTGTTTTTTCTGGACTTTTCCACACCATGAACCAAGACAATAAAAGAAAGAAAACTCTTTCAAAATATCTGAGCCCAACTTCTGGCTGAGTCTCATCAGCTTCAAGAAACAGAGCTCTATATCACTGCCAATTTGGGTAATTCTGTCCAAAATCCAGATGTGGGGATCCTAGGCAGCACTACCAGTTTCTTTTTTCCTTTGGGTAGTTAAAACATTTATTATACTTTCTCTAAAAAGCACTTTCTTAGGAAAACCAACAATTTTCAGTCTTACTGATAATAAACTACAATATACAAAAGACTTGACAACCTGAACAAGAGAGAATCTTCTAGCTCGATGGTCCTGTAGGCCTTGTGAGCTTGATGACCAGGCGGGCATGAGTCAGCATTTCCCAGACAGTAAAATAAGCCCTGAGAGGTGAATTGATTCTATAGGAACATAGAGCATCCAGGGATAGTAAGACAGTCTCCAACAAAGGACTAGGCCCCAGATTACATACCCTTCTTCCTTGACAACGTACTACACACACACACACACACACACACACACACACACACACACACACCATATATAATAAAGAGGTAATATGCAAATTGACCATCATTCCCTCACACAAGATGGCTGTCCCCATCTGGTTACAAGATGGTTGCCACAAGATGGCCAGTAGGGGAGTGCAGTTGTGGGAGATCAGGCCAGCAGGGGAGGGCAGTTAGGGGTGACCAGGCCAGGAGAGGAGGGGGTGACCAGGTCAGCAGGGGAAAGCAGTTGGGGGCAACCAGGCTTTCAGGGGAAGGAGGGCAGTTGGTGGGGACCAGGCCTGCAGGGGAGGGCAGTTAGGGGTGACCAGGCCAGCAGGGGAGAGTAGTTGTGGGCAATCAGGCCAGTAGGGGAGGGAAGTTGGGGGTGACCAGGCTGACACAGGAGGGCAGTTGGGGGCAGTCAGGCTGCAGGGGAGTGGTTAGGGGTGATCAGGCTGGCAGGCAGGTAAGCCAGCAGTCCGAGATTATGAGAGGGATATCTGACTGCCCTGTGGGATCAGGCCTCTCAAGGCTTACAGGACCATCGAGCTAGAAGATTCTCTCTTGTTCAGGTTGTCAAGTCTTTTGTATATTGTAGTTTATTATCAGTAAGACTGAAAATTGTTGGTTTTCCTAAGAAAGTGCTTTTCAGAGAAAGTATAATAAATGTTTCTAATAAATGAGGCCTGATCCCACACTGGCAATTGAATATCCCCTGAGGGGTCCCAGATTGGAGAGAATGCAAGCTGGGCTGAGGCACACCACCCCCTCCAGTGTACGAATTTTGTGCACTGGGATATATATATATATATATATATATATATATATATATATATATGTATATATATATATAATCATTTTAATTTTTACAGGCAAAGAAACTGAGGCATAGAGAGTGGAGTAACCTGCATGAAACCACAGAGGTCAATGAAGAATTGAACAAAAACCTTGTTCCCATGGGTGTAAGGGCCCATGTCTTGGGCAGAGAAATTTCTTTGATTGTTACTCAGCCAAACCTGTCATTCCAAGAGTATAATAGAGAAAAAGGAGGAAGGGGAATCAGAAGTAGAAGCCCATACAACAGGTAGAGCCCTGTCCAACTCATTTGATTGTATCTTGTGGTACTCAAGAGGCCCATGGCCATGTAAATACATCTGTGCAAGAAAAAAAATAGGCCTTTAGATGACTATTTTTAACTCTCAATGGAAGAAAAGAAATAAATATATTGGCTGAAAAGATTACTAATGTCAGCTCGATCCAAAAAAGAGAAATAGTTGGTTGTGACTAGCTACCGTGGTAATGAATTGTTGCAGTAAGCCTAATAATGAGTTTATTTTGGAGATTTTTGTCTTTGCTATCTGACCATCAGCTACAGACTGAAGCCCAGCCAAGGATATGAAAGTTCAAGTGTAACTTGTCCTGGGGGATATCTTTTCTTTCCTGACTGATTTATTTATTTATTTTTCTAAACAAAAGCCAACCTCTAGTATTGTTTTAAATTTAATATGGAGATTGGGTTCAGGAGTTTGAGGCTATTTCTTTCTATTTTGCACATGGTTGTTTCCCCCCCCCTCCTCCCTCATTTCCACAGCCTGAAGCCAGTCTTTAAAATGGAGAGCCTGGCCCACTTGGAATGGAGGCCACCTGGCTTACGGTCATTTTAAAAAAAAAAGGCTACACAAAGCAGGGCTTTTTAAAAGCACTTCCCTTCCTAAAAGTCAAGAGGCCCAAGAGGGATGTGGCCTTTGCCTGGACTCAGCATTGTCACTTTGGAAAGGTGTGGGCTGTTTGGCCAGAGGGACAGTGGCCCCCAGCCCTGGGGCGTGGGAAATGCTTCCAGACACTGGAGGGACTGGGGGTGGTTCAGAGAGAGGGGTATCGAATTCCCGTTCAGCTACCCAGCTCCAGTCAGACATAAAGAGGTGGGGGTGAAGGGCAGTTTGCCAGAGGAAGGGGGAGACAGGCCCTGGGCCCTGGCAGCTGAGGCCAACCCACTGAAGCGGCCTTCACCTGTCTCCACTCGGCTCCCCAGGGAGAGAAAATGCTTTCAGGGGACCTCGGTGACCAGCAGGGCTGTCTGCTTGGTTGAATCGGCCCGTGTCAAACCAGTGGATTTCAACAAAAGAGGAGTGCTCACAGGAAGGGGCGAGGGCTGCCAACACGGAAACCATCACCCCCTTTTAGGAAGTACCTCATCTTTTAAAGGACCACCAGGGAATTGGTTTACTCAAGGGCAGTGGTGCATGGGGCCAGCACTGTGCATGCATGTGTGTGTGTGTGTGTGTGTGTGTGTGTGTTGTGCATGTGCGTGCCCACCCCTGTGTACGTGCATTCACACACACTTCCACGCAGACCGAGGGCAGGGGCTCCCACAGGTAGCAGCTGCTTCGTTCTTTCTTTGACCATCTTTCTGAGTGACTGACATTAACCTTTTGTAGTCTAGAAAGAGAAGGCCAGTAAGGTAGCTTGATTTTCTTTTCTCTAGGGCCAACAGGTCATTTGATTAATAAAACACAGGCCACCCCACCCTCTGCACTTCCTGTGGAAGGTTAACAGAAGCAGGGATTGTGCAAAGAGAAAGGCACTCCCCCAGCTGGACAGTGGGCAAAAAAATGGTGTTGGCCTAGTCTTTTGGGGTTTATTATTATTCTTATTTTTTACTTTCATGGTATCTGGGTTAGAGTTTCATTAGTTTCTAAGCCATTCTGCCAACAACGTGATATTGGAGCTATGGGGAACCTATGTTCTTGGGGCCATGGTGAGTTTTGCTGTTCAAAGGGTAACTCGAAAGACTGGGATCTCCTAGGCGTGGCCCTGTTCCTCTTCTTACCCTGTATTCCAAAGCATTTCTCTCTGAAGCAGCACCTGGAGGTGAATTTCTTGCTCCTGGGCTGGGGGGCGGGAGGGTGGAGGGGGTAAGACAGAGTGAGAACAAAGCACTGATTGTTACATTTCGTTTCACCTGTTCTAAGTCTATATGAACAGGTGGCTGGGGGTCTCAGAGGAGAGAAGGGCAAATAATTTCCGCTCATGCTATTTCTGCAGCCACAGCTTTGTGACAGCATGTGGGGAAGCTGCATTTGATAAAAGTCCAAGAGCTTTTGCCAGAAGGAACCACGTGTGGCCTTCTCATAATTCGTCCTCCACTCAATTCTCTGCTTCCTCATCTCTTAGGTTTTCTCCACACCTGTGAGCTCCAGCAGCCGAGACCATTCTGAAGAATTCTTTACCTCCCATCCAGCTAAACAACACAGCTTAAGATGATCAAAATGAATAGCAACCTCCTCTGCTCTCTGGAGCTCACGCATAGCTCTGCCACAGGAGCTGTGGAGGGCTCAGCATTACGCAGTTGCATTTTTCTTCTTTTTGGAAAAGCTGGTTTCCCAGCTCCGTGGATCCCAACTGCCTTTACACCACTGTTTTTCCCTAACATTTGGGTAATATTTTAAAAAGAGTCCCTGTGCAGTCTGGGTGGAATATGGGGATTTCCTGATGGATGAATTTATCTGGGAGAGAGAAGGGGATCCTGAGAAATTTGGTTCTCAGGAGAAGCCCAAGCACTTGGCAACTTTTCTGTGAGGAGAAGCATTCCCAAGGCCCTGTGTTCCCCTGCATCCAGGCATAACTTTACATTATCCATTTTAAAATCCAATACTCTCATAGCTCAGCCCTCAGCAATAAGATCCACAGTGACATTTCCCACCTCTGGAGAAAAAGTGTGAGCCATAGAAAGTCTAAAGTCGTTCCAGGCATGGCCTAAATTCTTTGGGGTGAGGGCTATCTGGTACCATGAAATCTATAAACAAGGAAAAATCACTTTCTGTAGATAAATGCATGATGGGGAGTGATGTTGAGCAACAGTAAGAATATGTCTAGGCTTTTTTTTTTCCTTCCCCCGAGTCTGCACCTCCCCCAAGTGGATCCTTTGTTCTTTAGCAGAGAGCCAAGTGGCCAGTTCCTGGAGAGGGGGCAGTGGAGCAAAAGGCCTGTTTTTCCAATTAATGAATGAGCACAATGCAAGACTCATCAGACATATTAATTGGGGCATGCCGTGATTTCTGTGCATGGGTTGTCAAAGAGTGACCTCCAAACCATTGTCCACCTCTGTACCATCAACCCTGACTGCCCTGCCCCACATATGCCCATCTATTCAGTCTGTGCACCATGGAACCTAGTGATTTTTTCCCATCTGTCTCCATGATCCCTGGTCTCTCACACAGTCTTCAGTGGTAGCTGGGATTTTCACACCTATGTCATTTCCGGGAGGAAAAAGGCCTTACATTTCTTCATTTCTCAGAACCTAACCCAGCATTTTTAATGTAGTAGGGGTTGGCCTATGTATTCTGATTGAGGTGTATTCCCAGGAATATTTGGTAGTCACCAGGACACTGGTGTTATAAGCAAAGCAACTTTGGTCAAGGAAACCTGATCTACAATGGTGTTATGTAGAGAGGGTCCATCTTGAGGGAGAGAGACAATTAACTTAATTAAGAACCAGTTCCTCTGAGGTCACCTCAGGAAGCGACTGCCATGTAAACTTATGCAGAGAGAAAGAATAAGGAAAAGCTGTCCCTCCACAAATGCAAAGAATTAAGAGCAAAGCTGAAGAGTAGGGAAGAAGGCAAGAGAGAAGAGAATGGGAGCTGCATGGGACCAGGTTGCCCAGGAGGAAGCACCTCTCTCAGCTCTCATGGGATCATCTGTGGGAAGAAGCAGAGGGAAATCCAAGCAGAATGGAAACTTAGAAACCTGTCCCCGAAACACGAATTGGTGAGGTGAGTATTCCTGAGAGCCGAAGAGGCTGAATTTGAGCCCTCAACTACAGTTTAAGGGCCACGTGACTTCCTGAGGCCTGCCTGCCTGGCTGACAGTATTGAAAAAGTGACATGTGCTTCATAAGTGTGTTGGGAGAGTCAAATCTGATCAACATCTGCTTTGTAGTCTACTGTGCTATTTTGGTGGAGGTGAAACCATCTTTTTCAATTCCAGGCAACCCTTTGCATAGCCTTCTATTTCCATGACTTCATCCCATTCCACCTTAATGGTGTGTGTTCATCTCTCCCTTAGGAATGTCTGTTCTCACCTTCCTTCTTATCAAAAAATTCTTTATCAGTCATTTACATTTTAGAGTCACTGAAGTGTTATCACCTCCTGAAGGCATTTCTGGTATCCAAGACAAGCTAGAGAGGGCCTTCCTGGGCACCTGTGAAATCATGTGATGATTTGCCTCATTTACTCAAGTGCTAGACTGGCCCTTTCCACAGCTACCATATTTCACCAATTTCAGGGCATATTATTCTTTTACATTTTAATGCCTCTGATATAAAACTGTGTCTTATAACCATTGGTGTGTCATAATTTAGTTAGCAATGCTTTCTCTTTTTAGTGGTTTATCAAATAATGGTGTATCTCACAATAAAGGGTGTTACACAGACGGAATACACCACTATTCTTACAGAGATAATATGGCCATAAGCAGGATTCATTAAAGGGTTAACAAGAAAATTGAGGGAAGGCAGGCATTGCTTTGAAATCAGATCAGGCAACAAAGAGATGGACTGTTTCATTTTCTCACACCTTTCAGCTGCTGAGCCTTACCTGGATATTTGGATTCTGTCCATTGATATCAGCTTTGGAAAGATCTGGAAAGTTTGGTAGATCAAGGAGGAAAGATCTTGGACCATCTCTTTGCAATGAAGGGTGCCCGGCCTCTGGCTGGAATCGCTGTCTAGAGAGGGGCTGGTGTGCAGCCTGGTGGTCCAGGTGCTCCTCTGGTGCTTCTTTGGAGAAAGGAAAGCTGCTTTCTGACGTAGAGTCACTCTCCACATTGAGGTTATTCTAAAAACAAACAAGAAAATGAACGAATAAACAGGGCATGATTTTAAAACATCATCCTTAGCAGTCTTTTAAATTCAGGAGCAAGGGCAATGGCAGTGGCTGGAATTAAGCCAGGATGGTATTCTCAACTCATTTTCATCTCCTATGGTTTAATTTCTCCATCTTCAATTAGCCAAATCACTGGGAAGCTTCTTTCAGCCTGCTATTTGGGAATTTTCTGAAGGTAAATGAGTTATGGCTATGTATTAAACGTCAAGAACATCAATACAAAAGCACTATTTTGAAGGCCAGTGCTCATTTGGAATTGAAATCAAATTATGGCTTCCTTTTCACCGCTTCAACTGATTAACCACTCCTGCTTACGTTATCATAGAGTCCAGAGTTTGTTTCTTTGGTGAGGGTCATGGAGCAAAAGATCTGACCAAACTGAGTAAAATACTTGAGCCAAATCATTGTTTATATGCATCCCTCCCTCCCTCCCTCCCTCCCTCCCTCCCTCCCTTCTTTCTTTCCTTCCTTCCTTCCTTCCTTCCTTCCTTCCTTCCTTCCTTCCTTCCTTCCTTCCTTCCTTCCTTCCTTCCTTCCTTCCTTCCTTCTTCTTTCCATTCATCCAATCAACAAATGCCAACCACATGTTAGGTACAGGAGATAACAGCCATAAACAAGACAAACATGGGCCCTATTCTCTTGGAGTGTACAGCTAGTTGAAAGATAGAAACAATAAATATATGGAGAAATCAATAAAATCGGATCTGAGAGTGGTGAGTGCTAAGAAGAAAAGAAAGAAGAAAATAATAGAGAGCAGCTGGGGACACTATTAGATACCTAGGGGGCGCCTCTGAGAAGGTGACATCTGGCACGAGACTTGAACAAGAGAAGAAGGCATCCTGCAAAGATCTGGGCAGATCTTCTAGTAGAAGGAATAACAAGCAAGACAGTCCTGAGGTGGAGATAAATGTGGCTCATATGAGAGACAGAAAGCAGGCTAGTGAGGTTGGTATGGAGCGAAGGAGGGGAGAACAGCATGAGATGAAGATGAAGAGATGGAGGTAGCTGGAAAAAAATGACAAAATGGCATTCTAAAATTTTAACATCTTTATTCTGTAAAGTACAGAATAAAGTCTGTTGTTTTTCCCAGCTAGTGAAAAATGTCTCTATTTAGTTGTCACTTGGGGGACATTTTTCCAGTGACTGAAAAGTGTAGAAATTGTTGGACTTCTTTTCCAGACCAGTCCTTCTCCTCGCATTCTCTCTGGACCTTGTGTTGGAGGCTCCCTTCATCCCTTCGGGGATGGCATTTTCATGTTTACTGGTGGAGGGAGATGTGAAGATAGAATTTCACCAACCCTTGGGTCAGTGGTTAATGTCCTTGTTATTCTTGGGCATGTTTTGGGGTTTGGAGCGTATATTCCAGCACACTGTCTCCACACGCACTCCCCGCCCCCCACCACAGTGCTTCTGACCCAGCCAAAGGGTTATGTGTGGTATCAAAACACTCCTAACACTGAGTCCCCAAGGTCAAGCATGGCCCGAGGATGAAACTCATGCAGCAGATAAATATCTTCTTAGAGAGCACACATGATGGAAGGGATTGTTCTGTATCTCCAACAGAAATGGAACTGAGGAATAAGCTCACTGGTACAGAAACCAGTTTTGTGGATGTTTCAAGAGGCCAAGAAGAGGATTGGGGTAGACGGCATGTCTGCGGTCTCCTCTTTACAACATGAAGTTGCAAAGGGTTTGCTGAATGCTCACAGCATGTTTTTGCTTGCCCTCTCCTTTTGCCCAGGAGATGTGGGTGGGGGCAGTGTCTTGGTTAACCTTTTCAGCCACCTTTCTGCCATACTGCCATAGTTTTTGTCTCCTGGCACATCCTCCTAGAGGGAGTTGCCCTGGCTTTTCCAGGAGAGAGAGAGAGAAAGAGAGAGAGAGAGAGAGAGAGAGAGAGAGAGAGAGAGAGAGAGAGAGAGAGAGAGAAGAGAGAGAGAGAGAGAAATACTACATGTCTTTCCTCCATATCATAACTATCACAGCCCAATGGGAGATAAGTAAATGTGATTGTTCCCTTGCTTTTCCCTAACCCTAAAACTCCCCAATAGTGTTAGTGAGGACAGTGGATTCTCAAGGAAAGTGTATTGCACAGGATTTGGGAATGTATGTCTCAGAAGGGGGCCAGGATTTGCTTGCCAGTTGCTTGGGGGATCCCTGGCAAACCTAGCCCTGGCTGCATTGTAACAACTGGAGGTTACTCCTCCTTTGGGTTAAAAATGAAGCTCTCTTTCTTTTTTCCTGTGATGAAGTACTCTTCCTCCTGCTGTACATATTTTAGAAGAAGAGATAAGAAAAATATTTTTGCTGCTATTTGGCATTTTGCTTAGATAGCTGATAAAACAAGAATCACATATGACTGGTTTCTTGATCTACTTCTGGAATTTTTCTAGGTATGCGATACTCCACCACAGAGTGATCCTGGCTCAGCCATGAACCAAGAAAATCCTTCAATGTCTCTGTGGCTCAATGATCCCCCAGGTAACACAGAGCAGATTATAGGAGGAATCCTGCACCCTCCCAGTAGGATGAGCAAGATAACTCAGGTTGGGTTGTATCTACATATGAAAAGAGAAGTAGAGAGTTAGGTGATTGGCTGGACAATTCAGGCCACAAGCACCTCTGCCGGGAAGAGACTGGGACTAAAGTATGTTTTGGCTTGAGTTAGGCATGCAGTTGTGGCCTTTCTCCATCTTTCTCCAACCCTTCCCTCTCCCTGCCTGCCATCCCCCTCCCTAAGCTCAGTATTTATAAAAGATTTGGAAGATGGGAAGTAATAAGAAATACTAATCACATTCTCTGACTATTGAATTACTCTTGCTTCTCTACCAAAACATATTTATCTAGAAACCCTGGTTTTCTGCAATGTCATGCCCCCAGATTCTTCAGAAACTATAAGTCCTAGGATGGGGAAGGTATCTTAGCAGGGCTCACATAAAATGAAACTCTACTTTATTCTATCAATAACAAAATTCTGGAGTAGCCATTATTTTGATGGTATAGATTTAAAATCTGGGGTGGAGATGACAGACAGGATCTACCAACAATGCAGGGAAAGGTCTTATCAGCCTTACCTTTTTCTTGTTAATCCTCACTAGAGGATGTTTTCCCATTGATTTTTAGAGAGAGTGGAAGGGAAAGGGAGAGACAGAGAGAGAAACATCTATGTGAGAGACACATCAATTGGTTGCCTCTGGCACATGCCCCAACCAGGGCTGGGATGGGTCCTGCAACCGTGGTACATGCTCATGGCCGGAACTGAACCTGGGAGCCGTCAGTCTGAGGGCTGACAGTCTACCCACTGAGCAAAACTGGCTAGGGCTTTTCATCCTTTCTTAAAGACACACTGCACATTTTCCTTCCAGAGGTCCCAGTGGAGGTCTTCGCTGATGGACAGCGCTCATGTCTCACCAAGCTCACTCACTGGGTGTTCCACTTAAATGATACTATCAGAGTGAAGATCCTCAGGAAGCATGTATCTCAAAGTAAAGATTTAACTAGTTTGTGTTTTACTAAGGAAAACAAACATCCTTTCTTTAAGACAATAGCTTAGGAAAGTCTAAGAACCGAAGAAAAGAAATGCCACCATTCTTTCCAAAGTGCTGCTGGATTCATTTCACCCAAATTCAAGTGACATGGGTGGGGGGGGGGGGTTGCTTAGTTTAGAAAAACATTTCTTTACCGACAATGTGTCTTTGTCTTGACCTTTAATCTGTGACAGTGCTATGGCTCCAGTAGCAGTGTTCTCCCTGAAACTCTAATTTGAGAGCTGTGACTGCCAATAAAAAGAGAAACAGAAGAACTGAGGCTATTATATGGTTTCTACAAAGGCACTGTTCAGTGATGAGGTCGTTGATGTACAGTGGCCAAGTTATCCAGCCTGCTGATGCTCCCATATCTGTGCATTATTTTATAGCTTATTCTTATCTAAAATAGGAATAAGCTAATAATAGCATGTCAATAATAATAACGTAGACTCCATGCTCATGTATTTTGCCTTGGATGGCAGTATTGTGGCAGACATTGCAATTGCCTACCTAATATGCATTCCTCCTCTTCTTACTCAGTGATTGTTTAGATTGCAAAGTGCTGGTTAAAACTATAGTTCCCAGCAACCATTGCAGCCAGGGGTGACCACGTGACACAATCCTGCCCAATGAGGAGATGAAAGTGGAAGGTGCTGAGTTGGAGGCAGAGTCAGTTTGCCTTTTACCTTTCTCCTGCTTGAAATGTGGATACAAATGCTCAAATGGAATGAGTATGAAGTCTGAAGGGAAAGATGGAGGGGCTGGGGTCCCTGAGGGCATTGTAGAGTCATCATACCAGTCCTGGAACAGTGACCTCTGAACTTCTTTTACCCCAATCATCAACACTAATGTTAACCTTGACAATGTTAAAGCACCAGTACCAGCTTCTTACTGTGACTCTAACTCTAATTTGACTACCAATAAAAAAGGGAGAAGCCCTGTTTAGCTAAGTGACTGAAGGTGGAGGTCTGTGTTCTTGGCAATGGGACATAATCACCAGCTGATGAGGTACTGACAGGGCAGTTAGTGAATCCTGGTGAATTTCACCATAGAAGCCAGGCTATAGATGCTCAGCTCTACTTCTAACTTCCCTAATACTCTGTGCCAGCTCGGCCACATACCCTTCTCCATACACATTCAGAATCTTCTCACTGTTCCAGCCTCTAGACATTGCATTACTCAAATCTATTACTCACTGTGCAGTGTAATAAATATTTCATTTGTCCTAAAATACTATCATTAAATTTCAAGAAGTTTGCCCTTGCTAAAAGGAACCATAACTCCTTGGAAAAATAAATGGTAGATTCCAGAGCTTGGGTAGGAAAGTATAGGTGATACTTAATTGGGAAGGAAACTTTCAGGGACTAACAGTGTCCTCTTTAAAGAACTCAGGAACCAGCTTAAAGGGGCCCCACTGCATAAAGATTAGACAATTTGGGCCTCAAAACAAAAAAGTTTGTGGTTGACTAGCACGCATTGAATTGATGAAAACCCCTGAGCCTATGATACTCACAAAAGAGAGACAGAAAAGCTATTTTCACCATTCAAGGTAATAATGATAATACTCGTTACCTTGAACATTGATATTAATAAGAAAGGAAGGTATTCCCGAGGAAATGAAAATTGAACTGAGATTAAAAAGATGAGTAAAAGTGAAGCAGATGAAGAGAACAGAGCAGAGGAGAGTGGGCCAGTGAATATTGTATGTGAACGGATATGGCAGGTGCAGACTCCCCAGGACCTGACATGGCCTGGTACAGGGACCCAAAGGATATCAAAGCTGGAATGGAGTGGGTGGTTGGACCTAGGTCATTCTGCTGCCTTAGTAAGAGATCACTGAGGTAAAGAATATAAATGCCAGGCCCAACACGACATCTTGACCCGCCAGATGTTTATCTGAAAACTTCCTATCATAGTGCGTTGTGACGTTTCCACGAGGCCATCACTTTCCTGGTCGCATTCCCTGGGTCATTGGAGGCTTGTTGAAGCTGTCTGTGCTGGGATCTCTTCCCTCCTTCGCTCTCAACAGCTGGCTCTAAATAAACCCTGGGAAAGCCCCGCCAAGATGAACTAAAAGAGAAAATCTGTCATCCGTAGACTGTGTACAATTTTTTAAAATATATATATTTTATTGATTTCTTACAGAGAGGAACAGAGAGGGATAGAGAGTTAGAAACATCGATGAGAGAGAATCATCGATCAGCTGCCTCTTGTACACCTCCTACTGGGGATGTGCCCACAACCAAGGTACATGCCCTTAACCAGAATCGAACCCGGGACCTTTCAGTCCCCGGGCCGACATTCTATCCATTGAGCCAAACCAGTTTCGGCCTGAGTACAATATTTAAGATGACAAGCCCAGGTACTTTATTGTTTAAGTCCTTTCTCCCCAGTACACCACAGGCCCAAGACCAAGGATGCCCAACCACTGCCTTCAGCCACTGCATGGCTGGATTGCTCATTTTGGCTATCCTTGTGACCAAGGTAGGTCACCACAGCCATATCAAGGTTAAAGTGATTGCAATGGTCAGCGTTCCCAGCTAGTCATTTGGCACAGACAGAGGGAGAGGGAGGGGGTCTTTGGAGAACCAAGCCACTGGACAAATTAGGGTGATCAACTCCAGGGGTGAGATCAAGTTAGGAAACAGGCCATGACATCCATCTTTGAGGAAAGTGCTTTAAGCATCATTGTCCCATTCTGCAGACACACCAGCCCTGTTCTGCAAACAGCAACCAAAGGCTGGTGTATGAAACAGGCCTGATCGGACCACTTCCAGAACCTCCAGAAGTGGCACAGACTAGTAACAACGTGTGGCTGCCTAGGACAGTTTTAGTGCTTCTTAAAAAACAGCAGTGGTAAGTATTCCCACATTAACACGACCAGGCAGACTTCTTGGAGGCAGACGGGATGGCGGATTTCTTCTGGAGGCTAAAGAACAGGCCGTATCTGCAATCTCAAACCCCACACCCTCCAATTCCCCAAGCTTAGGAGGCACCCAATAAGTACTAGTTGATGATAATGACGGCCACAGGCCTATTTAGATTTTATTTTAATTAGACTCAGGCTATAGGCCTCATTACCCCTCATGTGGCTTTTATGTGGGATTCTAAAGAAAAAAAAAATCCGGAATCCTCTATTGAAGATATTAAAGAAGATATTATTAGCAATGCTTTTGGTCTCATAGACTTTGAACAACAAACAACAGAGATTATAATTAACGTCACTGCAGCCTCTCTCCTTAAAACATACTAACAATATAGCTAATTAGCAATATGTCCTCATTTGGGGCTGGACATCTGCATATTATTATCGACAATGCTTGTTTCCTTTTTCCAGATTAAAGGAAGCCATACTGCACCCAGGCATATGGCTGTGCTCCTTCCACATTAAAACACTCTGTTTTCTTCTACCCACGATAAACACACTCAGGGCTTTATCTGTGCCGGGCATCGATTTTTGTCTGGAACACTTCCACATGTCTAAAAATAAGTTCAAGAATGCCATTGGTGGTGTTTCAAAGGGAAGAGCAAACGTTACTCTGTTTGGGAGATAAAAGAATAAAGGGCACACTGATTATCTTTACACATGATTGGGGAGCAAGCGCCCCTAGGAAGAGACAACCGGGAGAGAGAACAAAATGAATTGCAGACCATAAAATCTGCTTTCACAGGGGGCACACTTGTTCTGAGGGCCCAGGACCGTCACGTAGGAGTGGCAGTAGGGGGTGGTGGAGGCTCATTCTGCAAAGAAGTAAGCAGGAGCCATGGGGAGAACCATGCACTGTTAAATACACAGATGCAAGGTTGGCTACCTCCTGTTCTCTCCACCTGTGTGTGATGGAATCACTGAGCAAATACCAATGGCTCTATTTTACAGAAAGGATGGTCATGCAAACCCCTGGCAGAGGAGAGATGGCCAGAAATGTGCTTTAGTCTTTGCTGTGGGAACCTGAAGCCAATTGTGGGAGCCAGTGACACAGGCACATCATGCGTCAAGAATGCAGGAGGCTTGCGTCTTGGTTGGCCATGGCGCCTTCTGTGACTAATAGCTGAGGAATCTCTCATTAGAGTGGCAGAATGTATCATACGAATGTTTATTTTAGGGCTTGGGAATGACCCTGCTTATGATCTCAGTGGACACTTTAGAAGGAATGAAGAATGGTCAACTCCTTGCATTCTGGCAGGGAGCTGGTTCACAGGGGAAGGGGCCACTAAGTGTGAGCCACCCAGCCCTGTGCTTCTTTCCTAATTGAAGGCTCTTGGGACTGGCTGACTAAATGGGAGTCAACACCCCACTGGCTCGCCTGGGATTCTTCTGTAAACAGCTTTGATCTTGAAAATGTGTGGATTATTGGTGATTTTTCAAGTTGTGCTTTCTCCACTGCTGGCAAAGAAAACAGAGGGGGAAGTCTCCAGGACCCATTTCCTTTATGTCCTGTGAGGCTAAAGAATGAGCAGAAAAGAAACATGAACTAGTCTTTCAAGTCTAAGAAAACATGTAAGAAGTAGAATACAAGGGTGGAAAGCCAAACTGGCCAAAGAAAACTTTGCTCATCATTTAAAACATCTTTGTAAATGTAAGAGGATGAAAAAAAAATTGTATTTTCCAGAACTCTTCTCAGGGGAAATGGTGGCCTTGCCTAGAAAGAACACTTTAATAGATCTCCTGGGGTGTGAGACAAACCCTCTTCAAGAGTGTGCTAAGGGAGGGTTTTGCTGTGAGGGGGATTTTAATTTGAGGGCAGAGCTAACTTGCTCTGGGCTATAAAGTGCAGGCTGGCCACCAGGGGGCCTTGGTCCTTGCTCCTCAGCCATGTAGAGCTCAGCCTCCTAAATCAAACTGGGAGCAAATATTTCAGAACTATGGATTACTGAGGATTTTTCAAGTTGTGCTTTTTTCCTTTCTGGCAAAGAAAACATTATCTGGGACCCACTTTCCAGCACTCAGTCTGAAGAGGCACCAAATCATTAGCGTGCCTAAATGGCTCAACTATGTAAGTCTTCTCTTGATCAGAGGGGAGAGTGTCGAACAGGACAAGAACAGATAATATCTAACAGATCCTAAAGCTAACAGATTCCGTGTCTCCCCACATGGCATGGGGGGCACCCAAGGCCTAGGTCAAGGCTGGTGTTCTCCTGTTGGAAGGCACAACCAGGAAGGCAAGCAAAAGACCATGGGATGGCAAAGTTCAGAGGCTGACCTGGGGTGGGGCAGCCCCGGGGACCCTTGCCCAGGTCATTATTTTAATTAAGAAGATAGATTTCCCTCACCACCTCAAATCAAGATCCCTCATGAAACCTACCACAAACCTCTGCTCCAGTAACTCTAAAACATGTTTTAAAGTGAGATGGATTTTAACTTTGGAATCCTGGAAAAGAGCTCATGGTATTGTGGAAGGAGCCTGGGCCAGGAGGTCTGAGGCCTGAGTCTCTGTCCCAGCATTATGCTTACCTAGTTTTGCAAGCTTATTCATGTTATTGCACCTTTGTGGTAGATTGCAAAAGTATCTATTAATACTCTCTCTCTAAATGCCCATGCCTTGGGTAGGTGCTTCCCAAATCATCTTTCTGCTTGGCCATGTGACTGACCTTGGTCAATAACAACTGTAAGCACAGACAAGTGCTTGTTCCTTGGGGTTTGCCTTTTTTTTTTCTCTTTGGAATCCTGAGACTACTCTGTGAAAATGCCTGGGCTAGTCTACTGGGTGATGAGAGCCATATGAAACAAGGACAATCTGTCCCAGACCAACCAGCCAGCCAATGACCAGTCACTCAAATGGAGACCATCCTAGACCATCCTAGACTGTCCAGCCCTAGCTGAGCCAACCTATACTACAAAAGCCACCCATGTGACCCATAGAATCACGAGGAATAATATATGTGTGTGGTTTTAAGTTAACACATTCTTAATGGTTTGTTGCACAGCAAAAACTAACTGATACAGGACCTCAATTATGTCTCCTATAAAATGGGCGAGGAAAAAGGGGAACTGCAGAAAATTTTTCAATCCACCAGTTCTGACACCCTAGGATTAAAACCCTCTAGAGACATTGTTCTGGAGAAATTATTTTCCAACAATAAAAACACCCCCAAACACTATCCTGAATATTGAAAGCATCAAAGTGAAGTTGGGACCCCCATAATTCTGATGTTGGTTCGCTTGAAGTTGTCCCAGAGGTTTCTTACACTATCTTCAACTTTCTGGATTATCTTCTCTTCTTGCTTCTGTAGAGAAGTGTCCTCTGGCTCTTTGTGTTACAAATCTTTGACTTAACTTCAAGTGAACCAACAACAGAATTATAGGGGTCCCAGAAGAAGAGAGAGAGCAAGATACCGAAAGAATACTGGAAGAAATAGTGACAGAAAACTTCCTCCACTTGGGGAAAGAAATAGACTTACAAGTCCAGGAAGCGCACAGAACCCCAAACAAAAGGAATCCAGAGAGGACCACACCAAGACACATCATAATTAAAATTCCAAGAGCAAAAGACAAAGAGAGAATATTAAAAGCAGCAAGAGAAAAGCAGGTAGTTACCTATAAAGGAGCATCCATACGATTGTCAGCTGATTTCTCAACAGAAACCATGCAGGCCAGACAGGAATGGCAAGAAATATTCAAGGTGATGAATAGCAAGCACATACAGCCAAAAATACTCTACCCAGCAAAGCTATCACTCAGAATCAAAGGCCAGATAAAGAGCTTCACAAATAATTTAAAAAAAGCTAAAGGAGTTCATCACCGCCAAACCAGAATCATATGAATTGCTGAAGGGGGTTCTTTAGGAAGAGGAAGAAGATAAAGATAAAAATTATGAACAACAAATATGTAACTATCAACAAGTGAAACTAAAAACCAAGGGAATTAAAAAATCTGATGAACAATATTAACTGGTGAATATAATAGAATCTGAGATATGGAAGGGGAGTGGACTGACAATTCTCAGGGAAAAGGGGAGTAGGGGGTGCGGGAAAAGACTAAACAAAAACTGTGTACCTATGGATGAGGACAATGGGGGGTGGGGAAAGGGCAGAGGGTGGGGTGGGAACCTTGTGGAGGGGAGCAATGGAAGGGAAAAAAATAGGAACATTTGTAATAATCTGAACAATAAAGATTTATTTTTTTTGAAAAAGTGAAGATGGGGAGATTAAACAAAACCTGATAGTTCTAAATACATGAAATGTAACTACTGTCTTCAATGACCAAAACTCTACCTTCTCCTTTCTCCTGTCCTTCCACCCGCTAACTCCAGAGTAGTTAGAGTCTGTTTGAACTCCACCTCCACTCCCTCAACACACACCATTTCTATCATTTACATGTGCTGTTTGGTTAACAGTTCCTTGACAGTTTTTCAAATATTCTGAGTGGAGCTTTAACAGTTCTCCCTCACACTTTCATGAGGCACCTGTATAGCCTTGTGGGCCACCAGAAACTAGTAAGGCTCATTTATTAGGGAACCCCTACTGACACCATAAAACAATTATAGACCTATCGTAGACCAACTACGACTGGAGGTGAAGAGAAAGCTGTAGCCACCAGGACCAGTTCCCTTCCCCATCTGCCTGTACAGATTGTTCCTATTTGGACTGCTGTTCTGTTCTCTCCATGGAAACTGTTTGATCTCTGCTTGAAAAGCTGGCAGCCCCGTCGATGGGATTGTGGGCCCTTGGCTTAGCTTGGCTAACCTTCTTTATTCATGGTTGGGGTACTTGTTCTACTTGTGGGTTCACTCAACAAACACGGGTGTCTGCTTGTGCCAGGTGTCTGCTGGAATGAAACAGTTAAAAAGCACATAACTTATTAAGACAAACTCTCCAAAACTTGAAAATGATGCGAAAAGATGTTGGCAAGTTTATCAGTTCACCCTGGGGCACAGTATGCAGGCCTGTCCAAGATTATTTAATTCTCTTAGAGAATGTATGTAACTTTCTTTCAATTTATTCTTATTATTATTATTTAAAAATATTTTTATTGATTTCAGAGAATAAGGGAGAGGGAGAGAGAGATAGAAATATTAATGGTTAGAGAAAATCATTGATTGGCTACCTCCTGCTTGTCCCATACTGGGAATTGAGCCCACAACCCAGGCATGTGTCCTTACCAGGAATTGAACTGTGATCTCCTGATTCATAGGCTGATGCTCAACTACTGAGCCATGCTGGCCTGGCTTCCTTACTACGGTATTTATTACTAGAGGCCCAATGCACAAAATTTGTGCACTCGGGTGGGGGCGGGGAGAGGTGGGACAGTCCCTCAGCCTGGCCTGCACCCTCTTGCAGTCCGGGAGCCCTTGGGTCTACTCCTCATGGGCCTAAGATGTCAGTTGGACATCCTTAGCACTGCCTGGAGGTGGGAGAGGCTTCTGGCTAAGTGGCTATTCACCTGTGGGAGTGCACTGACCACTAGGGGACAGCTCATGCATTGAGCATCTACTCCGTGGTATTCAGTGCATGTCATAGAGATTGGTCATTCAGCTGCTTGGTTGATTTGTATATTAGTCTTTTATTATATAGGATTGATTAGGGCCCAGACTAAAAGTTACACGCTCACCTATAGTTTTAATCCTGTAGAAATACAAATGCTTTGTCCAGTTGAAACAATAATTCATTAAAAGTTCTTGTCAAAAGGGAAAAAATTCTAACTACGTGAGATGCTGAATGCTAACTAAATCTATTGCAGTGGTCACTTCCACAATAAATACATATATTAAATCATTATGTTGTGTACCTTAAACTTATGTGATGTTATATGTCAATTACATAAAACTAGAAGGAAAAGGAAGCAATAACTCAAAGCTTACTGTCCCATTGCCCTTAGGACCTTAACCAGTTTTGTTTCCCACTTACAAACTTACTTCCTCATGATTTTCCCAACTAATTCTTAAAACATATGTTCCTCAAATGCTCTGAACTGGCAGCAGCATCTTCCTGGTTCCCTGGTTAATTAAATAAACTTTTGACAAGTATTCCTTTTTACATTTGCATGAGACAAGTTTTTAACATGATAAAAATCCTATTTGGACAGGTTTAATCTTCAAAGATTTCAGACTCCTGTGGGGAAGTTAGGAAATGCTCACACACTATAAAATGCAAGGTAGAAAGTGGGAAATTTTTTAGCAGTACAAGTTTTCAATGCAAGGAAAGTAAAACCAGGCAGACTCTTATGATTTCACAACTCACCATCTACTGAATCTTTAATGTCATCCTCTCTTTTTCTCTAAAATACCCCTCTCTGGCTATGATCTAATGCACTAACAAACTGAAACAGTTATGGAGAAGCATGGTTTGTGAGCAGGGCTTCTCTTGGCTTTCTCCTTTTTTTTTTAAAAAATATTTTTATTGATTTCAGAGAGGAAGGGAGAGAGAGAGATAGAAACATCAATGATGAGAGAGAATCATTGATCGGCTGCCTCCTGCAGGCTCCACATTTGGGATTGAACCCACAACTCGGGCATGTGGGTCCCTCTCCACTTCCTCTCATCTCCTGCCATGTGCACCACTGGCCAAATCCAATCAGAAGCCGGAGAGCCCGGGAGCCCGTTGACCTAACACACACAGATCATGCACCTGAGACAACATTAGGATGAGGAAGGACAAACACTGGATCTAGCGAGGTAAACAGAAGATATGGTTACATGGGACATGTCTGGAGGAAACCACAGTGTTATCCTGCCAGGCACTGGATGTTAAATCTAATCGGGATGGTGTCCATTTGAGGCGGACCGGAGCACTCTATTCCAGGGATGAGGAGATTTAGAGGCCCCTGGGATAGTAAGGAGGTGCTAGTGCCCTGCTGTCCTCATTTCTCCCTGGAGGTGGTGTGGAGAGTAAAAGAGTCAGCAGCCACCATGAGGTCCATTCTCTCCCAGCTGCAGCCCAGTTGGGGGGAACTGTTCCGAGGAGACTGGCTCAAGGACATTGGCCTGAAGTGTAACACTGACTTGAATCAAACCTCTGCTTCCCTCTTCATTTGGTGAGAAGTCCTGGCCTCCTGTTCATATATATATATATATATATATATATATATATATATATATATAGATATAGATATAGATATAGATAGATATAGATATAGATATAGATATAGATATAGATATAGATATAGATATAGATATAGATATAGATATAGATAGACAGATATAGATTTCAGAGAGGGAGGAAGAGGGAGAAAGAGATAGAAACATCAATGATGAGAGAGACTCATTGATTGGCTGCCTCCTGCATGCCCCACACTGGGGATCAAGCCCACAACCTGGGCATGTGCCCTGCCCAGGAACTGAACCATGATCTCTGGGTTCATAGGTCAATGCTCAGCCACTGAGCCACACCACTTGGGTGTGGCCTCATTTTCCTATAAAAACTTCTACTAGCCCAGTGCTTCTTGACTTGTACAGACTGAAGACTTCACATGGCCAGTTAGGTCTGGTCAACAAAAAAACCTGATAGAATTAGCATGAAATAAAATGGATGGTGACTAATTCATGAAGGAAGAGGCAGAAATAAAGTGGCACTTTTTACTTCATTAGGACATTATAGGAGTTTTCAATGGGCCAAATGAGGCAGAGAACACAGAAAGTAGGTCCCTAAGAAACAGGCTCCAAACATGCAAACATGTATTACTTTGGATATTCATGTCCAGGGTTATCACATGCTTCCTCAGACCTGCTAAACATTTGGGGTGAACTTTTAAAGGGACAGGAGCCCAAATTGCCATGCACAGTAGAATGTGCAAGTAAAATGTATGCATAACATGGTCACAGAATAAAACACAATCAATGAATTTCACAAATGTAATGCTGAACAAAGGCAATCAGATACAAACGAACAAAAACATGATTCTTTAGAAAAAATATATTTTTATTGATTTCAGAGAAGAAGGGAGAGGGAGAGAGATAGAAACATTAATGATGAGAGGAAATCATTGATTGGCTGCATCCTGCACGCCCCCTACTGGGAATTGAGCCTGCAACCCGGGCATGTGACTTTCTCAGGAATCAAACCCGGGACCCTTCAGACCACAGGTTGACACTCTATCCATTGAGCCAAACCGGCTAGAGCCAAAACATGATTCTTGTTATGTAAAGTTCAAAAATGAGCAAAACTAACCAATGCTGTGAGAAGTCAGGACAGTGGAGGCCTGCAGGCACTAGTGACTAGAAGGAAGCCCTAGTGGGGTGGGGCTTTGGGGTCACTAGCTACATTCTGTTTCTTGATCTACAGGTTTGCTCACTTTGTGAAAATTCATGTATGATCCGTGCTCCCTCTGTGTGCATGTTATTTACATACAGAACTTACATAACTGCCCAAAGAAAATGAAAAGAGGATCAGAGAGAAATGACAATTAGCAAAGTCACAGAGACTTCTTAAAGACCTCAAGCTTCTCTGTTACCTCTATTTTCTGAACAATAAAGAGTGCGGGGAACACAGCATTTGAAGAAAGAGGGACTCCACTTGTGGAATATTATTTCCCTATGGCTCAGTTTTCTATCTGTAAAATGGGGAGCATCTCTGTGGTAGAAATCACTTCTTTTCTACCCTTTGTTATTGCCTTCTCTTAATTAGCCTTTCTTATGTTGTTATTTTTCCCTCCAGAATATAAAACCATATATATATCCCTGGCATCTGGGATGGCAGGCCACTCACTATTCATTATTGAGCACACATATATAACCTCTTTTCCTGTTTTTTCAAAACTCCCTCTCCTTCTGCATACCCCATTTATCATGAATGGATAAAGAAAATGTGCCACATATATACAATGGTATATTTATGGGAAAGGAGGAAATCCTGCCATTTGTGACAAGATGGATGGACCTAGAGCACATGATGCTAAGTGAAATAAGTCAAAGAAAGGTAAGTACTGTATGATATTACTTATATGTTGAATTAAAAAACTTATAAAAACAGAAATAAAATGGTGAGGTGGGAATAAGCCTGATGCTGTTTTTTTCTCATGAATATTTTCCACCTCAGGCCCAGCTCTTCTGTTCCCTAGTCATAACTGCATCTCCACCTCAACCTCCACCATCTTTTAAAGGGTCATCTCTGTGCTAGTTTTGTCCAAACACTCTTCATGCTTCATCTCAAGCAATGCCTCCCAAAACTCCCTATCGGATGGATACAATTATTATCATGCCCATTGTACAGAGGAGAAAGGTGAAGCTGTTACCAAAGTTGCCCAGCTCACAAAGGGCCCAGGTAGGGCTTACCAAGCCTGTGGAATCTGGCTGGCTGGCAGGAGCTGGAGGAGTTAACCAGTGGACACAGGAGCAGGGCACAAGGGGTTTTTGGATTAAATTCTGTGTTTTTATAGACTATGATCCAGAGGAGATGAGAGGGTTATCTGGCTTGGGCCCAGAATACAGGGCCCTGATGCCAGCTTGGTGCTCCTTCTATGGAACTAGCTACTTCGGTGGCACCGCCCGGTTACCCTCCATGGTTTTCCACGATTGAATCACAGAAAGTTAGCTTTTCCCTTTATAGTTGTAGTCTTACCCAACTATATACTAGACCTTGCTAAATACCCTCTGAACAGATGGATAGATGAACAAACAGGGTTTCCAAGGCGACAGGTGTGGGCGCAATTGACTCCCTATGGCCTTGTTCAGGGCTGCCATGTACATTGTGTAACCTGTGTATGGCACAAAGGAGCCTGGGGCTGGGCATATGGAGGTTGAAATTCAGACTGTAAGAAGGTTTGTGGTCTGCCCAGAGGAGTGAGTAAAGATGCCCTAGCAACACAACTCTCTCTGTCTCCTTTACTTTCCTTCCTTTATTAACATAGAAAACCCCTATGCATTCTTCAAAACCTTGCTTAGAGGTTGCCTTCTCCGTGAAGCCTTCCCTGATCTCAGCTTGCTCTGCATTACATCTGTATCTTATAATACTTCTTTTATTGTATAAGTAAACATTATTAGGTGTTTATTCATTTCTGTCCAGTTTCTGGCCAATAAAGGCACACAAAAGGTAATTTAACAGTAAACTCATTTGTACCAAGAGGTAAATTATATTAGCCACATTAACTTTTTAGAGCAAATGCATAACTGCTAACAACAAGAGGAGTACTTTTTCCATTTCTGGAATTCCTCAGCTATCATCCTAGGGCAGGTGACCATCATCACTCTCTCCTTCAAGTTCCAGCCTGGGTATCACCCAGAAGGAGAGCTTCTCTGATCATCCTCTATAAACAGTATCCCTCCTCCCTGAGCAGTTTCCCTCCATCCCTCTGTTCATTTCCTTTCCAGTAATTACCACAAGCTGAAATGACTCTGTTTATGGACTTCCTTCTTTGTTGTAAGCCTCTACCAGGACGTCAGCTCCTTGGAGCAGAGATTATGTCTGTTCTGTCTCTTCTGTCCCTTTGGATCTTAGCCCAGAGTCTGGCACATGATAGGACTTCACTAAATGAATGAACAGATGAGTGAATGAATGGACAAGCAGGATTTCAAAGTCTAATGGGCATGGGCACTGTGGACTCACCCTATATCTCTGGAACCACATTTGGGTCCTGGGATGTGGGTGGGGGGATGAGGGGAAGGCCTGGCAGAGGTGGAGAAAAGTCTCTCTGGCTCACTTTCTGGCTTGATCTTCACTTCGGTGGTGACCCCAAGTCCTGGCACAACATGCCATCCACTGTAATGTCATGAGCAGTGCCTGGCTCTTCCCTTTGTCCAGGAGGAGAAAGGAGAGCCTGCTCTGGAGGTACCAATGATGGCAACCACCTGTGCAGGACTGATTCACCACTTAATGCCCAGCGAGTACAGCAAGGAGCAGCCCTGGTGGACATCGTGGGATGGCAGGGATTTGAAGCAGGGGGAGAAGGGAGGCACAGGAGGAGCTGAGGTATAGGGCCAATGTATTTTGTTCTTTTGCATTCAATTCTGATACTGAACATTTTCAGAATCTGCTTGCTTCTCTTCAATCTCAAATAAGAATTCAAGGATATAACTCTATATATCTATATACATATTTATTTATATATACACATACTTGTAAGTATATGTACACAAATATATATAAGTATCAATTTGAGTATATATAAAATCTATACACCAGTATATATTTATAAGTGTATATATATGTATATAAATATACATATATATTTATATATATGGATATGGATATGTGTTTAAACTCTAATGTCCATTTTGATTTTAATATCTCCTAAGTATCCCCTCTATCCTAAACAAACTCACAGAAACCTGCTAAGAAAGCTGAGTTGTCACTTTAACCCAGTTCTCAAAGTGTGGACCTCAGCCCAAAAGCCTCGGTGTTACCTGGACACCTGTTAAAATGCTGATTCCCAGGCACTCTGCAGAATCAGAGTCTGTGGGGTTAAACCAGAAGCCTGTGGTTTAACCAGCCCTCTCCAGGATTCTGATGGGGGCTATCATCTGAAAACCTCGGCTCTAACCAGGAGAAGATGAAGAAAAGTGGCTGAGTATCAGTTACCAAGCTATTATTCTGAGGGATACTTCAGCAAAGGGAAAGATTTCCAGGAAATGGTTGTGTATTTTCATCTCGGGGAAATGTAATCAGGTAAACAGCAAATGAACCCCAAGGCATCCAGTCTGGCCTGGGGAGTCTCCCACTCCTCAGGGACCCCCCACAAAGAGGGGGAAGGGCAGAGCTCTCCACACTCAAGGTCCACCGATGACAGAAGTGGCTGCTGAGTCAGATGACATTAGAGGTCAGCCGATGAGGTGAAAAGATAACCCATAGCTGGAGGATGAACTATAAGACTTCCTGCTTTTCTCAGCATCAATGTATTCCAGCCTTGGCACACTTGCTGAGGTAGCAAGGGTCCCAAATAGGGTGGCCAAAGGTTTCTACCTGCTTGCTCCCTCACCCTGTGCCTGTCTCTGAAAAAGCCATGCAGGTCCATGGGGAAGGACAGGCTTGGGTTCTGATTGGATGCTGGATAAACTTTTTTAGCTCGGCGTTCTGGCAAAAGATTAAGCAAGGCCTGCGAGAGAGAGAAATTACCCATCTGTCTATGACAGAAGTGAGAAGAACAAGGATGGGAGACAGAAGAGAGAGTTGGACCAAGAATTTCTCCAGGTGCCCCAAATGCCAAGTTACTCTTCCCAGGGTTTGAAGACTCTTCCCAGGCTCCTCTTCAACCTGAAATCTGCCTGGTGCCCCCAAAGCCTGGCCACACACAGCAATTCCATCAGTGAGGATAAATCTCAAGTCGCCCTGCACCAGACCTGCAGTTTTCTAGGAGATTAAAGCAATGATTTATGTATGAAGTTGAAGAAGCAACATCTATTTATCCGAATGTCCAACATGCCTACTCCAAAGGAAGAACATCCTTACCAGCACTCATTCTCCACCTCCTCTGTACGCTTGCTCCCAAATCTGCCAGGGAGACCGGGAAATTGAAGCCTAATGGAGGTATTAACATCCATGTGTCTGAAGGCTCTGTACACAGGGTCAATGGTTGCCAAGAATCCAACCCAAGAAAATGCTCTCTTCAAATAAGCCACACATGCCCAGACTGGAAAGGCTCATGTACCAACCAGAGCTTTGCTCTCTTCCAGCAAATTTATACCTGGTTCTGTGGAAATGTGTCCCCTTGCTTGAACTTTCCTATTCGCTCTCCACGTCTGCAGATAAGAAGACTGGATAGCGCCCAAAGCCCTGGGTGTTCGGCCACAAAGAATTCCCAAGGACCCCCACCCCCATTGATCTGAAGACAAGATGCAGAGAACCAGAAAGCTCTCCAACATGCCACGTTATACGCACTTATGAATGGTTTCTTTCAAAATCCTGACTTTTGAAAGCAGACTCAAGAAGGTCAGAAGATAGTTTATTACAAGTAGGTTTGCTCTCTCTCTCTCTGACCAAAGTGTGTTTTGATTTTCAAAAGAGAAAGAGAAGCACCCAAAGATCCCTCCCTCCTGCATGCCACTGCTGGTTCCCCCGCTCCCCTCGCGCCTCACTTTATCTCATGCCAGATCATGATCTCAGGCCTTGAGCCCATGAACAGAAGATCCTGTTCCCCGGAATTCGTACACCCCCCACCCCCCTTCCACCAAGGGAATGTCTCCCGTTCCAGGTCTTGAACAAAGATTCCACGACGCGTGTTTGATCTCTTCACGCTCCATTTTCATTAGTCCTTCACACTCTCCATCACTTGGAAAAATACAAACAGCATGGTTCAGTTTTAAGGTTAAGAACTGACAGTCTCCATAAACATTTTTACAATCAAAGCTGACTTATCCACTGCCAGCACTCAGTGTCTGTAGGAAAGGGTGAGGTGGGATGGAGGCAAGGAGTGGGAAGTGGAAAACTTCAGCATCAGAAGATGAGAACAAGTGCTGTGCCTTCAATGGCCGAGGGAAGGATGCCCCACGGCATTGCTGGCAAAGAGCTGGCTTGATCCACCTCCAAATAATTAAAGTCCAGTCATTCCCCCTTATCCACAGGGATATGTTCCAAGACCCCTAGTGGACGCCTGAAACTGCCGATAGTCCCAGACCCTAGATATACCATTTTTTCCTATAGGCACATATCTGTGGTAAAGTTTAATTTATAAGGCAGGCAGGCACAGTAAGAGATTTCAACAACAGCTAATAATAAAATAAGACAATTATAACAATATACTGTAAGAAGAACTCAGTGAATGTGGTCTCCTTCTCTCAAAACGCCTTATTGTACTGTATGTACAGCTTGGATATGCTGAACAAAGGGATGATTCACGTCCTGGGCGGGACAGAGTAAGATTTCATCACACTACTCAAAACGGTGCTCAATGTAAAACATATGCATTGTTTATTCTTGGAGTTTTCCATTTGATATTTTCATACCATGATTGACTGTGGGTAACTGAAACTGTAGAACTGGAAACTGGAAATAAAGGGGGTGGAGGTACCATATGGCAGAGAGGGACAGGGAAACCCAAGGATCAGGGTAGCTCAGGTGTACATTCTCGACTTATGGCAAATACAAAGCCATTAGCGGTCCTGAGTTATGACATTGCCGGGCTCATAGATATTAAAAGTGGGCTATGAAGAGGTTATAAGGTCATTCTCAGGATGGTTGAAGTAGAGACAAGTAGAGGGTAAAATAGATGGGGGCAGAGGAGACCTAGAACTTAAGCCATACTCCACCCTACATCACCCCAAATATTTATGAGCTGAAATCATTTAATTAGCTGTAATTCATATTGATGGTGTGTGGGCAGATGAACTTTAAGACCTTTATTCATTTACTCATCCTGCATATAATTAAAGACAGCCAATTACTCCATTCCAAGAGCTGGGAATACAATGGTGAGGAGACCTGTACAGTCCTTGCCCTCATGGAATTTATAGTCACCAGCATTGGCTCCAAAACTTTGTTGCCCCTCCTGATGATCAAGTCACACCCCAAACCATGTAATTAAGGTGCTGGGGTAGGATCCACACACCACACTTTCAAAGATCCCTAAAGGGTTCCCAAGTGAAGCAAAGTTTGGGAACCACTCAGGATTCTTAACTGTGCTGCCATGACAGGCCTGATCAATGAACACCAACGTCTTGCCCCCGGCTCACCTTAGCAGTTGCTGTTCTGTTTTCTGAAACTCCACATGCCCACCAGGTCTTCGTCTTAACATCTTCAGTGTAAGTGGGAAGTTTTCTGTAAGCTTAATCCACTCTGAGTTCTCTGAGAGAGTTTCTGAACTAAAAGTATCAGTCACATACTCAAACACTGGTACGGTGACTTCATTAATCCCAAACCTAAACCAGGATACATTACCCAGACCCTAATCTGATCCGGTATAAAATATTTCAACTCCAGGCCAACCCAGAAACCCCAAGCCTCCTAGCTGCCATATCTGCAGGTTCCCAGCAGGTTTAAATGTTCAGGTAGAAAAAAAGAACTCGCTTGATAAACCTTTTTCCTCTGTTCTCTTTGAGCTTTTATATCCCCTTCCCCTTCAAGTGATCAATGGAAATTCATTATAGGCTTTCTTGGACCTACTCCTGGATTTTCGTCTATTTAGAAAGGAAACATTACATTAAGTCTTTCCCAGGAATTTCCAAAAGTGAAGAGAAAAGAAAAGAGAATGAAAAAAAGGAGTCTGCTTTGAAGTTGCAATGAACAGGCCAGAAAGAAAAAAAAAAGTACAAAACCCCAAAATGATGGATCCTGAGAAAAATGTTGAAGGAGAAGTACTTCCCCCCTGTTTCCCATTGTGCGTTCGTAAGGGTCAAGTGGTCCCCACTCAAACCACTGGAGCCTGCCAGTTGGCCAACCCAGAGGCATTCCACTCCAGAGATTAAAACCAACTTTATGATTGTGGTGCGAATAATAAAGAGCCTGGCAGGGTCTCCTTCCAAAATGAAAGCTCATTTATTTTCCGAGGTGTATAATTTGGTTGTAAATGTTTCCTTTGGGCCAAAACATCCCAGATTGTGTTTTTGCCTGGAACACATCACTGCTTTGCTGGAGAAGAATGGACTCCGTGTGGTCCCGCCGAGTTCGTCCACTCGGGGTACGGAAGGGTTCAAGTTGGCCCTGCTCTTATTTCATGTCTGGCGGCAGTGGTCTGCCAGGCAGAACCAGAGGTGGGGAGGCAGAAGGCGCTGGGCCTGGACCCGCGGCACCAACTCCCAAATCTTGGTCCATCTGTGCCACAGGCAGGCTCCCCACTGGCTTTTACTCACACCTGTTTCAGTACCTCAGAGTGTCGAGGAGAGCAGAAGGGCATTGGATCCCTGTTCCCCGTGAAGTCTGGCTTTTCTTCCAGGTCTTGGTGTCTTTATTGTATTTATCTTTTCAAAAATCATCCTAAAAAATCCACCCCGCAATGACTAATATTTGGATAAAGGCAAAGCCAGATTCTTTTCAGGGCTTATGGGCTGACCACATGTACTTGGGACCAGAATTTGGCCCATTGCATTTAGCCAATCTCACCCAAATATAAACAGCTTTTCCTCCTTTGCAAGCAGTTCAAGACATAACAGTCCTTTCTGCCATTTTCAGGTTTATCAGCTCTCTTCCTCACATCATATACTTTGATCCTATCTTCCAGTTTCATCTCCACATTAAATCCAAAGCCAGAACTATGCTTCGTAGATAAAGATAGACTTATTTCACTATCCCCGGTACCTCAAACAACAGGCAATGCAGATCATGAGATCAAGGGAATGACATCAAGTCATCATGTGACATCCCTTGACAATCTCTAAAGCTGTTGCTCTAACACTAGGTATGGAGTGAAGGAGGGGGAAAGTAGTAGACTGAAAGGGGAAACAAAATTAGTGCAGTTAATCCAGAAAAAAATGAGAACACTGGGAGGAGGCAGTGTTATGGGATCTGGCTCAAGAGGTGAAGTTCAATGGCCTAGTGCGTTATGAAGTTACCTGCTGGGAAATGGTGGAGAGTGCTTTCACTGCACCTGAGATTGACCTCGAAGCAGTGTGTTTGGCAAAATGTTACACCACAAAACACCTTCCTATGGAGTATAGCCATCTCATTGCTAAGAGGACGGTCCATCATTTTGCCAAATTCATATCACATTTTCTAGTTGATCATGGCTCACGGAGTCAGTTCCCACACCAGCTATGCAGTTCACGCTCAGCATTGTGGATAATCACTGGTGGCTGATCCTCAGACCCCTATTCAAGGGGAGCAGTAAGAAATGTTCTTAAAGGAGAACCAAATGAAGAAATGCTAGGGCACAAAAGGTCTATGACGAGTCGTGCACAAAAGAAACATGTGTCTGGCAGCCATCGCCTCGATCTCCAAGTGACCCAGGGGCTGCAGCTAATTCCCTCAGCACTTCAGCTGCTGCCATCACCCACACAGCCCACCTGAAACATGGAAAGTCAGCTTCACACAGTGTTGGGAAACCACATGACGAACAAGTCACAGGAAATTCAGACTTTCCTCAGTGTCAGACCCACAAGAGCAAGGAATTCAGACCACGCCTGTTGCATGAATGTCACTTTTGCACTGTGGTTAGAGGATTTTATTCTAGGACACACACATCATACGGAGATAAAAGAGAAACTAGGATCTGACTTCTTTTTGAAAACCATAATTCTTTCCGACTTCACTACCTTATGTCAATACATCTGAGCCCTGGGGCTGTAAATCACTTCCTGTCGAGGTCAAGTTTCATCTCCTTTATGAAGCTTTCAATGCTTTTCACAGCTCCCAGGTGCAAACACAACTGTGCTGAAAGTCATTTTGAATTCAGAATATTGTCTACATAAGTCTGGAGAGTGGGGTTTGAGAAATAATTATCCCTTTGCCTGAGTCTTTCTTTTAAGTTGCTCCTACACTCTCCCCCCCCCCCCCACACACACACTACTTTCCTGACAGAAATGCCTGTAGTTTCAACCAAGGCATCTGGCAAAGGTGTCACAGGTCACTAGAATCCTCTTGACCTGCAGAGGCCACAAACTGCATGATAACTTCATGAGATGCTCAGGGTGAATCAGGGGACAGCAAGAGACCCACAAGGTGACATTTCAAAGCATGTTTCCTATAGCTGCTTTTTTCAGTTACGTAGTTAACAAGTTTAAGACACAGAGTAACAAGAACTTGCAGATCCAGGCTTTTCTCCTGCCCTGATGCTCACTCGCTTGATTATTTATTTATTTATTTATTTATAAAAACTCACTGTTCTACTCCCTCCTTTAACTTAAAACATAAAACAAAATGAAAAATAAGCAATGAAATAAAAATAGCCCTCCCTGGGTTTGCTTGTTACAGCCTTGGCCCACAGACTAAAGGGTCATGTGTTCTAGTCAAGTGCATGTACCTGGGTTACAGGCTTGATTCCTGGACCCAGTAGGGATGTGTGTGGGAGGCAACCAATCGACATGTCTCTCTCACATTGATGTTTCTCTCTGTGTGTCTCTCCCCCTCCCTACTATCCTCAGGTAAGGATTAACAAAAAATAATAATAAAAATAAATCAAAGAGTAGGAATGTTATTACATGCCAGGGTTATTGAGTTACTGACTTATGTTATTAAAAATCAGGTCAAGTTAGGTGAATCTATACTGAAAAGAAACAAAAGAAAAAATATATGAATGGAGAAGCCCAAACTAGTCACTTCTTAGAGGCCTGCACTTTGGGAGACTGAACAACACCTTGGAACCAGGGAAATGAAGCTGGGTTCTGCTGTTGTCCGCTGTCAGTAAGTAGATAAACTTTCTGGGCCTCAGTTTCTCCATCTATTAAATGAAAATAATGGCATCTTCTCAAATGTGCTGAGGGCATTTGGGAAAGCACAGGTCCCAGACTTTAGTGAACACGTGCTACATGCAAGGGTTACACCACATGCCCTGGGTATAAAGGGAAGTGGGAAGCAAGTGGCCATCCATACTCTCCAGCCCTTCGCTCGGTTTTGGCAGGCAGAGTGGACAGTAGGGAGGAATGTGTCGTACCTCCAGATAATCATATATGTGAAAGAATGCAATCATCCTGGACACATAGTGCTATGAGGGTTTAGATATGGCCCACGTCCACCTCGACAGTTCACGGGAAAGCTTTCATAGTTTGTCTAGAATGTTTGTAGCAGTAAAGAGGAAGGTCATATTAGCCAAAGGAAGGGCCAGAGCAGGGAGGGAAAATATCATGGGGTGGGCTCAAGGAGTAGTAACAGTCCCATCTGGCTGCAAATACTAATAAAGGAAAGGGCCAGAAAAGTTGATTGATTCCAGGTATATGCCTCAAAATCTGTTTTGAGGCAAGGAATGAGGGAATTGTTGGGAGTTCTTAAGCAGGGGAGGGCAGCAATTTTGTTGTTGTTCATCCTCACCCAAGGATATTTTCTTCATTGATTTTTAGACAGAGTGGAAGGGATGGGGAGAGTCAGGGAGAGAGAAACATCAATGTGAGAGAGATGCAATGATTGGTTGCTTCCCTCCACACATCCTGACCAGGACTGAGGATCAAGCCTACAAACTGAGGTGCATGCCCTTGACCAGAATCGAACCCAGAATCCACATGCGGCTCATGAGCCGCAGTTTGCCACTCTGTTGACTAATGAGTTTGCCGACCACTGACCTAGACTTTCAATTCCAATAATTACAGGCTGTTGTTGTTCCTTGTGATTAAGCCCCTATCCTAGCGGTTGGCAAACTCATTAGTCAACAGAGCAGCAAACCACGGCCCATGAGTGGGCCAACACTCCATCCACTGAGCCAAACCAGTTAGGGCTACAGCAGCAATTTTTAAGAAGATGACTTTGAGTATTTGTTTTGAATGGACATGAGGAGAGAGACTAGAATTGAAATTAACAAGTTCTGGGAAAGTAAGGGCCCAGATCACCCATCAGACAGTAAAAGGGAATGCCACCATTGAAGCAAACAGGATTGATCAGGAACCCGCATATATGTGGAGGGAGAAAGGAAGACAGCTTCTGCAAGGCCCTCAGTGACTCCATCTCCTGGAATTCACACTTTGGTGCCATCCCCTTCCTTTGAGTGAAGGATGAAACAAATAACTTGCTTTTAACAAATAGAAGCTGGCAAAAGTGATGGGATGTCACTGAGGTTAGCTTACAAAAGACCACAGATTTTTGTCTCACTCACGTTCTCTTTCTGGTTTTACTCCCCTCTTTGCTGTGAGGAAGTCAGTTGCCCTGTGTGAGCATCCCACAGAGAGGCCCACAGGGCAAGGAGCTTTGGGAGCCTCCAGCTAAGAGCTTGTGAGGAACTGAATCTCCCCCATAATCCAGTGAGTGAACCTGGAAGCTAGTCCTCTTGAGATGACTGCAGCCCCGTCAGTTAAACTCAACTGCAGCCTATGAGAAACCCTAGACCACAGGTGACCAGCTAAGCTTTGCCCAATTTCCTGATCCATAGGAATCCTGGGATAATAAATGTCTGCTTTTTAAGCTGCTAAATCTTGGAACTGAAGATATCTCATACAGGGAGGGAGGTACCTAATTGACATGGAGATGGTAGGGAACAAATGTTCTTTGAGATTAAAACCCCAGATTCATGGCCCAAATTTGTGTATACGCTTTTTTCTAGGCTTTGTTGATATTAGAAACTTTTCATAAAAAGAAACCTCTCTCCCACTTCTTTCACCATTTCCTAGAGCTGATTAATAAAACATGACTTGATTTTCAATTTCAAGCGACTCAGGGGGGCATTCCAATAGAAAACTGGCAGGAAATTAATGCCATGCACGCTGGACAAGGCAGATGCTTCTGAATCTGACACGTCGGTGAAACACACCTTTCCTCTTTGTACATCTTACCCTCCTTTGATTTTTCATCTGCAGTTTGATTTTAGGAGCCTGGGAAGGGGGGAAATATTCTCCCAATATAAAACAAGTCACCCTACAAATGCATTTACAACTCCAAAATACTTGAATGGTAGTTAACAAAACAGTTGGCCTGGGATTTTTAAAAAACTACATTATCTCTGCATTTATGCTTGAATTATGGTGGTATCTCTCTGCTCCTTTCAGAATGATGGATGTTCCAACTTTTATGTGTAGCTCCCATTCATTCTCTCTCATTCACTGAAAATATAAGCTTCTGTCTCAGTCTCATTCACTAGACTCCTCTGTTATTCTATTTGGTGACTTCAACATCAAATGGACATCCTTGTAGATGGCCTTTCCAGCTCTTTGACCTCCCCATCACCACCAGCCTTTGCCTCCTTGCACCTCAGAAACCCTCGGCCCCTTTGTCAGCAAATCTTCTACACAAAGATGCTTCCTGTTCTGCTCATTCATTTCCCTGGTTTTCAAACTCTGAGATCTCAGTCTATGCCCATGTTCTCACCAACCTTCGGCTTTCTCTAACTTTGACTTTCCTTCTTATTCAGCATATGTTCCCTGGTAATAACCATTCCTCTGCAACTTCCTTCAACCCTTCTGCCACCTTCTCTCCCTCCGATCTATTTCATTTGTAAAACTTCAATTCTGGTCGAACCTAATGACCCAACTTCTCTAGATTGGTAGGCAGGCACATTGGTGATAAAAACAAAAAGCCCAATTTGAAAAACTTGCTCAATTTTAGATTCATGTTCTCAAACCTCAAATGAGTACTCATTGTGTTCCAAAATCAACTGCCCTTTCCTCACAATCTCGCCTTCTCCAGTATCCAAGATAACTACTTCATGTCTTCTCTCTCCAAATTTCCTACTCTTCCTCATTGTCCTTACAGCTTATTTCATTACAGGAACAGGAGCCATTCTTCCAATGGTAAGACACTCCCGCCTCAAAACATTGATGCTTTTGACCCATCTGCCCGACCTGCTCTCCTCCTAGTTCTTTGTACAGCGGGCCTTTTCCTGTTCCCCAGCTTGAAACTTAAGAGTCACTTTTCTATCAATGCCTTACTTTAGTATGTACCCCAGGTGTTCCTTACCTTTGCTTCCTTTTATTGTCCTGCTAAGCACCTACAATGGTCTATAATAATTACTTTATTTATGAATTAGTTATAGTCAATCTCTCTTTCTAGAACATAAGCTTGTTCTCTATTGAATATCCAGTGTCAAGCCCAACACCTGCACCTAAGAGACACTCAATATGTAAGGGCTGAAAGAGAGAAAGGAATCGTGGAATGCTACTATATGGTGGGGCCATATTCTGTACTTATATGTACATTATTTATCTGACTGCAACCTGATTGTCTCTGAAACAAAAGAGACATGATTGATATTCATTTAATTTTTTTTAAATCCCCAAACCACCCAACAGCAACTGTAATGTTGCAGAGTCTGGACATTTTAGATGTACACCTTTCTGCAATGCTCTTTAGCAAAGAAAGACAATGAAAACTCTTAAAGATGTTCAGATATAGGGCTCTGAATGGCTTCATGAAAGAGGACTGGCTTGCAAGTGATCCAACTGTGTGGAGTACAGCCTTGGACAAGTCCTTCTATTTTTCTGGGTTTTGGATTTCTCATATATAAAATGAGAAGTTGGGACTCAGTTTTCCAAGTTGTTTGGCAACAGCAAAATTCTAGGATTTGGTGAGTGTCTACAGCCTGCCTTCTAAGCAGAACACCTCACTGTGGTTGTGGGGGTGGTGCAGCACTTAGATGAAGCTGTGGTTCAACCCAATGAGCAGGACAGTGACCACGGTGGTGACCCCTCTGTGTATGAGCACCTGTCATGTGCCCCAGAATCCTGGTGACACAAAAGGCACTCCACTTAAATCATTAGGAACAAGACACAGAACATTTCAGGGCTCGGCCACAGAATATCTCTGGCCAGCATCCACCTTTCCTCAGACCTCAATGGGGAGCCCACAGATGGCCCCCTCATGTTGCTCCAGGCTAAACACTTGGGGTTTTGTAGGTGCAGAGTTTTTTCTTAAAAAGGGAGTTTGCGTAGCCTACAGACATCCCTGGCCAATTGGGCAGACTCCATCTCACTGGAAGGTTTCCACAGCACTTCAGTTTATACAGCATCCTAAGTGGCATGAAAAACTCCAACCCAAAGAAACAATAGACACACACAGGAGCCCTCAAAGTAAGGTATATTGAGTTAATAATTTGAGAAATCTTATAACAACTACTCAGAGGTCCAGAGAAGCAATACTCTCCTTAATTAGAGGGCAGTTCTTTAAAGCTGTGATTCCTTCTCTTCATTTTCCCCTCTGCCCAGATCCCTGTCCTTCACTCACAGAAAAATGGGAATTGTACTCAGCCCCACGATGCACAATCCTCTCCTTATTTGATGCCATATCATTCTGTATATTCCCTGGGTTTGGTCAGGCCCACTTCCTTTTTCTTCTTCCCTATTTATGTACAAATTTAAGGCCAAGGTGACTGATGTTTCTTTGTGGGTTATCCCAGAGCTTGGCATTGGGCTGGCCTTTGAAGAAAAAGCATTGAGAGAACCACTGCAGGGCACAGGAACTGCACTGGACTGCAGCTCAGGGCAACGAGGCCAGCAGGGTTGACTTGGAATAGAAAAGCCATCTGTGACAGGTACCTTCAGAAGAGCCCAGGTCCCATTATTTCTACCTGCTATTCAAGCATTTAGAGTCACTTTCCAGTGATTCCATAGATTCTTCTAGTTGATGCTTGCTGCCATTTATAAATAAGATTATCTAATTTCATAAGTGTCTTTTGCCATCATCAAATTTCAGCAGGAAAATCGTAGCTGTTTCAGTGGTTGACATGTGCGGGTGAGGGGAGCAGAAAGGAAAGATCTAGACAGGAGTCAGGCTTTTCCCAGCTAAGTGTGAAGTGCTGAACTATGTCTGAGCAATAGAGTAAACAGAAGTGGAAGCTATGAGCCAGGATGATTTGGCCAACTCTTTAAAATGCTTTATCCCCTGGGGGCAGGTTCACTGCTGTAATAAGTGATTGCATATTGAAAGGATCATTCTGGATTGTTCAGTTTTCAGTGGGCCGGTAATTTTGATCTTAGATGCCTCTTTCTCCAGCACCTGGGTCAGACTCCAAGTTAAGTCAAAGACATCCTTTACATGATAAGCAATTTTACTTGTGTACTGTATAACTGTTTTCCCTCTTAGAAGGGTCATAACATCCTTCATTTTCTGGAAGTCATAGAAACAACTCTGTTCTTTTCCCACTTATTTCTAGTATTTATAAATGTCAGTGACTCCCTGAGATTTCTACAGCAGGGCTGAGTGAAGGGACGCTGTCCACATAGATATTGGGGGGGAGAAGGGGGTTGCATGTAACTGATCCAGGACCTTAGTCTGGCCTCTCTCCTTAATTAATGTTTACTCTATAAAGGGCAACCCCAACTAAGTTAATGAGTAATGTCATATGAACTTCGCCATGTTGCCTGGTTTGAAGTAGATCGCTTCTCATTAATAACTTTCCCAAGACCTTGCAGAGTCTAAGGAAAAGGTTGGAGCATAAAAATATAACTCCATTAGTTATATTGGCTGTGGACTCTGGGATCCAGACAGCCAAAATTTATATCCTGCTTGGATTTAAAGGTAGGATTGATGTGAGCAGAAGTGAAGCATGTCTTCACTTCTGCTCACATCAGTGAAAAAAAGTCACCATGTTGAATAGAAGGCCAATGGCTAGACTCTCAGGAGTGTTGGACACATGTAACCACAGTGATGGAATGCCCATCTCACGGCTGCCTCAAAGGTATTCTTTAAATAAAATTTAAGTTACTGCTGCTCTTTATTGTACACAATGTCCTATAAAGAAGATATATGTCTACAATTAAGCTTTGAAAGAGGACCATGGGGCCAGTTCCATTTAAAGGGAATGAAGTCAAGCAGTAAATTTGCTGGTCACTCTTTTCATATGGACTGTATCTTAACCAGCAGTTGGTCTTTGATGTTGCAACAATAGCACGGGGCCTCGGAGGCAGAGGAGATCCCCATCATCAAAACTAGTCCACATTCATTAAAATGTGGACACCCGCGTGCAGGGGAGCATGCATCAGGGAGCACCGGGAGTGGGCTCCAGGGCTGTGGGAGGCCGTTACCAGAGTAAAATGGCCATCTCTTCTGCACCATCTCCCCTGCATGCTGTGTTCTTTACTCTATTTTTTAATTGAAGTATGACATACATATGGACATATACACATACGTGACTATACAGCTAAAATGGGATTTCACAAACTGAAAACACCTGTGTCACCAATACTTGGATCAAGAAACAGAACATGACCCTTGAAGTCCCTGCTGGTCACTTCCTTGACAAGGATAGTCAATGTCCTGACGAATCTTCCAACAGCATAGATTAGTTTTTCCTGGTTATGAACCTCATGGAAACAGAATTGCATGGCATGTACTCTCTTGTGCCTGGCTTCCTTCATACAACATTACATTTATAAAGTTGGACATGTTGCCTGTAGTTGTCATTTGTTCATCCTGAGTATGTGTATTTACTGCATTATTATCCATTCTATTGTTGATGGGCATTTCTGTCACTTCCAGTTCGGGGCTGCTTTAAATAGTGCTACTATGAGCATGCTTTTCCAGGTCTTTTAGTGCATACAGGAATACGCTTCTGTTGGGTATATACCCAGGGTGGCTAGGATTGCTAGGGTGAGAGGGTACACAATACATTCTGTTTCAGTAAATAAAATTAGCTGAATGATTTAATCAACTAATCAACTGTGTTAAAAGTTACTTTGGAGAAACAATTTTCAAAAGTGTTCATATCAGTTTACTTCCTTATAGGTGTTCCACATTCACATCATTCCTTTGTACCTTCAGTTTGTTGGTTTTTTGTTTGTTTGCTTTGCTTTTTCCATTTTGTCATTCTGATGGGATAAAAGACTGTTTTCACATTTTCAGTGGGGATACATTTTAAAATTTATTTTTTTAGCTATCTACCCAGTCAGTGATCACTTTTGTGATATTTACCAAATTAATAAGCTATTAAGATAGTTAAAATGAGACTGGTCCCAACTCAACACTTGGGGTTCAAAGGGAAAAGAAGAGAGGGCACGGTAACATCCCTGAAATGTGGGACACAAGCCATCACAAATAAAACAAAGCAAAGGATCAAATTCACTTACTGGTCATGGTCGTCAGGAACTCAGGACGAACAATAGAAAAAGATCTAGAACCAGAGTGGTCCATAAGCTGATTAGATATTAGCAATGTAATGCCATAAATAAAAAAAAAAAGAAAATAGGAAATTATGGAAAACATTGAAAAAACTCTGACCTTGGGATGCACTGAGGAAAGAGACATCTGATTAGTCACAAGGAAGATGTTCTGGCCAGCGACAATAATTAAAAAGCAGAATATCCAGCTCACAGAGCTTGTGGAACTCCTATCCCAGGCATGTCCTATTTCCCTTGTCACATCTGAGAAAGGAAGGTAGGAAAGGTTGCCCCTTCCTCAGTGAAAGTGGTTGCAGGCTTACATTGTTACAGCTCCACAGTGATGAGTAGTAACATGTTGGTGGGCACAGTTCCACCCCTACCATGGAGCACATGATTTTTCAGCAGTGAAAATACACAAGGGAGACCATTCAGAAGGAAGGTGGAAAGAGAGGCATATGCGTATCTTGACTCAGAAACAATCTCTGATGGGCAGAGTCCTGTGCTGTCAGGGCATTCCACGGCCTTTTCCAGCTCTCCTTTCTCAGAGGCAGGATCCTTTGGGCTCTGTCCTTCCCCTCGGCCTGACTCTGTGCAGCTCCACAACACAGCCCTAGGTCATAGTTGGGGCGCAGTGGAAATGTTCAGCACATTCATTGGGCATCTGCTTGCTGGGACATAGCCACATAGGCAGGCAGGGTGGAGATGGGGACTCTGCTCAACCAAGGGCCAGCTGCTTCCCTAGGCTCTTCTCTTGAGCTTCCCCTCTCCTTTCCTTCTCCCATATGAGAGATAAGCCTTTCTAGAAGCATCACCGACTGGCATGAGGCAGAATGTGTGTCAGTCTTATGGAGCCAGCTTGGACTACATAATTTCTCTATGTGAGATGCTCAGAACAATCAGATGTTAAACCTTGATTTCCTGACATTGTTCTGCCTCAGTTTCTTCAGCTGCAAAATAGAGATTAATCCCCATTGGGCTATGATAAAAGTTAAAAATGTAAATACATATAAAGTCCTTATAGCAGTTCTAGGCACAGAATAAATGTTCAGTGTTGGCTTTTGCATCATCATCATCAATTATGAAGATAGACTTCAAAATTTAGTAGAATTACCCCATGAGGATGTCTATTCTTAGATATAGAAAATAAAATGTGGAGTTGAAATGATTTACTCAAGGTCACACTGCTACAGAGCTATGAGTTAAACCATTTCTATACACCTAGGATGGTCCTCACAACATTATAACCTCCTAGCAAGGTAGCTATTATTGTCCCATTTTACTGAATAGGACAAGGAACACAGAGAAGCAGGAGGCTTTTGCCTAAGGGCACACATGTAAGTGAGAAGCAGAAGTGAAATTGATACAAATCCACAGCTCATGCCTTTGGCCACTCTGTTGCGCCTTGTGACTAGTTTTGGCCAATGGGGTACTAATAGAGTGACCCAAGCAAAGGCTGAAGTGTGCAATGTATTTGGGCTCACTTCTGCCTTTCTGTGCATTTTCATCGTCATGAGAGAGATGCATCGCAGGTAACTTGCTGGTTGCAGGTATGGGAGAAACATGGAAGACACCCGGACTCAACCCACAAATTGGAGTCCATCCTTCCTTGATCTGCATACCTGACCTGTATTAAGTACTTTCTGAGACTTGTAACTTGCAATAAAAACAAGCATCTTGACCAGTGCTTCTGTATTGTGTATATGATTAACCTGAAGCCCTTGTTAAAAATGCTCAGTAGTTCTGGGTGGGGCCTGAGAGTCTCATTTTCTAAGGAGCTCCCAGGAGTTGCTGCCACTGCTGCTCCACAGACCACACTCTGAGTACAAGGGTGGAGACGTCCTCTGGAGCTTCTCACCTGCATCTCTGGGTCACAGCTGCTCCTGGTGAATATCAGGGCAGAGGATGGGCCTCCTATGTACAAGGGAAGGACAGTTCTTGGCCACTAGTGAGAATGCTGTGGATGTCCAATAATCCGCACTCTCCTAATAACCAGAGTGGCCAGGAGATTGGCTCATGTTGACATTTCCTCAGCCCACTTCCTGGGCCAAGGATTAGAAACACCTAATGAGATATCCCCGGTTATTTTGGTCCTTTCTACTTCTTGGAAATTGAAGGTGCCCAGCAATAAATTTGACTTCCAATTCATTTTGGGCTCCTAACCAATACCATATTTCCAAGTCACAATGTAATGGAGTCCCCAGGCAGGAGCTACAACCCCTGTCTCTGATTTTCTTAATTTTCAGTCAGGCAGGGCCTTGGAAAAGGGAGCTTCAAGGAAGCTGAGACTTCTGCTGGGATACTTTTCCAACCTGCTTTCCTGACCAGCACCTAACTTTCCTCCACCATGGCCACCATGCCCTGGAGAATCAGGCCCCATGATATGTTTGTACTTTGGGCATGCTAACAAAAACAGGAGAATCATTTCCAAGGAGACAGTACCTTCTCTCTTTCTTTTAGTTTTTCATTCTCTCTTGTAGCTCACACATCTATATATCAACTCTAGAAAGGTAATCCTGGGATTCAACTTCCAAATTCCCTGAAGTTTTTCAATGATATCACTGGGTTGTTATAAATTCTAAACATGTTATGTGAGCACCTTAAAAAGATTGTCATTATTTCCTAAGAAGCTAAACATACATCTACTATATCTACTATATACCCAGCCACTCTACTCTTAAATATTCACACAAGAGAAATAAAAGTGTATGTTTATGCAAAGACATATACCTGTATGTTCACAGCATCTTTATTTTAATAGGCCCAAATTGGAACACAATCTAAATGTGCTTTAATGGGTGAATGGAGAAGCATATTGTAATTGCATACAATGGAATACCAATTGAAAATAAAAGGGTCCCCGAAACCGGTTTGGCTCAGTGGATAGAGCGTCGGCCTGCAGACTGAAAGGTCCCGGGTTCGATTCCAGTCAAGGGCATGTGCCTTAGTTGCGGGCACATCCCCAGTGGGGGATGTGCAAGAGGCAGCTGGTCGATGTTTCTCTCTCATTGATGTTTCCAACTCTCTATCCCTCTCAATTCCTCTCTGTGTAAAAATCAATAAAATGTATTAAAAAAAAGAAAAGGGTCAAACTCTTTATGCCCAAAATAATATGGATGAATCTTTGCAAAGAAGCTCACTGTACTGTACATTGTGCATGATTCCACTTATATAAAAATCTAGTAACAAAGGCAGGTCCATGGTGGCCTGGAGATTGCTGGGAATGAGGGATGAATCACAAAGGAGCATGGGAAACTTTTAGAGATATATTTCTTCAACATCTTCACGGTGCTGATGGTTCCACAAGTGTCAAACTTATCAGATTGTTCACTTTAAATATGTAATTCTAGTTCCATGTATGTCATTTATAGCTCAATAGAGCTGTAATAAAAAAATAACAACGTACTACCACTTCCCCCTTTTTCTCTTCCCATCTCTGTCTCCATGGGGTGGCTGGGAGCTAAGGCATGTTTGTTATGTGTCTCATTGGCATTGGCATGAATATTCTATCTGGATGCCTGAGGGAGTAAGCTAACACCGGGTGGCCTATGACATCATTTCCAGCTTCCTTGCATCCCTCATATAGATTCCAGCCACACCTTGTTATTTTTGAAAATAGAGATGTAGTATCCAGCAGGAAACGGTCTATTGCATTCACAGTCTTTCTTCTTTTTTCCAGGCCCCTTCTGTTAAACATCTGGGGGTTGGGGATGCCCCAAATTACAAGTCTGGCAGCCAGGACCCCAAACTTGAAGCTAGAAAGCTCCCATTCCACGGGCCCTACAGCACGGTCTCTTCCAGGGGGAAGGGCTGTTGCTCTTTTACAGAGGGTGTTCTGTGAAAGATGACTTGGTTTACTAACATGTGCATGGGTCAGGCTAACAGGAAGAAGGGGCAGTTAACCTACTGTTTTTACTTCTCCTCGGTTTACAGAGACAACTTTCCAGTGACACATGCTGATCTGTGCTCGGGGAGTTGATGTAAAGCTATATTTACCAAGGCACCGTGGCCTCTGCCTTTTTCAGGCATTGGATGACACACCTTTGATGACTTCCCACTGCAGCTCATCCTCCCACCTAAAATAGCAAACAAGCACCAGATCAGGCTCTTGGGAGAAAGAAGACCAGTTAGCTCTCCAAATACCAGCAATGTGTAGGCTTTGCCAGGGTTGACCTTCTCATTTCTAAAAATTTGAAATTCCCAGATTCTTGGCAGACTGGTATGGCCTGATTGAGTTGCTGCCCATGACACACCCCTTTCTGATGCTAACAGACTTCACCTTGGTTAAGGACAACAAGAAGCAGCAGGTGCCACGTGGAAACTCTGCATCTTAGTTACCTTTTCTACACCATCGCTACCTGCAGAAGTCATTGCGGATTATTAGTCATTTCCCATGACTTAGGTTTGAGTAGTGCTTTGTTTTTTTCAGGTTCTCCCAGAAGCAAAACCTGAGACAAAGAGCAAGTAGTATACCTGGGAAATAAGCCCAGTTAACTGGGAGGGGGAGGGGAAAGAAGGCAGAGAAAAGAAAGGGCCCATAGGTTATGTTATCAAGGGTGTGACTACTATGAGCAGTGAGTGAGTGCTTAGTTCCAACAGGAATGCTAGGCACCAGCATGGTGACATTATTAGACAGCGCTCCACCTAACCTCTGCACTGACATGGCACACAAAGAAGTAAGTTCAGCTTTATATATTTTATGACCATGGCTTCTTATGAAGTTACCATGGAAAGGGAATACAGACAGAGTTTAAATAAAATGTGGAATGGAATCTGTTTTTTTTTTTCTTTTTCAATAACACATTCTCTCACTGTTTCTTAAACTCACTGCATATAATCCTGGGTCTTAGACTGATGCCAGATCCCATGACCTAAGTAATCTTCTGTCTTTTAGGGGATGAATACAGACAGAAGGGTGCTCTGAGCCATTACTGAAGAAAGAGGCCTCATCGCCATATTTTCTTTATAAATCATAAAGTCCCAAGCCAAGGTTGCAACATAAAGACTTTCTTGGAAGATGAAAGAGAAACAAGAGAACCACAAAAACCACTAAAACATTGTAAGATAAGACCAACGAAGACAAGCTACAGAAACCGAGATAATCAAATCTGGAAAAGACAGGAACTATTAACTAATGACCTTCAAGTCTTGCAAGAGATGTTTTTTGAAAAGAAGAAATCACCTGCTCATAATGCTGGGAAGAAAAACACAAACATGAAATAAGATTTAAAGGAGACATTACAGGAAGAATGTTCTGACTCTGAAGGTTATAAAAAAAAAACTTTGATGGCATATGAAAGGTTGTGGGATTCTTCCCTGTGGAGGCTTTAAAACCAAAATAGATTCTTCTTTACTGAACAGGTCGTTTTTATGAGTTCTGAGGTTTTCCCCCAGCCTCACAGATCAATGCCTGCTAGAATATGGCTGAAAGAACATGAATGAAGAGGTTGTATAAATAATATAACTTTCTTCTGGTTTGTATACAGGAAAGTAAAATTAAGAAATACAATTATAGTGGTTCAGTTCAAGGTGGTGGACCAAGCATTTTTGTTGACCTCTTTTCCCTCTTCCAATTCTCTTGAAGTGTCAGATAGAATATAAAAATTAATCACTACAGAAGTGGAAAGCTGAAAAGGGATCACCTACAGAAGAAGGAATGATTTCTTGTAGATATAAAACAAATGTAACTCATTGAAAGTGAAATACTACAGAGCTGAGAAAGTGAAAGAAAGATCTCAAAAAAGGTGAATTTTCCTAGAAGAATTCCCATAATAATATCCTGTATAGAGGCTGTGTTAGTTTCACTACCATATTTACTTGCAAGACATGGAAACACGTGTGCACAGAAAGGCTTGTATAAGAACATTGACATTGTCTTATTCATAACTAGAGGCTCAGTGCATGGATTCCTGCACTGGTGGGGGGTCCCTCGGTATGGCCCGCGGGGATGGGCCAAAACCAGCAGTCTAATGCTGCCTGCTGCATTTAATCAGAGATTTTAGCAAACAATTACTAAGCTGAGAAGGTTTTATGGGTGACTTCCAACAATCTCACAAAAAACAGACAATTATTATTTAAAGTGCGGCAGTGAAAGATTTCCAACTCATGTCATAACTATGTTACTACCACTGAATAGATATTGCTAGTTCTCATGTATTCACCAAGAAAACTGTAAGCGTGTATTACTAAGTAAAGGTTTCCTAGATTTCAGAACCAACAAATTGGAGAATATAACAGAAAATAAAACCTTATTCACAATAGTAATCAAGCCTGAAAAATAGCTTGTAAAAAGAACTATGAAAAATGATGAAGAGAACTATAAAAATTTACTATGAAATAAATAGGTATCTATACCGTTTTCTGAATGGAAGCATTAAAAATTTAAAAACAGTAGGATGGATGAAGCAGAGAATCAAGTCAGTGATTTGGAAGACAAGGTAGCAGAAAACAATCAGAGCAGCGAAATGAAAAGAGAGTTTAAAAAATGAGGAGAACCATCAACAAAACAAGAAAGCCCACTGTATAGGAGAACATATTTGCAAATGTTATCACTGATAAAGGTTTAATCTCCAACATCTACAGGGAACTTATACAACTTAATAAAAGGAAGATAAATTATCCAATAAAAAATGGGCAATGGACATAAATAGAATCTTTTCGAAAGAAGACAGAAGCAAGGCCAAGAGACATATGAAAACATGTTCAAAGTCACTAATTATCCAAGAGATGCAAATCAAAACAACAATGCGCTACCATCTCACACCTGTCAGAATAGCTATCATCAACAAATTAGCAAATGACAAGTGCTGGTGAGGATGTGGAGAAAAAGGAACCCTCGTGCACTGTTGGTGGGAATGCAGACTGGTGCAGCCACTAGGAGAACAGTATGGAGTTTCCTCAAAAAACTAAAAAATAGAATTCCCGTTTGACCCAGTGATCCCACTTCTAGGAATATATCCCAAGAAACTAGAAACACCAATCAAAAAGGATATATGCACCCCTATGTTCATAGCAGCACAATTCACCATAGCTAAGATCTGGAAACAGCCTAAATGCCCATCAGCAGATGAGGGATTAGAAAACTATGGTACATCTACACAATGGAATACTACACCGCTATAAAAAAAGAAGGAACTCTTACCATTTGCAGCAGCATGGATGGACCTGGAGAGCATTATGTTAAGTGAAATAAGCCAGGCAATGAAAGAAAAATACCACATGATCTCACTCATTTTATGGAAAATAAAGAACATTATAACCTGATAAACAAAAAGGTAGATAAAGAGGCAGTAAAGCTCCGAACAGACTGTGAAATTAGAGTAGGAAGGCTGGGGAGTGTTTGGGAGCTGGGGAAAGAGATCAACCAAAGGACTTGTATGTATGCATATAAGCGTGCCAATGGACACAGACACTGCGGGGGGAGGGGAGTGGGATGAGGGCACGTGACAGGGCGCAGGGGAGGCTGGGGGAAGGTAAAAAGTAAATATTTGCTGAGTGGATACTGAATAAATAATTTCCTAAACCTGAAAAAAAATGAGGAGAGTTTTAAAAATGAGGAAAGTTAATCTTACATAATCATAGTTTTAAAGCAAATGGTACTACAATGACATTATTTTTGGTGTGTGAAGTCACTGGTACAATGCTACCTGATAAAAAGTAATTCCTTTTACATCTTCAAAAAATTCTCAACTCTTCTAAGGTAATCAAAAATATAGAAAGCTATTTCCATTAAAGTCTCAATGAATATTTAAAATAATTCTAGAGTCTGTTTGAAAGAAGACATTTATGAAAATTTTTAAGAAAGGTTTTTTAAATGAAAGGAAATTTGTCATAAAAAACATTTTATGAAAATATATAAAATGAAGCTAATGTGGTGTTGGTAAATGAATAGATAAAATGAAGGCCAAGAAACAGACTTACTTGAAAGTGAAAATTTTAGTATGTGATAAAAGTGATATTTTGTATCCATGAATGTAGAATGAAGTATTTAACAAATATAATAGGACAAGTGGCTATTCACGTGGATGAAAAACAAAGCTGAATCTTTATCTTTTCTTTTAAAATATATTTTTTTTGATTTCAAAGAAGAAAGGAAAGGGAGAGAGAAATAGAAAGATCAATAATGAGAGGGAATTATTGATCGGCTACTTCTATATGTCCCACACTGGGGATGGAGCCCAAAATCCAGGAATGTGCCCTGAATGGGTATTGAACCATGATCTCCTGGTTCATAGGTTGATGCTCAACCACTGAGCAACACCAGCTAGGCTGTATCTTTTTTCTAAAACCTTACACCCATAAACAACTTTAAAGTAGAGTGTAGTCTTAAACAAACAAAAATAAGTAAATAAAATTAAAAGTGTTAGAACAAAATATGTTTAAATATTTTGACAATCTCTATTTTAGGAAAACTTTCTAAAACAAGGCAAGAAAATCAAAAGTCACAAGGGAATTGATTCAGGTTTGATTACATTTAAAATGGAAAGTTTCTGCATGGCCAAAGGCAGCATAAACAATGTTAAAAGGTGAGTGCAAGATTGGTCCAAACATTTACAAAGTTCATGAGACAAAAGTTCAATATGGTTGATAATTAGCAAAGCTGGCCTCAGTAATTCCTACCTTTCTCCTCCTCCCCTCCCCCTCACCTCCGCATTGCACATGGTTCTTTGCAATGTTACTTTTTGGCCCTGCCATCAGGATGATTCTATTTCCTACCCCTAACATCTGAGCTGAGCCAGTGATTTGTTTGCATAATAGAATGGATATTGGCTGACAGGATACTGTACAAGTTCATCAAGAGACCTCTTAGCTTTTGCTTTTAGCCTCTTGTTGTTCTGAGTCCACCATGTAAAGATACGCGTCTAAATCCTCCTTGAGGATTAAAGATGATGTGGACATAGAGCCAAGGTGACAGCCAGCACCAACCATCAGACATATGATGTCATCTTGGACCATCTAGCTCATGTCAAGCCAACAGAAGGCTGTTGTCACATGAGTAATCGTAGGCAAGATCAGCAGAACTACCCAGGTGAGTCCAGAGAAGTTGCTGACACACAAACTTGTGAGCAGAAAAAAATGGCTATTTAAGTCACTAAGTTTTGGGGTGGTTTGTTATGCAGCAATATCTGAGTGGTACAGTTAAGATAAGAGCAAACAGCCTGCCTGGGGAATGGGCAGGCAAGTCACAAAACAAGAAACAATGGCTGTTGACTTGAGTTAGAGCTGGAAGAGTCTTGTTGATTAACTGAAACAAGAACTTGGCTCTGCCCTAACTCGTTTGGCTCAGTGCATAGAGAGAGTGTGGGCCAGCGGACTGAAGGGTCCTAGGTTCAGTTCTGGTCAAGGGCATGTACCTCGATTGTGTTTCTCTCTCACCGATCGATGTTTCTAACTCTCTATCCTTCTCCCGTCCTCTCTGTAAAAAAATCAATAAAATGTATTTAAAAGAAGAAGAAGAAGAAGAAGAACAACAACAACAACAACAACAACAACAACAACTTGGGCTCCACTTGAGGCAACAACAACAACAACAACTTGGGCTCCACTTGAGGCCTGGGTCTGAATCCTGGCTCTGCTCCACCACACAGCCTTGGGCAGGTTACTCAGACTGCTCCAGGCCTCAATTTCCGCGTCTATGAAGTGGGTATATAAATACTATCTATCCCATAGGGACATTGTAAGGAAACTTACTTGTATTGAGTACAAATAAATGTTTGGAACATGTAATTGCTTTCTTACTCTTATAAATTTAAAGACATATGAAAGAACTAATCTGTGTGTCTGATCAACATGAGCCAAACTTCTTTCAATGAGGAGATAAGGTTTCATTCAAAAGTGAAAAAAGGTAATGTCTTTTGCTTTTATTGCTGTAAATAGCTCAGGTGAACTTTTGAATCCAGAGAATCAGTGAGTGCAAGAAGCTAAGCTGGTTTACTGAGTGCAAATAGAGGAATAAAAGGGAGGAAGTGCCTATAAAATTGTAGTTAGGAATTAGAGAACAAAGACATTTAGTTACATTTCAGAATTTGGTTTGCTTTAATGTTACTGTAAAAATAACCAATTTGATGTTTTATAACACTTGCTTAAATGTCATTGTCTCAATGAGTTCTACTTTTACTATTTAAAATCTATAGAAATTCATGATTCTAAATCTGACTGAGATTTAATAGAGAGGCACTTATTTGAATTTCAAGTAAAATATTATTATTGTTGTTATTATCTATGGTTATAGAATTTGCGATGTTCTGTCTTCCAGGCTGCTTTTATCTATATCGATAAAAAGCCAGTGACTGGAACGCTGTAATGAAGCCCACTGAGGCCAGTGAACTGGCCAGATCTGGGGGTGAGGTCAGCGGGCCAACTTCCTGCAGCCCCTCCCGTGCCTGGCTCTGCCCCTGACGGACCCCCACCACCCTGATCGGCCTTCAGCCCCTCCCCCTGGCTGGCCTCAACCCTGATGGCCCTCCCACCCAATCAGGGGGCGGGACCCTCCTGCCAATTGCCCTCAGCCCCTTCATCCAGGGGCGGGGCCTGATCAGGCCCTGCTTGGGGTGGGCTGGTCACCAACCTCCCACCATCTCCTCCTCCTGACACGCCCAGGCCTGATCTGCCCCATTTGGGGCTGTGCCAGCCGGACCCCACCCATGCATGAATTTGTGTACTGGGCCTCTAGTTACATATAATTGTTTTCTTACTATAATAAATTATAAACATATGAAAGAACTAATCTGCATATCTGATCAACATGAGTTCTTTAATGAGGAGATAAGATTTCATTCAAAAGTGAAAAAAGTTAGTCTCTGCATTTTTTGCACCTGTTGTAAACAACTGTGTAACTTCTTTGTAGATACTTTAAAATATTAAAAATAGTACAAAGACTAACATTATTTTCATGAACCACACATATTCAATAGAGATAGTGTGCACAAAGCATTTTCTGCCTCCTCATAGCATACCTCCAGCACAGAGAGTCACAGAGTAAAAAAAAAAAAAAAAAAAAAATCTATCCTCAAGGATGCTGAAATTACCAAAAAAATCATGTTAGGTCATGTGTGTGTGTGTGTGTGTGTGTTTATGTGTGTAGGCATATATGATGTAGCAATGTATTTTTATATATACTTACTAAAGGCTCAGTACACGAAATTTGTGCACTGCAGGGGGGGGTCCCTCATCCTAGCCTGTCCCCTCTCACAGTCCAGGAGACCACTCACCATGGTGTCTGGCCTTCCTCTGTGGGAGGCAACTGGGCTCATCAGGGGAAGGTGCCATCCCCATCACCTCACTGCTGCTGCCACTGCTGGCCACCAAAGCTGCCAAGGTGTTTTCATCAACACCTTCAACATGAAAAAAATTACAACTTTCTTTAGGCATTTTTAAGATGTCTCTTTCACAGGATATGACACTTCTTTCTTTTTATCCTCATCTGAGGATATTTTTTTCCACTAATTTTTGGAGAGCGTGGAAGAGAGATGAAAAGACAGAGAGAAACATCAATGTGAGAGGGACACTTTAATTGGTTGCCTCCTGCATGAGCCCTGACCTGGGCCCCAGCCAGGGAGGAGCCTACAACCTAGATACATGCCCTTGATCAGAATTGAACCCGTACCCTGTGGTCTGTAGGCTGAGGCTCTATCCATTGAGCCAAACCGGCTAGGGCAGGATATGAAGTTTCTTAGCCCCTTAAGCAGTGGACCTTCATTTTCTCCTCTAGGATTGAGTTGGAAAAACCCTAGATCACCTTTCTTGTATTCTTATTACCAAGTTACCAAGAATACCGTGGGTGGTGTACCGGGAGCTTAGCCAATGAGCGGTCAAGAAAAGGTGTTCTCTCTGCAGCTCACGCACAGAGACAGGACTGCTGGTGCACTGCAGTGTGTCTGCTCCAGGCCTGCTCCAGCCACGCCGCAGAGGCTTGGGCAGCCCCCCTGTGTATGTGTCCACTCTGGGCCTGGCCACCTGTGCCTTGCCTCACCACACCCACCCATCTGCACATGCAGCCTCCTCCGGAGTGGGTAGTGGCTGTTATGATATCCCAGCTAATTTGCATATTGCCTCTTTATATATAGATATAGATATAGATATAGATATAGATATAGATATAGATATAGATATAGATATAGATATGTTCATATTTGACACAATAAAACCGTCAAGAAATTTGAAAATGTAAATTGTTAAAAGGCTTTCTCTCTCTTGATCAGCGTGATGACTTTTCCAAGAATTTAGAATACAAATATTCTTCAAAGAGTTCTACACTACAACATAACAAAAACAAATTAAGCAGCTTCTAGTTGTGCAACCTTGAGCAAGTTACTTAACCTCACTTTTTTTCCCCTCGTTTGAAACAGGGGTAACAATACCTAATTCATGTGGAATTTTTGCAAATATTTAAAAAGCTACTATATTTAAAGTGCCAAGAACAGTGTCTGACACATGAAGGCATTTTACAAATCTCAGCTATTATGGTTGTTATTCTTACTACTATTTTATCAGGTGTCATTGATATGTCAAAATCACCAGATCTTAAATATAAGAGTGTATCTCTTAAATGATCCAAACATATACTACAATTTGGGTAAATTAACCTACCACATTGTATTGCTCACGCCAACCTCCTATTTTAGAATGTTTTAAGCAGAGATTACAAAAAATAAATGTAGTGTAAGGATTCATTTCCCAGTTGCAAAGAATGATGTTAGCAGCTTAAGATCACACAGAGCCAATACAAGAGTTTAAGGCAGGTTAAAAATGTCCAGTAAGCAGAAAGAATGTATCGCCCGCAGTTTTGTTTTCGAATACACCTGTTCCTCCTGCATTTACTTCCTAGGGCCAGAAAACAACAGGCCACTCATGTCTTTTGCAGAACTTCTTACTTGGTGGAACATACATTCTCCACTTGAGTCAGAATGCCTTTGGGGAATCAGAGGGCCAATGAAATGACTTTGGCCGGGAAGACTATAAAACTTTTATGCGAACACATTACAAAACAGGGTACAATTATGAACTAAACTGCTAAGCTCATCATTCTGCCTCGATACGTGCGTTGAGTGGACAGAACAACCAAACGCTACTACAAGGTAAACTGAAGCTGGGATGCCAGCAGCTCCTTGGGACCCAAGTGACTCCCAGGGGCATTCCTCTTTCTAAACACCCCGTTTCTTCCGCTCTCTGGGGGCAGTTCCTCAGCCAAAGGTGCTTCGGAGGATGTAATCCACTTCCCCTTTGCAGTTGCCACTTCCACCAGCTGCTTCTCTCATTACCTCGCTGTTCAGGCAGCAAAGGGCCGGCCCCGGGCTCTTCTAATGATAGCAAGCACCTCATTAAAAAACCTGCCAAAGTTACTTTTCCATGGAACATCACTTCTGCAGCTTTTCGAGAGGCCACGAGGAAAGAAAGCATCATGTATAAAATATGACTTCCAGAAACCTTGAAGGTATTAAGAAGGATTCCTACATGTCCGGTGGGTGTGCCACAGTCCACAGAATGGCGGTATCTTCCATTTCCCCCAAAGGAATCCCATCAGCGTGTCCCTGTACCTGTTTGCCCACAGGAGAAGGCAAGAATGAGGGACCCCACAAAGTTAGGACATTTTCAGAGAGGTCCCAAAATTAAGAGGACTTTAGGCTCTGGGGTAGATGCTTTCCCATTCCTGGTGTTGCCTGCGTGCAAGGGTCACCTTGCTTTAGTCTATTACACCCTGGCAGGGAGAAAACTGGGTGTAATTCATGGAGAGTTTGGAATGTGTGAACTTTGGCAAGTTTCTTAACCTCTAGGAACCTCATTATTTGTTTGTTTGTTTGTTTGTTTATTTTTGGTGTGTGTGCTCTGTAAAGGGGAGATAGTAATAATATAGTACCTCATCAAATCAGTTAGATTTTGTAAACCCCTTAAAACAGTAGCACAGTAAGCACTGTTCTAAATGTTGAAGCGAGTTCTCTCTCTAACAGTAAACTTTTCCGCAACAAAGTACATCAAGGGGCAAACACTGAATAAGGGACAAGGATTGTCAAGTCCTTTGGAAACAACACTTATCTGGACATTGCAGAGCGAAGAGCTTTAGAAGGGCTGACTGGAGGAGGCGATGTTTAGGGGCCAGAGATTTCCCTCTGCTTTCTGAGGAAATCCCTGCTGATTTTTACCCGGGCCCCAAGTTGACAGTTGTCACATCACTAGACCCAAGGAAAAGCGCTTTCCAAGGTAGCAGCAGGCCATCCTTACCTGGGCAATCCTTTATGAGGAAACCGAAACTCACCTTTTACATGACACCCACTTCTCCCACCCCTGCTCTCCCCATCGCAACCCCCCCTCCCCCTCCCTGGGCTCCTAGCTAAACTGGATCTTCCTTACAACCCCCTTCCCAAGGGGCAGAGCACTAGGAAGAAGTCTTTGCTATACTTTAAAACCCCGAGTAACTCCATCCCAAAGCACGGCAGGTGCCTAGACTTCGCGCCCTGCCCTTGGCGGAGACCGCACTGGGGAGGGAGCCCTCCGTGAGGCCCAAGCGGGACATCGGAGGCACCCACCGGGGCCACGCGGGCACAGAGAGGATGCCTGGCCACTCTCCTCGGAGAAATTATCCCCTGACCTTTGGTATTGCTCTCAGAAGGGGCAGACTCGCCAGGGCTCTCGTTCCCACACCCAGTTTGGGGATATTATCCTATAAAGTCTCTTTCCGCAACCCCCGCCCCTCTCCCCTCCCAGAGTAACAGTACTCGGCCTCTAAAGGGCCACCGAAGCCTGGCGGCCCCCCAAAGCAAACACGTACGTGCTCCACACTTCTCTCTGCCCTTTGCACGCCTGCCTCGCACCCCTGATGCCTGACCTGCGGCAGACCTGGAGGAGCGCTCCCGTCAGATCTGCGCGCCAAGCCCAGCCTCCAGACACACATCCCCGCTCCGCCTCAGCCTTAGACGGGTTGCCCCGGCAAAAAACTGCAGCCAAAACAGTTGCTCCCCGGCGGGGGTGGGGCGCGGAACCCGCCTCCTCGCGTCCGTCCGGCGCGAGCCCGGCGCCCCGCCACAGGTCCCCGCGGCCGCGCGCGCCCCCGCTCCGGGCGCCCGCCGCACTCTGACTAGCCCTGCGGCTGGGTCCCGCTGGCGTTGCCCGCGACGGCGTCCGGCCGGTCGGCGGCCCCCGAGCCGCGCAGCACCGTTATGTGCAGCGTGAGCAGCAGCAGTCCCAGCAGCAGCAGCAGCTCGGCCGCCAGGCGAACCATCCTCTTGAGACGCGCGGCTTTAGGACCCGGCGCGGCGGGCGGCGACGGCGGTGGCGCCGGGGGAGGAGGAGTCGGAGCTCCCGAGCCCGGCAGCGCGGCTCCAGCCTCGGCCCCCGCCGGGCCCCCGCTCCCCGGGCCTGCGGGGGCCAGCGCTGGGCGCGGCGGGGCGCGCCGGGCCGAGGGGAGCAGGAGCCGCCGCCGCCGCCGCCGCCGCCGCCGCCGCCGCACCACGGCGGAGCCACGGCGGGGCCGGGGGCGTCCAAGCCGGCTGCGGAGCAAACCCCGGAGCTTCCCTGCAGCGGCGGGGGACAGGGGGCTGCCCGGGACCCAGGCCGGGCCGGGGACCACCCTGCGGACAGGGGGCAGCGGGGGCGGCGGCGGGGCGGGCGCAGCCAAGCCCCCGAGCGCACATGGGCGCCCCAGATGTGGCCGCGGCGCCGCTGCTGGAGCTGGAGCGGCCGCCAGAGGAGCGCGGGGAGGAGGAGGAGGAGGAAAGAGGAGGAGGAGGAGGAGAAGGAGGAGGAGGAGGAGGCTTCAGTGGCGGCCCGGAGTTACCTCCACGCTCGGCTCCCCCGCCCTGAGCCACTCACCCGACAAGCCACCTCCTCTCCTCCCCGGGCTACTTCGGGACCCGGGGCGCGCCGCCCGGCAGCGGAGTGCTAGGGTGAACTGCTTCAGATGGGGGCGGTTGTCAGTATTTGGAAGGGACCTGGGCGCCCTTCCGGGGTCCGCGTCCCACTGCCGGGATGTGCCAAGTGTGCGCCGGGAAGTCGCGGTGGCCCGCGAGGGCACAGCCCTGGTGCGCACTGAAGCTCGGGGCTGTGGGTGGGTGGGTGGGGGTGCCTGAGCGAATTTAGAAACCTTTATTGACAAAGTGGAGTTGGAGTTGTGGTGATGGAGAACCGAGGGGGCGCAGGGCCAGCCAGGTGTCTGTCTGCAACTGTGCGCCCCGCCCGACGCTGGCGCGCCTAAGAGAGGGGATGACAGAGTCGTTCCAGAAGGATCTTGACACTTGCTCCAGGACGGTGGGCCGCCCGCCTGCTGTGCACAGTCGCTCCCGCACCCGCGTCTCTCCGTGGAGCCTGGGAAGGGAGGCGATTCGGCCAAGCTGGGCGTGGGTCCGGTCCAGCGCGCAGGTGTCGCGGCGAGGAGCTGCTGGGGCCGGGCTCGAAGCTCCCGCGCGCAGAACCGAGGTGGGCACTGCGGGCAAATCTCAGTCCTGGCAGTCGCAGGTCCGGGGGCTCATCCCGGAGGCGCCGCGCCCGGAGGGGACCTAAGGGCTGCAGACGCACAGCCGCCGTTCCTGGGCCGCCGCCTCATGACCGCTCTGCAGCCTCGGGCTCCCGCGCGCCGCTCATGCCTTGCAGGGGTAGCTGGCGAGTGAAGGGGCTTGGGT